>JBAMHW010000027.1:16311382-16338223 GCA_037177495.1 Rhadinocentrus ornatus
GGGGGGGTTATTAACTCCCGATGACTTTGTTTTCTTGTAAAAGTGTAGGAAATTCTCTGTTGTGTTTCTGTACAGGTGTAGCAGTTGGTTGTCTCGTGTTTTGTTTGGATTGAAGAGTCGTTGCTCCTATCTACTGTATCTTTTTGTCTCCTCTTTCTTCTTTCTACTTTCATCTTTATTTCTCTTCATTCTTCATCTCTTCAAAATTGGGAAAGTGGTACATTTGAATTATAAAAAAATTGCTTACCAACATAAAAACTATTCATTAATGCTAAATTTGACTCAAATTTAACCTCTGAGTGAAACTTGAAAAAAAAGCTAGCCAAAAAGAGCTACATTTTTTTTTGAAGACCTGGACTTCCCATTACTATATTACTAGTACACTTCTTAGATTTCTTATTCTTGTCATTACTTTTATCAGATGGCTTTTCCTCTATTGTGTTTTATTATTTTAAACTTTTATTGTTTTTGTTTTGAATGGTTTTTATTTTTATTATTTCACCAATGCTATCTAATTCAACATCTCATCTGCTTATATTTTATATTGTAGCTGTATCAATAGTACACGATCTTATTCTTATAATTACAATTTAAACCACAGGGCACGAAAATGGGAAACCAAATTTATGACGGCTCGTTTTGTTTTAAAACTGTTATTTTTGTGTGTGTGTTTTTTATTTCACATCTGATTTTTCAACAAATAATATCATGTTGTCTGTTATAGTAGCAGTTACTTCCTTTATTGAGTTAACTATTTAAAAAGAGGATGTTTATTTATTATTGAGTTTCTTTAGCATGCACAGTAGAAATGTAACTGTTTCCAGTTATCCTTCCTGCTGTTCTACGCTTATCTTTAAATGTGTGATTCCCTGTAACAACCCAGTTTCAAATTATTTTTCTATTATTATTATTTGAAATTTTTCAAGCAGCCTCTAAATCTCCTGTCAAACGTACAGCTCTTGCTTAAACATCATCCTTAAAGTCAGAGCAGATTAACACATTTCCGCTCACTTAGGAAGTTATCAGAAAAAAAATTCTTAACTGCAATGTCTATCTTATGTAATTACATCTGCACCTCATCAAACTTCAACTTCATCACAGTCTGATTAAAAACTCTCATTTTGTGTCCTGTGTTGTCTCCATTAACTTGGATCAAGGTCACTGTTTTGATCGTATGAGGTTCAATGCTGATCTGGCCGCAGCCTTGTTCCCTTTGTAGTGGAAATTTTATTATCAAAGATCACAAACTAAGTGAAAATCAAAGAAAGTATTTTCATTAAGAGCTGTACAGCCATGAGAGTCACACAGTCAAACATATTTGGCTGAGCGAGTCCAAAGAGATACACTCAGGTTTGGTTAATATACACTTGCATGACGTGAAAGCACCAAGGTTGCAGGTGCAAGTCCTCACTGTCTTCAGAACCTGCTCCAACTGGTTTTAACACACTCCTTCTGTCCCGTCCTTGGGGAAAAACACAGATAAAAGCTGTTTGAAAATGAAAATATGAAATCTTTTAAACAATTAAACAATTAATTTAACTTAACTGCGCAAGATTTTTATAAATTTCTACAAATCAGAAATTATTTGACTAAGCATAGAGAATGGGAGTACATTTGTAAAAGACCAAACGGTTTGGAAGAACTACTAATGACAAATTCAGGTACCAATAAAAAGTTAATTTAAAAAATGTATAAAACCATGCAGATGGAAATAGATAACAGTTGGGATATAAAATATAAATGGGAGAAAGAGAGAGATATAAAGTTCTTGGGAGAGAGTTGGGAGGAATCATTTAAAGCTGGACATAAAATGTTGAGTAGTGTTTCATGGCAAGAGTTTGAATGGAAATCCAAAATGCGATACTTCATTGTTCCAACTAATACATCAAAATACAGTAAAATGTCTGAGAAATGCTGGAGAGGTTGTGGCCAATCAGGAGACTACACACATATATTTTGGGATTGTTCCATAATCAAAGAATATTGGGAGAACGTAAGGAGAAAGATTGAAAGTATGTGTAAGGATAAACTAAATCTAGAATTGCAGATATTCCTATTGGGAATTATACTAAAACGGTGTTTACCAAAAATAAAGAAAAAAATTCAAATATTAATTACATTTGCTTAAAAACAGTCTCTTGGCTAAAACCACAACCCCTAGCAAATCTGGTGGGAAAGGGTGAAAGATGTGATGGGAATGGAAAAAATAAAAGCAAAATTACAGTTTAAAGATAAGGCATTTTAAGAAATATGGGCACCGGTACTTCAAGAAACAGAAAAATTACAAATACCCTAGAGCTTTCATTTATTTTATCTTTTTTTGTTCTTTTTTTTTTTGAGTGTATGTTCATATTGGTTTATATTGTTCAGATGAAGATTGTTTATTTATGTATATTCTTTATTAATTTTATTTTATTCGTATTTTACATAGACGCATAAAGATATACTTTAATTGTTTGGAGATGTGTGTATATGCGTATATAAATGTATGCATATGTATATTTATGTTGGTTAAAAAAGGGGTAGGGGTGTTTCTGATTTTTGGGAGGGTTATTTGTTGTGTATGTAAATAAATGTTATGTAAATATCAAAAGAGATGTTTAAAAAAAAAAAGCTGTTTGGCAGTAAGTTGATAAGAATGATAAGTTCAAATATTTTAACAGCTGCAAGTCGTTCTACTCAGTGAAAAATACAAGGGCTATACCTTCAATACAGAGTGCAAGATTATACGTCGCATCTAAAAACCACACAAGCATGAAAGTTAAATGTATAATTTCCCCTTACACCTTTCCTGAATAGCAGTAAATAATCAGCATTGTAGATCTAAGGCCGGCATTTTCACTAATTCGTTTAGAGAAATATTGTGCTGTGAAGGGTCTGAATGCAGCTGCATCTTTTTTAATTTGTGCATGTGTCCTGTATGTGCATTTCTTTATGAATTTTCTATAAGCTGAGCCCAATTCTGCTATGAAAACAGGACAAAAGTTGAACAATGTCATATTAAAATTCAGGAAGAAACATCCAAACCTTTGTTGACATGTGCAGATGTGCATCTGCAGGTCTTACTAGATTTTACAAAGATTTTTGTGCTTGGGAAAATATCCCTAATTGTTCCACGTGTTTGCCCACTTTTACTGTCCATTGCTCAGACGTTGATGGCTCCATGACTATCTACTCTTCTCTTATGTCCTTAGCAGCACAGCCAGGGTCGTCATGACAACAGAAGCTGATCCTCAGTGGACAGAAAGAGAGAAAGTGCAAGAGCTTGAACAGAAACGTGCCTCTGAGAATGAGGAAAGATGGTGTTTGTGTGTGTGAGAAAGATATGCAGTTACACTAAAAAATATTGTTAAGGTACTATTTTTTCTGTATTAAAAGAAATTCCTGTATTATTGGAAAATGGGGAAATACTAGGAAGATCACAGAAAGAGATGACAAATTTACACACACACACACACACGTACAATAACATTAACGACATGTACCTGAAAATACATAAAATTTCCATTTTTTCAAAGCAAACATTTCATTTTACATAAGAAGAGTTCTGATATATTTTCAAAATTCTTATAATTTCCCTAAAATGTCGTTTAAAATATAGTTAAACAGGTAAATTCAAGTTTAACCCTTTAAAGCTGCACATATATTTGATGCATACAGATTCTGAGACTAATTGCATCAATGTATGGCTCAAAACCCTTTTATTTGCAATCTGATACCTGTCTTCTGCCCCCTGGTCGATTCCGCTGACACTGCAATAATTTAGCAATAATCCTCTTTACCTTTTTTTTTTTTTTTTACATTTTGTAAAAATACCAAATAAAGACTTCAGATTTTTTTTTTTTTAAAAAGAAAAAAAAGAAAGGAATTTTCTGCTCATTATTTATTTGGTCAGGCTTTAAAGGGTTAATACTGTTAAACCCATGTTTTTGGTCATACCCCTTACTGTGGATTTATTTATACTGTTTTGAATTTATTTTATGCTAACAGTTTCATTAAGCCTTGAAACACCCTCTTTATTTTGTCCACCTGGTTCTTTCATGTAAAAATGCACATCAAAGCTCAGTCCCAGTATCCCAGTCAACATCAGGACATCATGTTTTCAGGACAACCTCAGTTGTCAGATTAGTGTGTCTGTCAAAAAAAAATTTTTGGTTTTATTCCAGCCATAAAGGAACATTATTTCTGTTCTTTTCAGACATAAAACATTCTGGTCAATTGTTTATCTTTAGCTCCTCTTGATTGGACTTTACTGTGAGCATCTAGTTGAGAATTTGACAGGAAGTGGCATCATCAAAATTCCTGTGTCAAAATAGAGGTTTCCATGTGACTTGAAGCAAACTGAGAGCTGCATTTGTAGGCCGAATTTGCTACTTTGATCTGCATCAGTTTGTTTCTTTTATCTACACCTTTGTACCAAACTTTCCAAACAAAGCCAGCCATGGAAGCCAAAGTACTTCCACAGGCTAATGCAGATTATGCTGGTTGGCTTTAATGCTCAGCCATCTTGTCTGTTACACACCCCGGACGATCTGGCTACTGAACTTCCACAATTATTTAGTTCTTCCTTTTGGATTCCTCAACATAATTAACCGTTAACAAATTGATTTTTCAGATTTGTACATCAATTTAGAATCTTCCACATCTGCATATAAATGTATCTAAACGACCACTTGTTCCTCCACCCCTAGTTAGAACATGAGTGATCTAGTGGGGTGTTAAGGGTTCAAAATAAAAAGCCAAAATAAAACTAAAGATCACGTAAAAGTAAAGATAACTGTTTTTTTCACTCCGTTTTATTACAGTATTATTCATCCCAGTGGCTAGAATATTACTGTTTGTAAAACATTTTACAGTGTATTTAAAAAATATTTTTGTGGATCCATTTTATGTGCTTGTGTACAGTTTTAGAAAAGAACTATGAGCCATACTTTCATCCTGTGTTTTTACTTTTCTTCTGGGACTACTATGCTCATTTTCCTTCTTTTGACCTTCAAAAATCCAGATTTGTACCCTAATCCTGCTGTTTCTCCTCAGTTTCCCAAATTGCACTCTTTTTGTTCATTTATTTACCATGTTTTTTTTTCTTACAATAAGTCATGTATTCCTCTCAGAGCTGCCATTTTTCTTCCTCTATGTCTGACACACCCTTTTCCTCTCTGCAACAATTCTTTACTCTTCCTCTTTCTTGTACTCTTCCAGTCAATCTTGTCATCCTTTCAAACAGCTTCATCTCTGCTTATACACTCCTTCCATAACTCCTGTAATTCCCGAGCCCATCCCTCATTCTTTGTCCATCCCAAATCCATGCCTCTGTTTCCCAACAAGAACTAAACATACAGTGTCATGGCTGATTAGGTTGGCACAGCCACGAGGCAGTCAGCCCACTGAAGGGGATGATGGAGGGATGCAAGGAGAGCGTGATGGAGGAATGGTAAAGTGGGAGCTCAAATAGAGGGAAAAAATGAGGGTTGAGGATTGGTGGAATAAAGACGGCCAGATTTAATATTTCGTTTTTCACTCTTTCTGTTTCTTTCTGGCTGTAGGATGAATGAAAACGATGTTTTCATTGGAAACCAATCGCTGTTTTCCTATCCAGCACAGTATGGCATAATCCTGCAAAGCGCACGTGCAGATGTGCATTTGGGGTCGAAGTTATTTTATGGAGGGCGGACGCGTGAGAGAAAGTGATTAGCTGGGAAGCAGTGATGGGAAATCCAGCTTTTTTCAAAGAGCCGGCTCTTTGGTTTCCCAAATGATTCTTTATTTAGTTTTTGTTAGAAATTATATTTTAGCCTAATTTATGAATGGTTTCTATGTTGGTAAGTGTTTTAAAAAATATAGTTAATATTTACCATTTCAATCAAAATAACAACTGAACTCATAGCCACAACAAACCAAATAAGTAGACCAAATTCTGATCATTGAGACTCAAGATCCTCTAAGTTTCCAATTTTTCCATACATACTTATTTAAATCCAGTTCCCCGTTTAGCTCTTTGATTACCTCTAAGAATTATGATTATTATATTTCAATGGTTTTAAAGGCATGCCTATATAAAGTAAAGACTAATTTCTTGTGCTTTTCTATTTGCTGCCTCTTATCAAAACAACTTTTAAATTCCCCACACTGGAACTTGATTTCTTGCATTTTATTTATTTTATTTTAGCTTTTTCTTTCTGCTTTTATCATTTATTTTTAAAGTTTATTTTTAATGCACTTTTTATTACTTTCTGCAGCCTGTTGTAATGTTTTTAGAATTTTATGTAAAGCACTTTGAATTGTCCTGTAAATTAAATGTCCTATACAAAAACCCTGCCTTTGTCCAAGGAGGAAAAGGAGGTGCACTACCAGAGCTCTACAAAATGACCAGATGTCACAGCCCAGCACCATGCAGCCTGATTGACTTCTTCCACAGAAGGCAGATTGGCCAATGGTGCCCTGTGATCTTCACGGATGAGAGCAGGTTGCTTTGAGTACATGTGACAGACATGAGAGAGTCTGGAGATTCCGTAGAGAACATTTAGCTGCCTGCAACATCCTCCAGCAAGACCAGTTTGCTACCGGGTCAGTGATTATCTGGGAGGCAAATCCTTAGAGGGCCACACAGACCTCCATGTGTTAGCCAGAGGTTCCCATGACTGCCATTAGCTACCGGGATGAGATCCTCAGACCTATTGTCAGACCATTTGCTGCTGCAGTGGGACCAGGGTTCCTTCTGATGCAGGATAATGCTTGGCCTCATGCTGGATAAATGTATGGTTAAAACATTTGGTATAATTTAAACACATAAAGGCTGTGCATTATGAAGTTGCCATATTTTGTGGCATAGTTGTAATATCTTTTTGTTTTTGTTCATTGACAACAATAAATGTGTATTTTTGAAGAGTGGTTTCATGTTATTATTCTAGGAGGAATTTCATTTATAGTGTTGGAACTTCAATTTCTTGTAAAGCTACTTGGACTATAGTAGAAATTAGATTAGGGTGCAAAGAAATTCTGTTAGATTTGGTCATAAAGGTGTATTGCTATTATATACATTTTTTAAATATTAACCAATACAGGTAGTCCCATTGAGACACACAATCTTATTTACAAGAGGGACCTGTTTACATAACCTAACATGCATGTCTTTAGATGCCACCTTCCACCTAAAACAAAGTTGATATTGCTGGTTGAACATATAGAAAAAGCTGTGCACAGAAAATAGAATACTAGAAATAGTATCATTAATTTTAATAACATTATTTAACATATAAAATAAATAAATAAATCCTGAAATTTTATCTGTCTACATCTGATATATTTGATTTTATTACATCAAACTTTTTAAAAAATGGACATAAAATTCCAGTCCTCATCACATTAGTTAACTTGCCAGGTCTCATGGTAGTTCTTCAAAATCCATCAAAATGAAAGACCCACCCTTCTAAAGATTCAGTTTTCTTCTGTCAAGAGTCGGCTCTTCTCGTTCACTGAATCGTTCTATTACTGACAGCTCGTTCGCGAACGCCAAATCACTGAAAGCAGCTGCAGAGAGCTGGAGTTGCGGAGAGGAGAGGAGCGGGCAGCGGCTGCCGCGGATCCCGGGAACCTGCAGCCTGAGTGCGGGCAGCTTGAGGTAACGAGTCGTGGCGTCCCCGGTTCAAGTGAAGGGGAAGGTTTATAGCGCGAGCTGGGGTTTGAAATAATAACCTTACAGGTCGGGTACGCACTCACTCACTCACTCACTCACTCACTCACTCACTCACTCACTTACTCACGCACTCACTCCCCCACTCACTCACTCCCCCATTCACGCACTCACTCCCCCACTCACTCACGTCTTAAGAACAGCGGGAGATGCATTACGTCATAGCCTCCCATCGCCCTAGATGACCGCACGCGCAGGAGGGGATGATGCAGGGCTGCTGGACTAGAAGAGAAACCAATTCCGCTGCTACTTCACGCGAGCGCCCGGGGGCGGTGTCTCTACCGGACAAGGAAGAGGGAAAGCCGCCGTCGCGCGGCCGCCGGGTCTGATGGCTCCTTGCGCCCCGGGCGGGAAAGAGACACAGCAGACGCCGCGGCGCGAGGGGGAACGGGACAGCAGGTATCTGGGAAGTGACGTGGTGTCCGCGCCCCGCCAACAAGCACAACGGTGCGGTTGTCGTGCGTTTCTCAGGAAGGAAGGAGCGGGAAGGGGAACATGGCCGCCCAGTCGGACGGCGGCAAAGCCGGGATCGGGTGCGGCGGCGGGTTCGCCCAGCTGTACGATGTCGATGCTGAGGAGCCTCTGGACTCCGCCGCCATCCACATCTGCCAGTGCTGCCGCTCCTCCGCTTGCTACTGGGGCTGCCGCTCAGCCTGCCTCGGCTCTCTACTCGGCGGGGGCCAGCCCACCGGAGGAGTCGGTGTTCGGGAAACTCACTGCCCTCCCCGCGAGCAGCTGTGGCTGGACTGCCTCTGGATCATCCTCGCCCTCCTCGTCTTCTTCTGGGACGTTGGTACAGACCTGTGCCTCGCGGTGGAATACTATCAGAGGCAGGACTACCTCTGGTTTGGCCTCACCCTCTTCTTCGTGCTGGTGCCGTCGGTACTGGTCCAGATTCTGAGTTTCCGCTGGTTCGTGCAGGACTACACCGGAGGGGGGCTCGGGGAGGTGGAGGGGCTGACAAAGCGGGGCACGGTGGTTTTGGGATGCCTGTATCCCGGCAAGGACCGCCTGCAGCTGGCCACCATCTGGTTATGGCAGACCATTATACATATCCTCCAACTGGGGCAAGTGTGGAGGTAAGGGAGGGATGAGTGTCTTGATGTTCTTGCTCCATACTGACAAGCTTGACTTGATATTAAGGTATTAAATGGGACATTGATTCTAACTTTACTGATTAACTCTGAAGTATTGGAACATATTTTACTTATTTTTGATTTGGGGGCCATTTAACTTTTAAAACTTTAAGGCATTCTTTACTATTTTATGTTTTTTAACAGCAAAAATACATGTATGTCAACTCCTTTAAACACAGTCAACATCCAGATATTACTCACTTGTCAGATTATTAGGCTAAAATGATGTAAAACGAATGTATCAATAGATATAGCAGTATAAGTGCCAACCAAAACAAGAATTTATTACTAGTACTTTGTAAAAAAAATAGATCAACAGTGACCAAGCCGTTTCTCATCTGCATATCATTCTTAAAACTTTCTCCTCACTTGTTGATCTTTGGCTACTCCTAATTGGACATTACTGTTAATTTAAGCTCTTTGATTGGTTAAAAGTTGGACAGGAAGTGATTTCATCATAATTTTCAGGTCTAAATAGCTGTCTTTTAGCAATATAGTAGTAATAGTGATCTTTTAATGGTGAAAATGTAATAAATAATTGTGTTATCATGGATCATTGCTCTAAATCTTGATCTAAATAAACACTGCATTTTATGGCTGGATTGTAAATCTGTTGGCTAGGATATAAATATCTGGATAACTTCCGCAGATCACCTAAAGGCTAAGTTATCTATCACAATCAATCCCACAGAGTTACTTACTGGTCTTGTTGACTGTGTAAGCGACAGGAATTGGCAGTCTAGTGGAGTTTTAAGGGTTAATGAAAAGTTTAGCAACTTTCACTACAGAATTTATATCTGAGAGGGTTTTAAGTACTATAGTGGTTCTAAAGCCTAATGACTATATAAGACAATAAAAATACTGAAAATGAAGGTAAAAATGACTGGAACGCTGTCCGTGGTCCTGAATTCAATTCCAGCCCAGCCAACTTTATAACTGCGAGTTTTTAAGATAAAGTTGGAGATCTGCAATATCAGGCTTGTGTGTACATATATATGTGCGTGTGTGTTTTCATGCATGTCAGCGTGTGCGACCAGTGGAAAAACGATGTCACAGCTTATCCCCTAAGTGTCAGCATGCATGTAGAGTACAAAGAGGAAAAGCATCTGTGCTTCTGGCAATGCATATCTTTCATGCTCACTGTCTGTCTCCCCCCTTTATGTTACACACAAACACACATCAACACACAGATGGACCAGTTTAGGTGCTAATTGTGGTGCTAAAAGCACCGGCAGCTTAAAAGCGAAAGACACAAATGAGCCTTTTGTGTGTTGAGCACACAGTTGTGAGTTTTGTTGCAACTTTGAGGAGAGCAGTAGCTTTTTATGCAACCAGGTTTCTCTTGGAAAAGACTCGCTTATGGCTAAGTTGCCTGTGGGTGATGTGTATACATCCTGCTGCATGAGAGATGTGCTACTCAGCTCCTCTGTTTCAGTTTTAGGGTTAAATCCACCTCTCCTCCAGATGCAAACATCCCTCCTCCACCTGCAGAATGGACTCTCCTACCTTAGAGAAGTAGGATGGGAATGGTGAAGCTGGGGAAATGGTATGGCCTGATTGAGACAGATCTCTTTAGAGATGGAGAGGCTGAGAAGGGGAAGTGTAGAATGCATGAACATGCACAATGATAGTTGAGAAGGGGGATGGGAGAGGAATAGAAAGCAAGAAGAGAGAAGAGAAAGTGGTGGGGGTAGGGTGGTCTGGAAGATCGACTGTATTCAGATCATATTCCCACTAATCAAACAACAGGACTTCGTTTTTACAGATGTTTGAAAAGCCAAAACAAATAATACTGGTTATTTATCGTTAAGTTTGAGTCAAGGACACGCAATATTAAAGTTAAAACATCAATCACGTCTCCTTGGGAGCCCAGAGGAGGTTTATACGTGCATTTTCCTCTGGATGCTGCATTATTTATGGCACCTAAATCTGGCTTGTATGTTTCAACTCAGATGGCAGTAAAAGACACATTTACAGAGCCATGCATGATGCAGAACCAAATGCATGCACATGCAGCGACACCCAAGAAATCATTAAGGGTGTTTGCACACAGGTTAGGTAACACATGCATGACTGCATGCACATGTTCGGTAAGTGGCCGCCCACGTGTGCTGTAGTTTCCCCACAGAATCCAATCAGGTTGGATACGGGACCTGGTCATAGAGGTTCTGTTAAATGTCTGACTTGGGACTTGTTTCTAGAAGAAGTTTTAGAGGTGATGTACGAAAAACAGGTGTTCAGTATGAAGTTAACCTGTTAGCTTTGGCTCAAGAGTCCACGCCTCTACCAGACTTCTCATCACCTGCTCAGTCTTCTTCCCTCTTCAACCTCCCAACCCTGTCTTCCTCCATCCCCCTCATCCTCCCATTCTTTCTTAATTCTTTCAAATCCATCCTCACCCTTCCATGTTCAGTCATCCTTCCTCCTTTCTCTCAGCCATCTATCCTTCTTGCTTTATCCATTCTCCCATTCTTCTTCCACCTTCCTCCATTATTTTTTCTTCCCTTATCATACCTCCATCCCTTCCTATCCCCCATCCGTTCTTTCTTCCTTCCATTTGCTCTTCTGTTCATCCCTCCAGTTCTTCATCAGTTCTTCTCTTTATCATTTGACCCCTCTTCTGTTCAACACTTCCTCTTCAATTTATCACATCTTCCCAACTCTCATCTGTCCTTTCTTCCTTTCCTCATCTGTTCATCCCCCCTTCCCATGCTTTTCTGCTCATCCCATTTCCTTTGCCGTCATTGGTTCTTCCTTTCTTCTCTTCCTCTTCTGTTCAATCAGTGAACTTTCAGATGTCTCCATAACTTCATCCATACCTTTCATTAAACAACTACTCATACTTGTGTAATCTGTTGGTTCTGTCTGCAAACTACCAGGAAATCGTAAGAATTATTATCATTAGAATTGATGTAAAGGTTACCATGACAACGACAAGCATCATATCCTTTGACCGGCATGAAAAGGTGTTGTTGCCCCAGTAAAGTACATCAGAAGTAGTACTGTGTTTAAGGCTAAAATTAAGACTAGAAGTTGTATGTTTTAACACCCTGCAGATACATCAGGACATTGTACCTGGGCCTCATGTCCCGGCGGCAGAAGGAACACCAACGGCGATGGTACTGGGCCATGATGTTTGAGTACGCCGACGTCAACATGCTGCGCCTGCTGGAGACGTTCCTGGAGTCGGCGCCCCAGCTGGTCCTGCAGCTCTGCATCATGATCCAGGAGAACCGAGCCGAGACTCTCCAGTGTAGGTTGGAGCGCGGACCCCAGTGGGGTGGGGGGGAGAGACACGGATCTGCCGGAATAATGCCATGTTTTTATGTAGCCAGCAAAGCACTTGTAGACCAACAGCTGTGCAAGCAGTAATTAGCAATTTGCAAACATTGTGCTCGGTGGTGTGAGGCTGCAGATGGTGCTGCACTTGTTTTTTGTACCTTTTTTTCTGTTTGTTCAGGTATTCTAAAACAGACAGCTCAGTCAGAAGAGTTAGACATGCTTATCCTCTTCGTATTCATCAAGGAAATGTATCATCAAGGCGGCCACCCACTGGTGTTATTCATCACTATCACTCCTGAGTTTTAGGACAGTTTCTGCAAATATGTGACTTGCACATGGGGGGTGGATGCAAACACCACCTGGGATAATAAAAATAACTTAATCTTTGAGACACAGACATTAACCGTTGTAGTTAAATGTTTCTGTCGTGTCATTTGCCACCTTTTATGTAAAGATGTGTTCACATCACCACACAAAACACCCCCAGTGAGTCATAATAAGCTTTTGTACCTTGAAACAATGAGTCTGTCTTGTTCTGATTGATTTAGAGGTGGTTGTTTTATCTTTTGTCTGTAGGCATATCCTCCCTGGCTTCCCTCCTCTCCCTCGCCTGGGTCCTGGCCTCCTACCACAAACTGCTGCGTGACTCTCGTGACGACCAGCGCGGGATGAGCTACCGCGGGGCGCTGCTGCACCTCTTCTGGCGCCTCTTCACCATCTCATCCCGCGTTCTCTCACTCGCCCTTTTTGCCTCCCTCTTTCACATCTACTTCGGCATCTTCGTGGTGGTCCATTGGTGCGCCATGGCCTTCTGGGTGGTGCACGGAGGCACCGACTTTTGCATGTCCAAGTGGGAGGAGGTGCTCTTCAACATGGTGGTTGGTATCGTCTACATCTTCTGTTGGTTTAACGTCAAGGAGGGCCGGACGCGGTACAGGATGGTAGCATACTACACCGTGGTGTTGGCTGAGAATACCATCCTCACCGGCCTGTGGTGAGTTTTCATGACCAAAAGCTTGGCTGGTTTATCATGGAAAGTCTCAGTTTGCTTTTCATGATAGGAGACCAAATCCTGTCTGAAGCAAGGATGAACTTAATGTGTTTGATTAGCTTGTAAAGGTAAAAAAGGTTCAAAAAATAAAAAAAAATAAAAAAAAGATGGGCTTCCTGTGTCCAGTGGGCGGTGTTGTGGTGATGAAAGAAAGACTTCATGTTAAATAACATCAACAAGGGGTTAAATATACGGTGGATTTTTTGTTGTTTAAAGCCACACACCAAGAAGAAAGAACACAAACTGCGGGATGTCCACCAGTCGAAGACATCAAGCTACTCCGTAGCTGATGCTTCTGTCGCTATCTGGCTCATACCCTGCCTACCAGGTAAGGGTTGACTGTGGAAACGCAACAGAAGTGAGGGTTTACCGAGTCAAATTGTACCGTCCAGAGTCAAACCCCTTAGTGGAAACAGGACTCTTGAAGCAGACAGGCTACAGCAACAGAAGACCGCAACGGGTGACACTCTTGTTAGCTAAGAACAAGAAACTGAAGCTACAATTCACACAGACTCACCAAAACTAGACAAGAAGAAGGAGAAACGTTGTCCGATCTGATTTCAGAGCAGGCAACAGCTCCACATGCAGATGGTAGGCTCAGAATTTAGTGTAAAACTTGTGGAAAATTTGGTGGATCATGAAAACATGGATCCATCCTGCCTTGTATCAACCCTTCAGGCTGCTGGTGGTATAATGGTGTGGGGGATATTCTCTTGGCCCACCTTGGGCCCCTTAGTACCAACGTGGCCTGGTTTAACCCCCACAGCCTACCTGAGTGTTGTTGCTGACCATGTCCATCCCTTTATGACCGCAGTGTATCATCTTCTGATGGCTACTTCCAGCAGGATAATGCACCATGTCACAAAGCTCAGATCATCTCCAACTGCTTTCCTGAAAATGACGATGAGTTCACTGGACTCCAATGGCCTCCAAAGTAACCAGATCTCAATCCAATAGAGCACTTTTGGGATGTGGTGGAACGGGAGATTCTCATCATGGATGTACAGCAACTGTGTGATGCTGTCATGTCAGTATGTCTGAAATCTCAAAAGCAAAATCTCTGAGGAATGTTTCCAACACCTTGTTTAATCTATCACACCAGAAATTAAGGCAGTTCCGAAGAAAAAAAGGGTCCAACCCGGTACTAGCATAGACTGATGAATCGTTAGTGATAGCTCTGAGGCAAATAAAAGAGTTGACAAACGTCAGTCATGTGAGGAGTTGATTTTCTGGTGAGAAGTATTGTACCATACAGGGATTAATGTCTGAATTTAATCCCTTTCTCCACAACTCTTCAGGTATGCCTACAGGGATCCAGTACTGACTGACTCATATGCCGTCCCAGCTCTGTGTGGTGTCTACCTAACCTTTGCTGGTGGCGTCCTGGTCATGTTGCTGTACTACGGCTTCCTGCACCCTGCCACCGCCCACCTCCAACCGAGCCCCGCCTCTTCCTGCTGCGCACAACTCCTCTGGGGTCTCCCTCTCCCCCCGTCAGCCCCGCCCACCGCCCCGCCCACCCCGGCACACATGGCCAAATCGCAAACAGAAGAGGATGTGGCCGAAACGTGTCTTCCTGTCTTTCAGGTGAGGTCCGCTCCCATCACGTCCAAGCCAGAGGGCCCGCTTATAAAAATCGACATGCCCAGGAAGCGATACCCAGCCTGGGATGCTCACTATGTAGACAGGCGTCTGCGGAGGACTATAAACATTCTGCAGTACATAACGCCAGCTGCTGTGGGCATCCGCTACCGTGACGGACCCTTACTGTATGAACTGTTGCAGTACGAGTCCTCACTCTGACACAAACACACATGCACAAGTACACAAGCACATAAAGCACCATTAAAAAACATGTATGTATATGTGGATGTTCAGATTTAGAGAAGATTTAGCCCCACTTTATATAAGCACACAATGAAGCAATCTGTCACATCGTTATGTGCGCACACTTTCCTTGCAGGCACCTACAACCTGTGAGTCCTATGGCCATGACTCAGCAAGCTGCTTCAGCATGAGTCCATCGCCTTCTTCTCACTTAATCCCTCTGTCCCTTATTACACGAGGAGAAACTGAAAAAAACTTGGCCGTTTATGTTGCAATCGTCATGCGTTCACAGGTTTCATTAGAATTAAACAACAGAAAGAAAAAAAAATTACACTTTAATAAAAGTATTTGTGAAACTTGTCATTAGTCTAGTTGAAAAGGTAGTGTATATAATTTCTCTGTACAGAGGGGATGTTTTTTTTTAATGTAATGTGAAGTTGTGGTTGGAAAAGGCATTTGGACACAGGCAAGAAGTACAAAGAACAAAAGACTCAAGCCTCATTTATGGTCAAAGTTAAACAAAACTTCTGTCTATCTTCTGTGTTCATTTTGTGAGTATTTCAGTCAGTTTTCAGATAGCTTGGGGATGCCAGATGTAGCAAATGGAGCAGTACCGCCGAAAACCATGAGAGGGCAGTGTTGAGCAGAGCAACCATTGAAAGTAGCCATTTTTTTGGCCATCGTTTTGGATGTGTTATTTCATGTGAGCTGGGTTGTTGTTTTTTTTGTTTTTTTTTTGTAAGAAAGTGTTGCATTACCATTGTAATTTTTATATAAGGCCAAATTGACACCAAAACAACTTTACTACCGTTCAGGTCATTAGAGGACAAAAAAGTCCTCTCCCTAAAACTGCTATAAAAACACTACAGACAAATTTTTTCCACGCTTTTTTGCTCAGATCTTTCAGTAAACTTCTATCCGTTTCAAAGCTACTATATATATATATATAAATAATTATTACTTTTATTTTAACCCTTTAAATGCCAATCCAATTACACGATGTTGTATTTATTTTAAAAATGCATAAAAAGAATTATTTTCTACATGATATATGTAGGGGAGCCACAGACATTAGTGTTTTTTGCCTTAAATATATTGTTAAATATAGTGTATGTTTTATAGATTATTTGAAATCTGACTGGAATGTATCAAAATCAATATTTTTACTCATTTTTTGTAACACATTTAATGACTGATCTCTAAAAGTAAAAAAAAACAAAAAGAGTGCTTCTATGTAAATAAATAGGCATTTAAAGGGTTAAAAAAATTAATAATTGCATTTTTTGGCGGTTTTAATTAGGACTAAAGTAGATTAAAAGATCTGAGCAAAAGAAGGAGCAAAATATTCAGCTGTTGAATATTGTTAATTCAATGTTTTTATAGCAGTTTTTGGTAGAGGTCTATTCTCTTCACTAATGACACAAAGGGTTGTAAATTGACACACCCCACAAGGGTTAATGGCCACACGGACCACTGCCATCACTGCTTTTTTTTTTATGTCTCTTTCTGAGATTGTGCATAACCATGATCTCCTCCTCCGTCACCATTTCGGAAAGTGAGGTCAGAACTAAGACGTGAACTCCGAACCGCCCTCCAATATATGTATTATCTAACAACCAAGCCAGCGTAAAAGGCTGTATTGGAGTTTGTGGGCAGTAAAGTTTGGCAACGATTGAAACAGATGTAACAATATTTGTAAGTAAACGGAACATAAGTGAGGCTTAAATATCTGTAGCTAGAGAGCACAGCACAGGGACAAGGAGCAGCAAAAGTTTCCCCCCCCAAAAAATGACATAACAGTACCTTTATTTTCATACTGTGACGCTTTTGGAGAAAGGAAAACTTTCTGCTTTTTCTCCCAACACAATCTGAAGAAAACATCCACAAGTCAGGAGAGAGATCAAGAGTAAGGTTAGCTTACCTTAGCTTAGCTTAGCATAGGAACTGAAAGTTGGTTGTCTGATTACCGAGATCATATTAAATAATCAATATCATTATACTTAAATGAACCCATCCACACACAAATGTTGAAACTAACTAATTTTGTTTTCTGAATTTCATCCACAAACTATAATTTTAAGGAAAAACTCAAATTAAATCTCTAACATGTGCTTACTCGTAAATCCTCCTACTAAAAAGATATTTAAGTAAACTTGTGCTTACCAAAAAGAAGGTAAGCATATCTCTCGAACTATGAAATTATTCACTTAAGGATGTTGAGACATCTATTTTGGTATATTATGTTAAGTGCAGTTAGCAACATTAGCTCAAAAGTGAGATAATTAGAGGTCATTGTTCCTTAAAATACTATTTAAAAACTACAAAAACCACTGCCATCTTTACTAAACTGTGAATTCATAATAGTTTTCCAGAGCAGAGCAGATAGAGCCGTGTTTTGGAGAAATAAAAATGCTATTTAGCATCTCCTCTGCTCATAATTCCTGAAATAACCAGTGGAGTCCAAACCAGAGCAGATCCATTAATTAATTATGAGCTTTTATTTTCTGTGTTTATGTTTATGTCAGGTGGAAGGCTTAATATATCAGTAGCTGCTAATGCTCAGTAAAATTGGATTACATTAATGTTAATGGCCGATAAAGACTTCAACTGAGAAGAAATGCGAGATAAATTTTTTTTTATCCATATGAAACACATTTTTCTATGTGCTGTTTTAATTATTTTGATCCCACACTATCAGGGTGCTGCCACCAAAGCTGATACGAAACAGTTGTAGACTTTAATCATCACAACAGTCTCGTGACTTGTCTCCTGTATCGCGTCCAAAATCAATTCCTCCAAAGACACCCACGGCTGAGCTGTGATGTGTGGCTTATGATGTATTTATTTATTTATTTTTGTTTGTTTATCCCCTGCAATCCAAGCTGTCACATTGGCAAGTGACAACTAATGAGCTGACATATCAGTCATCTGCCCGTCAACAGGAACATTGCAGCTCTTGACATGGGGTTGTTCTTGCACAGCGGGGTGGCTAGTAAAAAAACAAAACACAGCCAGTCATTAACCATCACACAGTGTGCAATTAGAAAAATAAAATGCATGCATGCTTTGTAGTATTGCTGCAGCCTTTGAGGTCTGAAAAGGTGAAAGAAAAAGACTGAGAGTATCTGGAAAGTTAAAAGGGAATATATATTTGGAGTTTCGGTCTCTTTCTTTTTTGTCTTTTTTGCACAGGTATGTGACATTTTAAGAAAAAATAAACCTCCCAGATACTGGATTTGATTCAGTCTGATAAGATTAATTAACAGCTTGATCTTAAACCACCGTCTACGCTGTTGTGATGTGCACTCTGCTACATGTGAAACAGACTGTGCTAAGTCCATTTCTGCTGGACAAAATATGTAAAAGTACTATTTTACAAATCATTATATAATCATTATATTCTTTTTTTTTTATCAATTCTTTAAGTGTTATAGTGCTCTCAGTTTGGAGAATCAGGGGGAAATTCAGACCAGTGAGCTAAGCTAACCGCTACTAAGCTAACAGGTTAATGAAGCTAGAAGCAACATAGAGTGAATTCTTGCTAAAAAAATAAATAAATAAATAAAAAATCTATTAAAAATGTTCCTATTTCCAAGTGTTCTTTTAATTTTTTCTTATCATTGGTATTTTATGATTACATCAACATGTAGGGACATTATCTGTTGGGAAAGGGTCTGTAGAAAAAAATGCAAAAGTGGCACATGGTATTAGTTTGAACTTATATAAACTTATAAATTTTCAGATATTTAAATAGTGAAAAATTGCTTTTCTGTTGACCCTGTTCTAAGTAACATTTAGCTTAGCTAGCAGCTAAGCTAACTCTCCTTTGTGCTCTAAACTGAGAGCACTCTGACGTTTGTCTCTTAAAACCCCTTTAAAAATATTTAATAAGTTTATAATAAATTACATATGCTAATAAAAATCTAAAGCATCTTAGACGTGCCAATATTGGCTCTGCTTTACTTAAAATTAAGGTTAATATGCTGTTTTTGTTCAAAATAAAAGCCACATTTTATTTTGATACTTAAATGACAGCTGTATTAGTCAGCTAAGGAACATGAGGTTCTGCTTAATATGAAAAATTCACTAAACAAAACTTTATAATTGGGATCTAGACACTTGTTTTGACTGTATTTACCAAACCTTTGGTGTTATAACAAGCATTTACCTTTTTTGTGTGTGTGTTTTAAAGCAGTTTTAAAGTAAACAAAAGCAACCTATGCTAATTGTTACATACCTATTCAAATAAATTATAAATGGCTAAATTATTATGGCAGGTTAAATCAGAGTACAAACACCAGAAATGCTTAACTATCCCTTTAAATTCGAGCAGTGCAAATGAGGAATGAGCTTACATTATATTTTCATGGTGCTAGCCGATTAACAGAACAGACAAATCAGTTAAGTTGCTGCAATCTGGCAACCAGATTCAGCAGGTGCAAATGTGCAACGGAAGCAACCGCATTGCCATGCATATGGTGCAACGCTCTCAAGCTATAGAGTCAGAGTCAATTGGCTGCTAATCCCACTTCATATGGTGCAAATATGAAACACGCATGTACTAATGGTGCAATAAGGGCAGATTGTCTCTTTGAATTCTATGGTGCAACTTGAGTACTGCCTTCAGTTATCAGCCAAGGCTGTGCCAAAGGCTCCGTCCAAATGGACAACTGCTCTTCCTGTCCTGCAGAAGCTATGCAAGTCTCCGATGCAGGGAGATGTGCTTAGTGTACACACACACACACACACATACACAGACTTTTCCTCTGCAGCAGCGGGAAATGCTTAATACACACACGATACACAATAAGTATAACATGGGATGTATCCCTACCTCACCACTCAAACGCAAACACACACTCAATGTCCAATAATCCCTCACCCCTTTATAATTTGGGAACAATATTCATATGGTGCTATTGAATAAAGAAGGATGGTTTTTGTACAGTTGTGATTATAGTGAAGATTTTAGCCAAATATGTTTAGAAAACCTAAGTGTTGCACATTCAGACTGTCCGAAAAGGGTAACTCTAATTTTGGGTTTTGTCACTGTAAAGAGTGTACATAAAAACAGCAACACCTTCTGTCTCTGTGAAACTGAGGCAAAGCTATCATGCCTTATCTGCTCGACTGATGATAACTGAGTCATAGGAGGGTGGTGCTACTTTTTGGTACACTTTGATCTGGATGTGCACTGTACATTACGCATGTGTTCAGTGTGTCAGTGCACAGAAATCAAAGGAAAACAACACTATGTGTTCGCACTGCAAACTGAATATGTGCCATTTAGACAACACGGTCAGCCATTTTGCTGTTAGTTTCACAGGTAGTGCTCATGAATTTCTTGCATGAATGTTGTAAATTTAAAGGCACAATAAATTGACATTGTGGAGGCTTTGAGGTTTGAAAAGTCACGGCTTCGTAGGTGCCTCTGGGTTGTTAAAGGGAGGCTAATTTTAAGCTCCCAAGCAGCTGATTTCCAGTCGTTTTCCCACAAACCATGCCCCCCTTTGCACCCAGAGCTGCAGCCAATCAGAGATCAGGTTGAACACAGACAAATCAGGTCTGACACAACCAAATAATACAATTTTCTTTTCATACAGAAGCATTTATGTGTAATGTTGAAACGGCTGTGGAATCACAAATAAAGTGCAGGTATCATTTAGTGTATGTTGTATCATCCAGTAGTAAAAATTCATCCATGCTTGGTCTGCAGTCGACCATGCACACTGCACATGAAACGTTTCCTTCTTCACCCAGAAAACCAGAGCCTTAGCTAGACCCACTCTGTAGGAAATCAAGATCCAATCAGTGCTCTGTCACTATTGTATGGCTACTTATCCACAGCTATGCAAAGTAACAAAAAGCAGAACGGCTTTGGGCTTAAAAGACCGAAACAAAAACACCACATCACTGTTTTTCAATGTTATTTTAGCCCTTTTTTTAAGTTTTAAAAGAATAGGTGTAGAAATAAGAAACCATAAAGTGTTAATGTGCTAAAATAAGCATGATGTACAATTTGTTTACATTTTTAAGCTTTGTGTATTTGTTTATAAGTACTTCTTTGACATTTTTCTCTATCAGGATTGATTAGTCAGGAGGGAAATAACTTCAATCTAATTTTTAACTTGAGAAGAATGAGTGCCGCCTCCCGATGAAGGAATGTGTATCTTCTCAGAATCGTTTTTTGGATAAACACAAAAATGTTCCACTATCAGGGTCAAAAGCAAAGCATATGCGGTGGGTGTGTGAGATACCGTATGTGTTGCTAAAGCTTCAATTTCTTTTAGCCAAAGTTTTACTTGCTTGGTCTGGATCTGCAAAAGTGTCATTTCTCATTACGATTTTGTGAAGCATGAAGCCAGATGCCTATCTGCTTCTGATCTCAGACCAGTTTCTATCAGGCCCAAGTCCAGCAATTGAAATCATTTCCTTTTTGGGACAAATACTCAGATTCAATCATTAACAATGAACAGAAACGATTCCAGTGATTTGACTCAGGTTTGGATGCTACAAGCACAGGGCAGGGTCAAACTAAACTTTTACGTTGGATGTATAAGATGTACCATGAGTTTTTATTTTGTCAAGATCGTGCTTTTTTACTGTATTATCTAGCTTGGAAAAAAGGAAAAAATAATTCTAGCTAAATGTGTAAAAGTAGCTTTTTATTTTTTTGTGGTACGCATTTTGATTG
Source organism: Rhadinocentrus ornatus (assembly GCA_037177495.1). Lineage (NCBI taxonomy): Eukaryota > Metazoa > Chordata > Actinopteri > Atheriniformes > Melanotaeniidae > Rhadinocentrus > Rhadinocentrus ornatus. The sequence goes on from JBAMHW010000027.1 coordinate 16,333,066, forward strand.
TAAATACCTTTTTCTGATCATTTCCCTCAGTTGGATCTATGTTCCATGGGTTTGTGTAGATGGCTCTTTAAAATGTACTGATAATAAATGTTCTTTATAAATATTTAGAATGTAATGGTGACAGAACAAAAAAATACAGATCAACAGGAAACTGTTTTTGTAGGAATCTGTGCCATTGTGTTGTCTTGAATATAAGCACACTGATGTTAGTGCTCTAGGCAGGATGAAGTCTTTGGAGGTGTTAGCCAGATAGTTTTACTCATGCTTTTCTTCTATTTTCTAATTAGTTTCTACCCATCAAGCATTTAGATAGGCACATTTTTCAAGTCAGACCAGGTAGAATCAAGCTGGTTTAAAGTACCCAACGTCCAATGTTTCTTTTAAAATATCTGGGGAGCTGAATGTTTTAATTGGCAGGTCATCTAGCTTTCAAATATTAGCTTAGCATAAAAATGTGGAAACTGCTAGCTAAGCTCTGTTGAAATATTACCACTTTTAGTGGAAATAAAGTTCATCCTATCTTTTAAAATCTAATTTAGTAGACTCCGGCTGGTTTACAGAAACCAGCATTTGCCATCACTTACTAAATAGCATGCTAGCTAAATATTTCAATTGCCACTTTACCCAAATCTTAAAGGTTAGCTTAGTATAAAGATGTGGAAAACTGCTAATTAAGCTCTGTTTAAATATAACTGACTTCTAGTGGCATCCTTTCTTTATTAATCTGATTTGGTGGAATCATGCTGGATTACAGAAACCATATGCCACTTAGAAAATAACACAGTGGATAAATGTTTTGATCACTATTTTACCTAAATGTTACTTAAGACCAAAGATGTGGAAAACTACTAGCTAAGCTGTATCCAAAATATAACCACCTATAGCTGCAATAACGTTCAGCTTATCTTTTTTAATCTAGTTTAGTATAATCAAGTGGGTTAATATAAACCAGCATGTGCCCTCACTTGCAAAATAGCATGGTTGCTAAATATTTTATCACCAGTTCACCCAAATTTCAAGCATTAGCTTAGCATAAAGATGTGGATAACTGCTAGCTAAGCTCAGTTCAAATGTAACTGACTACCAACAGCAGTAAAGGGCACCCTTTATTAAATCATTTCTACTAATAGTAAAAACCAGCATGTTTTTCTAAGCACTAAGCTCCACTTGCCAGATAGCTATGACGCCCAGCTAAAAGAAAATTTGAATTTTGGGGGATTTTTGTTATTGAAACATCCAACACTTCAAGCACAAATTCTATACATGTAGAACAAGGCTGTCTGACTAACATCTCCTGACTTTATTTATAGAAATGTTGGTTGCCATTATCAATCAAGCACGCTTGAACTTCTCCTGCGTTAGCACATCAAAACAGCATTCAGGAATCTTCTATATTTTGATCCTTCATATTTTTTGTAAGGGTTTGGGAAGGGGTTTCTTTTATTCACACCAAATATTCCTGACCAATCACCAAACAAGGCAGGAGAAAAATGAGAAAATGTATTGTGCATCTCTGGTTAGTCTGTGTATTCTGTGTGTACACTAGTTTTAAGACATTGTGTTGAAGAGCTGAATGATATTTTCAATGGCTCTTGGTGGCCACCATTAGGAAATTTTATTATTTTTGTTACAATACCTCCTGAAAAATAAAGTATTTATCTGTGAAGAGACAAAGATTTACATTAATACAGATGACGACACAGAAATAAAGACAGATTTTAAAATATAAATGAAAACATGTACAGCTGATTTGGTTTTAAACACGATACAGAAATGTATTATGTCACTCAGAGTTTGATTTTATATATTTAGCATTTTATTACGTTGTAACGTTGTGACTGCAATGAAAAAAATATAAAGGAATATAAATTAATTTTTCCAAACGTGTGTCGGTTTTCTTTTTCACCAACAACAATCTCTCGAGTCAAAAACAAAAAGTCTGATTGTGAATCACCTTTATTGATTGTGTTCAAGTTTCATTTATCCAAAAAAATCTCTCAACAGGCACAGTAGCAAAATATTTTTCCCCCTGCTTCTAAAAATAACTTTTAGGATCAAATAGAGTGCAAAGATGCATGTGGAATTTAAACACATGGCAGCCTTAAAAACAAGTCTGTCTACTTGAGAATGAGGCTTTTGTACTGCGATTCATACAATATACCAATTATTTCATGGCACAAAATTCTGCAGAATTAGAAAGTTTCATATTATTTTTCTTTTGTTTAACCTCCAAAATCAGGAAAACATGGATTTAACATTGATTTCAGTAACTCTTGAGGCTCCTTTTACACATACAAACAAAAACAAAAGCATGGACAACGTATAATATATCTTACTATATACATGATTAGAACAAGCTGTTCTGCATTTAGGGATAAGGTTTGTGATATTCTGTTTTATTATTCTTGAACATTTTGACAAACAGATTAAAAACCAGCAATGCTATATCTGTATATATCAAATTTAAATAAGAAAAAAAGTTTTTTTTATCTTTATTAAAGAGACAGCAACTGGTTCGTGGAAAATGTTCCATCCTAAATGTTGGTTTGTAGTATTTAACAGGAGGATGTTTTTTTAAAGCTTTGGAGTAAGGTACAAATGTGGTTTTGAAAAAAAAAAAAAACATCAAAGACTGGTTTCATGTATTTGTGTCACATGGTTTTTCCCAACTGACATCCCTTTAGGAAACCACTTGCAGATCATACATCCATTTAAATGGGAGATGTTGCACAGACTGGGAATTTTGGACCCAATATACACAAGCCTTTCAAAACAAGTGATAAATCAAGAAAAAATCAACTCTTGTGTGATCTGGTGACAAAAATACCTCTTGTGTAAATATAAAACCCAAGAAATAACCATATTTGAGATAAATTCAATGTTGGTTTTTCATGTATTCGATTGAAATGTTTGTAATGAGAAAAATACAGTATATCAACAAGCTTATCTTGTGACCTTTTAACAGCAAAAATTCACAGTTTTTGATCACTGCAATACAGTCGTCTGCACCAGAGATTTCAAGTTTCACCCCGCAACCTCAATTTTATCAAAACCATCTAATGGATTGCTTTAAAACTGAGAGAAACTCCCTCTTCTCGGATGATTACTTCTTTGGACCAGCTTTTGCTCATCCTAACTATTGTCTTTGTAATCATTCACATACAAATGCACAGATTTAGACCGGACAATAATGCTTGAAATGCCCGATTTGCATAGAAACCTCCTCATCTTCAATAATGGGTTCACCTTAGTGAGCCCTTACCTGGAGTAGTCTAATGTATTATCTATTCAGATTTCAAATCTCTGTTTCATGAGTACAAACAGAATGAACAAAAGATATGAGAAATTAAAACAAACCAGCTATCGGTGTAACAAATAAACCAAAATAGGAAGAAAACATAGACATCTTAATAACCTGGTGAGATTCACAAATTTAAAATGAGTTACCAGCTCCTCCTGCTGGCTAAAAAATGCACCTACAAAAACATAAAAATAAAAACCTATAAACAAAATTCCCATAGAACAATAGACAAGTAACTTTTTTGTTTCCCAAGATAAAGTACATTAATCTCAATGCTGTTGCCACCACTGCCTTCCTGTCACAAGTTCAAGTCAAAGACATTACGTTGACCTATATGATAAGAGCTATGCTTCCCATGATAACAGTTGTTTGTACTCCAGCACACAGCTCCGCAACTGCTTTTAAAGCAACTGGCTTCTCCTGCATCTGTGTACACAAGCACAAACATGCCAGGGAGAAAACAAGCGGAGTAAAGTGCAGCACAATCGGAGCACAAACAGATGACAGAGGGGGATATCGGCTCCGTCCTGTTCACCCCACCAACGGTTCATCGTCATCGTCATCGATTTGCAACCTCTGGAAGGATTGGGAGCCTTGGAGGCGGCGGGAGCTCATCCATTTGAACAAAACTAAGGAAAAACACATCCTGTTAGTTCGTTAATCCAAAAGACATTTGTGGCAGTTGTAGAAAGCATTAACTTACAGTTAGCGCGATAAAAAAAAAAAAAGGCTCCAATCGCTGACTTACCCGTGAGTGCAGTGAGTAAAAGCAGGGTGCCGACCACCAGGCCGACCACCAGGGATGCACCCCAGCAGGTCTCAGCAGCCAGCAGACACCGAGCCTGAACAAGAGTGCCGTTGTTGGGCTGCGCTGGCACAGACAGCAGGTGGCACATGAGCGGGTAAACATCTACGCTCTGTAAGCTCCTCATCCGATAGCCGTGATGGAAGCTGGGGCCTGCCGCTGCCAGGAAGGGGTGCATGCTGGGCAGGGAATTGTCATAACCATGGTCACCCACTAGGAAAAGAGAGGGACAGCATATTCTGTCATTTTTATCTAAAATCCACAAAAAAAGTTATTTTGAATCAACTAACCATTCATTTACAGAATAATAGTAGTCTGGATTTAGGGCACGTCATAGTACTGAAGCCGCATTAGTAAGAGCTACTCTGTAAACAAATTACAAGGGTTTTTTTTGTCTCTGATACTTTATTTTTTTAACACTAGAAATCCCAGAATTTTCAGTTTCTCCTGCAGTCCCCCTCCCTCTACCACAGTTAATCACCCCACTTACAGACCTATTGTTTTTCAAATGAGGTAGACTGCAATCTCCCCCACCCAGATTACAAATGCAAGATGCACCTAACTTTCCCTTCAGTTCAGAGATGATACATACAAACTAGGAAGAAGTGAAACATACAAACCAGGGAATTTAGCATGTAATCATGTGTGTATACTTAAATATAATGACACATAGGAAGTGACACTGAGACAAGACAGGGAATTTAAAAAAAATCATTTACATAGATCTGTGTGCCTTGTCAGACTGGCTTTGGGCCTTTTGGGGGCCTTAATTATTGCTCATATTATTGCTCATATATGCTCATTGAGGTGGTGAGAAAGTATGAAAATGAATACAACATGTAGAAAATAAGATAACAAGATTATCTGACCCTGCTCACAGCAGAACATACAATAGAATAAAAGTTAATGTCAGTGTTACTGAGATCATTCTGTTTGAACCAACTGCAGATGGCTGATTGTAATCTGAATAATTTCAGCCTCATCTGGACGTGATGATGGACCTGCTGCTGCTGCTGGGTCTGAAACTGAGGACCACGTGGTTCATGATGTTA
>JBAMHW010000027.1:16355815-16366197 GCA_037177495.1 Rhadinocentrus ornatus
GGCGCAGATGTCTGCGAATAAATTTCATTTCGCTTGCTTCTTAACAAACAATGACTATTAGAGGTTAAAAACGCTTCAGTTAGAAGGTTATATATATAAAATTCTTAAATAACTTGTTTTTCTAAAAATGTAATACATTTGAAAGTTTTTTCCAATTAAAAACCTCTCAAAGGCTTGACTCACTCAACTCCTTCCTCGAGTGAGTGCATTCTTATGAATACTAATGAGCTCTAACCAAAGTCCAGTCTCAACACTTCCTCAAAGTGTCTCCCAAATCCTTACACATCTACACATCTTGGCAAGCACAAACAGCAACTAAATAATGATCAAGGCTGCAAACTCTCATTTACTGAGTGCTATAATTATGAATTTACAGTATGAGTCTCATTGACTTTCTGTCCGGGGAAGAGACATTCTCCTAGAGAGCCAGCAACCGAGGAACTGCCACCTCTCTCTTTCCAAAGAAAAGCCTGCTCCCTTGACACAGCCTAGTCAAATAGATGGTTTGCAGTTGCTGGTGCAACTGCTTAAGACTTTTTTCCTTGGTGGCATGGGTTGTGCTCGAGATAAAACCTGAATGAAATGATACCCTCTCATACTGACTGTGTCTTCCAAATGAATTGCCAGAATAGTGTTAGCCCACTTTACAAGTTTTGCTTATTTTTGGGTTAATATCGAGAGTGGGTGGAGAGAGGAGTCGTTGCCCTGTGAGATAGCCATCTGTCTCAGGAAAATACACCACTCTGTATTACTTTACCCTGGTTAACCAAATGCAGGAATTCTAGTATTTTAAAGAATTTTAAAATCAATTTAGTGGCAAAACTCAGCCATAAGATTTATGGAATGGCTTTTCTCTTTGGTATTTTGGATAGGATTCCAAATAAATTGAATCCACTTCTGTCTTAGTTTAACACCTTCAGGTAAGACACGAATGCTTAAAGTATCTGATTTCATCCTATCACAGTCATAAAAAAGATTATGACATGTCTGCCATTTTAGCAACTACAAAAAAAAAAAAAAATCACATTTACATGCCCCTTTAATTAACTTGTGCTAGCTTCTCCTTTAACTTGCTGGGGCCCCACCCAGCAATTCAGGATTGGCTGGTGCTGGTTCCTCCAAATTTTCTATGTAGAACATGCAACCTTGCTGCCTTCCCTGTTCTGAGGTTGAGGGTGGTGATGGGCAGATTGTTGAAGGTTGATGGATTTCTTCAATGAGTAGCAATACGGTGTTGAGGAAAGACTGCCCATCCCAGTGTCACATTGCAGAAGCTATGCAGTTAAGAGTTTGTATGTTGTTGTAATTATCTGCTCAGCAAATTGCAAATAGTTTCTAAAGCTTCGTTTTCCTCCTCGATATGGGTCGGTACACATTTATTTGCGTTTCCACAGACAAAACCTAGCAAGGGTGCCAGATTACCCTATTCCAGCCCTCCTGCTTTTTTGGGACCCATCTGTTGGGGTCAAAGATTGTATATAAAAGATGGACAGCGGCTCCGTGACGTCACCCGCAGGTAAATTGAAGCCCATTGGGCGCTTGTCGTCATTCCCTGAAATTCCAAAAATGAGCAAAGACATGGAGCTGAGAGGGGGACTGTAAAGGTGGGGGTGGATTATTGTCACCCATCAAACTCCGAGCTGCCTGTAGCTAAGAGCTAACCAAGCTAACCCGGAGCTAACAGTAGATAACGGCTAACGTAGGTATGTGGCGCGCTTTTAGCTGGTTTAAAACCGCGGTTGTGCTACACTCTCCCTTCTTGCTGCGAATCGAAAGGACACGCCCCTAATTATGCCAAATTTCAATATTAAATAACATCTAAAAGGATAAGTTATAAAAAAAATCCATCCCCCTTACACTTTTCATGAAGGTAAACTTGACCTGTCAATCCTAAAAGGTTTTTTGTACCAAGCTTTAAACATGTTTATTTCTGCTGTGAAGTTGGTCTTTTTAACATGTTGGTCTATGGAGATTGGCTCTGTTTTGGAGCCAGCCCCTAGTAATATATATATATTTTTATATCTCACTCATCGATCACTTTTGTAACAGCAGTGATTGTACTGTGTTTTTTCCTAAAACCTGATTGCAAATTTGAAAGAACCTCATTTGAATATAAAAAATCTTTAAGTTGATCACAGACAGAGATTCGAGAATTTTTGATAAATTTGATATTGACCTGTAGTTGGTAAAACTGCTGGATCACCTCCTTTGCTAAAAGGGGAACAACAAAAGCTGACTTCCAAACTGATGAATTTCTTTACTTTCAATCAAAAGATTAAAAAGTTTCATAAGAGGCTGTGCAACAACATCAGCAGCCATTTAAAAAAATAAGGCTCTATCAAGTCTGGTCCAGGAGGTTTTCTGTGATTTAAACATTTGAGGGCCTCATGCACTTGTTGCACAGTAAAAGGTACAAAATGAAAACAATCCTCAGAAAACATTTGAGGGTTTTTACAGGGAGTCGTTGAGGCAGCTCCTATGGAGTCAAACAAAGAACCAGATGCCACAAAATGCTTGTAAAGTAAAATCTTTCTGTAGCACAAAGTCAGGCTGCGCTAAATAACTATTACCTATGTCCATAATTCGGACACGTCTGCTACTGGCTCCACCTTTTTCTGTAACTAATCTTTGCTACCCTCTACAAAATAATGAAATAATGAAATCAACAAACAAGTCAAGCTTATAATTATTCAATGTTGTAATATAATACAATTTTTTTTTAAATCAACATCTTCCAGCACAATGAAAGCATTAACCTTTCCTGGCTATCTAGAGCTGTCATTCAGAAATAGGAAGGGTACTATGGAGTACACAGGAGGTACATGAGATAAACTCAACACCAGGTAATGAAAACTTAATTATTAATTAATAATTAATATTATTAATTAATAATTAGTAAAAAATCGATATAAAAGAACAAATTAATGTTTCCTAGAAAGCATTACTGTTGAAGTATGTCATTTTTGCAATTATAATTTTTTCTGAACAAGGGGCTTGCCCTGATCCGGTCCAGGGTACAAGACTGAAAAAAATATTTCAAAAGGGGTAAAGTACTGAAAAAAGAAACCACTGCTATATTGCATAAGCAATCATGATTCAAGATATGATAACTTAACATGTTTTGTTGATAAAATTTGGACTTAAATGTGCAGTCTTCATTTGTGTTGAGATGTGGCAGTTCACTTGCATTAATGCTAGCAAAGGATGAGGATATCAACTTAAGTAGCAATGGCATATCTAAACAAAAATGCTGTCAGAATGATTGTTGACTATTGTAGACACTTACATTTCCAAACTCTGATTATAAGACAACCCCCATTTTCCAACTAATCTTCACAAAAAGACTATCAGTGTTTCCCCTAACATTATACCCCTACTGCTGTTGTAACTGCTTTATTTGAGATTTTCTGTCCATTTTGCTAGCTCTGTGCTGGTTTGCTAGCTCTATGCTGCCGCGTGTCGACTGCTGCTGCTCTCTACTCTGCACATGCGTACACAGAGCCCCCCTGGTTATTGGCTGTGGGTTTGTGATGCTATAGAAACAACATACTGTAATCTGACACCCAGTAACTTCATTTGACGTTAGTTGACAGGGACTAATCAGACCCTCCAACCCACAGTCCAGCCCTGCTCAGCCCAGCGTTGCTCTGGAGGAGTTTAACAGCATCTATATACAGTGGTTTTTGCTGCCGGGGCTAGACTCAAAAGACCTGGGGGTGAATCGCCGGGAACATTGGCTGTGCCAAGGGTCGGCTCTGATATGCAGAAACATGTTATATAAAAAATGTTGGGAGCATTAAATTCTATTTTGGCTCTCAGTGTTTCTTTGCATAGTATACAGAGGAAAATAAAAAAATTCTTTAAGGGTCACATTTAGAGACTGTAATATATTTAGCCTCATAGCATAATTGCCTAAGTAATATTTTAGGGTTTTGTAGGCAATGATGCACAGTAAATCAGCAATATTAGGAAAGTACAGATAGATAGATAACACAGTTTAGCCATAATATGACTTAGGCAAATATGCTGTGTCCCTAATGATATATTAGTAATACTAGTGAGTATTGCCCCAACATAAAATCAATGTAAATTGTTACATGAGCCATAACATAGGTTATAAACTTGATTGTAAATGGTCTAGTTAAATTGTTGTTTTTTGATTAGAAAACCAGCTGATCTCCACAACCTGGCTCCAGGGACACACCCTCCTTTCCTCACCTTCCAGGGGGAGGTTCTCACAGATGTCAACAAGATAGAGGAATACCTGGAGGAGATGCTGGCTCCACCAAAGTAAGCCTTGCACACACATTTAACCATAAGAGGGATTTGAGAACATCCTGACACTGTTAATACCCTGTTCTTCAGGTACCCCAAACTTGCAGCAAAGAACCGCGAATCCAACATGGCAGGAAATGACATATTTGCCAAGTTCTCAGCTTATGTCAAAAACACAAGACCAGATAAAAATCGAGGTAAAAAACAATAAGGTCAAAATGTTGTCTTACAGGATTTAGTATCAATCCTGTCTTCTAACATAATGTCTTATGGTTTAAATATTTCTTTACCTTCATCTTGTGTTTCAGCATTGGAGCAGAGTCTGAACAAAACCCTGGCTAAGCTGGATGAGTACCTGATGAGTCCGCTCCCTGAGGAAGATCAGATGGGACGCCACAGCGGTGACGGTGTATCTAACCGCAAATACCTGGATGGAGACGAATTGACGCTGGCTGACTGCAACCTTCTTCCCAAACTTCATGTTGTCAAGGTAGCAAGCTTTTTAGGCTTCTCTCAGTTTATGTAATTTGATCTTGGAATTTGGCTTTGACTGTTTACAATAACTTGTTTTTGGCAGCTTGTTGCAAAGAAGTACAGAAACTATGACATCCCATCTGACTTCAAAGGGGTGTGGCGATATCTTGGCAATGCCTACAACCGAGAGGAGTTCATCAATACATGTGCAGCTGAGGTGGAAATTGAACTGGCCTACAAGGACGTAGCTAAAAGGCTTGGAAAATGAATGTGTCATGGCAATAAGCACTACTAGTTCTCTCTTTTTTTTAAATTACCATACCAATCATACTTTTGAAGTGCATTTTATGCATGATGTGTCATTTTTAACACTAATGTGCTTAAAAAAAAAGTCTTCATGTCTCAGAGAAGATAGGTGTTAAAAATGATTATTGCTTTTTTTTTATGGGGCTGTGCAGCTGAATATGACCGATGTCTTGTCCAATTATTTGGTTATGATGATTATATTTCTGTAATTTTCTAAAAAATAATGTGGAAAAACCCAGGGCAACATCTGTCTAATCAGCTAAATAGGCAAGCTGAGCCTGAAATACTATTTAAGCAGATTTCTCTAATTTTTTTAAAGAAAAATATTAAGAATTAAGTCAGTTTGTTCATTTGCCTTTTAATAGCCTAATAGCAAATATAGCAACAAATGTTTGAATGTTTACATGCTGTCTAGCTGACTACCTAACCAAAAGCTATTTCCAAACAAAGAAGCAGTCACAACCTAACTTTTAGCTATTGCCAGAGAGATACAGTTTTAGTCCATTAGCGTGCCACCATTTAAAATATGAAAAAATTAAATGGTCCATAAACCTTTATCCGGGCCTTTTTGTGTTTTTAAAGCAAACCAAATCAAAACAGGACAATCGTGGTTTTCAAACAGCTTTACCTTATTAACTTAAATTATAAAGTTTGCTCATAATGTTAGCATAATTTAGCTATAGCCGGAAGCAGTTTCAGTTCTTTAGCATGCCATCATTTTAAGTATATGACAATTAAATGGTCCGATACAAGTTCATCTGGGTATTTTTCTTTCTAAACTAATTGAATCAATACAGGACAATCATGGTTTTCAAAAAGCTTTAGCTCATAAAGTTAGCTTATAAAGTTAGCTTATAATGGCTATAGCCAGATGCAGTTTCAGTCCTTTAGCATGACATAAATTATGTGACAATTAAATGGTCCATAAATTTTTATCTGGATATTTTTGCTTTTAAAACAAAACAAATAAATACTGGATAATCTTTTTTTTTTTTTTTTTTTTTTTAACAGATTAGTCTTATAAACTTAGATTAAAAAGTTAGCTTAGCATAATTTAGCTGTTATTAATCTTTATTTTATACAGAGAGACACGCAGTCAAGAGAGACATATTTACTTAATCTAACATGCATTTTTTTAAATGGTGGGAGGAAACTGGAGTACCTGAAGGGAACCAAGGCATAAACAGGGAGAACATGCAAACTCCACATAGGCCACTGTTCAAACCCTTTGAACTTCTCTGTTGTCAGAGAGATGCAGTTGCAGTTCTTTTACACAACATCATTTAATGGTTGTGACAGTTAAGTAGTCTTCAAATGTTTAACTGGGTATTTTATTATAAAACAAATTATAGAAATATTGGCAAAAAAGCAGCTTTAGCACTCAAACATCTTTACCTTATCAAGCTAGCTTAAAATCTTAGAATATAATGGTAAGTTTCAAGTTTTTTATTTGTCACATGCAAGATAGCAGTGAAATGCAGTCATACATGCCACTACAGGGTAGAGTTTACAGTTTTGACAGCCTGAGGGTAGAAGGTCCTCCTGAGTCTCTCTGTGTTCACATTAATAACCTTTAGGCACCGGCCAGAACGCAGCCACTCGAACACACCGTTGTTAGGATGATGAGGGTCTCTCATGATCCTGTTCGCTGTGGCTGTGTTTCTCCTCATGATAATGTCCTGGAGGGTGGGGAGTGTTGTACCCATGGTACGCTCTGCTGACCTCAGCACCTTCTGCAGGGGCCTCCAGTCACGACCAGTACTGTTCCCCTACCACTGGGTGATGTTACAAGTCAGAACACTCTCCACCACGCCAGTATAGAACATCCTCAATATTTTCAGAGAGACTCTGAACTTCCTCAGTTATTTGAGGTGAAAAAGGCACTGCCTCACCTTCTTCACCTGGCTATCTATGTGCAGAGTCCAGGATAGATCTTTGGCGATGTGCACACCCAGGAGCTGCAGGAAACGGCACACCCTCTCCACCAGAGTCCCATAATACATAGGGGTGTAGGTCCTCTGCTGTCTCCTCCCATAGTCAATAATCATCTCCTTAGTTTTATCTACATTTAGCAGGAGGTTGTTAGCATGACACATAGCTTATAATGTTACTGCAGTCTAGCTATAGCCAGATGTAGTTTCAGTCCTTGGTATGCCATTATTTAAACGCAAAAATTGACCACTACCTGAGAATTTTGGTTTTTTGTTTTTTTTTAAACAAATCAAATTAATACATTGAAATTCATCATTTTCAAATAAGTTTAGCTTAGAAAGTTAGCTAATGGTGTTAGCATAATTTTGCTGCTCCCAGAGAAATGCAGTTGCAGTTTTTTTACATATCATTTAAAGTATATCACAATTAAGTAGTGCTTAAAAGTTTATCTAGGTATTTTTGTCTTTAAAAGAAATCAAATAAATACAGGCAAAAATAGCTTTGGCTTATTAAGTTAGCTTTTAATGTTAGCACAATTTATTTTTTCACAGAGAGATGCAGTTTCAGTGCTTTTACATGCCATCATTTAAAGAATGTGACAGTTAAGTAGTATTTAAATGTTTATATGGCTATTTTGTTTTAAAACTAACTATAGAAATACAAAAAAGTGGTTTTTAGCTTCAAACAGCTTTAGCTTATGAAGTCAGCATAATAGCTAGCTTGCTGCAGCTAAGCTAATTAAGTAACTGTTGCTATTCAGCTGCATATTGTGATGACAGATGCACTGAAAAGAAAGCTACTTTTTTTCCAACTCTCTTTTATGTATGTGCCCATTGGGACAGGATCAGGGCTCTGTAATCCTAAAAACATATTGACAAACAATCATCTATCACAATGGTTCCCAACCTATTTTCTTTGGGGACCCCAATCATGCAATGAAAAGCCATGGACCCCCTGCCCCATACCGCACTAAAACCATGCTTGGTTTGTATGCTTTCAAAAGTAGAATTCTCACCATTAATAATGTTGTCTGGCTGAGTCCTGTCATTCAATAAAGCCAAAGTTAAATAAAAAACATATAGCCTAAATTTATTTTCTTAAAATAGGGACAATGTGTGGACATTAATCACAATGGCTCTGAATGCTCAAAGCCTGTGGGACCCCCTGTGCTCTTTGAGGGACCCCCTTGAGGGGTCCCGGACCTCGGGTTGGGGACCACTGATCTCAGCAGATTTTCTCATAACATTCATGTAAATTTGCAATATGACAATATGATAAAATCCTGGGACTATATTGCACACAGATCAAATTATGTGATGGAAATCACTGCATAGGCTCAGGAGCACCTCTGATATCTATTGTTAGTGACTACAGACCACAGCTGCATTCAGAATTTTGAGTTAAACCCTTTTTCAGGACAGGTGTTGCTTATTTTAGCAATGCTAAACCACATTCTACACCTGTGGAAGAATCCAGGTGCTTAACTTCCCTATTTGCACTTCAGACCTGTCATCTGTTGAAAACACTTAAAACATGATGTTGTTTTCAAAACAGCATCAATTGGTCTCCTCATCTAAAACCAGATGCACCATTTCGAGCTGATTGGTAAATATGGCCCTGTTTGAAAAGCTTTTAAACGTGTTATTATCATATATGTTGATGTAGTTTTAATAAGTTCAATTAGATACAGGATTTTGGAAACATGGTTATATTTCTGTCTAATGTGTTTTAGAAAAAGATAGGATTTCCCAGTGCTGATGTTAACAGAAAGTCAAACGTGTCAAAATAGAGAGAAAATTTTAAATCATGTCAATGAGAGCAGATTCTTGTTTAGAGTTGCTTTGATGTAAGTAAATGCAATTATTTGATGCATAAAGCAGGTTGGATTATCTTACCTGTCCTATTTTCTTATATACTCTTTCTATATTGTTGGGAAAAAATGTGTTGCAGCCAAAGTAGTTATCTTTGTAGAGTGTTGGAATATTGTATCCCCATCCATCCTCTAATTAATCAAAGATCAATTAGATATTTTAAATTCTGTAGTATGGTATAGGATCAATTTTTCAAAGCCACCTACCACAGTTTACAGTCCATATTCTAGAAAAGGTCAGTCTTATTTTAACCACTATTCTCACTTTGGAGATGAAACCATAGACTCAATCTATTAAATCAACCTTAAGTCAAAAGACATGTTTCCATATGTAATGACTGAAAGGAAAAAGTACCTATAATCCTCCGCATGTTGTGTTCTCTTATGATTTAGTTGGTGCACATAGATGGTTGTGCATGTGTCTGAGTGCCTTAGTGAGAATCAAACTCACTTTTACCTTCAGCTCTGTCTTTCTGTACAGTTAAATGATGTGTTTTTAAATGCTATAAGGGTGTGAATTTGCTGTGTGTGACGATTATATAAACTAAATGTCTGTAAATTATCATTGACTATATTCTCTCAGATTATTAGAACCATGAACCTACTGTGGATACTGTTTTGCTTATTTGGATAATAAACCTATTTTCTCAGAGACTGGGCTTGAAGGGTTGTGGTTTTTCTCTTGAAACTGTCCTGCTGATGGATGAATGTTGTGTATTCATATACAAGAGTGGAAAGTGGGTGTTTGTTTTACCATGCAAAAGTTTTAAGAAAAACAGAGTTTCCCCTCATTGTTTCATGGCAGTGTTTCTCAAAAGAGGGTACACATGTCTTGGTACCAGGGGGTACAATATAAAAAAAGAGGGATAACTTGTGAATTTTTTTATACCTTCCTTACTTAATAGATCTGACTTTGTTTCGTATTATGCGGTGAGTCAGTTGTTGCATGTGGAAATGTACACGTAGTATATAAATTTAAAGTAAATTGTAGATCTTGAAAAGTTACTGTCTTGTAAAACACTGAATATTTTAGCTTATATAGCATAAAAATTAAACAATTTAATAAATTTTTTGTAGATAGAAATATAAAATAGAAATAAATTGTATATAATAAAAAATATGTATATACACACACACATATATATAAATATATATATATAATTTTACAATATTACATTTGTAAAATGATTTAAAAAATTTAAAATTGGTCAACTTAATAAACATTTAAAAAACATAGCATTTTTATTATTTAATATTTGAAATGTCTGAATAAATATTTAATATTTAAAATATAAACTGTAATTTGAATGTTAAATAAAATATATAGAATAAAAAAGTTTTAAATGTTTATATAAATAAAAATATAATCTATATAATGAAATATAATTAGTATTAAATGCATATTAAGTTAATAGATTTTTTAAAATATGTCAAATTGATCAATTTATATTTAAATTAAAAATATATTTTTTTTATAAAAGTATTTATAGTTTTACATCTAGTTTTACATCTAGTGTATATATAT
>JBAMHW010000027.1:16393360-16414206 GCA_037177495.1 Rhadinocentrus ornatus
TATACGTATACTGAACCTTTCAGCACCATTATAACATGGTGACATCAGTATTGGCAAAGATTAACATCATGAACCACATGGTCCTCAGTTTCAGACCCAGCAGCAGCAAGTCCATCATCATGTCCAGATGAGGCTGAAATTATTCAGATTAAAATCAATCGTCTGCAGCTGGTTCAAACAGAATGATCTCAGTAACACTGACATTAACTTTTATTCTATTGTATGTTCTGCTGTGAGCAGGTTCAGATAATCTTGTTATCTTATTTTCCACATGTTGTATTCATTTTCATACTTTCTCACCACCTCGATGAGCTAATAATTAAGGCCCCCAAAAGGCCAAAAGCCAGTCTGACAAGGCACACTGATCTATGTAAATGATTTTTGTGAAATTCCCTGTCTTGTCTCAGTGCCACTTCCTTTATGTCATTACATTTAAGTATACACACATGATTACATGCTAAATTCCCTAGTTTGTATGTATCATCTCTGAACTGAAGGGAAAGTTAGGTGCATCTTGTATTTGTAATCTGGGTGGGGGAGATTGCAGTCTACCTCATTTGAAAAACAATAGGTCTGTAAGTGGGGTGATTAACTGTGGTAGAGGGAGGGGGACTGCAGGAGAAACTGAAAATTCTGGGATTTCTAGTGTTAAAGGATAAACAGCTGGTGGCCCTAATTGTACAGTGAGGTGCCCTGCACAACTGCAGATCAAGATAAAACAGCAGGATAGCATTATTAAAAATGCACCAGTCAAATAAGGAAAAACGACCCCCAACATTTTGTATAAATCAGATGTTTGTCGTTTTCCTTTTTTCTTCAGGCAAACGCAGAAACATGCTGTGCATATTTGCTAACCCATGTCCATGAACTTTGTTTTATCGGCTCTTAGTGATTCATAAACATTTCTCCTCCACTGAAATGAGAAATAGAAGGAAAGAAATTGGGTTTACTATAATGAATTTAGTCTCTGCTACACAATTGGCTTAAGTTTCTTCTGTGATCATGAAAGCCCCAAAAGCGCTACTACTTGATAGATAACGTCCGTGATCAACTCTGGTTGCAACTCTTAATAAAACACACAAAAGGGTGAAAATGGGTTGTTTTATATCTAAAAGAATTTATTCTGTATCGGTTATCGGCCAAAGAAGTTATAAATTATTGGCATAGCAGACATCAGTTGAAAATCCAATATTGTGAATGTGCCTTTAAGACATAATCTTGTGAGATCAGGCAAATCTAAAAACTGTCCGTGAAAGAGGGCAACGAAGGACCCAGTGGTTGGAAATGTAAGACAAAATTGGTTGTCATTTCTAAAATTAAATTATGAGCACAAAGCTATCACCAGCCATTTTCAATTATATTTTTTCTCACTTGTTTTTTACAGAACTGCGTAATGTTACATTAAAATAAATTTATAGTGAAAATCCCTTACATGATTTTTTTAATGTTCATTCAATTACTTTTTTTCCGTCTCAAGAAATAATTTAGTTTTTTTTGGCTTTTATTTTTCTTTATGACTTTTTTGTGTGCTTCAAATTCTTAAAACAAGAAACATCTTCTTTTCAGACATGCACAAATGTTTTTCATGATAATTTATTATTTATGTCTTCGAAATTCTCCTCAAACAAATGTAGTTGAATGTCTTATAAAGAAAAAAGACTAAAAAACACTCCACATGTTTGGAAACTGCTGGAATTTGCCAAACATTGGAAAACTGTATGAGATATTTCCTTCAACACAGCCAGCAGCTCATGGACTGGTTTAGTCTTGTATCAGGTTAAGCTGCACGCTGACACATAATCAGTGTAGCTTCTACTATTAAATCCAACTTCTCTGTTTTATCTGCTGCTTTTGTGAGCTACAAGCTGGGTAAAACAGTCTTGGAATTGGGCAACTTTGTGCTGTTAAAACTGAAACAAGCATGACATTAACATCATAACCCCCCCTTCACACACACACACACACCAAACCCCCATTATTTTTGCCTCATTGGACTTGTGTTTCAATTGCATGTAGTCAAGGACAGCAAACAGAAACTTGCTATAGAAAAAAAAAAACAAGCAAACATTAATCCGGCTGCGGTTGTTGCTCAGCAGGAGGCGGATGGAACGGGGGCCCAGCAGCAGCTTGCGACGCCTCCTCTACCAATGTCGCTCTAATGTTAGATTATCAATCTCCACTGAGGTGTTTCATCTGAGGTCCAGCTCACAACATCCTCTAAGGCGGAGACAGATTTGCAGCTATTTAACTGGCCCCTCGTCTCTCTCTTTTTCCATTTACTCCCCCCTGAGAGCGTTTAACTCTGTCAACGTCCTTTTCATCTTGCCTACTTTGCTGGAGATTGGCTGATTTGGCATCTCCCTGTCCCTCTGATACCATCTTTTTTTATTTATTTTTTTATTCCCAGAAAAGTGCTACACAGCTAAGGTCATACTCACTGCTTTGTGTCTTTCTGTTGCTGATTCTCTTGGTACTCTGTCATTCATTTTGAAAATTAGATCCAAACTTATCCCCCCACGCTTCAAGTCTGCACAGAACCAATCAGAACGAGTGTACACGTATTTGTTTTCCCTGTCGCTCAGATCATTAAAAGATTTAAACCATCCCTCTTGATTGGATATTAAAATTCTTTCCGATAAGCTGAGGTATTTACGTGATGCATTTTTAGTCTGATTACACTTAAACTCACAAGCATTTACATGGAGCATTTTTATCTGCAAAAAGGGCTGTACGTAGTATTTTTTACACCACTCCATTCAAACACGTTGCTTCATTTTTCAACCTCTCTGACAAGTGTATCTAATGTGTGATCTCTGCACTGCATCAGGCTCTGGGAGGCCTGTTTACTCATTCAGTGCAAAAATCAATAGCAATAAAGTCCACACATACACACAAGCACTGTCCCACTCAGCACTAATAAGTAAGAGATGCCGTCTGCTCCCACACACTTAAAAACACTCGTAGGAAACCTGACTCTCATCGCCCAGCGATCTAGTAGTCAGTGCCACATTCCAGCAGCCCACTTGCTTCACCACTATAAAGGACTGAGTTATGATGCACAAATACTTGGATTTACTGAAATTTTTTTACCCTCCACATCCCATTCATACCTGCTTCCCTCAGAGCTCCACATGGACTGAGCCTCTGCGTGAGGCAGGAAGCTCAGACAAGTTCTTTTTCTGTGACTGAGACCGCCTACGTTGATGTTTTGTGGGACGCTGTTGACAAGGTCTGACTGCTTTGTTTTCCTCGTCTTGATTCCCAAACAATCCTGCAAGGCAAATTAGGAAAACATTGTCTCAAACCCCAAAAATGTTGGCAAAAATGTTCGAAGATATACAACAGATTTGAATGAAGATCAAATGGAGCCATGTTTGGTTCTGTTTTAGAGACAGAACTCGCAGTGCGACTGTTTTCAGCAACAACTCGCTTCAGTTATGCAATTCATACAAATGCACTTTATCTATGTTTAAATTTTATAAATTTTTTGTCCGTGAGGATCCTTGAAAATCTTACTTGTTTATTGTTTTGAATTATCTGGAAATCTGGTTTGTATTTAGCATTAAATTAAAAGCAAACCTTTCTGTCAGAAGAACTTGGTTAAGCAGCTTCACCCAATAAATCCAGTTTTTCACCAGACTGAATAAAATTTAACTGAGCTGAAGCCTTTTAAAGGAAATACTGAAGATGCCCCATCTACATCTTTTCTCCCTCTTTCTTACAAGGAAACTCAGCCCTTTGAGGTCATGGCTGATTTAAGAAAGGATGAAAGGGATGAGAGGATCATGCAGGGCTGACATGTATTAGTTGCGCCATGAATACTCCTTTTTTAAATATAGATGATCTGCAGCTTTGTCTTTCTCTCGGTTTTACAGTAAAGAAGCTCCAGTAATGATGCACTCAATGAGATCCTAAGATTTTTATTAAGTTGCTGAGAAACTAGAGTAAATATAAAATGGGAATTATTTTTTTTTTTTTTTTTTTTTAACTTTTCTTGTCATATTCTGTCCTTACATTTATTATGCCACATTGTTTCTTTACCTACACATAATTTTCCCTGCTGACAAAAACCATTTCCTCCATCATACAGGATTATTTTACAAAAAATAAACAAGTTCCCCAGGCATGGTTATTAATATTATTATTTTTACACACTCAAACATCCACATTGCTTTCAGCCTTTTCATTTGCTGCAGAAGGTTTTAATTCATGCATGACTCCAGGATGTTATGAGGGGCCGTTTGAGACGTTATTCAGAGTTACCCTCACAGACACATGTGAAATTTAAGTCATTCACACATTATAATAAAACCTCTCGCATATCATACTGAAATCATTCAGACATTATAGTGAAATTTCTGAAATCACATTTTACTACTGTGTGTGTGAGCAATTTCACTTGAAAAGGAAGTCATTTCAGTTGAAATGGAGGTCACGTAGTAAAATAAAACAGGAGCGCTTTTTCAAAACAAATTAAAGAGTAAGAAGTTGAACACCGTGCGACACGTTTTATGAAGATTTAAGCTGTATTAACATCTGCTCAGTCACCTGGAAGTAATCTCAGGAAGCAGCTGGCTTCTTCAATACTATGCGGGCCTCAGCAGAGACTATTAAGGGTTAACGCGACATCCGCTGGACAACCGACCGTATTAAGTCTGAATGAGTAGATGCTAACTAGCCCCCTAGCATATCTTTACCATTAGGATATACAGTGCTGGCAAACAAAGACCTGGACAGCACTGTGAGTCATATTTAAATGACAAACGCAGGTGAAGCCAATGTTGTCCAGTGCTGCCCAGGTCTTCCTTTGACAGCACTGCATACCTCAATGGCCGAGTTATGCTAGGTGGCTAGTTAGCGACTTTCCTGTCAGTTATCCGGTTGCTTTCGACCTAACCCTTATAACAGTGTCTGCTGAGGCCAATATAGTATTGACGAAGCCAGCTGCTTACTTTAGTAATCATAAACTCATGACCACATCAGCAGGACTAAAACAAAACCCACATCCACTGAACAGATGCATCACCTGCTATGCATTCCGCAAACAAGATGGCAAGTTAAAAATGCCTGTGTCCCGGCCACAAATTGTAATCAAACTTTTTAAATACAGCGACACGGTTACAATCCCAGTTGCATAGGCACCCCTTTTCTTCTACTTTTCCTAATTAATAAAAAAGTTGGATGCTTCAACAATGACTTAAACAATGACAAATATAAACAGTAACACGGGGTTGAGAACTTCCTTTATCAAACACTGAGTCAAGGAGGAGACAGGGAGCTGCATGAGATAATGGCGTAATAACGCCTTGTTTACACGTCCCTTAAAACGCATCACACACACAGCCAGCAGCTGAAGCTCTTTTTGAATGCATTAATGTTTCGATGTAGTGAGTCCATCTCACTGCAGTAGTATCACAGTGACATTATGTTTTATGAGGCTTTGATTTCACCATTTCTAGCTTCACTGAGATTACTTCCAGACAGCTGAACAGATATTAGTACAGCACGAGGCTCCGTAAAACATTTGTCACAGTGTTCTCCAACTTCTTCCTCTTCAGTTTGTTTTGATGCACGTCCACACACTGACTGGGAAGTGTATGGACACACTTGTTTGTTGATGTGTTTCATGTTCGGCCGACCGTTCAGACCTTACAGTATGTGGAGGGAAAGTCTCATAGTGAGATTATTTCATGGTTCAACATCGTGCAGCTGCGGCCCTGAAACGAGTATTTTCAGTGTGAGGTTGAGGATAGCCGAGCTTCTTCTCACTTCGTTGTTTACAGGCAATGCAAATGCCTAAGAGTGATTTTCCTGTTTCAAATCTGGAATGGAAAAAAATTTTTTAGAGAATGCACACAGGTGGTTTTAGTATGGAGATGCTGCTGATGAGTTCTTTGGCAGCACAGCAATAGAAGTCCAGCCAGTTTTGCAGCCTAAACCAGCAGCTTTACTTAAACCAACAATGGAGAATTAGTCAAAGGCTGCAATGATGACAGCTAATCTGTTTACTGGAATTCTGTCCTTGTGCAGCTGTTGGTGCAAAATCTGCATCTTCCTCTTGGTTAATTTTGGAAATAACAGGGAGGACTGATCAGATTACCCAAACACAAAAGGCAGATTGATTGCAGCCAGACTTTGTTCTCAGTGCCGCAGAGGAAGGGAGAGAAAGCTGAAACACAACATGGGCCAGGGATTAAGCTTATGTGGGGAAATTTTGACTTTTTCTAAGACTTAGCTGTGGAACACTTGTGTGGACCAGAGGTAGTAAGAGACATGTTTTGACCAGCTCCAAACACGTGCTTCTCACACTGGACGGTTCCCTGGTTTGTGTTAGCCTGCTGTGTGAAGCATGCATGCATTTAGGGGGCATGCTGACCAAAGGAAACTGTTTCTTGTTGCTTTGGGGTGGTTTCAACTGCTCTGTTCAACCCATTCTGACACTATGCATAAGCATTTGAGGTAATAAGGACATGTATATTGTTTAAATGAAGTTGAGTTTAGTGTATTACCAGAGTACCTTGCTTTTAGCTTCTGTCTCTCTGTCATATGTCACAGTTGTCTCTTTGTAAACCTTTTTTCAATGCTTTACTTGCCTCAGATGAAGAATAAAGAGATGACAATGAGCAAGTTTACGTGCACACCCCAAATTATAATCATTTATCAGATAATAGCAGTATTCCGATTATGAGAAATTCCATTAACAAACCTTCAGTTACACAAAACACAAGTCGGAATATAAACGCAGTAAAATGTTCACATGCAGTCTGTTCTGCAGGCTTTTTAGCTCCCACATTAGCAGCTAATGCTAAGACCATGGACACCACCATCTTCAACAAAGACCAGGTGTTTTTAAAATAACAAAGTATTACATAACTAAGAGTGTATGTACTCAGAAAATAATCAGATAATGGATGGGAAAATGTACACTAAAGGTTTTTTAATTTCAGAAGTGCAAGTAGTAGTTTGAGCTATAGGTATAAGAGTTTGACAGTCACGTAAACAGGCTCAATGATTTTCCATGTTTGTTTGTTTTTCACCAAAATGTGGGCTAGAGTACTACCTTTTGCTTTAATCTACATTTATTACCATGTGATCCAAATAAGATTTTTTAAACAATACTTTTTCCACTAATATTAAAGCTTAGATTTACTAATCTGGATCTTATGACTCATCTAGTAACATCACTTCCTGGCCAATCGGTGGCCTGCAGTCTGTTGATTGTTGTAGTCTTTAGTCGCATTTTTGGTTTGACTAAGCTCACTTGGAATATCGGCAAAGTGGATACTAAAAAAAAAAGTGCCTGGTACCAGATGCTGCTGCATTGACTACTTTCGAGATCTGGAAGTTTTTGTTCTCTCATTATTTAGGAAAATTTGGCAATTTTTAAACAGAAAATGTTCTAAAACCATATTATTAATCTTTTTTTTTATTCTTTTGATCTGTACATATTTAGCCAATTATTCTTGTCATCGTAATCAACATATCACTGTGGATACCACAATTTCCTCTCATCATATTTGGTACTACTCTCACGATTGTATTTCGTTTGTTTTTTATAATCCTGTCTGTCACATGAGCAACCTGGATCAGTTGATCAGCTTCAGTTTCTCGGTGTGGCTCAGTAAAACCAGCGAAACCAAGGAGATCCCAGTTTGACTCGTTACTGAGACGCCCTCTGCCCGTACGGCTTCGATGCTCTGCTGTTTGCGACGTCAGTTAGCCTGGCTCCTGTCTAATGGATGAACCGAGATGCTTAAATGCACTAATACCTTTACATCTTCTTGCAAAGTGCTTCTAAAATCAGTGCTTTCAAATCTGTGGAAAAATGCACTTTTCACCTTTTAAATTTTTCATTCATAGTTTTCAAGCTTTCCCCTCAGCAGGACTGCCACCCAGACTTGTCATTTACTGCATTCATATCAATGTTAAACCTGGTTTGTAAAGAAAATGGTAGCTTTAAAACCCCTTTTAACAAACCATTGAAACTGAGCGGCTGGAAGGTTTTTACTTTAGACAACCTGAAAATGAAATTGGCAAGAGGGAGGTAGAGTGACTAACACAAACCAGATGTCCTTGATCCAGTTCTGGAGTTGTCAAATGTCAGTTTACCTCATGGACTTGGAGGAAAAATAACCCCTTTGTGTGTAAGCTCACATTATCTTCAGAGATGAGGCTATTTAAAGGCTATCAGATAGCCAGCGCTGTGTGCTGGGCACTGGTTAGTGCTGACATCAGTGCTGTAAAAGGCGCTTAGACATCTCATTCAAGTTCAAATGATGTCATGTGTTTTCTGCTTGAGATTTTTTCATAAAGTATCCTTTGGGTCTTTATTTCCATTTTTCCACACTCCGCACCCACTGTTTATTTCATTTGACTTTGTATAACTGCTTGTTTTTAACTTAAATCTTTTTATTAGCTTCTGTATAAACTTGGTTGAAAGGATCTAAAGTGTTTTGACAACATTTCAAATGCCACTTTTAGTCATGTACTTCCTGTCTTTGCTTCTTCTTCTTTTTTTCTTTTTTTTTCTTTGCTACTGTTCTCTGCAATGAAATGTGGTTTGGTGGTAGGAATTTACCTCACATTCTCTCTGCAGGTCATCACTCACACCTAGCGTTGTGGTTTATGCATATAAGTAAACTTAAAAGCTCCACTAGTGCTCGGTGACTGTACTGCTGAATGCTGCTTTAATATAGTATTGAACTAAAATATTAGTTGTGTTAAAAGCCAGAATTTGATTAAAAAAAAAAGTTGTTATTATTGGTTTGGTGGAAGTGAATAACGAGCAAATTGCTCCTTTTATGTCTCTTGTGTTTGATTATGAAGAGAGTTATATTTAGCTCTTTCTTGGCAGTGGCTTCTGCTTGATTAAAGCTAGAAGATTTGCCTGGTGGCGTTGCCGCTCACTGGCTGAATGACAGGCTGCCTTTGGTTGTTCATTTGGTTGGCTGGCAGGCTGACTGGATGGATGAAGGATTGAATAACAGCAGCTCGCTCTGCTTTTGTCTCTGGAGTGCTTCACTAGACAGCCCCTCTGCCAAATCACAAGTCTTATTTGACTGAGCGGCACTTTTAAATACACACAGTCACACTGTGGTTTACACCAAGAAGTATTTAACAAAGATGGACATGATTTACATGCTAGGCTTGTAATGGAGCCAGATTTTTTTTGTTTGAGGTGTAACAGTGACCTGTTTGTGAAAGCTGATGCCATGAGACAACTCCCATAAAATAAAAGCTACTGGTGGAGAATTTCTCTTAATCTTAGGGCTAACATATCAAAACTTAAGTCTTAAAATGAGTTCAGTTTAACCTTAGATGAACAATACCACCTAAATTATTATTGTGTGGTAATGTTTCTGATTTAGGAAGAAGTAAGAATTTAAAGTGGAAGTAGCAGCCAGGTGCTGGTAATCAATTGCACTTGATCAACTGATTAAATAAACAGGTATAGCTTGGATTTCGACAGGTGGATCGGTGCAGCGTCTGCAGTGATGAGGACTCTACACCAGGCTGTTGTGGTGAAGAAGGTTTACTAGCTGATCTACGTTCCTATCCTCAACTATGGTCATGAGCTGTGGGTAGTAACCGAAAGAATGAGATTGCACATACAAGTGGCCGAATGAGTTTCCTCCACAGGGTGGCTCGGCTCTCCCTTAGAGATAAGTTTGGTGATCCAGGAGAGGCTCAGAGAAGAACTGCTGCTCCTTCACATCGAGAGGAGGCAGATAAAAGAGGTGAAAGAGGAGCTAACGCTTTAAAGGAAAGCAGACAAAAATTCCTCCACAGTGATCTGAGACGATGATAACACCATTCAGAAAAGAAGTGCTTCAAGTTTTTCCTGCTAAAAGTGTGTCTGCTGGCCACTAAATCATGGAGTGAACTTGAGTTTCTTGTGCTTCTTTTACCATTTGGCGAAATTTTTAAATCATGACAAGTTAAACCTTTGAATTGACAGAGGATGAACTCTTATTTACAAGTTGCCTTGCTGCAAGTTTTTAATTTTTCAGCTGCGTAATACACTCTTTTAATGTCTGTTTCCACGAAAATAAGATGTGTTTATTTACACACCATATGTGTAAGACAGCCCAGAGGTAGATACTGGCCTCAGTATTCATTGTTATTTAAAAGGAGGAAATCATCCTGTTTCATTGCTCAACTCCTGCTGCCTGTAGAAACAGTCAGACGCTTTGGTTGTGTGCTGATTTTACCAGGAGAAGCTAACAAGCCTCCTGCTGCATCACTCCTTTTCTCCCGCAGCATTAAACTTATGAATTTTATCTGCTGCGAAGAAAATAACTCTTCTTATACTTCACACGTTCTTGTACTTTACATCAGCTAAGTCACAACATGTGCTGGGTCTCAGAGCCTGATATAACCTTGCATAAGCTCAACACCCCCTATCTCCTTCCCTAGATGATGACTGAAAGTAGTGGGTGGAAACTTATGTTGATTGCTTCCTACCTAACTACTGAGGTTTTTAGCAGTGGTAGTCTGTAGCTGTCATCTTTCTTTTTATCTCTCATTCCTCCCTATTGTAAACTATAGAGCACACATGCCAAAAAATGTCAGCTCCAGTGGAATATTATTTTTGATTGCTGCAACTTTTCAACAAATACACTGAATCAGTAGTTAACCTGATCCCTTACAACCCTCACCCACCCACACCGAGACAAGCTCAAGCCACATCTGGAGCTGCTGATTGGCTTTATGCAAATGCATCCACAAACCCCTGTTATCCTGAAATGCCACAACATATACGTACTCCAGTGTGATACCTGATTATCTGTTGCATGTGAAGGTCAGCATGATGACTGTGAATTGTGAAAGCAGAAAAAAAAAAAAGATTAAACAACAGAAAGCTTGCATGCTAATTCTACGATGGTGTTGAAAGCACTGGGGAAATATCAGAGCAGCTCCACCCCAACAGCATATTTTCTAAATAAGTTGCATTAAGTGAATAGGTCAGAGCAGAGGTTTCATCTGCTTGTGGACTCAACTGGTTGCAGTCTCGGCTCTTTGTGGTTTTCTTAGTCAAAGGTCGTCTTGCAAGCCAGTTTCCATTCCTAACCGCTAAGTAATAGGTGGTATCCATCTGTCAGTCCAAAAACTACCTAAACACAATGCAACTAGCCTGAAGAGTTCAGAATAAAAGCTAAAAAGAACTTTATTACTTTTTTTTTTAGTAATTTTTTTTTAATGTTATTTCGTGTTCCAGTTTATTCAAGATGGTTCTCCCTTTTGCACTCTAGGAACTTTGATGATTTAAAAAAAAAAAAAAAAAATCTTGACTCATTTCCTCCTTCATTACCCCATGTTAAAACATTTTACGTCATCCCCAAATTTCCCTGAGGGTAAAAAAAAAAAAAAACTAAACCTGAGTAAGACTTTTCCTGATCCCTGGAATTTTTAAAAGTTGGGATATTTCTGTTTATTGCATTTTTAAGTCAGTGTGCGGCTGCAAACTTGCTTGTTTTACATCCACAAACTTAACTGGTTTTTATTGGACATGGTCCAGGCTCTTTTTTATGGAGCCAAATTAGGGACACAAGTTTTGTAACTTGCCTTTCCATATTTCTAAGTGCAACAATTAGAGGTAAAAATTAAATCTACAATTACGGATTCATTCAGCAAGCCAGAAAATAAATAAATAAGTACAAAACATTTTCCCTGCATTTTTTCTGCTTAATTAAAAACTAATCAGATTTCTGTCATCCCTAGCCAGTTACAGAAAGAGGAAAGTAGAGGTCCAAACTTGGTCATGTATCACTATGACCATCAGACCAAGGTTAGCACAACTATCATAGCTCCTGAAAAATAAGCTGGTTTATGGCTGAAATAAATGTTTATAAAACATTTATTTAGTGGAATTAGCTGATAGCAATGATGTGTTTTCATCTCCAGAAAGAAACATTTTAGTTTACGTAAACTGACTCACCTTTTGGAAACTATCACAAGCTGCGTTTCCATTACAGTTTTTTGCTAAATATGGTTGGTTGTTTTTGTTTTTTTTTTGTAGTTTTTACTTATTAGTTGTTTTGGTTTTTTTTATTAGTTTCAGTGGTATGTTTTATTTTTAAAACCTAACCCTACAACACTGCAAAACCCTCTGGGATATTTTTATTTATTTAATTTCTGATTTCATGACAGTATAGATAAGAGGCAAAGCAGGCCAGCTGAATGCAGCTTCTCCATGTCTGGTTCTGACTCTGGGAACTGATTAGAAACTGGATCCAGATGACCTGACTGTTCTGCTAGATTCATAGTGGGGTCAAGAGGTCACTGGTGTAATTTGGTCCTAAACCATTCAGAGCTTTATAGACCAGCAGCAGAACCTTAATCCTCTGACGGACAGGCAGTAAATACCTCGGAGCTGGACTGATGTGGTCCACTTTCTTGGTCCTAATGAGGACTTGAGCAGCAGAGTTCTGAATAAGCTGCATGTGTCTATTTGATTTTTTAGGTAAAACCTGTAAAAACATTGTTACAATAATCATGCCGACTAAAGAGAGAGCATAGACAAGTTTTTCCAGGTCTTGCTGAGACATCAGATCTTTGACCCTTGATATATTCTTAAGGTGAAAGTAGGCTGACTTTGTGGTTCCCGTAATGGGTTTTTCAAAGTTTAGGTCTGATTCCATCAATACACCCGTTCTGGCCTGGTCCAGTCATTAATCTCCTCAATGCATTTACCAAGAGTCTGAATGGGACCCAGTCTCCTGGTGACATTGTAATATATATCTGTGTCATCTGCGTAGCTGTGGTAACTTATTTAGTTGTTCTTTATGACCTGTGCCAGTGGGAGCATGCAGATGTTAAACAGAAGAGGCCCCAGGATGGATCCTTGGGGAACTCCACATGTAATTCTTGTCTGCTCAGATGTAAAATTACCTAATATAATAGTAATATATAGTAATATTTTGTGTTTAACTGTATCAAATGCATCACCCGGGTCCAGAAAGACTAAGACTGACATTTTTCCATCGTCTGAATTTAAACATATGTCATTAATGATTTTGGTCAGAGCAGTCTCAGTGCTGCGGTGCTGTCTAAAACCTGACTGGAAGACATAATAGCAGATGTTTTGTGTTTAAAAGTAATTAAACTGAAGGAAAACAGCTTTTTTGATGATCGTACTTAGAAATAAAAGATTTTAGATTAGCCTGTAGTTGTTTATTTGTGTCTTGTCTAGATTGTCCTTTTTTAGCAGCGGCTTGATCACAGCTGTTTTTAGAAGTTGTGGGAAGATGCCCAAAATTAAAGACAAGTTCACAATCTGCAACATCTGGCTCCAAAGTCTTTCAAACATTTTGAAAAAACCTGTGGGCAGGATGTCCAAACAGCAAGAGGAGGAAATCAGTTGATGTAAGATGTCCCCCAGACTTTTGCTGTTAATGGGATTAAACTGTGTCATGGTGTTTAAACTAGTTTTCAATGGACACAGTATGTCTCTTGAACCTGCTATTGATGAACCAACTGCTTATCTGACATTCTGGATTTTGTCTGAAAAATTTGACTAACTCATTGCAGGTCTTTTGTGGAGAGTTTGTTAATCTGTCGACAATAGCGAATGAGGCACGAGCATTATGACAGTTTTTGCTAATAATGTCAGAGAAATAGGACTTCCTTGCATTCCTCAGTTGTAAATTATAAGAGTGAAGTTTCTATTTATACATGTCATAATGAACCTGTAGATTTGTTTTTCTCCATCTGCGCTCAGCTTTCTGACACTCTCTTCTTTTCAATTGTCACCAGTGTGGAATTTCTCCATGGAGACTTTTTCCTTCCAGAGACAACCTGCATCTTAATAGGAGCAATAGCATCCATTATATTTAACATTTTAGCATTGAAACTAGTGACAAGCTCATTGACTGAACCCCCTGACAGGGCAGATGGTAAAGAGAAGACCTGGTTAAACATTCCACTTGTGTTTTCAGTTATACACCGTTTTGTGATCACCTCCATTGAGACATTTGTGTGAACTGATGAGTAGCTGATGTAAGAGTTGTGCTAAAAGATACCTCTAGGTTTTAATTTAATAGCTGTCTTATTGGTTTGTAAAATTTAGGAATGAAGTTAAACTCTGAAAAAAATAAATTAATAAAAATACTAATCCCCGAAAAATGATGCCAATAAATATAAGAACAATATTCTGAAGTTGGCTAGTTTCACTTATAGAGAAAAATGAAGATGTGTTAAAGATTCAGTTCAATTGCTGTGTTTGGGAATCGATCATCTTTTGACTTTTATTTTTGTGTTCCAGCATATACTGATTTATCTTAAGGGAAGGAAGCACACCCTTAGTTTTCAGATATCTCAGCTAGATATAAAGTACAGCTATGAAAAGAAAAAACTACAAGCAGATGATTTTACCTTTGTGTTTAAATTGTAAACACTTGACCGTCGGCCTGTTTATCTATTTGGAATTCAGCGCCACATATCAGTTATATGTTCCTGTATCTTGGCTTCTCAGACAAGACACTAAATGTGAATGAAATCGTATCAATGATAAAAAAAATTTAATGGAGAAAATGATCTGCAGTTTTGGGTGTTGAAATAATAAAGATTTACCTTTTTTACTATTTTCCCTCTGCAGACTGAGTACTGAAATGTTAAATGTTTGCACCTCCAGCATGACAATGTAAAAAATAGACAGCTAAAAGAAAAAAAAAAGTTTGAAGTAGATTGACTCAATCTTATTGATTTTTTTCTTTTTTTTTTCTCTCTCTCTCTCTGCCTGTTTCTGTTTTCCTGCAGACCTTCTAAACGGGGCCCAGGAGAAGTGTGAGCTGCCGCCTCTGGATGGTTTTCCTCACTGCGAGGGCAAGCTGAAGGTGAACGGCACATCCAAAGCGTTGACCTCACCGGTCAATTGCATGCATGAATTCTTCGCAGTCTTGATTTGTTTTTGTTTTTTTCTTGGTTTGTGTATGTACTGCTGTCCAGAGGCTGATAGGGCCCTATCATGCTCACCATCTGCTTAGCTAGTTGCAATCTTTCCACCGATACTGTCAGCATTTCCAAGCAAGCGCAAAGTGATGCCAAGCGTTTTCTTTAAACACGCCCTGCAGCATGCATGAACATCAACATTTTTTTCGTTTTCCACAGTTAGTTTTTAACATCTGACAGATCAATTTTCTCAGTTTTATAGACTTTTGGTTCTGGTTTAAACAAAGCCTTCAGCATCCAAATGACTCATTCCAGCATGTGTGCCAAGTCTCCCCTCCATAAACAGCTTTGAATTGTTGAGTTTTGTTTCTCTCTGTGTTTCTGCCTGCAGCTACTGTAAGCTAGCAAGAATGATGGATGGAAGCTTTTTAAGATTAAACTTAGCGCCACAAATATCTGGCTGGAAGAGGAGCAGAGTTCTCAGTTGTTGGTCAACTCACCTTGTTTTTCACTCTTGTTCATTCTGTAACATTTATTTAGATTAGATTGTCTTCTGCTTTAGTGGCAAATGAGATTTTTACATGTGCTGTTTGTCCTGTCCGTTTAGAGCCCTGATAACATTGTCAGGTTTGATCATTAGCTTCCAGGTGAGCTTCACTAAAGAGAAACTATTAAAGGATGTTGTTCCACATAATTAAGTCAGTCCCAGTTTCCTTGCAGTCTAGAGAAAAAGAAGAATCTCTGATAATTAAGAGTGAAAGGAATAAAAACATTAGACAATAGTAGGCCTGTCGCTGTAACAAATTTTGCTGTGCGATAAATTTTCTCAGAAATTATTGCGATAATATTGCGCAAAGCGACGGTGTTACAATTTTGAGACCATTTTCAACTAATATAATAATAATGCCATAATAATGCAAGTACACCCTTTCAAAGATCAATAAATTTTAATTTCTAAAGAACATTTTACACTGAAAGTGGAAAAAATTTTAAATAACAAAACAAAAACAATAAATAGAACAGACTCTCAGTCTTATTAACAATGAATGAAAACCAAACACAACCAAAAACAATAACTATGATGGATAATAAAGTCTTTGTTCTGTAAACAAAATTGACCTTAAAAAATATATAAAAAAGTTATTAAACATGAGGCTCAGTTAAGAAAAAACAGCAAAACTGCCAGTTAGTACCATTGTATAATTAAAAAAAAAAAAACAACTAGAAACAAATATATTGTGCATCGTTGCTGTTTTTGAAGCTGAAATATCTCCCTTTATCACTTCATGTCAGACTGATCTCTCGCGCTGCTGTGTCGCAACACTATGCTTTTCCACATATGTCGGGACACCGGCCCAAAAGTAATGCGGCCCACTGGGAATCCCCCCGAACCTCTCGATTAGCAGGCATTGCTCTAGATGTGTATTTTATCATATACAGTAGTATATAGGCTTACTCTATTTGTGTAATGTGCCTGCGCATTACGGGGCTTATTTCGGTAGACCAGGAAGTGGGGGCTTTGTACTGACGAAGGCTACACGTGTATGTTTTGCCTACATGTGGAGAGCATCGATGCAATAAATGAGAAAGTGCTCGCAGCTATTTTTCTCCATTCGACTAATTTACATGATTCAGCGTGAGAATCGGAGGTTTAGCGCGAGAGCGTGAGAAGCCACTTAAATGCGTGAGTCATTTTGTAAAACAAATGCGGCATACCGGCTCACACAGGTGCTTCACCACGGTATCGTGCTGCAACATGCTGCTGTCAAGTATGACACTAGACTAGAGAGATCACTTCGCAAGGAACGTGAGCATTCAATCGAGATGCTCCATAGTAAAACCTGTTGTCATACACAGTCTATGGTAAAGTAAGATAGAAAAAAGTAAAATAAAATAAAAAAAAAATAATGAAAATTATCGTGGCCGGCAAACTTATCGCCCTCATTTGTTCTTACCGTGCAATTAATTGACCTATTGTTTATCGCGACAGGCCTACACAATTGATGAGTATAAAAGGAGGAACACTATCATCCCCTGACCTCAGCCCTACTGAGAATCCTTTTGAGAACACCTGTGGAACATCCTTAACAGGAAGATCTATTAAGGTGGAAGGCAGCAGATGTCCAAACAGCAAGTTTGAAAGGAAATTCTGGTCTCCTCATTGAGATCCAGACAGAAACTACACAGGGACTTGCAGGTTCATTGGATGAAAAAGTAAAGGTAATATCAGAGAAGGTCTCCATGTTAACAGGGATCTGGAAAAAAGTTTTTATTATTTTTTAGAAAAATTGTCTCCTATTTACCTGAAAAAATACAACAGGTAAACTTTTTTCCATTTTTTCCAACCTGTTAAATATTTTTGAACTGTATGTAGAATAATTTGAACTCTGGATTTTGAGTGATATTGTCTGCTTCAAATAATAATCTTGCTTATTTTTGTCTTTTTCAGTGGATGAAGGAGATGTGGCACTCTGACTCCTGCTATTCTAACTATGGTGTGGATGGGTCCACCTGCTCCTTTTTCATTTACCTCAGTGAGGTGAGTCTTCTTGTATGTGCTGTGTATGTGCGCTATTTGTCAAAATGTTTAAATCTGACAGACGGAACACAGTGGAGTGCTGCATGGCTCAATCTTAGGACATATTTTATTTTCTATTTACATAAATAATGATGATAATGATAACCTGTTGAACACCGTGTTCCATTTTTATGTTGATGATAGTGATTTATTGCTAATTTTCTCAATTGCCCAGGCTTTTGAGTTTTTACAGTCCACTTTTAACACAGTTTGGCCTCTTCTGCAGGCATTGAAATTGTTTTTTAATAAAGACAAATAGAAGCACCTCCACCAAGCCATTGCCTTTTTTTTGTCAATGATTGTAGGCATTCTTTTTTAGTTAGAAGGCAAAGCAAGTTTATTTGTATAGCTCAATTCAACAATAGTGTGATTCAAAGTGCTTTACAGAATACAAGAAGCATAATTTAACATTTAAATAAAAGAAAAAGGAAAAAGATCATTGGATAAAAACAGGATTAAAATGTGATCAAGTTTAAAAGTTCAAGCTTAAAAGAAACCGATGCAGATTTGGACTTTTTTCAATAAAAATTATTGAAATGCAGCAGAGAACAGGTGGGTCGTTAACTTGGATTAAAATAAACTGTGTTTCAGCTGGTCTGAGCCCTTTTGGGAGTTTGTTCCAGACATGTGGAGCATAGAAGCTGAATGCAGCTCCTAGGTTAGGTCATTTAGCTGATGAGAAATGGCTTTTTTGATAAGCTTAGAAACAGAAGATTTCAGATTGGCTTGTTGTTGTTCATTTGTGTCTTATCTTTTAAGCAGTGGCTTGATTACAGCTGTTTTTAGAAGCTTGGAAAGATCCCCAAAATTAAAGACAAGTTTATGGTCTGTAACAGATCTGGCTCCAGGATCTTTAAGGCAGGATATCCAAACGACAAAAGGAGTTCAGTTGGCATAAGATGTCCCCCAGATCTTTGCTGTTGATGGAATTAGACTGTGCCATGGGGTTAAAACTGGTTTTCAATGAACACGGTATGTCTCTTGAACCTGCTTGTCTAATATTCTGGATTTTGCCTGTGAAGAATTTGGCAAACTCATTGCAGGCCTTGGATGAATAAAGTTCAAAGGAGGGTTTGTTAACCTGTCAACAGTGGTTAATAAGGCCCGAGCATTATGACAGATTTTGCTAATAATGTCAGAGAAATAGAATTTCCTTGCATTCCTCAGTTGAAATTATAAGAGTGAAGTTAGAAGCTCTACTGGCAAAATTATCACTATCTCAACATATAAAAGAATCCTTTAAAACATTCCTGGATCCAGATGGTGAACCAAATCACTCACAAAATCACATCTCCTTTTCCATTTTAGGTTTCCTGACAATTTAATCAAAATCCGTTGCGAACAGACAAACCAACACCACTGAATACATGACTTCTGCCTTGGCGGAGTAAATAAACTCACACAAATGTGATTTACCAGAAACTATTAAGCCAATAACAACCACCCAAGGCAGTTTGATAGTTAGTCTCCAAATAATAAGCGTGTGGGCTTTCTACTCAATCATGAGCTTTCTTTCGAAACTCATCACAAATTTGATTCGCAAACAAAATAAAACATACACACAGTTGTTTGTTAAAATTTTGTAGTTGTACTTGTCATGACATGCTCTGCTGTCATCTTGGCCAGGTTGCCTATTTTAAGAGATCTTGATCTCAGTGGAACAAAATTTCATGAACAGATTCTAATCTGGTTTCATAAAAGTTTTAATAAAAATAAATTAAACTGAGATTGGCAGATGTCTTAAATAGTTTTTCCACAATGTTAAACGATGGAGTCGTCATTGTTTTTGTAAATGACCTATCTATCTTTCCCATAATGATGGGAGATCATTGCAGAATTCTTTCCTCCTTGACATTGCGTTTTATTTTTATTACTTAAATATTCCGAATATGATCTGGAAGGTATGAAGGGTTTAAAAAGGAAAAGATTAAATGTAACCACATTTCCATGAATTAATTAAAATAATGGGATATTACACTTGGAGAAGGGGGCAAAGAAGGAATCTCAGCTGTTCAAACATTAAAATATGTAAGATACTGTTGCCCTGACATACTGCAGAGAATACAGAAAAATGAATGGCTGTACAGTCAGATCACCCCGGCTATGTTATGTAACCGGACAGCGATCCCATAAAAATGAAGTGTTAAAAAGAGCGAAGGAGAGAAGAAAAGGAGATTTAATTTTTTATGAGAGCAAATTAGTGTGCTGTCGACAACTGTAAGAGAGAAAGGGTGGTTGAATCAGGAGGAAGGGAAGGAGAGGAGGGATTAGTTTTCAACCTAGAAAGGGAGGCCATGCAATGACTTTGCAGCCTTGCTCCAGTGTCTATATATACCTGGAACACCAGGAAAAGATGGAATCATTCATAATTAATGAGCATTAACTGACAGAGGTGTTTGTTTCCTCAAGGGCCACTTACTTATAGACATCCATTTTTATCCATTTATTGTTTTTAGTGCTCAAATAAAATGTGTCAGACAAATGTGTTAACAACCATCCAATCAAACATGGATGATTAGAATAATAAAATTAATTAAGTCGGCTCTCAAAATCACAGGTTGTGTACACACATGTTTTTAACTCCTATGGTCCTACCAAAAAGCCACGTTGAACCACAACCACAAAAAATCCTCGGATCCTGAGACTGATAATCATTCTGTTTGATGCAGATGCTTTAAAGCTTGTTTCCTCTTCTATTGACAAAATATTTCATAATTCGTTTAATCAACTGTTGTTTCATGTGAGAATCATGAAAGGGCTCCCTCTTCTTTTCCTCTTTTGGTTATTTTCTTACCAGAAAGAAGATTTCTGTCATGGTTTTATTTCTGGAAAGGTCAGGAGTTAGTTATGAATTTTGTATATCAGCTGAAAGCTTTGCAGACATCTAAAAAAGTAGCCTGCTCTGTATGGAAATAGAAGTTAGATGGACAACAGTAAAGTCCATTACAGTCAGAGAATCCTTTTCTATTCTCGTGTTCAACTCCACTTTCTATCTCTTAGTCTAGTTAATCTAACAGTCCTCAGCTCACTGTTACCATGGCGATATGCATGTATTTTCCATCTAGAAACAGCTGTTATCAGTCTCTCAATCCGTGTCAGCTCGCTTAATAAAAACAAACACACACAAAGATGCAAGGACGTTTACGCAGACTCAAACATACACTCTTTGCCGTACATAAATCATGTGTCGACCACCACTTTAACCAAATGAAGGGGGAGAATCACACAAGACAATGTGATGGATGTCAGCGGTGAAAGGTCAGGGCTCATCTATGTGTTGCACATGTGTTGCGTTGGAGAAGGAAAATAAACACGTCCATTTCCACAGAAAACA
Organism: Rhadinocentrus ornatus; assembly: GCA_037177495.1. NCBI lineage: Eukaryota > Metazoa > Chordata > Actinopteri > Atheriniformes > Melanotaeniidae > Rhadinocentrus > Rhadinocentrus ornatus. Next base: position 16,414,162 of record JBAMHW010000027.1, read on the forward strand.
AGCCACCAGTTGTGATTTATTAAAGGGGAAGGACATGCTTTTGCA
>JBAMHW010000027.1:16418719-16433672 GCA_037177495.1 Rhadinocentrus ornatus
AGCCTGCATAACTATAACAATGAGCTGTGCAAGGCCAGACAGCTACATTTATCTGAAATGATTAACAAGAACGTCAATAATTCTCGTACTCTTTTGCTATGATTGAAAAACTTACAAATCCGCCTGTACAGATAAGCCCAGAGCTCCTTTCCACTGAGAAATGCAGCCAACTTTTTTAGCCAAAAAATTAACGTAACAATTATGCAAAATATTAATTCCACATAGTCAATAAAGAAAAGAACTCTTTGTTTAAAACCTAGAAATAATTCGGATGTTATGTCACAATTTAATATGGTCGATTTAAAAATCCTACAAGAAAAGGATTCTAGACGCCTCTTTAATGAACAACAATAGACCTGTCTCTAACCTTTCTTTTATATCCAAGATTATTGAGAAAGTTGTATTTTACCAGCTTAATGACTTTTAAATGAAAATGGAAATCTCGATAAATTTCAGTCCGGCTTCCGACCTCATCACAGCACTGAAACAGCTCTGATCAAAGTGTTAAATTACATTAGGTTGAATACTGATTCGGATCAAGTATCAGTCCTGGTTCTGCTGGATCTCAGTGCTGCGTTCGATACTGCAGATCACAGAATCCTGTTGCACAGGCTGGAAAACTGGTTTGGACTTTCTGGAGCAGTCCTTCACTGGTTCAGGTCCTATTTAGAAGGCCGGAGTTATTTCGTTACGATCGGCAGCTATGACTCTGAGCAAGTAGCCATGACTTGTGGAGTCCCCCAGGGGTCAGTCCTTGGAACTCTTCTGTTCAACTTGTATATGCTCCCTTTGGGTCAAATATTACAGAACTTCAGCATTAATTATCAATGTTATGCAGATGATACACAACTTTATGTGTCTTTGTCACCAGACGACTGCAGCCCAATAGACTTACTGTGTCAGTGACTGCAGCAAATAAACACCTGGATGAGGGAGAACTTTCTACAATTAAATTAAGATAAAACTGAGATTATTCTGTTTGGTAGCAAAGAGAAGAGGGTCAGCATTAGTAAACCGCTGGAGACTAGGGCTCTTAAAATCACCGACCAAGTTCATATCCTTGGAGTGTTGAAAGACTCAGATCTGATTTTCAGCAGCCACATCAAAGCTGTCACTAAGAATCTTTTTACCAGCTCAGAAACATCAACAGAAGTGAAAGTTTAGTCTTCCAGAAAGAACAAGAGAAACTCATCCATGCATTCATCTACAGTAGACTTGATTACTGTAATAGTCTTTTAACAGGGCTCCCTAAAAAGAGCATTAAACATCTGCAGCTCATCCAAAATGCTGCTGTTAGAGTTTTAACCAGGACTAAGAGATCTGACACATCACACCAGTTTTGAAATCTTTACACCTGCTTCCAGTCAGTCACAGATTAGATTTTATAACCTTCTGATCGTTTTCAAATCCCAGAATACATCTGTGATATGTTCAGAGAATATAAACCTAGCAGAGCTCTTATATCCAAAGACTCTGATCAACTAGTCCAGACTAAACATGGAGAAGCAGCATTTAGCTGTTATGCTGCAAACAAGTTGAACAAACTGCCAGTGGAGATGAAACTTTCACCAAATGTAGATTTTTTTAAATCCAGGTTAAAAACATTTCTTTTCTCATGTGCCTATGAATGAATTCTGCACTGTAATGTTTTAACTTCTCTTATGTATCATTTTAATGCAGTTTCTGATTTTATTGATTCTTGCTTTTTTCTGCCTTTTTCTATTTCTTAATATCTGTAATGCTTTTGTTTTATGTAAACACTTTGAATTGTCCTGTACATGAAATTTGCTATACAAATAAACTGCCTTGCCTTTTAAGAAGAAAATCTGACAAAAACATTTAACACCACCAGGAACATGTATAAGAAAACATAACTGTAGCTATTGGTGATTTTACAAATAAAAATGCAATACAAAAATGGGTTAAGGAAAATTAAAGAAAGAAATTAGTAAAGCAATACAAGGATAAAATAATAGATGTATAAAGAAGTAAATAATAAATTAAAACCAACAACTAAAATGAAATTGAAAAACAAATTATTAAAAGTTGAACATTTCAACAAAAAAAAAAAAATTTCTTTACGTTTTTTTTACATTTAGTACAGCATAAAATTTTTAATTTAAATTTTGTGTAATTATTTAGTATATTTTTTTATTCATGGTTTAAAATAATTTATTATTAATTATGGCAGTTTAATTCTTCCATAAATTGCAGCCCTGATGTTGTCAAATCTTTGTATTAAATGTAATTTAAGTGCTGACTTTTATGTATACGAAAGCAAAAAAAAGGAAGTTGCACACACATTTTTCAGAAGTTTATTTGTATGCAGGCGGAGATCCGAACCAGTTTTGAGGGGCTTTACCGCTCCATGTCACAGCGGGAGGAGTTTCGCTGGATGATGTTGAGGATCAAACGGATGGCCGAGCCGTGGGTCAGCGCCATCCGCTCTCTGGCTGCCAAGCAGAACCTGGCCAAACGGCGGCGGAAAAAGGTGGTGTATCCAAGTGAAACAGCCCTCCGATCAGCAAAGATAGCTCACAGACAGAATTCATTCATCACTTTTTACTCAGATGTAACCACCACATCTACATGCTTAACCCTAACTGAAATCTTTGTTTCATAGAGCCAGTTACTAATCCTGAAAGGACTCTCTGACCTAAATTTTTTTTACGCCCGTTACACAAGCCCAATGCTGTTAAAGTTTCCACTTGGAGCACATAAACACACATTCATGCACTTATTCACACTTTTACTGTGTCCCATTTTTGCCTGAAGAGCTATTGAAGGGAAACGGCCATGAATTGACATGGATAATCCATTGTATCCCAAACTGGTAGCTGCTTCCATCTCTGAATGATGTATTCCTTACTTTCCACTAGCTTTTAAAGTAATTCCCATCATATTCCTATGATACTTTGATGCTCTCCCCATCTGTCCCTATAGCTACCCATTTTTGGTATATCACTTATTACCCCTTGACTGTATCAGACAAAGAGCTTTTTTTCCTGATATTTTGAAAACCAGTTCTTTATATCTGCTGTTAATCTCTTTTGGATATTAATCTGCTCATATTAATCCTTGATGGGTGTGCTTTGGGGCAGGGCCTGGCTGTTGAAAATAAAAAGTACATTAGTCACTTCCAACAAAACCTGGTGGTATTACTCTCTACTCCTGAACACCATGTTACCATCAGTGACTAAAACCACAGCACTGTTCACCTGAGAACTCCCAGATGTTATTTTAAGACCTCTGGCATGATAAGCAGCTTTTTTGCTCTTTTAGTTTTTAGAAAACCTAAATAGTTTGTTTGCAGAAGCATTTGGAAATGAGAGAAGCACACATATATCAACTGCAAATTATTTATTAGTGTCAGTTGTTTAATTTTTCTGTTGTTTTTTTTCTCCTTCATCAGATCCTGGTTCACTTAGGCCTGCTCACCAAGGAGTCAGGTTTCAAGATAGCAGAAAATGCCTTCAGTGGCGGCCCATTGGGGGAGCTGGTCCAGTGGAGCGATGTCATAACCACGCTGTACCTGCTGGGCCATGAAGTTCGCATCTCTGCATCACTGGCTGAGCTCAAAGAGTCAGTAGCAAACACACGTATTTATTAGAACCACAACTAGTTGTCTTATTAGATTAACATTTATCTTTGGTAATATTTTTCAACATAAAGCAGGGGGCTGACTCATGGAAGTGGTCATTTGTGATGCAACTGTGGTTCAATTTTGCTGAGTTTGAGCTTTGATTGAAGTTTCAAGGTGTGGATGGCTGAGAGTGCTTAAGTTTAACAATGGCTGTCCACGCCTGTGGTTTCTGTGGGAGGCACTCAGCCTTTTCACAAATTCTCTTCAAACCAGGACTTATTCTCTTTGACTTCAAATTCTCATGTGTTATGTGTGAAAGCACCAAAACGCCTCTGATTTGATAAAGAAGATATTAACGAAAGTAAAATGGTTGCTCACACATATCCGGCTTTTATTGTCTTCTTGTTTAAAATTCTCAAAGCTCAGCAGGATGTATTTAACAATGATGTTAGCGGTGAAATTAGTGTGTGTGTGTGGGGGGGTATTAAGAACTTTTATAGTCTTTGATACAGTGGCAAGGCTAATTTATTTGTATAGCAAGACAATTCAAAGTGCTTTACATAAAACATTACAGCAGGGTGCAGAAACCAATACAAGTGCTTTAGAAAAAAAGATTAAAAGAAATGCAAATAATTAAATAAAAACAGAAAGTAAAACCTCAAATAAAATAGATAAAATGTAAGCAAAAAAGTTAAGATTCCAGCTCAAAAGAACAAGATCCAGGTCAGCGATTCCATTATTTTGAGTGTATTTACATCTGTTGTTAAAAGCAGTAAAACGGTATTTTATATGTGAGAGGATCATTGTGTAGGAAGGTTCTAGCAGCACAAAGTGTTAAACGGCCTGATCTGTTTTAAGTTTTGTAGGTTTAATGAGGCTTAATGTTGAATCCAATGTCACACCAAAATGCCTAAATGTGTTCTCGCTTTTCAAAAATACCCGTGTTTTATGTCCATTTTATTGAAACTTGAAAATTAGTCAGGTGAGTAGAAGAAACATGAGACAAAGATACAAAGGTACAATTAACACCTAGAAGAAAATTAAACTGATTCATTTGTAAAGAAACTAAACAGTAAACAGTTTAGTGCCTCTGAAAGAAATCAAAGCAGATGATCATCAGGAGCACCTATAAGAAGACAAAGTGAGAAAACTATGAACAACACCTGCAACAAATATGTTGTTTAATAAAATTTGAGGATTTAAAAAAATCGAAAAGGATTCAAGCTTTTTTACCACTGTGGTTTAGTAGTCTTATCAGTCAGCGTACCTTTAATAAAAAAAGCTATGTCCCTTATTTTGAGAGTGTCTAGGATTTCAGAAAATATTCACTCACAAACAGATGAAAAGTAGAAAAATAGTATCTCTGTTTTGCTTTCTTTTTCCTGCATTGGCTTTGTATAATTCACATTTCACCATGAGTGAATGAAACCAGTAACGAAAAACACACCATTGTTCTCAACTTCACTATTTGCTTAGTGTCATTAGACCAAGACTATACAAATGTAGTTCCCATCTTGTTGGTTAATCTTAAGCTGCCTCACTTTGTCCTGTGCGTGTGTACAACAATACAAACAATTTATATAGTCTAGTTTTGTTATTTTTACATTTACACCTTATTTAATTCCTTTAAGTCTACAGCTTAGGTAATGTATTTTAACTAAATAGCATTTTACTAAATGAAATAACACAAAGTTTTTTACATTGAACATTTTCAAAACTTTTAACATATTTACAGAAAATTTTTTTGTCAATTCATATATCAGAAAGCTTAGAAAAAATAAAATACCAGTAAACATTTGTAGCTTAATTTATCTCAGAAACAATTAAAATATAATTGTTAGTTTGCGTAGCCTAAATATTTATAATAAATCAGTCAGCGACAGTAACGAGCTAGAATATTTATAACTATTTACATAATTTATGATGAGGTAGTGTTAGCTACAATATGTAACTACTTAGAAGTGCAGGAAATGCGGATCGCATCCGTGTCGGAGGTTTTATTTCCGTACCTGGTGCTGCCTCCTTTCCAGAGTCTGCTGCTCCTCTGCTAGCTGCTGCAGAAACCTCTGCACTTATTGAAGATGATGGCGGCATTTATTCCTGCAAAGTCCAGTATGTTGTAAAATACAGCACCGAGCCATCTCCGTGTACCCCCCTTTACAGAATACTCCTTTACCATCTGATGCAGAACCTCTAAGACCCTGTCCGAACAAAATTTGCCTAATATGTGCTTTTTTTAAACTTTGCAATTACAATTTCATAGAATATGTCGGAAAACTATGAACAGGCATATTTCATACTTTGCCTAAAAACACCTGACATTGTATCGAATGACTAGACATTATATACAACACCAGCATTTCATACTTGGACTGTAACATGAATATTTATAGTCAGCGGCTCCAGTTTTTAATGTTGTTTAATTCAAACATTTCTTTCTGAAGGATCATGCGCAAAGTGATGGGAAACAAATCCAGCTGCCCCACCCAGGGCGATAAGATAGTGGAGCTCATATACATCGACATCGTGGGTCTGACCCAGTTTAAGAAGACACTGGGACCTTCCTGGGTCCACTACCAGTAAGTATAGTCATTCCTTAATTCCTCTGTTACTTGTACAAGCTTTAACCAGTGCACTCTATTTACTATCTGCAGTTAAGCTTCTTTCACATGGGCACAAAACATCGCGTTGGTGTTTGTTTCACATTTGTTGGAACAATGAGTCTATTTTCTGCTCATACATTACCACAATTTCCCAAAAGACCCGGGGATTGTCTGTTGTTCACCATGTTGACACCAGACATGCCCGTTCCCTCCCTGAGTCTTCACTGAGGACTGTAGATCAGGCTCTCCTGGGTTGTTTTGAAAACACTCCCATCAGTTCCGACTGACAGGAAGAGAGGGAGTACAGTAAGACTAGGGCATTAACGGCCGCCTAATCATCACCAGCTTTTGTTTGAATGCAACTCAACACCTTAAACTGCATCTACTAGTTTTGTCATTAATTTAACTTCAAGCATAATGAAGGTTCATGTGGTGTTTGCATTATTATAGTTATTACACATTTGTGTCAGTCATTTAGTGTCAGTGGACTTTCTATGCTCTTTAGTGAAAAGAAGGTGTGGAAGACATTTTGTTTTTGTTCTTCCTTCACAAAGTAAAAACCTAATCGGTTCCCCTGCGCCGCTGTTCTAACGAAGTCTCTTTAATTCTGTAATAGCCTGTTAAAAGTTACCTTTGTGGTAAGAAAACGCAGAACAAATCTGAGTTCACATTCTCACAAACAATAAACTCCAATTGTTGTCGCTTTTTCTTTGATTTTTACTTCTTTTTTTTTTTTATTTTTCTGTTTAGAGACTAAAGAACTAAATCAGGTCGTTTGTGAAAATGTTTTGTTATTGTCGCAACTGTCTGTACTGTATCTGACCAAGTCATATTTCTCTATGTGAGCTCATCTTCTGTGGGTATAAACGTGAGCCATTCGCTGCATGGACGTTGTCTTTAAATGACTTGAGCGTTAATTTCTTTTCAGATGTCCGAGTAGAGCAGCAGTCTGGAAATGCTTTGTACACCCGTGAGTTTTACCCAGAGTCTTAATGAGCTGCTTTTCCGTCAGTTTCTGAGGCATTTAACTATCTGTAACAAAAAGAAAAAAATGCAAATGAAAGCAGCTTTCTTGGGAATTTGACTATTGAACATACACTTAACTTGATGCAAAATGATGCACAAATATGGGACTCTGATGCATTTATGGATCACTTTAATATATTTGGATGTACATATGCAGGAGTGATCCCCACCTTCTTATCTAGACTTTTGATTTTGTATGATTTTAATCAGACTTACTTGCTACATGCATAATATCCCATAAAACACAGCTAAATTGCACCAAGCACAATTGCTTAAATCATCATCAGTGTTTCAGGAACAGTAGTGTGTAACTTTGTGGGGTAAACTGTGATGGATAGCTTACCCTTTAGGTGATCTAAAGATGTTTCTCTGGCATTTATATCGTGTCCAGGAGCTTTACAATACAGCCACAAAACATAGTGATTATTCAGATACTCTATATAGAAAATCCACAAGGATCCATGATAACACCATTATTTATCACATTTCCATCACAAAAAGTTTACTATCACTACTATGTTGCTAAGAGACCTCTATTTACACCTGGAAATAATGATGAAGCCACTTCCTGTTAAACATTTTTTATGCATGGTGGCTTCAATAACCAGTTGAGTTGGTTTTGTGAGGATAGCAGGTAAATAGTAGCATGAATAACTGGACATGAGGAAAAAGTGTAAATATAGAAAAAGTTTCTGTTTCAATGCCAGTATTTTTGTCCTGAAAGCCTAGACTGGAGAGAAGGATGTGCAGATGAAAAGAAGCTTGGTCACTGTTGATCTGTGTGTTATTTCTACAAAGTTCTATTAGTAAGACATTGTTTATGCTTCTATATATATTTATTGATATATAACTGAAGCTGTCCTGTCTTTATGTTGAGTGGGGTTTAAGGGTTAAAATTTAAATTACAGGTCAGGTTTCTGACTGCACCAGTGGACTGTGTTGAGTAAACATGGTTCTTCAAGGTCCTGCTACATTGATCATGGTGACGATGGTTTCTCATGCCTGAAGGCACGGAGATTTCCCCAGACTCCCTGAACCTTCTCACAATGTAGATGCTGAAAGACAAAACTTCTTTACAATCTTGCATTAAGAAATGTTGCATGTTATTTTTATTTATTGATGATTATCTGGTTGAATTTTTACAAAGCGAATCATGACCAGTGTTGCTTTTAATACAAAGTAAATTACAGGGTTACTGCTATTGAAAGTAATGGGTTACATTACAGCATTACTTTTTAAGAAAATAACTAATCTGTTTAAAGGTGTAGAATCTGATGATCTGTATAAAAACGATACCAGTTTTCTGATTTTCAGATCTTTTTTTTTTCTTTTATAGTGTCTTCTCAGTGTGCTGCTGGCATCAAATTAGAAACTTGATGAACAAAAGTTCAAACATCATGAGTTTTAATTCCTCTTTGGATTTCACAAGTTTCTAGTGGCCTCATAACTTCATGCAGTTTAATAATGCCGTACAGACTGAGGCCTCGTGGAGGGAAATGCAACATCCCCGCCATCTGATGTGCCTCGCCTGAGTTAAGAATTGGCATTGTTCTTCTACTTCCTGTATAGCAGGATAAGTAGGATAGTTGAATCATGAGGCAATGTGCTCCAAAAGTAACTGTAAAAGTTCATGTGATCAGCTGCATAACAGGAATGGGCTTTTTATGTGACAAACCATTAACAGTGAAGTCTGTTTATCACTAGCTGTTGTGTTTGGCTACAGGGCTGTGCAGGCGTTTAACAGCCTCTGGTGGTTCCATAGAAGACAAAAGTTCCCATGTGATACCACTTGTGTCTTAATGACTCTTGTCAGATCATATTTCTGTGATATGATTATTTCACATGGGAGGTTGCTGTGGAGTAAGATGAATCTATTCTGCACAGCCATTTTTATGTACTATCCATTTGGGTGGATTACATTATGGTGAAATTATACTCAGCTGGAGTAATGCTTGGAGTGTCAGCATGTTCATACTTGTTGAGCTGAACAACCTCGGCTTTTGACTCGTTACAAGTGTTGCTATAGTTGCGACGGCTCCACCAGCACTTCCCCATCTGCTCAGAGAGTATCTTTACCAGGAACAGATGAGGGTTGTTTTTTTTCCTCCGGAGTGACTGAGATGGCATGTGGCCATGTTGTTGTTGTCGTTCCACTTGCAGTGAAAAGTTTCCTCCTGGTGAATCTTGTTTCTGAGCTGCTCGCTCTCTCAGGGCCGTTCACAGTTCACACAACCAGCTGCTTGGAGTCTGAGTGGGCGGACACACCGTCACTGAAATAGGGTGTGTGTGTGTCTGGCATACCTAGCTGCTTTTTATCACACTATCATTTACCCAAAGGAGAAAAATAATCATCTCAGTATAAAACCAGAATAATTTGATAAATTTTTTAATTTACTTTCATGGACAAAAAAATGTGTTTAACACAGAAGACACAAATAAACCATCTGATATAAACCAATATGAGAACAAGGATTTAGAGAATACAGGGAATAGAGTTAAAGGTCAGGAAGTAGTTTAAGATTCCCACTCCTGGTTGTGGTCTAATTATTCCTGCGCTGTGACCTTTGAGTTTCTCAAAGAGCAAGGGCTTCACTACCTGACAGCAATGGAGGTATTTAACTGTCGTTACACATTTTCTTCAGCATGAATTATATAGAAATCCCAACATGCAACTTGATTCTGCAGAAGTAAACAAACCTTTTGAAAATGTTGTCCTGAAAGTGGATGGTTAATTCGTGAGGCTCCATTACAACCTACGTTTCACCCAAACAAACAGAAAATTCAGACGCCAGACGTCGGCATGAGGAGACATTAAAGTAGCCAAACTAAATCTATATTGGTTGCCAGGCAACGAGGCACGAGCTCGAAAGATGGACCTTTTAACTGCTGTTTGGTTGAAGAAAATTTTTAAGTGATTCAAAATTATTTTCATTAACAGTTAGTGGAAACAAACCCGGCTGATCCATCTATGCTGCTTGGTTTGGGTATATAATGCCAAAAATATGTGTTTTGTCCCATTACCGTTACAAATTTTGACCATTTAACTATTGTTATTAACCTCTGCTGGACTAGAGACCCTGTTCAGTGTCAGCATGATGGAGCAGCACAGAAGGTTTTTGCACAGACTAGGAAGCAGCTTTTCTAACATGTAGCATACTCAAATAAACTCAGCTAAAAGACTACCGAGCATTGTCATGTTCACCCAGGAAACTCAGGACAATAACGGCTCTGGGAATGTCCATAATATTTTTAAATAATAAATACACATTATGTATAGATAAAAAGTTTTATGTTTATTTATTATTACTTTTATAAAGGTGCATGCAACCTGCTCTACAAAACCTTTAAAATGTGTCCACATGAAACTGAGTCTAGTTTTATTTATTTATTAGCAATATGCAAAGTGATTTGTTCTTTTTACTTCCCTCTTTATGCTTTTTGGATCTTTTTGTCATCCTGAACGAGACCTGCTGCTGATTTATATGGGTTTTTATCTGGATACATGTTGAATGTAGTTAGTTGGTTTTTTTTCCTTTTATTGTACTAACATTTTGATTTCATTTATGTAATAATTTCCAATAAAATGTGGTTTTTATGCTTCCACATTGACAAGAACCTCCTGGAGAAGAGATCTTGCATCTTAATTGGAATTGTCTAAATCTTTAAAGAAAAACAATGAAGCTTTTACAGTAATCTTTGATGCATTTTGTTGTTGTTTTTTTTATCTACAGGTGCATGCTGCGGGTGCTGGATTCATTTGGGACTGAGCCCGAGTTCAACCACGCCCACTACGCCCAGTCCAAAGGTCATAAGACACCGTGGGGGAAGTGGAACCTCAACCCACAGCAGTTTAACACTATGTTCCGTAAGTTGGCTGCGTCCCAACTCTTCTACTCTGATCGGCAGCTCGAGGTGTTTGGAAGCCATTAGGCCGATTCATGGTCTGCACAAAGGTTTTAATTTAACAAAGACTTCAGTTTATGTAAAAAAGATTCCTCATAACATCTCAGGATGTTTTCTGTGTCGGTGAGTCATTGTTTCTACTTATTTTGTTCCATAAATGAGTTGATTTTGTTCCAAGAAATGATTTTAAAATGTTTCAGTGCTGCTAATGAAGCATCATCAAGCAGATTAGGAAGTAAGAGGTCAGGCTATCTGCTCCTTTTTTTCTTCTTTTTTTTACTGCGATTATAAATGTAGGACGTAGAGGTTTCATAGCTCCGTATGTGTGCTGAAAACCTCTTAAGTGGAGCCGGGTCCATTTCTGAAGGCAGATAATTGAAGGAAGTGCAGCAGAGGAGAGAGAGAACGCTCCATCCCTCTGGGGTACTGACCTTTTCCCCACGGCTAAGAGAAAGTGAAATGTTACCCCTACAATCCCTGTTTGCGAGGTGAGGCCTGGAGCTGTCCAGAATGTCACTGCACCTGAATGGGCCCTTTGTGTGCTGGATGGGGGGTTCTTTCTTATAAAACACAGGGGCTTTTTGCACAAATCCAGCAAAGAGTTGCTAGGCTGATGATATCGCTGGCAAAACAAGTGCACAGCGGTTTGGCCGAATGTTAAAACCACCGGGATGGCATCGCATGCAAACAGGAAAAAAATAATCCTGGTTTCACGTATGCTCCTTTACGGTTTTGCACATGTGAAACATATAAAAAAATTCATGTGTGAAACTCATATTTTTGTTACATTTTCATGTAACACCCATGCACATTCCCATGAGAAACATGTGGTTTTATTCATAATTAATATTGCGACTTAGATGTAGATGTAACACTGAACAAATCGGGTGCCAGTAGGGTCATTTATTCTCAATGCGGATTGGTTCATTTGTTACGATTAGACTACACTCCATAAATCATCGGTTGGGGGAATTGGGAGTGTGTGGCCTCTGGTCAATAAGACAAGACGAGGCTAAATTGACCTCATTAATCTGTTTCAGAGTTGGGATTGCAGGGTAGTGTTTTCTACTATCCAATTGCCATCTGAAAAGGCTGCATGGTGGTCATGGTCTTTCAGTCTTTGTCTTTGCAACAAAACATGAGCCAAACCACAGCGTTTATAATACATTCCTATAGCAAATATGTTATTAACTGAGATTGACCAGTCTATGATGGATCACTGGACTGGTGTGTGAGCTTTTATCTCCTGAGCTAATTTGTTGCATTAAAGCCAAAAGAACAGAAACAAATAAAAAAGACATAAGTTTTTAGTGGATTAATAAACAAAAAGAGACTCATCTGATCACAAGAAGCTGCTCTGTGTCTGATGACAAATAGGCAGATGTGTTCTTGGGCCTTGTTTGTCTCATGTACTGAACTGAATGTGTAAACAGGACAGGCTGTTAATTAGTGTTCAGTCCTCTTGATGCATTTGGCAACAGATGCCTCTTCCCCCACCAGAACTGCCACTCAAAATGTCACTCAGCTTGCCACAGATTCATTCACTATTAGCTAACAAACAACCAGGGAAGATAGGGCTGTAGGAGAAGCAGCTGCTTTGTTGCTCTCTGGGCCAACTTGTTAGTGGAGGAACAAATTAGCCTCCTAAGGAAAGGCTGCATTCACTCCGTTAAATTGGAAGTCAATATAGGCAAAATCTGATTGAGCTGTCAGAGGGACAGTGGGCAGGACGTTTCTCTCCGCTCATAATTAGTCTAAAAATGCTTGGAAACACTGAACTTTTTATATATACACGAATAATCTGATCGTTACCTGATTTCTGGAGTCATCAGATCATTTCAGTGGTCATGCAGTTAAATCTGACATCCTTTATTAGATAACTGCCATTATAGGATAATGAGAAATCGGTTTAACACACATAGAGTTCTTCCCAATGATGTAGAACTATAATTACTCAAGAAGCAGCCAATAAACTAAAGACTATCTTTTGGTGTATTTCTTCATGTTTCTTTGCAAGTGTTGGGGAGATCTTGGTCCTTGCACCAGTATAGCAAAACGTCCATAAAAACCCTGGGAGTCGTTTATAAAAGTTCCTTTTTATTTGACAAACATGTAAGTGCCGTGGTCAGAGCCAGTTTTTATCAGCTCAGATCTTGCAAAAGTCAAGCATTTTGAAATCTCATGAAATCTGAGGGTCCTGGTTTACTTGTAAGTGAATCCTGGTATAGAAGTAAATGGGTTAAACAGTGAAGCAAAGAGGGAAAGTGACATTGAACATGTCGCGGGAAAGTTAGCTGCCTTTCCTGCTGCTCATACAGGTTTTTGTGAAAACTGCATTAGGTTTGAACATCAAAGTGAAAACTTAAACCCAAGACTGAATAAAGTTAGTGTTGCTCCATTGTTTACTTGAGGTGAACGAGCCGGCTAAGGCCTGGTACACACATAAAGATTTACGTGTGGTAGATTTTCCTATAAAATTATCATGTGGTCTGAGGTGTGTTACGAGCGAATTTGTCCTGATAATCGGTGCCGAAATGGGTCGCGGCCGACCACTGGAAGTATTGAACATGTTCAATATTTTTGACCAAAAATCTTGACATGTGTGAGGAAAGCCGACGACTCCTGAATTGTGACTGTGGATTGTGATGTAGAACGGAATGTAGCCAATCAAAGAGCGAGCTGACTGTGGCAAGGAATAATGTAAAGTCCATGTTCACGCTGTCTCTAGTCTGTTTTTTTGTTTTTTTTGTTCTGTTTATTCCCAAGACCACTATCATTCCTTGTCTTGTATATCCTTTTCAATGCCGGTTGTTGCAGTGGTTCTTCTTCTTCGTTTTTGTTAGATCACATTTGATCATGACGGATTTATGGCTCGGAGGACAACCTCGAAGGATTTCTGTTCTCAGTCCCGGCCAATCAATGAGCCAGGTTTTCTTTTTCCTCCTGATGTTTTTCCTCTTTGTCAGTGGACGTTTCAGGAATATCAGGAATTGTTTTAACTGCGTGACGTCCAGGCAGTTTGATCCCCTTCAGTAAAATGCAGTATGAAAGCAAACCAAAGAAGGGTGCAAAATTTCCAGCATTCCCCACTAAATCACACAGACTCCTTCTGACTTTCCTGGTGTGAATTTGCTTTTAACCTCGGGTCATGTTAATACCAGGCAATGGCCAAATTAGTTTTTGAAATATTTTATTCCCCAATATTTAAAATCTAACTGACCTTGTCTACTGTTTCTTGCCGGTCCTGCATCCGTCATCGCCCCTAATTTACATTTCTTTATCCTCCCTCCTTCCCCTGTTTCTGTTCAATGCAAGCATACCTGAAAGAGATTAGAGATCTTTTTCTGAGACACAGGAAAAAGCCAAAACTTAAGCTGCATAAACCTAGATATCCTGACTTTTCCACCCTAGTATTTGTCAACAAAAGCTGTTTTTGCTTATTTTTCTTTATATTTACTAAACTAACATGACTGTAATAATGAGACTTCTTGAACAGTTTTAATGGCCAACATCACAGCTTCATAAACCAGCAGGTATTTTAGGAAAACCTTTCCCCCTGCCTACACTAACACTTCATACAGATCTAATCATAACAACTACACCCACATTCCTTTACTCTCTCTCACACAATTGAATTGGACCAAAAGTACTTGGTGGGTGAACAAGGAACGGATTTCATGGTGTAAAACAGTTATTGGCTGGAAATTTGATAAGAAATCTAGAAAATTTGATACTGAAATTAAAATATATCATTACAGAAGACTCCTCCCTGAGCCGCCACCTTACCGTGGTGGAGGAGTTTGTGCGTCCTGACGATCCTAGTGGCTATGTTGTCGGG
>JBAMHW010000027.1:16433772-16450498 GCA_037177495.1 Rhadinocentrus ornatus
GGGTTTCCCTGCTTAGGCAGCTGCCCCCGCGACCCGACTCCGGATAAGCGGCAGAAAATGGATGGATGGATGGATGGCATTACAGAAGATTTTTTTTTTTTTTTTTGAGGGTTTCTGCTCTGTTACCACCTAAGTAAATGAGCATGGAACATATAAAAAATGAAGAATTCTCACTTTGCCTTAAGTTGTTTTTGCTTATATTTGTATATAACAGCTTTGAAAATCTGCTGCAGTAAATAAAAAAAAAATAAAAAACTCCAGAAAACCATGAATCAACATGTGGAGATTTTGTCTGCTATTTTTCACTTCAGCACCACTTTGCAGTTACAGATGTTTTAGAGACAGCTATGCACTTTTTAAATTCGGCTAGCTCCCTGTTACCCAATGAGGAATCTGGGACACACAACTCTTTCCTACTGTCTTTAAAATAATCTCCAGCACTTCTTTTGTTGTGGAGCATTACTTTTAGGATGCTATTTTATCCAAAATTAGCTAAAAAGTGGAAGAAAACACTTCGAACAGGTGGATCCACATAGGGGATCGATTGTTTATCTTTATTTTCCGATAACAATATTCTGACAATATCGTTTAAATTGTGTGTTTGTTTGATTTTTTGCTTAGTTTTTTTTTGTTTTTGTTTTTTGTAAAAAAAATGCTGTCAAACTCTTATTTGCTTACCAGGACATCTATGGGAAGACAGTGTTTCAGAATAATAGCTCTTGTTTATTTTTAAAGTGCTTCATACATCTTGTGCAAAATACACGCAAACATATTCTGGCATTCTGCAAAACATTGCACAACAATATTCTATTGCCATATTTGACAAATCCTCTGACCAATCATTATCAGTAATGACGGAAATTGGGCAGGAAATAGTGATTTTGGACAGGAAACTGCTATCAAAGGACATTGGAAGGTGTAAACATTTAGTGAATGTGGTTTTAACCCAGTGGAGAGAAGTTTCGGAGGTCAGACAGCAAAGCAAACATGAAGTATAATTTTGTCTTTCTTTGCTTCTGGTTCAGTGAATCTTGGTCATAGCGAGATGAAACTTACGGTTTTGAAATCTGAAATTTGTGTTTTCAGTAGAGGTGTTGTTTGTCTGTGTTAATGCCGTCGAGTGGACTGCATTAAGTGGTCGTAAAAATGGTTTTAATTGGCTTGTAGCTGAGATGCTGTACTTTCAGTGGATACCACACACGGCTATATGTACAGAAGACGCCTTACACTCCATGAAACCAGATGTTAAGAGGTTCGGCTATGTTGGGGTGTTTACAAAGCCTTGGTTGATACCTTTTATATTTTTGTCATCGTTCAGCAGTTACTTGGGCTCATTTACTCTGTATAACACACTTCGTGCTTTGTGTTTCTTTTCCTATGTTTGCTGAAAGTTATTCATCCAGAACCAATAAGTGAATTGCCTGGAGAGGCGGGGCGAGCAAACACTAATGCATTTATCACATTCTAGCTAACACCCTTACAAAAACATGTCAGCTTTATTTGCAAACAGCGCATCATTTTAGCTTTTTCATGTTGCTTTTGAGCTGAGACTTATCATATGAGTCATGAATTTGCTGCGATGGACTTTATTTACTTCACAGAGATGATTCCACCTCCCTTGAGTGGCTGACCTCAGTTTTCCTCTGTAGTAAAAAGGTTGTGGTAAATATGAGCTCTGACCACAGCTTTCCCCCGGAGCTCCAGTACAACCACAGCTGTGTGCCAGGGTCCCTCCCTGTCTTAATCACATAGTTGTTGGTGACGTCTGCCTCCCAGTCTGCTCCCAGTCCTCCAGATGATTTATTAAGTAGCTTCATTTGTGACTGGATCTATTCTGTTTTCACTCAGACCCTTGTCCGCAGATTTGTTTTACAAGACAGATGGTATTGAGGTAAAATGCTGCCAGCTTTGGTTTCCACACTTGACCTGCTCATCTTGTGGTTCCCATAGCAACCAGTCATGACTTGGCTAGGGAACAAACGGAAGTGAAACTCAGAGTGCTTTGCAGGGTTGTTTCTGGGATTATGAACTCTGCAGATAAAATGGATTTTTATTAAATCGGATGAGCTCTTAAAGGCTGAATAGCGTATGAGATTTATTTGTGGCTCTTTTGTTTTGGCCTCAGGGATGCTTAAAATGAAAGAAAACTTGGGTGAATATGCTTAAAATCATTTGTCTGTTTTTGCTGTCAGGGAGGTGATTAAACTTATCACATTTTTAAAATCAGTCCTGTTTTTTGGACTTTTGTAAACTTACTTTTTCTCTTTTCTGTCACAGCTCACACCCCAGACAATAGCTTTCTGGGCTTTGTTGTGGAGCAGCACCTCAATGCCAGCGACATCAAGCACATCGATGACATCAAGAGGCAGAACCAGTCACTCGTTTATGGAAAAGTTGACAACTTCTGGAAGGTACAATGACTTTTTATTCACCTGCATATACTGCGATGTTGTTGATCCACCTGCTCATTTCTCTAACTTTCTCTTTAAATAAATCTCTGACATTTAAGTCTTTTTGAGCAATAGTCGACCAGGCTTGCTGAAAGTTTTAGGGTCTTTGTTTTTTGGGGGGGCTTTAAGATTTATTTACAGTCCTCGTGATTTTATTTTATTTTAATATATCTGATTGTTTTATTTAATAATTATTGATTGTCACAATTGTACATTTATCTTATTTTTGACAAGCCTCAGCTATTTAGTAAATAAAAGGGAAAAACGATAATCATCCATCCCTTTACATATTTTTGTACAAGAGAGCTATTAGCTGAAAACTTGGCATATCTTTTAGCTAATTAAATTTTAATCAAAGTCACGATTTTGTCTTCCATTAAATCATCATGATCAATATATGAAATGTGACTGAACCAATAGGAATTAAAGCAGAACTAAATAAAACCTCCCTGTATGGTCTGGATGTGCCAGATCATCACTCCGTCTGACAATATGGTAAAAACTTTATGCCAACATGACACCAAGCAGATGACCAGTTTGTAGACTATATCATTTTCCTCTGCAGTGACAGCAGTGGGCTCCACTCTACTGTTAACGCTTAAACAAGCAAATATTAATCCTGCAGTCGTACAAAATTGCACAATTACAGCTGAAACGTGAACAGTTTACAGGAAATGCGCTAAAACCGACTCAGCAGACCTGCTGCAACTTTTTTTGCAGGGCCCCCTTTTCATTGACAACAATAATGTAACGCCCCCCCCATCCCAGTACCACATGCACCCCAAAGCTTAAAAAGAAACATACGGAATAGTTTTTACTTTATTGGCTGCTTCTTCGTAACTACAGTAAAAACCATGTCAGTGGCAGAAGGAATGATCAACTCATCTGCTATAGTGTGAGATTTTTTAAACCAGAAAACTCTGAGCTTTCAATAAGACAGATGCTGCTTTAGTAAAACAACTCTGCTATATATGATAGGTGAGTAGTTTATTTCTAAAGTAAACAACAGTCTTTTCTTTGTGTTCAGGATGATGTGTCCCCAAGCAGCCTTATCACTTGTTTGGCTTCATACTCTCAGATGCTGATATTTTAAGACATACAACACGCTGTGGTCTTGTCTTCATTACCCACCATTGACCATTGACCATCACCTGATCAGGCCTAGGGATGCAAGATATGCCTCATTATATTTTCTTCTCTTGTTTTTTTTTTTTTGATACTTCCAATCTCTGTTCCTTGATTTGTCATTATTTGCCCATTGTTACTTTTACAAATTTGTCCATGTTTTCCTAGCAGTGTAAAACTAAGTTTTATTTAGCCTTGCTGTGCCCCCCCTGTTATGGCTCTGGGCCCCCCAGTTTGGGAACCACTGGCTTAGAGGAAGCAGGTTTCTTTGCTTTTGCCACTCGATCAGAAGAAACTCCCCACCATCTTGTGAAAGGTGTGCTTTAAGATCAGCATTTTCTCTGATTCGTATGGTGTTCGTACATTCACAGATTAAACCCAGACATGGTGTACATTTACACCCACATTATCGCACCTTTCTAAAGAAATGCATCTTGATTTAACACAAATGGACACACACAGCTGAAATACGTGGGTGTGCCTCTGAAGATGAAAGTGACAGATTTCACAGTTCACACCACCTATAACCCATTTCCACAGTGAACTCTTTGAGCAGCCTAAAACTTTTACAGGAACTTATTAACGCTCTGGTTCAGCAGCTCAAATGCAGCTTAACGTCCCCTCAGTGGAGTTTCAATGTATTTAAATTCATGCTCATGCTGCAGCACAGAGGCCAAGGAATTACTGTATACCAGACTAAAATGACTTGGAGAGATTCACACATTGTCTGGCTTGCAGTGGATGGCTGGATTACCGTCCGCGTCTTGATGGGCTTTCAGCCAACATATGTACGATTTTGACTGGGTCACTCCAGATCCGGCTATTTCTGACAGTTAAGTCTTGTTTTCACATTACATACCTGCTGCGTTAATTCCTTCTCACATCCACCGGCTTTAAGTTTATTATTTACTCTGGAGATCTTATGTACATGCAGCTAGCTAATTTACATCTTTACAGATTCAGCTATGATGGAATTTCATAAATTTAACCAATGAAATTGGAAGTATATTTAATATCAACACTCTTTCTGCAATTTGAACAAAGCTTCATTATAAGGCAGTAAATCCCAAGCCAACAAGCTGTTTTTAATCTGCAGGTAGCTGCTGTGGTTTCTGGCTCCCCCTGAGTCGGAGCAGTTGTGTGCCATTCAGTGGAGCTTTAAAAAGGGCAGACGGAGGAGCTCATCAGCTCACAGCAAGCAGCATTAACTGCTAATCAGATCCCTGAGCACGTTCATTACCTCCTGCTTTTAATTAAAGGGCCATTTTAAGACTCGCTGATAACAAGCTGGCAGGTTAACTACGTTTTTCTTCAGTGTCCGTTTAAACTGTGATATTTGTCCCTTGATGGACATAATTTCAAAATAAATTGACTTTTTAAAGTTTGTTACAGAAAGAAGAGAACATCCACTGAGCTGTTATTTAGTGAAAACACTGTTGATGGCAGGGATCAAAGAGGATGATAGAAAGTGACCAATTGCCCAATAATTATTTGCATGTAATGTAGATAACTAAATTTTATATATATTTTTATTTTTCATCTTACCTAAAAAAATGGATACACAACAGTAGTGTTAGAGACAATGTGGACAGGAGTGTGTCTCTAACAGGACTAGTTGTTGATCTATTCTAGAACAATGCACTAATTATCATTCATTTATTGATTTTCTATACTCATTAGTCCAATTCTGGTGAATAAATCCTTATTAATATTATTATATTAATAAACACCTTTCAAGATAAATAATCACAAGCTGCTTCACAATAAAACAAAACAAACATGTGAAAAAGTAGGTCTATCCCAGCAACAGGCAGGCGAGAAAAATTTTTATATGACATATTAGCTTGTGAGATCCTTGCAATTAGGATTAATACCTAATGGGTAATAATCCTAATTGTATTAATAAAAATTGTTTAAACTGTTTTCATTTATTTTGGTAAAATGATGAAAACATTAGGATATGTTTGAAAAATGTAGTTTTTGTTGCTGAGCACATCTCTCTTTAGTTCAGATGAGTTGAATGGCTATAGTTTAGTGTGTATTTAAGTTATGAATTATATAAAGTTTAGCTGGTTTATTCTGTTAGAGTACAGAATTTCTCCCTTTTTCATTTTCTTACATTTTAACACCTTCGTAAAATAAGTCGCCATTTAACAGTGAAGTAATTCTGAATGACATAAAGGAGCAAAGTGAAGTCTTTATTCGCACTGCCAGATATGTTTTATTACATTTTATTGTTGCGTAGAGCAATAAAAGATGAACAGCGAGGAGAACTTCCCGACACATCAGCGCCGGAGACGGGAACGTTACATATGTGTGCTTTATCTAAATGAATTTGAGTTGGGGAAAAAGTAATAGACTGTAAATAAACTTGATGGTGACCCTCTCTCTGCCTGATTAGTATGCAAAGGTGATGCCGTCTCATTCATCCCACAGGTGTGTGAAGCAGACTGAGCACATCTTTATTCTTGCACATTTTTCATTTCCTTTTTTAATTAGGATCAATGCGGCTGGACATCAGAGGAGAAATTAGTTTGTTTTTGAGGATTTCTTTGTGGTGTGGAGCTAAAAAGAAAAGAAAAATCCAGCCCTAAATGCTGCTTGGTTGGAGCTGTTGTTACTATCTTGACAGTGACGTGTAGGAGCTGCCATTATAGAGGTTGTTTACAAAAATCTGGTTGTTGCACAGGTTAAGCATTGTCTTCCTGCCCCACAGATGTTTAACTCTTCAATTACTCTGCCTCTTTTTATAGGTTTCTGCTTGAATATTGCATGTCCACAATGAAAGGAGGCGATCGCTGCAACCACAAGGTCTATTTGAATACTTTTGAAGTCGTAGTAAAGGGAACACTTTATTTATTATGTTTAAATTTTAGTATATGGTTTACTGGTGAAAAATAAATGAAGATAGCACAAAGCACAAAAGAAAACTTGCCTAAAAGAAAAATCAACTTTAAGATCATAGAACAGAGAGACTTTAGTACAGACAGGTCAGCTGATGTATCCGTAATTACCTTTTTGACACCATTTGTTCCCCTAATGGGGGACCTCAATACTTGAAATGTCAAAAAGATCCAAAGAAATAAGCGCTTTCAGATCCAGGCTCAGGAGATGTCACGTGACCGGAGTCTAGCACTCGTTTGGACACTTAGATCGTGTCAGAAAAGCTTGCTTATGTCATAAAATAAAGCCTGATGAGGCTTGTCTGGCTGTAGACTCAGACTACACCAGGTAGATGAAGCAAAATGAGGCTTTTTATGATTAAAATTTTAAATCGTGATCAATCGAGTAATGTGCAAAAATCATATATTTCCTTACCTGTGTATCAAATTGACTGCTATATGAATAAAAGTTCAGTAACTTTTGTTTTGCAAACACTTTAAACAAATGTTTCTTAATAATGATGCATTAACTTGCTCTGAACTAAGCAAAAGTTAAAAAAGAAAACGTCAAAGTCAGCCACATTTCCACATAGTATTTATTTTATTAGTGGATATTACAAATTTAAGAACCTGAAATACATTTATTTATTTATTTTTTTAGCATTTCTGTCATCTTTTTCCCTGCAAACGTAGTTGTACACATAGCAGGATGTGCTACAGCATGTCTGGAGGACAGATTTACGCTAGGTTACACTGGCCTCATTAGTCATAGCTCTCTTTCACTCAGATACATCCGTGTAGTAAATATCCTGGGCTTGAAGTACTTATTTTGTTGCTGAAGAAACGGACCTCTAAAAATGGCTAGACCACCTCTGAGAGAGCCGTTTCTATGACAACATGGTAACCCAAGTGGAAGAGTAGGGATGCAATGCGTGGCAGCTGAGAGTGACTGCATGTCTTATCTTTCTACACACACACACACAGAGCTGGTGTGTGTGTTAAGGATGCAGCAGAAAAATCATCAGTGCAAATTGGTAGGACAAAGCAAGTGTAGCAAGTGAACTTACAGACATCAGCGAGGGAGAACAACTTTATTTGTGCTAAAATCATCAGTCATTGTCTGGATTTCGAAGAGAGCATTTGTCGAGGCAGAAAGGTGTGAACTAGTCGGATGCACATGCAGAGGGAGAGCTGCAGGCTCTGGCATCGGCTCAGAAAGACAAACACAGAACACATACACGATTAACCTATACAGAGCAGCAGTCTTTGTTCCACCTGCAGGATTATTAACAAACAGCAGCGCGTTTCATCCTGCTTTTATAATGGATTATTGAGTTGCACATCAAACTTTACTCTGACTGATCCGATGAAGCACAACTTCATGCCAAAACAGACCAACAAAGCCTGAGTATTATGTCTGAGGAAGGAAGATGTTTTACAAAAAAAAAACCTTTAATATTCCTGTGTTTTTATCATTTGAAAACTATCAAAAAAAAGTTAGGAGAATGTTGTCTAAATTAGATCTTTAAATGATCATTCATGCTTTTTATCTCATCTCGTATTGATTGTTGTAATTTTGTTTTCACTTGTTTCAGTAAGACAACTCAACAGAGTTCAGTTAGTGCAAACTCTGCTGCCAGACTATTGACATGGACGCCCAGAAAAACCAACATCACCCCGACGTTATCAAAACTTCATTGGCTTCCAGTCAAATTTTGTATTTCGAAAGTGCTTTATAAATAAACTTTACTTACTTATAGCACTGAAACGAAAAGAAAAAGACACTTTTGTACTTTTTAATGAATTATGAATTAATTACGCTGCAAGTGGAAAAGAAGTTTAAATGTCAGAGTGTTAATATTTAAAACTCCTCTAGATCCCAAGCACCCACGAGCTCTATCGCTTATATAGTCAACATCTCAGTAACTGTTGAGTGTAACTCTGTGAGGTGAATTGTGATGGATAGCTTTTCCTTTAGCTGATCTATGGAAGTTTTTCAGGCATTCATATTCCGTCCAGGAGATTTGCAGTCCAGCCACAAAATGTGTTAATTCAGAGATTCTATATGGTAAAACCACAATTCGTGATCCATGATAACATTTCATTGTAAAAAATTATCACTATCACTACTGTGCTGCTAAGAATCCTCTATTTTGATCTGGCAGTTTTAATGAAGCCACTTCCTGTCAAACATTTTTGATGCAGAGTGCCATAAACCAGATGAGATGGTTTTGTAAAAAGTAATATAAATAACTGGAAATAGCTTTAAAAAAAATACATGGAGGAAAAAATGTAAAATGTGAATAGTTTCTGTTCTGTGTTTGTTTCAATGACAATCTTTTTTCTCCTGAAAGCCAAGACTTGAGAGATGAGAAAAGCCTTGGTCATTGTGTTATTTCTACAAAACATCTGGAAATATGTCTGCATGTTTACTGGTAATAATTTGTGGTAGAAATTCTTTAATCAGTAAGAGTCTGATAAGGTAGAAGTAATAAACAGATAAATGTATTGAAGCTTTTACAAGAGAGAAGCAGTCACACAGACTCCAACAGAGCTGAGTGAGGCTCTCCCGCCTAGAGCGGAAGACATGCGTTATACGAGCTCTGAAGGCATGTTGCGGGCGACAGTTCTTGCCCTGGTGGACGACGGTTGACCTTCTTCCTTCGAATGGGGCAAAGGGTTGAGATTTGAAGACTGCATATAAAAACACATAAAAAGCAGTTACACCAATAATATCAAAACATGTCTTGGGGTTTAAAGGGTTAATTTAAAGCTAAAAATGAACCTGGTGGGGTTATAACTTATAGTCTTTATTGTTGAGCAGAGGTAGTAAATGGTAATAATATCAACACTGTAATAAAAGCAGTAGTTCTTTAACACCTGCGTAGGAGTAAAAGCTAGTAGGTAATATATTCCTCTGTGTAGCACCTGGTTTCTTGGCTGCATGCTTCACTGGGTAGCAGTTTAAATGTATGGAGATGGTGTTATGATGCCCCTCGGCACCATTAGCTTCTCTATACCAGTCTTTAATTGCAGCCGGTGAAGCATGATGGGAATACAGGTGTTTCCATCACTGCAGTGTGTCTGCATTTTATTTAGTCCCCGTTAAAGGGTTGCATCTCTGCGTTTTCCTCACCGACGCAGCTTTCGTTGTCAGATATCAGCTCATCTACTGTCTCACGATTAAAAACATGTTCTGGCAGAACACCAAACTCCAATGGATTATAGGCTATTCTGTCTAATGGGGCATGGCAGGGCATTAAGGTGGAACAATGTTTCCTGACTTCACTCCAAACACCTCTGGATACTTTATTTCTACCCAGATTTTTATGGTTATTTTATTTTGTTGTATTTGTAATGTTAGACCCAGTTTACTGTATAAAATTCTTTCACCTTGTACATGTGTAAAACTACAGAAGTTCTCTTGAGTAAATCCCTTGCTGTTATCTCTGACTGAAAGCCTGCAGAGATTACATCTAACAGGCTTTGCATTTTGTTATTTCCTACATGGAGAAGTGATTTTTACTTCTTTGACTGGCAACCTTCCAGTTTTGACGCCTCAGTCTGAGATATGATGTTTGATGTTGAAGGCAGTTTGAGGTTTGCGTGCACCTGTCTGCATACTGATGAAGCGAAAGCTCCTTCAGCTTTATAAAGGTACCACCGTAGACTCAACATTCATTTTTCAAGACCTGGGAAGAAAAAGCGCATGAGAAACAAACCTGGGAGGACAGCTTTGTTGGGGGAGAGCAGTTATTCTTTTCAGCTGGAAAGAGCTGTGGTGTTTTGACACCTCTTCCTCTCAAGATTACATGCTGAAATGTAATAAATATGGAGCTCTGCCCTTCAGTAAAGAAGCTTGGTGCCTAAAATAGCTGAAAACTAAAAAAATAAAGCCAGAATAAGTTAAATTAGAAGTGTTCATGTGTTAGCTTCCTTCCCAGGACGCTCATCCCTCAACCCTTAGTTCTGGCTAAAAGCAGCCGCTGCCTCTCCTGTTTCCTCTCTGAGCCAACATTTACAAATTCCCTCTGATTTACAAGGTCATAAAACTCACCTCCTCCTCCTCTCCTGCTTCAATCAACCTCACCAGCTGTAGCAGTAATTTTAAAACTCTCCAAGCATGTGCTTCCACACAAAGCTGCCGAGTTCGATCGGCTACCGAGATATGTCCACATACGACACACAAAACTGCAAACTAAAGCCATCAGCTGACCTTTTTCTTGCTTCCTATTTGACTCGTTTGCTTTTAGTTTTCTAGATTTAGTTTTTTTAGATTTCTTTCTCTTTTTTTTGTTAATCTTGCAATTTATTTTCTGCCCATTTTTATCTGAAAACCAGTGTTTGTGTGTACAGTGTGTTATGAAGAGGAATCCAACCATGCTTCAGAAAGCATCTGGCAACCCAACCGTAAAGCTTTGTGTGGCAACTTAGCCATTGGGTCACAGCAGCTTACAGTATGTTCCTCTTATGCACATAGTCAGTTATTAGAGTAGTTGCAATGAAAACACACATCCTGCCTCTTTCAAGGACTCTCCAACATATAACTTTCAAGCTCCACACTCTTGGGTTTGATAGGAAAGACTGGGAACCCAACGGAAGGGTCCCAAAATAGTAGGACAGCTTGGGTCGATGTTCTGGCACCCTTCCTAGTTTTCACCTGTGGAAACTTACCCACACCAAACCAGAGCAGTTGGTAGAAACGGGGTATTTATTGAACAAAGTCCTCATTTAAAGCAGAAGGGGGGTCAGGTGTTTGCAGTGGCAGCCCCCAGACTCTGGAACAACCTGCAACACAGTATTTACAAAGTCATTACAGACTTTCAAATCCTGCCTAAAAACCAGCAAATGACATAAAAAATTTACTTTATTTTACCCAGTTATTTAGCCAATAATTGTGATTTGACATTTTAGTAGTGGCTCAGCACTAACAAAAACATGATAAAAGAAAAGATGTGTTTTTAAAATTTGCTAATTTTTCTTTCTTAAAGGCTTCATCTGTTAATCCCTTATCAAACACACGTGCATGCACGTAAATCCTAGCTCTCCTGAGTGAAAAGATCACAGGATTGTGATTTCACCTTCTAATTAGGGCTTCAGTTCGCACACACACCTGCACACACACATCAGGCTGCTTTAGTTACAGCAGGCTGACTGGAGGCATCTGATAGTCAGGCCTCCTGGGACCTAGACGAGCGGCTACCTGAAATTTAAGCCTCAAAAGGAAGCCGTGAAGTCGATGCACACACTGGCATCAAGTCCTGGCGACCGAGCAGTCCATGTGCGGGGTGTGCGTGTCTACTTGAAACAAGTCATTTTAAGTTACAATGAGGACTTGCTTCTCCTATAAGTGTTGGGAGTGGTTATCAGTAATGTTTCAGTGCAAGTGTGTGTGGCTGCACCTTTACTGCTTCCTGTCTTAAGGGAGAAAATAAAAATCTTTTTTTTTATCTTTGCTGCCTAAAGGCTTCATCTGGACTGAACGCTTCCCCTCTGTGGCTCAGAGAAAGATCTTTTTGTACAAATGTAGAACCTTGTTGTGGAGAAATATGGGTCGTGTCTGCTTGGCAGATCATTAGGACCTATGAAGCTATGTTTATAATATAATTGTTTGGACTGATAGAGCGGTTTAACAGACTCTGGTGTCAGACCATGGTCTCACTGAATATTATTGCTGGGACTCCAAGGATTAACAAACAACGAATAATGAGGAATCTGCTCCGTATCGCTATGTTTAACCAGATTATCAGGTCAGACTGAATAAAAGCTTTATTAAACTCAAAGACAGGACTAATCAGAGCCCAACACTCTTATCAGTTATTGTTACTGCAGATGACTGCAGATGTAATGTGGTTATTCCTAATTGAACTTAAGCTTTGAAATATATTTTTGAATACAGAAACTAATGCTTCGACCTCAGCGTGAACTCTGCAGCGTTTCTGTGTGCTGACATTAAGCCATACTTGAGTTTCAGTGCAAAGTTTTCTGGTTCCCTTTTGAAAGCTTTAATGCCCTTTTGATCAACGACGGGAGGATCAGGTAGAGTTTAACAACAGTGGCTATTGTGTGCATCAATGCTCTTCATATGAGGCTATTTTTAGCTCTGCCTGCCTGCCACTGTGGCCAGATGGTCAGTCATGTAGCTTGAACAAAAGGCCGCATCCCAAAGCTGCAGATCCCTCCCTCCTACTCTTGGAGAGGAAAGGCAAATTTATTTATACAGCACTTTTCATACATAAGGCAACCTATTGTGCTGTACGTGATCAAAGGAAACGAACAAGAAAATGCATACTGGGAGTTACCTATAACACAAAGCAGACATCAACAGGAAAAATATCATCACTGTCATTGATGTAAATTTGTAAAAAAAATGTATTCAAAAAGAAAAACTCCCCAGTTTCATTAAAAACACTGAAAAATAAGAGTTTTACGATATGATTTAATAGAATTAAGGTTAGGAGCAGACTTCTGGGTTTAATGGTGGCTTGCTCTGTTTAATTTTTTGGGATGGAAAAAAAAAACGTGAACCAGATTATCTTAGAAGTCTCGGTGGGTCATTTGCAACAGATAATTATTTTGGATCAGAACCATTCAGAGTCTTGTACACCAGCAGCAACATTCAGTGTAGAAATCTGAGAACCAGATGTTATCTTGTTTTAGTCTTTGTCAGAACATTAACAAATCGTTCTGGATTAGTTAGTTTTCTTTGGGAGTTTTTAGAGAGACTTGTAAAAATGCCATTACTGAAGTCTAAACTACTAAAAACAAGTTTTTATAAGTCATGCTGAGCCATCAGTCATCTTCCTCTTGATATATTATTTAGGTGGTAAAAGGCTAATTTGGTTCCTACTTTAATATGGCTGTTAAAATTTACTCAGAGTACAAAATGACACCAAAATGTATGGCTTGATCTGTTTCCATTGCTCACTAAAGTTGGACACAAGTCTTTGGACCCTGATATTTGTTTAAAAATACAATGATTTTGTTTTTTTCTTTTTTTAACTAAAGAAAATTCTGTCACATAAGTATTGATTTGACTGAGACATGAACTTAGGCACTTAGGACAGTGATATAGAGCGGAGTGTCATCAGCATAATTTTAATAAGACATTTGGCGAGTTTCTGGGATCTGAGCCATTGTGAGCAAGTAAATTCTGAAGAAAGGGGCCCAACATGTAGCCTTCGGGAGCTGCACATCATCTTTGAGTAGGTCTATATCCATAGATATATCCATAATCCATAAAGGTACCATTTGATATGAAATGGTCCCTGTGCTCCAGAACCTATTTTTCCTGTCTTTCATTCAGGTTTTCCAGGAGTTTTTATTTTTTTTATTTATTAAGATAATTCTTTTAAAGAGAATCATTTTTATGTGTTAAATTTGTTTAACTGTTTTTTTCCCCCCCTTTCTGTTTGTTCCAGGACAAGAAGAAATACCTCGACATCATCCACAGCTACACAGAGGTTCACGCCACCGTGCACGGCACCAGCACCGTGCACCTCCCAAGCTACGTGAAGAACCACGGCATCCTGAGCGGACGAGACCTGCAATTCCTACTGCGAGAAACCAAGGTGAGAGTGTGGAAAAATCAGCCTGATTAGAAACTGCCCTGGAACTCCTCATATAATCACAGCTGTGAGATGATTTTATAAAAAATTAACTTTTAATCATGACATTACGGTCATTTAGCAGATGCTTTTTAACCAAAGCGACCAACAGTGGTTAGGCAGTAGTGATAAGAAGTTTTGGTGGTTTCATTAGCATGAGTACTGGTTTAATGAAGGTTGTTTTTTTATCTGGCATTGAAAATATGAGTGCTGTATGTCTGCTTCAACCTTAATTCTGTAAGGAAAAATCACTGGGAGAGAAGCTTTGATTATTTTCACCTCTGAAACCAAATACTTTCCTATCAGACAGGCCGAGAAAAGACAGACATCAGACATGCAAGGGAAGGGGTAGAAACATAGGAGCAGCATAGATTGGGATTTTTGCTGTTTGATTGAGAAGTTTCAAGCTTTATTTTTCAAGAGCTCCAGATCGTTTAAGTCTGAAGCAAATGATGCCTTAAAATTGGTTCCAGACGATGAGGCTTTAAAAAGAAAAGGGAGAGATTCACTACGCTCTGAACTGTGGTATATGGTGATGTGATAATAGGAAGTACATCTCTGTTTCACTTCTGAGGATTCATATTTATTTAAGGACAGAATTTAAAAACAGGAACCACAAAAAGATATGATGGCTATGTTGAGGAAAATATGTTGGACTTCCTACAATGGCCTCCTGTTAGCAGAGGATTGCTTTTAAATTCTTTAATTTTAAAAACCATCATGCTCCTACCTCAGACAGAGATCTGCAGTCGGCCAGCCAGGACCAGGCAAAAACACAAAAACCCCACCGAGCTTTTCCTCCTAAACTGCTGAGCAAAAACCGCTTTATATCTAATCTGTTCCCACCGTTCAGCAAATCATCACTGAAGATTAGATCTTTTTCTTTTTGAGCTGAAAATTTTATTACTATCAGATTTTTTTTATTGTAAGTTTTAATTAAATTTTAAGAGCACTTTTAGTTTTATTATTCATATAGATTTTATTCTAGGTTTAATTTTTGTTTATGATTTATCAACAACAGAAATTAGTAATTTGTTATTTTTTTTATACTGCGTTTATTTTTATTAAGTCATTAGATTTATTATATTCACTTATATATTTTCATATTTAATTTATTCACTCTTGTGTATTTTTATTATTTACATTAATATGTTATATTTATACTATTTACTTTATTTTTATTTATTTTTTGACTGGCAACCTGTCCAGCCTGTACCCTGCCTCTCACTCTAACCCTCCAACCTTTGGAAGAAGCGTGTATAGAAAATGGATTAATACTTATTTATTTATAAATATATATTTATTCATTCATATTTTTTTTATTTTGTACTTTATTTTTCATAATTATTTGATTGTTGTATTTACTATTTTTTATTATATTTGATTAGCATATTTATATTTCATTTAATTTATTTTTATTTTATTCACTTAATAGTTTTTATCATTTTTTATTTTATTCACATTTATAATTAATTTTGTATTTATTTTCAGTTTTGTATATATATATATGTTTTTATTATTATTTTTATTAAATCTATTGTAATAGTTTTTTTTACATCCTGGTACATAAATCCTTAAAATTAAAATGTGTATTTTCTTTTTTCCTTTATTGTATCAAATATATGTTCATGTACTGGTATAGTACAAATCAGCATATAATAACATACGTTTCTTTGGGAAAGCCTGTTAAGGAACGCCCAATTAATCCCACAGAAGCTAAAGATTTCTACTGCATTCATTCTTCAGCTGCTTAAACAACACATTTACTGCTCCCAGCAAACACTGCCTGGAGTAATTGGCCTCATGGGGTTTAAATTGACACAGCGCACCATAAAAACACTCCTGTGAGAAGACGAGCATGTTGCTGTTCACGCCAGACGTTTGTGTTTTCCTCTCAGACAAAATTTCCTGAGATGAATTGTGACGTGACGTGCGGTACAAGGGAAACGATGTCAGTGATCAAAGCCAAACGGTATATGCGTAATGTCGCAAAGGTTTTTCATTTTTAGGCTTTTCTCTCAAATCTGTCCAAGTTGACCTGTTTAATTATCCTCTTGCTGTCTAATTTCATCTAGTCTTGCTTCTTTTTGTTCCTTCTCTTTCCCTTGCAAGACTAGTGTTTTTTTTTCCATGTACAATATCAGTTTTCTCTGCTTGTCTTTGTAATCATCATGGAGGCAAACACATCCCATGGCAGGTGCTGGAATTAGAAGTCCCACAAACAGTTGAATTAACTCACTGACTCATGATACTGTTTAAAGCCACGTGTAGCTGATCTGGAGCAAGACAGAACTGGTTCTTCGTTATTTGATCATTTGCATGACAGTTGTCACCTCAACCACTTCGTACAATGACATTTACCTTAGAGTCGGGGTTAAAGATAATCCACCTCTGTGTTATCTTCCTCTAATAGTTTTGAGAACAAGTAGAGAATTCATGTAGGATTTGATCCCCATCTACATCACCTCTGTTTGTGGTTTTCTCTCTTGAAAAAGCACCTGGTCTGTCAAGTCAGGCTCCTACTCAAATTCCTCAGAAAGACATTGGACAATAAATGCAAATTATGCTTCACTGCTGTCCAAGCCCGTTTTTTTTACATAACAAATGAAAGAAGCGAAGTGATAACAGAAGCAGATTACATGTGTAAAGTAATATATATATA
>JBAMHW010000027.1:16457029-16467546 GCA_037177495.1 Rhadinocentrus ornatus
AATGACATAACTTGTCCTAACGGCTGCTTCTATGGTGGTGTGAAGTTTGGTGAAAAGTCCTTGTTGGGTTTGCAGTTCTGCTAGCAACGCATCAGACAGATTTTTGTATTTATCTTCATGTTTGGTTGTGTAGTGGCGATTCAAGATGTAATATTTTAACACAGCGACCTGTGTCCCACAAATCAAGCACACAGCTTAAATTTCTGTGAAGAAGTACTTGTCAGTCAATGTCTTGTTAAAAACACGACAGTTGTTTTTAACTTTTCTTAGCGTGAGTTAAAATCTTCGGGGTAACCTGGCTAGCATCACTTGTTGCTGTGCATCTTCACTCAAAGCTCGCATCACACACAATAAAGAAGTAGATTAAACGCTTTCAAAATAAAAGCAGCACAGATGGATTGCACGCACAACATAGATATTTTTATAATCTATCCATGTTGTAATTTATGATTGACCGCACGCAGGGACAGGGACAAAGAACCAGATGTGGCCTGCGGGCCATAATATGCCCAGGTCTGCTATAAAGCAAAGTCCATCCTTTCAAGAAAGCACTGAAGCAGTAATCCATGCCTTCATTACGTCACTGTAATGCACTTTATTTAGGAGTCATCCAGTCTTCCCTCTCACGCCTCCAGCTGGTTCATAATGCCCATGCTAGTCTTTTAACTGGGCCATGTAAGACGGATCATATCCCACCTATTCTGTCCTCGCTTCACAAGCTGCGTTTTTGAGCGCATTTTAAAATTCTTTTATTTGCCTGGCCCCACCTTACCTCTCTGAGCCGCTTCACCGTATACTTCTGCCTCGTCTCAGCTGCTGGTTGTACCAGAATCTTAACGGAAGCTCAGAAGGAAGCTTAGAACATAACTTTCGCGATTAACGAGGGACCAGTGTATTTAATATTTGTTTTATGTCTTTTACATTTTACATTTTACCCTAACCCTAACCCTGTTTTTAATATTTGTTTTATATTCTTTTTACACTTTATTTCTTACTAATGTGGTAAACTTTGTCTCAGCTGTTGTGTGAAAGTTTTTTATGAATAAAGTTGGTATGCTATAATAATTCATGCTATTGTTGTAAAATATAAGGAAAACTAAAATATATGTACCAGTGTCTGGTTTAATGCGTAATTGTAATAATCATCTAACATAAAAGTAGTCCTGGTCCAGCCGATATTTGGAGGGTTTTTTTTTTCTATTATGAGAGAGTTTAAGGAGGAAAACGTTATTTTTGTAGTGCAGCTTAATTCAGGGCTGAGGTGCAAATGGAGCTGGTTCAACACTGAGGTGAAGAGGGTTCAACAAAGATTCATGCTGATGGGCAAAGCTGCATTTTCCACATGATACTCCAAATTTTTAAGCACTTTTACAGGGGTTTATTTAAACATTTTCACACCTTCTGAGTTTGCAGGTATGATAAATTAATTAGATAAAAATGTAAATGTAAGCAGTAAGAATCAAGGATTTAATACCAGAAAATAAAAAAGGTCTGATGTAACATAAAAAAAATTCAAACATTAGTTTAATTCCACTATATTTTTTTCTTGTCAGGACTTCTGTCACGGCCAGGTCATGTGGCCCCCCCTCAGCGCCCTGCAGGTCAAACTGGCCGAGCCGGGGCGCTCGTGCAAGCAGGTGTGTCAGGAGGAGCAGCTCATCTGTGAGCCCTCATTCTTCCAGCACCTCAACAAGGACAAGGACCTGGCCAGGTGGGAATGCTGTAGTAATGTTCAGAGGCCACCAGGTGGCAACACAGCACAGGTTTTGAAACAGACGTGTTGAAGCATAAAAACTGAGGTTAGTGTGTTTTTGTGTGTCAGGTTTGGTGTGGACTGTCAAACAGTGGAGTCGAGCGCTGACACGGTGGTCCCAGCCTACAGCGAAACCCGCCACCACTGCATCTTCCAGTCAGACCTGCTGCTCTTCAGCTGCGCCGGAGCCCACCAGACGCTGCGCCGCATCTGCCCCTGCCGCGACTACATGAAGGGTCAGGTGGCGCTCTGCAAGGACTGCCTATAGCACTAGCATATACGCTGACAAAGCGTAGAGAGGAGGGAGGGGCGGTCATCCCAGTCACACAGCTGTCAATCAAATTCAGACAGCAAACAGAAGGAAAAAAAACACATTGATGGGACTGTGTGTTTGTTCTTCGTATTTATTGTTTCCCCTCAGCTGCATCTGTCAACCCTTGCATCCACCAGCAGGGGGCGCCATGAGTCCAGCTGAGTGAAATTACTTGAATCAACAAAGGGGGTGGTGTTAGACTTTAAAATCGCAGCAGATGAGGTCTGAGCTGCCGCCAGGCTGGACTGCACATAT
Organism: Rhadinocentrus ornatus; assembly: GCA_037177495.1. NCBI lineage: Eukaryota > Metazoa > Chordata > Actinopteri > Atheriniformes > Melanotaeniidae > Rhadinocentrus > Rhadinocentrus ornatus. The sequence continues at coordinate 16,459,351 of JBAMHW010000027.1, forward strand.
CAGTGACTGCCTGCCCGTCTAACGCCCCCTCCCGACCGCCACCACCCGTCCATTCACCCTAATCTGAAACTGTTACTCTTTAGGTAGGTTTGCACTGGACTTGCACGCCTCAAGGCCCACACACACACACACACACACAAGAAGAAGAAGAACCCAGCTTACACTGTAACTATCTTGTTCCTCTCCTCTGCACAACAGATGAGTACCGAAGAGTAAAGTAAAAAAAAATCTAGATTTTTATTCTGGAAGTTTCATCTTTTCCTGAAATAACCCCGCTATGGAGCCACAATAGAGACACAAGTTTTGTGACTTCTATCTTCATATTTGAAACTGACAAGTACAGGAACAAATTAAATCTAAAAATATGGATTTATGCAAGTCTGAAAATACAAGTCAATTTTACAAGTCAGAAAAACAAGTCAGAAATAAAACAAGTCAGCTTTACAAGTAAACATCTGTCTCACAATTTACAAGCATATGCAAGAACCAATCAAATTTCTCTAATTCCTAATTAATCACAGGAAGAGGAGGTTGGAGATCCTCCACAACCAAACCTTATGTTGTGTGGAAAAGTACCGTTACGACTATCTGACCAAGTGCAGCTGTCATAGTGCCTGAAGATAAATTGGTTAATGGAAACTTAAATGTTTCCTTCTGGAGACACATCTCTACTACAGCTCTACAGCTAATTCAGCTAATGGTTTTTAAATCTTTCGTTTATCCACAAACAGACTTACCTTTCAGGATCTATCACGGTTGTACCAGCCTTTGCAATTTTTCTCCGTGATTGTTTAGGGGTTGAGAAATCTGATTGGATGTTGAGTAGGTGTGTAAAATATAGGACAAATTTTTTATCTTTGCAAAACTGACTTGTATTTTCTGGTTCTAAAGTTTGTAGACTTGACTTACCTGTTGTGTACCTTGTTACACTTGGAAATAAGATGCAAATTACAAAACTTTTGTCGCTACTGTAGCTCCGTGTGCCCCAGACTTACTGTAGACTCCAGTCAGCATGGGTTTTATTTTTCTTACTTTAAAAGTTGAAAAAAATGTTTGTTCACGTTGTTCTGCCAACTGCCAGTAGAGATTTGTGAAAACGTGTCAGCACACCACCCGACGCTCAGAGGGGGCGTTCTTAGTCGCTGCATCGTAGGATGTCGTGACGTTGTGTCGTAGTTGGTAGGCAGTAACGCCAGGATGTTCATCTCGCATCTCCTAGACAACAGCTGTAAATGTTTTCCGACATGCCAACGAAACGTTCCTCACAAAACCTCGCAGCTCTTTGTTTTTTTTAAAGAATAATTGTTTGGTTTTTAGTTTGCCTGCAATCAAACAATATTTGTAGTTCTTGTGATGAATGGAAAAAAAATGCACTAAGTTAATCTGTCTGCAGAGGTTTAACACGATATTAGTGACACTGTATATTGTTCATATGGGTTTTAAAGTTTTTCTTTTGTATTTATTTTGTATACAGATCTTTATCTCTGTGTTTTACTGGAAAGCTTTTTTATTTATCACAGGGGGATGTCTTTGATTTTCCTTTTTACTGGTTTTTATTTATGGGTTTTAATTTAAGAAAAAAAGAAAAGAAGTGTACTTATTTTGAAGTTTCTGATCAAAAGGAGAGGTTTGCTGCTCTTCGGCTTCCTTCGGTGATGTTTTTTTTTTTTTTTTTCTTCTCTAATCTGGATTTAATATTTCATTCATAAGAGTTAAAATCAGTCTGAAATGATCTGTGAGAAGTCAAATTCCCATTTGTTTGGGTTTTTTGTGTGTTTTTAAGACAAGCAGCAGCAATCAGGCCTTGTTTGATCGTGGAAGAAGCAGTAGCTTCGTACACTTTGTGCTTTCATTTCTCCGCTGCTCTACATCACGTTCATTTCCTCGCTGTCTTTCTCTTCTTTTTACTTTAACAGATAGGTGATCTGCCGCCAAGTTAGTGTTTAAAGATCATGATGTGCCTTTTTTCTTGTGCTTTCAGTTCCCTTCTGTCGGATGGTTCATGCCGTTATCGGGCAGCTTCGGGCCCGACGGTACGATGCGACCTGTCTGATATCAGTCAGGGTTACTCTACTCAAAAAACACCAGCTGACTTTTTGTTTTGCAGATTGGTTTATGTTAAACTCATTTTTCAATAAATTGGTTAAATAAATCAGTATAAATACTGAGATATTTTCTTTTCAGCTGCTCAGGTTTGGAAAACTGCGACGTGAGGATGTCAGAAGGAGCAATCATGTTAATCTGTCACGTTTGCTATGACTTCATCACAGTCTTAAAAAGTAATTAGTTTAACCAGTAATCAGTTTATTGCAGCTCATGTAGATGAAATTGTTTTTTTTTTCTTTTCTTTTCTTCCATTGCCTTTAACTGATTACTCAGCAAAATGCGACTTCCTTCAGCGGAGCACGTGACCTGACCGGAAAACATCGGTGCTTCCACCCAGCCCTCCTAACCGAGCAGCTGCCTAACTTACATTGAGTTTGTCCGAAGTATTTAGCTGTTTCATTTCCCAGTCTCCAGAACAGATCACCGTTTCATCTTTGAATGTCTTTGTCCTAAAATGCAGCTTTTATCACAGAAACTCAAGCTTGTTTGAAGAGCAGCGACAACCGTTGTCCAAGCGGGGGATACATATAAAAAAACATTTAAAAAGGTGGCATTTTTCTTTCTTCTCACAGTCTTTGATGAGTCAGAGGGTACAACTTTATTTTTAAATAAACATTTTTTCTGTGACAAACGTCTCAGATTCTGGATTTGTTGAACATCACAGCAAAACACACCCAAGTATTTACACAGATACACAGTCCGTACAGGCCGAGAAGCAGCTCCTAAAAACCCGGCTCATACAGTTACATGTGTGGGATAAAGAAGCCCAAGATTCTCCCAACTTCTGATTATCCTCTTTTTAAGTCTGTAAATGTGATCAAACTAGTCAGCACAGTCTGTACATTCAGTTCATCCCTCATATTTACATTCAGGTTCAACTGGTCTGCAAAGTTAAGACTTTGGATTTAACATGTGGGGGAGGGGACGTAAGTTTAGTTTTCACACATCAATCAACCCTCTAATCTACAGCTCAGGGTTGCTTTTAGACAACAATTTTTACACCTCATGTCCACTATATGCGAACTTAAATTATATTAACCAAAGTGTTTACAAAAGCAACTTTCAGCCCAATAAGATGTTGGAGTCGCTACCAAAGAAGATTTAAAGGCAAGATGTCATTTTCTGATGTGTAAAGATGGTAAGAACGCTGCAAAAAAATCGGTTAACATTAGAAAAGAAAAAAGATTTAGGCTAAAATCACAGGAAATAATCTTAATAATTTCGCTTAGATTTCCTGAAATAAGGAAACATCTATGCTATAAGCAAGTGAGAAATATTTTAAAACATTTAATGGCTTTATTACATAAAAACCATCGAAACCAGCTTGTTGGTGCTTTTTCAAGATGATTCATCTGAATTTAAAAAAATCATGTTAAAGAAGCACTGTGTAAGTTTCTGACCTCAAAAATATCTTTCTGGTTCATTTTGAGGGTACAGTGCTACTTAATTTGAACATTTCTGGAGTTACTGTTGCTCCGAAGCGTCCTGAAGTTGAGAAACTGCACTCCACACCTTTTTCTTCCAGGACATTGCGGCACTTTACAGCTCAGTTTAGTTTTACATCACAGCATCACACGCTAGCAACTGGATATCGACACACTGGCCGTTTTGGACGTGCACTGTGGTTGATTAAACAAAAAAAGCAAGATGACAATCAGCTAGAGATGAAACGAGTCGACATCGGACTGACTTTTACTGGCTGCAGAGACACAGGATGAAGACAGAGCCTGAATATGGCATCACTAGGGGGGCACCAAAGTGAGAAAATATACCAAAGTTCAGTAGTGCTTCACACATGTAGCCACAGCTTTTGGGACAGACTGATAGAAACCAGCAAACATTCATACACCAGCGTAGAGGGAAGGTGGGAGAAGTCTTGCCCAAGGCAAGACTGACCAGCCTGAAGCAGGAGTTGAACTCCCAACCTGCTCTACCAACCTCAACTGTACTGGATGCACATTAGCAATTCTTCAATTCAGAAGAATTGTCTTGTTTTAAGATCTTTTCTCTCAAAACAAGAAAGAAATGCTACCAAATGAAACACTAACTGGCTGGTTTTGAGGATTTTTGACTGAATGAAAGACTAGATGAAATCTAATTAAGTGTGATTAACTGCACTGGCAGATTATTTCACTGCATTATTGTCTGAATCTTCTTTTTTTCTGGTTTTACCTTATATTAAGACACCTCATTTCTAGTGTGTGAACTGGTACTGGGACATTTTGAAACAGGTTTTCACAGCTAAAATTAGGTATGAAAGACACAATGTGATCTTAAACTGTCTCAGTGATTTCATTTATAAACTAAGTAAGAAAAAAACAACATATTTGCCTCATATCCCCCTGAAAACAACACTTGGATCAAAGTTTGTAAGACATGGTTAAACAGATTATTTTTGCCCTCAATCATATTTGAAATGACATGAAACGTAAATAACAATACGTGTGTATGATAAGAGGTTTTCTCCTTTTTTTTCTTCTTTGACATGTTCAGAAATCCATTTTTTTGTTGCATGGTGGCAACATTGTGCAATAAGCGTGGCTTTGACAACACTGTTTGAATTGAATGTGATTTTAGGTTAATGTTTTGGTGCAGAAAAATAGTCTTTAATTGCAATAATATTTGCATTTCGACAGTAAAATGGTTGTATTTTTGTTCTATCTGTGCAAATATAATAAAAATTTAAGAAAAGCGCAAACCAGTGATGGGATTTACCAAAAAGATGAAGAGGAGGAAGCAACAGGTTCCTGGTGAGTAGGAATATCATGTAAATTTTTTTTACACTTTTAAAGCATTTTCTGATGGTGTTTTTTTGTTTTTTGTTTTTTTGCCCCGGGCAACAGAAAATATCTTTGCGTGGTCTGAAATAAAAAAAAAAAGGGTTTTGATCCAGAATGAATCAGTAAATGGTAGATAATTTATGTTCCATCACGATGTGTGTGAAGGGTTAAGGAAAAAAACTGAATCATGTCTGATCAAACAAGTTGTTTTCCAGTGAGTCAGGGTGGAGTAAATGATTAGCATGTATCAGTTTTATTACCTTGCCGCTTCTTAGTATGTTAACAGGTTTCATTTTGCCAGAAAAATCTGTAGCTGTCTTTTAAAATCCCAAAACAAACAGCAGCTCATGATAAGAGCGGACACTACTGACTCCTGAAAAATATTGACTCCTTTTAGCTGTGAGAGGCAAGAACAATAAATGTGTTTATTCAGGCACAGTTTGCTGAACAAGAAGCAGCTACTGGATGCCGTTCTGGAGTCGAGCTTCCCTTTTTATGATGTAAACTCAGTTTAAAGTGTTGATGGATGCAGATGAAGGTTGATTCAGTGAACGCCTCACACTGTAGTTTGTGTAGTTTAATGCACAATACTGGTGTGTTAAACTGACTGGGGATAATTTCTGCACAAAGAATAGACTTGATCCATCTATTAAGGCTCAATTCTTTCAGAGTCACTTCTCTGAATAAAATGTTAAGACTGGGTTATTTTCTTTCAAGTTTTCACACTCTCATGATCTCCTTTAGTTCTTTTGCTGCACAAGTAAGGCCTCTCGCAAAGATGCTGGTCGGTCTTGGATCCAAGTTACTGATGCTGACTGCAGCCTAATAACTGTAAGACAGGAGCTGCAAGGAAAGGGCCTTAAGAATAAAAAACAAACTCTTGCTGGACTTCTTCCTGGAGAGTAGCGTTGCTCTTTTGTGTTCCCCCGATTCAAATCCCATTGAAAATATTTAGGAATGCCCCTGAATGCCCATGGCGCAACATTCCCACCAGCCTCCTGGAAACACTCTGATCAAGCATTCCTAAACCTAAACAAGTAACGAGTGATCTGCTTCAATAGTTAAGCTATTTTCTACTGAGTCATTTTACACTTTTTTGGGTTTTGTTTCAGGCCATGGTCTATTTTAGTTTAAATCATGGTTTAAACGGACTGTGGACTGAAACCGACCCACCACAAGATCCAATCTGGCCCAGAATGAATTTGGTAAATGTGAAAATGGCTTCTTTTATTTATTTTTTATTTTTTAAAAGCAATAGTAATTCCTAAATGATCCACATGTGATTTAATTAGTTTATATTTTAGTATAAAACATATCCAAAGCAGGAGGATAACAAGTTATAAATTTTATGTCTGTCTGACTTACTAGTACTATTACTATAATACTATTATTATAATAGTAGTATTATTATGAGGTGAGTCAGTTCAGGTAGTAACAATTACTACACACAGTAGTAGTACATATATGTACATTTAAAATATTTTCTAGATCTTCAGAAGTTTCCGTAATTATAATGTGAAATACTGTATTTTTCAGTTCCAGATACCTGAGATTAAATGTTTTTGATTTATAAGCTGTAATTCACGTGTAAATAATGATATGAGGTAGAAAAAAAATGTGGTGTGCGGGTTGTTCATAATTTTTCTATAAGGATAGTTTATCAAATGTAAACAACCTAATAAGGTACTCATGCTTCTTTGCACTAAAAACAAAGAAGAAGATGAGGAGTCTTTATTATTTATAGGTTATCATGCTGCTATTTTACTGGTACGGTCACATCAAGTATGTAACTAAAATGAGTTTGACACCCCTGGTTTTAACGCAGTTTTCTAATTTTTTTCTCTCTTGCTCGTGTTTCTTGTTTGTGCAGTTTAAAGCTCTACAACAAATGTGAATACTTGTACTTTTTCTCCCAGCTTTAAAATTCTGTTCAGGGGTGTTCAAATATTTGCTGGAGGAGAAAGGATTGAGAAGGGAAAATGAGGCTACTCAAGTTGTTCTTGATCTTTTCAGGAGGTTTCTCAGTGCATTTTCAGTTTCTAAAGCTCTGATTTAAAGTAAAATGCATCAAAGTATGTACAAGACGATGTTAATCATATTTAAATGTTTAAAATGACTCCTCCACTCCACTTTCCTTGAGTCCTGGCTTCCTCCACTTGCATCCCAGGAGTGAAGGATGCAAGAAGGATGTGCAACTTGAGAAACATGATAACGGATAATTGTGTATTTCAAGGTGCAGTACCACACTACACACTATGTATGGGGGTATTCCCTATTTGGAATCAACAGACCAATTTTTTCATTTGAAAGCAACATTTCTTGTTTTCACACTTAAATATAATTTTTCTCTTTTTCTCTGTCAAACGCCAATTTAGTATTTTATTGGCTGGAGGACGTCTGACTGATAGCAACTGTCAGCAACTCATGAGAGAGAGGAAACAATATCCAAGAGAAGAAGTTTTGAGAGCAGAGAATGTGTCTGAGTGTGAAGGAAAAAGACCAAAATTGAGCGCAGGAGATTTGAACCTGCAACACTAAACCTGAAAAGAGAAGCAGAGTTTTGAATGAAAGAACGATATATTTATATAAGAAAAGACTTTTTGAGTTTGAGAGCAGAATTTTGAGAGAGAGCAATATGATATTTGAGCATGAAAACAAGAAATTTTGCTCTCAAATCAAACAATTACACTCTTGATTAAAGCCGGAAATATCCCCATAAAAGTAAAATCCAGTCAAAGAGAGAATTTATGGCTCAAAACCAAAACAAGCTGCTGCATGTCAGCATCTGAACAGTTTCAGTAGAAAAATACTCAGTTAACAGAAGCATATCGCATTCACTTGAAGTAGCAAAAGATGTATTTTTATGAATTAGTCGATTTTCAAAATAAAATTTATAATAAATGAAAAAAAATTTAAATTAGGTTAACAAGACTTTTAAAAAGATAAATAAATAAGTAAAATCCATTAGTTATTTTTTACTGATTAGTTAGATTTTACTGACAATTTTGTTAATAGATAAATAAAATCTTTCTTGAACTTGATAATTCACAAAATCAGAACAAAAACAACATTTTGGGGGGGAAAGTTTCTCTTCTTTTCAGGAAATCTGCTTTTTTTTGGGGGGGGGGGGGTATCTTTTCTCCCAAAAAATAAGTTGTTTCTGGTTTTTTTTCTTTCCAAAAAACAAATTTATTTTTTTTTTTGGGGGGGGGGGGGGGAATAAGTGCTTAGTCCCTTTTATTTTTGCTTTCTGCTTCTGATTTGGACATTTTGATGTAATATCATGAAAAAAAAATATACATTAGGGATC
>JBAMHW010000027.1:16476835-16506858 GCA_037177495.1 Rhadinocentrus ornatus
TTCATATAAAGTACACTAGTGTGTTGCTGCTAATCTGAAAGTGTATTCATATGATGCAAGTGTGTATCATTTTGTCACCAGAGTGACATTTTGACAAAGGATTGCTAGGTTTGATAGCAGAGTTTCAATTCGACATGGATGTGAATGGTTTATTTCCCAATGTTGTGTCTTGTGTGCTTGTTTGTAAAGTTTTGACACAATGAGCCGAAGGTTTGCAAAAGTGTTCAAGCAATAGGAAGAAACTGTAAGACGAGGCCACTTCCTGTCAAACCGTCCAAAGTAGGCAATTTTCAGTCCTATTGGATAAAAAGTAAGACATTTTGGGTAAAAGTTTCATAAGTAAGTAAAACATTAATGGTAAATAACGTTCATTAATATCAGTATGCACTATTATCAATGTTGTAACCTATGATGTGTAAATAAAGAGTTATTGCCTGTTTAAGGTAGTAACTTCTGTTACTGCTCACTTCCTGTGGTGTAACTTTGGCTGTTTCCCACTTCGTGTGGTTGTATGATTTGTCTAATTGTGTTGCTGAATTGAGCTTTTCTCTTTCCATTTTGGGTATTGGAGCTGAAAACAAATTATTGGATAATCAGGTTTAAGTCCGAATCCTCCGGACTTCAGAGCTTCCTTCTTACAGCCTCAGCTATTCTTCCAGACATTTGATAATTCACAGTGAAGATTTTCACGTTTTACTTTCAGTTTGCTTCTTTAAAAACAGGAACCCGTTGCATTTCTAAACTTATTAATCTCTGATCATCCTTTTATGTAGTTGAACCTGAGGCTTTTTGAACTGCATCCTCTCCATCACCCCTGCAGCCTCTGGACCAGTCTTTCTTTCATTAACTGTCAGAAGCTGAAAAGTCTTTCCATCGCAAGGTTTATTCCCCCTGCAGAAGGACTCTAGGTGTTCCGCCTCAGTCCTCTAAAACCTGAGCTACTTAATCAGATGTCAGTCTGTTCCATCTTGGAGCTTTTCAACCTTTAGTCGCTAAGTCCTAAATCTGAGCATTTTTCTGACTCGTCCCTAAACAAAACTTAAAGAACAACAAGTAGACCGCTAAAGCTAGTTGGGGTTGGCTGAAGATTTGCAATTAAACAAAGATATTTGTTGGACCTAATATTACTGTTCATGCTCCTACACTACATAACTATTTGTTTAAACTAGCATAGGATTGGACATGGAAATCTCTTGGAATGACCAGTCAAAACCCAGACCGCCATCTGATTTGGAAGCTGTGGTATGATTTAAAGATTACAACACCAATATGACTCATCCAGCTGTAAGAAGTTGGAGCAATTTTGTCTTGAGGAATGGGCAACAATCCCAGTGGATAGATGTGCCAAACTTCCAGAAATTGCTGCAAAGTATTAGTCTTAAAGTGGTTGAATGACTCTATTTTAGGTTTGGTTTATTTGCTCTGCTCCACTTCCTGGTTTGATGTGGGTGAGACTTCAGTGTCAAGTCATACATGTGTTCTCTAATTAGGATTAAGCAACATCTGTGCCTTTTTGGTTGCTGCCAATAAAATCAAGACAAATCTCACTCACATGGTTTGTGATGAGGAAGATTAGACTTTTCAGACAAATTAATTTAATGTCACAGAAAGAAGTCCAAACTGAATCTGAATGCAACTCCTGCAAAGTTCCAACCTCCAAATAGGACATTAAAATTCTCTTCTTCATTTATAAACATGTCTAAATAAAGCTGTCTTCTTTTGATTTGTGTTTTAAAAGACAATGCCATCGACCTCAGCAGGATCCGAACTGCCAACCATCCAGCGATCAAACTTGATGGTCAAATGTGAGTATATGCTGTCGCTTCAGCTCTGCTGGTAAATCAACAAGGCCAGACCGGACTAATCGACTAGCTTCATGTAAATCTCATACACGACTACAGGAGATGTCTGCATGTTGCTGTTTTTGGATGCTGTGAAATACAGATATTATTAGATTCAAGCACTAAGTCAACAGGGCTTTTTCTAATTCTGAAATCCTCGTCTCTGGCAGACAGTTGGCATTACAGCGGGGAGAGGAGAGTCCTCATCCCCACTGGACAAAATGCTTGTTATTGTCTGGAAAAGGCTTTAAAAATAACTACAAATTCCACAGAAAAATCTGATTATGCATTAAATGCTTGGCTTGAGTTCGAGGTGAACAGGAATGTTAAATGAGCCTGTACTGAGATTGATAACTACATGTATATATGATGGTTCCAGGTTGGTGAAACTTCCCAGACTTCGGGATCTTTGTGTTTTATGTGTGTGGTTGACAAATTCTCACCACTTCAGGCAGCAGTTTGGTGGCCAGGTCGTGGATGGCTTTTCCCAGTATGCACATGGAGGACAGGATAAAAATCACACCCAGGATGACACAAGCTCTGAGGAGGAAAAGGAGAGAAACTAATCAGTTATCAAACAGACAGATGGGGAGACCAAGTTTATTCTTTATGGGTTAATTCTTTGATGCAATGTTTTGTTTTATCTACACTCACGTAGATTAAAAAGATTACAAAACAGCTGGACTTTGGATCTTTGAAGCACCTTGATTATTTTCTTTTTCAGTGATTCTGTGTTTGGGATCATTGTCCAGCCAGTTTCAAGACCGATGGCCTTACATTTAACCCTTTAGGTGCCAGAGTTTTAAAGTTATTAAGGCAGACTGTAAATGAGAAAAAAAGTTTAATATGAACCTGAGATTATGATGGCAGTAAAATTAATAATCTATTTCATACCGAGGCATCACAGGTTGGTACTGGTGTTAGATTCTATAACTCTCACTATGAACTATGACTATGATATATATAACATCTATGAAATTATTTGATTTAAGTTTAGTTAAGTTTATTATTAAAATGTTAGAAACATATATATAATAGTAAAAATGACCAGAATGAAAGTACTGCTCAGCTTTACAGAGCTCCTTACACGCTTTAAAGGCTTCAGTAGATAAAGCCACATTTTTCTGCAACACTTAAAGGTCCTGAAAGACAGATTACAGTCTTACAGTGTTATACAGAGCGAAATTGTTCTCTAGTATTGATTTTAAGACAGCAGCTGTCCTTTAAACACTTTTATCCAATTAACAAAGTCTAGAGGGAAACAGAAGCTAGTTGGAGCAGCTGTGCCGGTCATGCATGGTTACCAGAGTGCATGTGCTCAAAGTCTAAAGGCTGATAGTTGCTGGCTGGATGGATGAGGTAACCAAGGCAACACCCAGCATCCCGATGGTAAGGCCACAGCATGACACACACACACGCAGGAGCCGTATGTCCCTAACAGACCTCCTGCTGTTTTCTAAACATCATTGAAATAAAATCTCTGAGCTGCCGACTGCAACAAACCACCGGGGAAGGAATCTACTTTAACATGACCAAAACAAAACAGAACATAGCTAGCATCAACAAAGATCAGTATCTAACCCCAACTACTGAGGTTCCCTAAATTAACCTGCTTTGACACCTTGAACGAGCTACCCTGGCAACAGGGTAACAATCCTTGGACAATACTGTGCAACAGCAACTCTTTTATTAAACACAGACAGATAAAGAGATGAATAAGAATAGCACAAATCCCCTGACAGGGCATCAGCAGGTTTCTGGTTTAGATGGTAAAAGAAGCTGACTGTCAAACAAACAAACAAACAAAAACACATTCACAACCGAAAAATTATCAAATTCATGTGTTTTTTCATATTTGTGATCATATTTTCATGTAATTTGAATTTGACACAGCAGGAAGTCAAGCCAATTATTAAGCAGCAGTTCCCCGAATGAAAAATATCTCCAATTAGCGGGTGGACTGACACAGAGAGGTGTGTGAACATTTAACAAGCTGTCAAAGACTCAGCAACGATTCAGCTGACTGGTCCTGAGTGCAGATATTTGGTATGCTGCGTTGGTCCATTTAATCACTGTCGCTCACATACAGTAAATCTCCCAGATTTTCACACACAAGTATCTCTAGGCTTTACAGAAAAAATATCCAGTGAGCAGCAGTCATGAGAGAGGAGAGGTCAGAGGAGAACAAGGGTCTAGGTTAGATTTTGACATTGGTGTGGACATAAAAGTGTCTTCCCTTGGAAGGCAAGTTTTTTATTTGCAGTATGATAAAACTGAGTGAAGAAGAGATCTGAACAAGCAGAAGTTTATAATCCAAAATATTATATTCACTGACAATCAAATTTTATGTTTTCATTAATTTATGTTTTTTGCTAAACTGAATCCGTGAATATTTTACTTAATGACGCTAGCTCTAGGGACGCTGAATGTCACTTCTCTGGTGGGAAAGGAGCCTGCGCTGGTGTGTGACGCTGAACAGTTTTAGCTGGATATAGTTGGACTCAACTCGACGCACGGCTTAGGCTCTGGAACCACTGTCCTCAAGAGGGGCTGGACTCTTCCATTCTGGAGTTGCTCCCGGTGAGAGGTGCCGAGCAGGTGTCAGCATACACATTGTTCCCTGACAAACTGTATGTTGGGGTTTACCCAGTGGATGACAGGGTAGCCACCTTCTGCCTTCGGGTGGGGGGACAGGTCCTGACTGTTGTTTGTGCTTATGTACCAAACAACAGTTCAGAGTACCCACCCTTTTTGGAGTCCTCGGAGGAGGTGTTAGAGAGCACTCCTTCCAGGGACTCCCTCATTCTGCTGGGGGACTTCAATGCTCACATGGGCAATGACAGTAAGACCTGGAGGGGCGTGACTAGGAGGAACGACCCTCTGATCTGAATCCGAGTGGTATTTTGTTATTGGACTACTGTGACCGTCATGGAATATCCATAAAGAACACCATGTTCAGGCACAAGAGTGTCCACATGTGCACTTGGCACAAGAACACTCTAGGGTGCAGTTCTATTAACTTTGTAGTCATGTCATTGGACTTGCACCCGCATGTCTTGGACATTTGGGTGAAGAGGGGCTGTCAACTGTTGGCTCAGATGGTGGGGGAGGATGCCGGTCAGGGTTGTGAGGTTGTGTTGTGAGGTTCTGCTGGGAACGTCAGTCAGAAAGAGTTTCAACCATGTCCCAAGTGAGGCGGGGACATTGAGTCCGAGTGGGCTGTGTTCTGTGCCTTTATTGTTGAGGTGGCCAGCCGCAACTGTGGTTGTATGGTCGCTGGTGCCTGTTGCGGCAGAAAATAAAGTAATTGGTGGACACTAGCAGTGAGGGATGCCATCAAGCTGAAGAAGGATAGGACTCCTCCTTCAGCTTGATGGCATCCCTCACTGCTAGGCCTTTCTGACATGTGGGACTCCAGAGGCAGCTGATGGGTATTGGCGGGCTAAGCGGAATGCAGTTCCGTCGTTGAGGCAAAAACTCGGGCATGGCAGAAGTTTGGCGAGGCCATGAAGAATGCCTTCCAGACGGTTTTAAGGAGATTGTGGTCCACCATCTGGTGGCCCAGGAGGGTTAGCGGTGCTCCATCAACACTGTGTACAATGGAAATGTGGGGCTGCTGACCTCAACTCGGGACGTTGTTGTGGGTCCGTGGAGGGAATATTTTGAGACCTCCTCAATCTCACCGACATGAAGGATCTCTGCTTTATGCAGATGACGTGGTTCTGTTGGTTTTATTAGGCCATGACCTGCAGCCGATTCGCAGCCAAGTGTGAAACAGCAGGGATGACAACCAGCATCTCCTAATCCGAGACCATAGTCCTCAGCCGGAAAAGGGTGGACTGTCTTGTCCAGGTTAGGAATGCTGTCCTGCTCCAAGTGGGTTGGAACAGAAGTCTTGGTGGTGACGAAGGAGCTGAGCCAAGACGCAAAGCTCTTCATTTACCGGTCGATCTACGTTCCTACCCTCACCTATGGTCACAAGCTGTGGGTAGTGACCGAAAGAACGAGATCACAATTACAAGCAGTCGAAATGAGTTTTCCCTGCAGGGTGGCGGGACTCTTCCTTTAAAGATAGGGTGAGAAGCTCGGTGATCCGAGAGGGGCTCAGAGTAAAGTCGCTGCTCCTCTGCATCAAGAGGAGCCAGATGATGTGGCTTGGGAATCTAGTCAGGATGTCTCTTGGCACCTCCTAGGTGAGGTGTTCCAAGCAAGTCCAACGCGGAGAAGAACCTATTGAAGACCCAGGACACGCTGGAGGGAGTACATCTCTCGGCTGGCCTGTGAACGCCTTGGGATCCCTCCAGACGAGCTGGCAAATGTGGCCGGGGAGAGGAAAGTCTGAGCTTCCCTGCATAGGCATCTGCCCCCGTGACCCGACCCCAGATAAGTGGTAGAAAAACATTTGGAACAAAGTACATCACTGAATAGCTGTAATAACGTGGAAAAAGAAAATATATATTTGTGATCATTCATTGCAATTGCATAGAATTTCTAGAATCTAGCCAGGAAAAAAGCCGCCACCCATCAGTGGGCAAAAATAATGACGACTCAGTTTCTGTCTGTAATGTTAAAGTTGCGGAGGATGAACCTTAAAAACAAATTAAACATATACATTTAATACAAATGCTGCGTCCTCTGTTTCGTCCCGTCAATAAATTCTCACAAATGTCTCTTCATGTTTTCGTCATCAGAGAGCCAAGTTTAGCTCGTCACTGTGTCGTTATCGTCATGAAAAAAAAGGTTCATCAACGAAATAAATTCATTGTCGTTGACGAAAACAACACTGTCTTCAGCTACAAAAACTAACTTGAGTAAATGTTTGGAGTGAGTTTTACCTAAATTGAGGTGAGGTGGATGCTAGCGTTAAAAAATTTTTGTTTGGAAACATTTAGTTAAATTTTCTAAGTAATAACTTTGTTATTTATGAAGTAATGCAGTAAAAGATTAATCTCTTTGTATTATTGCAGTCATTTGGACAGCTCTTTAAAAAATCCCAAATTTATTTATTTATTTATTTTTTTACAATGATCTGGTGACCCTCTGAAATTACTTTGGGATTCCTTGGTTGGGTTAAGGCGGATTTATGCTTGCGACTGTGTGCAGCCGGCTACGGTGTAGATGACGCTAATGCGTTTGCTTTCGCACTCGAACGTAGGGGGTGCGCGTCGTTTTGGTGTCATGTTGCAGTTTCTTCTCCTAATCTGAAAGTGGCAGCAGGGGTGGTATCGGCCGATTACCTCACAAGGTCGGAGTTATTTTGATGATTAACTTCATTTCGGTAGGTATTTTCTGTTTTAAAATAACAATGGCAACCAGTATGATTAAGTGTCTTTGTTAGTTTGTGAAAAAAAATGAATAAATAATTCGAACAGCCTCTCATCAACTTGATCCTCTGATTATTGTTTTTAGAAACGGTGGTTATCACACAAAATTCAGCCACAAGATCCAGATATCTGGCAACACGTGATCCCAAACTGACCAATCACAAGGGGGTACTTCCGCGTCAACCGTCTGCGTAGCACGTCAGGTCTGGAAGAGGTGTGCGTCACGCCTCTGCAGAGCATAAATCTGCCTTTAGATCACTAATACATCTTATAAGCTGTTGGTATGTCTTCAGGTCTGATGAGGATGTGGTGCACATGTTGGGTGTGTCGTTGTAAAGTCTGACCACTCACTACAGGCCTGGCATTCGCACTACATCGTTTCCAATCTGTTTTGCATTTTCAGTCTGCACGTAAGTAGTTTTTCTGTTGTGCAAATTGTTAAAAAACTTTTTGTGAAAACAGGAAAGTAAAAATTTCAGGTTTTGCAAGGAAACGTGTAAACAGGGCTTACTTACCAGCCCTGATCCACATGACAGTGAGTATATTTAATTTGCTTGCATAAGGTCAGTTATTCCTGACCTGTTGTTAATTTGTAGCTCTACTAATATTAACTCAAATTCAGTTTGAACTTTTTAATCATGGATCAGACAAGAAAAAACAAGACTAAAAACAATTATTTGTAGTTTTAAGAGGGAGTTACCTTTTGAGAACTCTTGTATGCACAAGATTTAATAGATTAGATGCATGCAAACAGCTTTCCCCTACTTCCTCTTTTGATGTTCAGCTAGGCTTTAGAGCTGTACATAAAATATGTTATATTAATGTGCTTCAGCAGGTCAAACTCCCAAATATTTGTCATGAATTTGTTTCAAAACAGGCTTTATTTGCTTCAGATTTGCAGCATAAAAGATGCTCAGCTGTAAGATTTTTTTTGAGTTTGTGACTGTCTTGATCTCATCTGCCATCCCTACTGTAATTACGTGATGCTCCTCTGATATCATCTTCATAAATCGATCCAGACGCTCCGACATCCAGAGCTACTGGCATTTTTCTTCCACCTGATTCACTCTAACTGAAGCTGGATGTGTTGATCAGTCTAAGTATTTCAGTGTCATTATAACAGAAGACGTTAAGTAGCATCTGATGCTTTTCTGCTAGCTGCAGGCACACAAAGCTGATGCTATAACACTCGGACTATTGTCTGTCAGGTGGCGATAAGACGTGAGGAACTCGCCTGAGATCAGTCCTACTGGGCCAAGTCTGCCAGAAAAGAAGAAACCTGCTGTCTGACACACTTCTCTACAGGATAAAGCAGCCCACACACACACCCATGCTCTCATACACTAGACACAGGATTCACATTTTATGCTTTTTATTGCCTTAAATAACTTTTTAATTGTGCTTTTATTCCTGACAGTTGGGACTTGGTGTCAAATGAAAACAAAACGATGATTGCAATGATTTGCAATTGTAATAAACCCTGATCATTCATTTACATTAGATCAAAGTAGACATGTTGACATTTTAAGACAGAAACACATCTAAAAACATTGGGACAAGGGTAACGAAACGCGAGACTCGCGCCATTTCTGCATACAGTCGATCCAGCAATTAAGCAGAGAATCCCAGGTGTTAGAGCATGTACACCCCATCGTCCTGGTTTATAGAGTTTCTAGCCCGCTTCCTGATCTTAACTACCTCCTTTATCCAACGTTTTAATTTGTTTCTCTCTGTTCCGACAATCCTTGCACTGTCCCAACCCATGATGTGGTTGTTCCTCCAGCAGGGATCCGACATGACTGATTTTAAATTCTCCTGTTCTGCCTTTCCTTTCTGCGCTCTAGTGAGTCATCCGGCTGTTTCCCTCTTTTTGATGTTCCTTTTCCGTTATGTTAAAGGTCCTCCCTGTCTCTCCTGTGTAGGTTTGCTTGCTAGAACTGGATGGTATTTCATATATTACATTGCACTTCTTTTCCTGTGCTATTTTGTCTTTGGCATGAACAAGAAGCTGCCATAGTTTGTGTGTGACGTTTACTGCTGTTGATTATGTGTTTTTTCATGATTCTTTGTATTGTTTCTGTTATTCCCCAGATGTATGGTATAGTTACTGTCTTTGTTTTCGT
The DNA here is from genome assembly GCA_037177495.1 of Rhadinocentrus ornatus. Classification (NCBI taxonomy): domain Eukaryota; kingdom Metazoa; phylum Chordata; class Actinopteri; order Atheriniformes; family Melanotaeniidae; genus Rhadinocentrus; species Rhadinocentrus ornatus. The sequence continues at coordinate 16,486,124 of JBAMHW010000027.1, forward strand.
TTTCAGTTTACATGTGATTTGTCTTCATTTCTTTTTGTTTATTTTATTTTATTTTCTTTGACTTGTTTTACTTTGTTTATGGCCCATTTTGACTATTGACAGAGTGAGAATGCATGACAGTGCATGATAGAAAACAGCTGATTACGCATCAGCTGTGTTTCTGAGGAATGCTGACAAAGGTGACAGTCGAAACATGTCAGGCATGTTAAAACATCCTACTATCATTGTCTGAACAGAAGAAAAAAAAAATCATTGTGATAAGAAGACAAAACGAAAATCTTTCAGCTGAGACAGTGCCTCGTTCTTCTCAGGAAATTTAATGCTGGGTGATTGGTGTCCCACACACAGCGATTCTGTCCCACAGCCGAATCTAGTCCTCCAAGCCAGAAATCTTGTGTGATCAAATGTGATCAAACAAAAAAGAAGAGGAAGAAACCGGAAAACACAACACCAAGCATGACAGAGGACATAATGAAGTAATGATGGTGGTCTTGCGACTATTGTTAACAGAAAAATACAGAACTGAAAGAAACAACAGACTGGAGACACCGTGAACACGGACTTTATATCTTTCCTTGCTTCTCAGTCAGCTCGCTCTCTGATTGACTATATTCCTTTCCACATCACAATCCACACATTCACACTTCAGGAGCCGTCGGCTTTCCACACGCACATAAAGATTTTGGGTCGTAAATATTGAACATGTTTAATACCCATGATTATCGGCCATGACCTGTTTCAGAGCTGATTGTTGGGACAAATTCGCTCTTATCATACCTCAGACCACAGGATAATCTTATACACCATTCTCAGCTTTCGTCACTGATCACGTCGACGACGTTCTTGGGTGGCAAAAAGATAAACAAAGCAGGTGTACTGCTACTGGCTTAAATGCTTCAGCTAGCTTTTCATGATTAAAAAACATAATGGTACATCTGTGTTGTGCCTTTGGATGGTCCAATCGACATCCCAAGAATGGGATTTTATTTTACAGACTGCTTTCCGACCCTGAACAAGGGGATAAATGTGTTGCTGTCGTCAAACGACATAATTTGAAGTTGTCAAAAATCTTTTTGTGTGCCTTGCTTTACTCTGAACGTGGTTTACAAATCATTAATCTTGAGTGTTTTAACATAATTTTGTTTAAGATCAGTGGACCAAAACAACTCACTTCAAGAGCTACATCAACAATCACAAAGCTTTACTTCACGAAAAAAAGCAATACAGATTTATCGCGACTCCTCCATCGTCTAGACTCTGCATTTGGTTTGCTGCCATCAAGACACAGATTGATGGTTCCACTGGCCAAGAAAAAGGGCTAAAAGATTAAGCAGTGGCAAACAGAAATAGAAAACATCACAGGCCAAAATTAACATACCTAAAGTCAAAATGCCATTTTAAGCTGTTCTCTGATTAAGAGTTTAAAACACTTAACGTTTTAAATGTTTTTGTCCACATTCTTCATTAATAGGCATTAATATCTGACAGTAAGCAAGATATGATCAGTTAGCTTTAGCTTTGCATCTTTCATTTTTAGTCTGACGCCTCTAGCAGAGGTAAACATCTCCTGCTCTCACTGCAGCTGTGTGCTCTTTTGGACAGATGCAGATCCGCGGCTCATTGAGAAGAGTAAACGTTACTTCACGTCAGTGTCCAAAAGTCTCCAATAGACCCAAAATAGAGTCACTAGAGAGGTCTGAAAACTCCCTAAATGTAGCGCCATAGTCACTAAGTTGTTAGCCGAGCTCTGACTTGTGCACCAGTTTATTTGGTGTACCAGGAACTATGGTACTGGAACTGACAAACATTTCAAGTTGTTTGGAATTCAAACTGCAATTAAATGCATTTATTTTTTTAACACATTAATTTTTTATTGTTTTATTGATCTTTTTATCTTGTCTTAAGTTGTCCTTTTTCCAGAGCCAAAGACAAATGTCCATTTCAAGAACGAAATGAACAATAAAGTACTCCGAGTCAGAGTCTAAAAGTCATAGTTCAAAGGCATCTAATATGGCTGCCAACTTGTGATGCCACAACATGAAATTAGATGAGTAATTTTACTGCCATGATTGAAGGCTCATTAAGTCTCCTTTACAGAATGCAATAAAAACTTTAAACAACTCCGGCACCTAAAATATTAAAAATTAAATTTCCTACAACTGTCTAGAAACTATTGACCCCAGCAGCTGTAAACATACTACCTGCACTGAACCACCTCATGACATCATTATAAGCTACTTTAAGTCTGTGGACGAACCTTTCTGTAATTTGTCAATAAGTGTGCAGGATTGGGTGATTTACCGAATGTCCTAAACAAAGACATCTTCACTCCATCTGTACATAAACTGAACTTACGTGGAAGAATGTTTGCTTGTGCAAACAATATGTAGCGTTGTCTATAAATGTCCTCATCATGGGTCAGTTGTTCTGTAATAAAATGTTCAAGGTATTTAACGTTTTTACAGTTTTTTCTCAATCTGTTAAGTTTTTGTCAGGTGGAAGACAACTTTGTTGTGGAAGCTGGTTTTTGCGATTTAAGCTCATACTCCCTCACCATGGTTGTTTTCTATCTACAAAGGTTAGAGATGCTACTCACTGCTGCAGTGTAGACAGCCAGTTCTGGTTCTATGTTCTTAAAAAGTTGTTTGTTTATAGTCTCTTTACGTTTGATTTCTTTATTTGATTAAAGTAGTTCTTTTTATTCTATGTACACTGATCACCACCAGCAATAAACCCTTCTTAACATCCTAAAATTCAGCTTTATGTTACCTCCCACAGTCCCTAGCAGAGGTGGGTTGTAACAACGATCCAGAAACGCCATCTCTTCTGGACCAAAGCTCACTCAAAATGGACCAAAGCAAAGTGGAAAACCTTCTCTGTAAAAATGAAATTCAATTTAAAATTCTCTTTGGCAATCATTGAAGGGATGGATCATCCAGTTTGTTATCAGTGCTCAGTTTAAAGCCTGCATCTCTCAGGGAATGGGGGATTAGCAGGGGTTAAATTAGGATTTGCTATGTAGGGGGTTACTCCTCCCTGATTGGCCAGAGGGGGGGGGGGGGGGGGTGTCCTCCACAATAAGTCCAATTCCCAAACCCTTTGACAAAGTTAAAATCCTGAAAAAAGAACTTATTTATTTTTTAAATTAATTTAGATTTAGTTTTTGTGACAAAAATATTTTTTAGATGAAGTAGTTGTCAGTTTACAGCCATCATAAACCACCCCCATCTGTCACACTCCCATCATTCATACAGCATCATCACACAAGCTGACAATGTGATACTATCTGTCTTTCCATACTGCATTCATTTTAGAAAGAGGATGCCAGAAAACCACCAGATGTGACAACTGTGTGAAGTCAACTGGCTGATAAAAGTAAAAGTATTTGTGCAGCTGTGATTAGATAAGATAAATGATGCTGGATCATCTTAAGGAAACAACTTTTTATGAAAAATATCATTGGCTGTTTGCTTTGATTACATTTGCTTAATTTAACATTAGATCAGTGGTTCCCAACATGGGGTCCATGGACCCCCAAGGAAGTCTCCCTACGAACGCAAGCGGCCCCCGATGTTTTGACTTTACATAGTCGGTGTGATTTAAATTCAGGCCATGTCCACAAGTTTAGGTGTATTTGCTTAAGTTTTTATCATCTGGGTGTTTCCACAGGTTTTTGGCAGTTGCATGAAGAGGGCTTTCAGTTTTGCTATAATCAGTTACTTATTTCCTTAAAGGTAAAATAAGTAACAATGACACATAGTGTTTCAAAACAGAACCGCAGTCGTAAGATAAAAACATGGAGCGTGTCCCCCTCTCATAAGTTTATAAGGACAAATTCACTTGGCCAAAACATCATTATATTTGTATGTTGTAAAATAATAGGCCACCAATTTACTAACTAATTTATCCATACAGTCACACAAATTAATTTAATGAGTGCCGAGAAAAAAATTAGACTAAAATCTTTGTAAATCAAAATAAACATTGTGGTTCATTTAAGCATAATTCCGGTGCCTACCTGTCGAGGAGAAACTTTGCCAGCTCTGCATCCATCTTGAAATTAATTTGGTCTCTCAGACTTCTCCAACTTACAAAAGATTCTCCAATATTGATCCTTGTTTAATTAAGTTTTTGGTCGTTTGGTTTTTTAGCAGGATGCCGAGGCTTTTTACGTTTTTCTGAAACTATTTCTGGTCCGCTTCTGTTACTAGCTTCCATACCTGCTGCTCTTTTGCCGACATAAAATACCAAACGCTGCACTGCTGTTTGGCAACCTGGGGAGTTGCATAAGATTTGGTTAAGGGACCAGGAAGTAGTAAAGAGCTACACAGTGCACCACAGTTATTCTGTCAAGTAAATCTTATTTTGAAAAGAGAAAAGCTTGACAAAGACATTGTTGATGTAGAGAGCAGATTGTTTATAGGGAAGCTTCCTTCTTCCTTTGCTTTTCCTTTTTCTCTCACAACAAATGAGAACATTTTAAATTATTTTTACAGAAATTTTTTTACTTATTTAGCCTTTAAATCTACACCTTTTTGCTCCATTTACTTATTTATTTTCAAGGTCTCCTTTACATGTGCCATCCTTTATCTGGTCTCTCACCCTGCATGGCCCCCCATCACAATTTTTCTTGACCCACCCCTGCTATGAGTAGATAAAATCTTTTCTAGAGCTCTTACTAACACGATTTATTTATATCTGGTATTTTACGGTAGAAAAAGAACCACAAAGGAGATTCATCATCTTTATTGTTAAAAAAAATTGTTTTATTTGTTCAGAACCAAAAATTTTAAGACATTTTTATGATTAATTTTGTTGATTAAGATCACAAGATGCATCCCCAGCTTACGTGCCAGGCCTCAGCCCAGGACAGCCCATTTTAAACCCCGAGGATTAGTATGTACTGGCAACTTGCATATCTGGAAAGGTACATAGAGCTTTAAGAGCGACATATTCTCCCATCCAGACTCTTTCAGGAAAGACTTTGTATATTTCAGTAAAACAAAGCTAAAGCACATACTGCATCTATTACAACATGGCATCACAGTAGAAGAATCCAGGTTTTTTCTTGTTTTTATGTTGTTTTCTTTGTTTGTATTTTGTATGATGAATGTTATATTTGCTGAATGTGGACCAGGGGAAGAGTAGCTGCCTTAGCTAATGGAGAATAAAGGAATGAAGAGTGACCTGCCTGCAGTCTAGACCATTCACCAGCTAAAAACATTTAGTGCATCATGAAAATGCAAATGAAACAGATGTTTTTCAACACGTTTTCATTGCTCTATTGTTGAAAAAATATTGCTTTATAAGATTCCTAAATTATTGTGTTCCTAAATCATAGCATCCCAAACATGTTGGAGTTAGGGTTGTAGACGCTAGGATGTTTTGGTTTTTTGTTTGGTTTTTCTGTATGTTTGTGTGGATGTGGGTAAAAGATGGTGGCACTTACATGTATTCTCTGTGTGCTGAGTGGACAGCTGCTGCGTTGCTGTATCGCCACAACACGATGACGGAGGACAGCACGTCCAGCACGGCGTCAAACTGCAGAGTGAAAACAGCCATTTTACTTCACATTGTTAATTATGTGGCAGTGAAGGTGTGGGGGCTTTAAACTGGACTTACAGCAAATCCAAAAGCTGAAGCACTGTGGCGCATGATGGAAACAGCTAGAAAGGAAACAAACAAGAGGATGAAATGTAACTTTATACTTTAGATTGCATGTTGATCACAAGTTTGAGGATGATGATTTGTAATTATGTTGACTCATAAGTTGATAATCATTTTATTTACTCGTGTTTACCCCAATGATTTCAGTGTGAATGTGTTAAGATAAGCATTAAGCAATGCAACCATCCACACCTGCAAAATATGAAGAGACAAAAAAGAGTAAAGATACAAGTAGATCGAGGGGAGAAACCCTCCTCTCGTGGTTATTTTTAGCATACTCACAGGGGGCTTGCAGCCCACCTCAGCCCTGCAGGAGAAACTCAACACAGTCCGGCATCTCTGTGCTTCCCTTGTAGCTGTTCATTCTGTTTCTGCAGTAACAATGTTAAAGTCGTTTCTTTGTTTCCTTTCCCTTCCTGTGCCTGCTTTTTCTCTTCTCCTCCAGACTCCCAAGCTCCCTTCTCCTCCATCTTCCCTTTGCCTCCTTTATTCTTCATCTACATTCAGTTGCTCTTTCCAGGCTGAAAGCACAAGTTACCACTCCTCTACCACAGCCCAGGCAAATATGAAGAGAAACTGATGCTGCATTCACTTTCTCTGAACAGTTGGGCACAAAAGAACCCACCGTACATACAAATGAGTGGCTGGATCTTTTTAGGACATCTGAAGTGTGCAGAGATGCAGCAGGGATGTGTCAACCAACTGTAAGAATTATGCTAAATGTGTATCTTACAGATGTTGAGAAAGCTGATACCATTTTCTGAGCTTTAGTATGTCACAATATCCTGTTAATAAATACATTATTATTACGTTTAAACTAATCTTGGACTCATTCAGTCAGTTAATCCTTTCCTTATCACGGCAAAATGAGAAACTAAACGTGTGTTGAGGAAAGCTAATTCAGTGTTTTTTTTTCCTGCAAGCTAACCTGAAAGTGATGTATGTAAGCCACAGTGGATTCTACAGCTAGTTGTCCAGGAGAATTTAGTGCAGGACAGAGCAGGCTGGAGGGAATCAGATGAAAGAGCTCAATGGCTTCATTCCAAAAAGATAAAAACCAAAAGGTTCAAAACTTTAGACAAAACAAGAAATCATAACAGAATCCTAATAAGTAACAATAGACTCAGAAAAGGCACGACAAGGATCTGGAAAAGAATAAACTAAAAAACATGGATGTCCAATTCTGGTCCTTGAGAGCCACCATCCTGCAGGTTTTAGACCAGGGGTGTCTGACTTATTTTAGCTCAGCGCAACTGGATCTCCAGTTAGCCGAACCAGTAAAATAACAACTTAATAACCTATGAATAATATTTTCCACATGTAGTGCAAAGAAGTGCAAGCACATTATCAGGATGTTTACAGATAATGATCTTTCCTTTTAGAAAATATTATAGTTTCTGTCTAACAAAGACCAAGGTTTACCAAAACAAACCGAGCTGAGCCGGACCCTTTGGTTGAAACAGAGCTTAAGCAAAAAGATGGTTATACCCCCAACTGCAAATCTATCATATCCAATATATGAGTTTCTGAAACGTCTGGACCATACATGTAATCCTGATCCACGCCTCTATTACCTCCAGACTGGATTACTAACAGCCTCCTCTATGGTCCAAACTCCTCCATAAGCTTCGGTATATCCAGCCTTCTTACCCAATCGCACGTCAGGATCACGTCACTCCTCTCTTTCCATACCTCCACACATCCAGTTTAAAGTCCTAATCCTCACTTTCAAAGCCCTCTATAACCAGACCTCCTCCTACCTTGGAAAGACAGAGCCTCCCCATCCCAGACCCCTCTCGATCTACCCTCATTCATATAACTAAACTCATCCTTTTAAAAATGTTTTAAATGTTCAATACTTGACATTTAATTAGATGTTGTTTACTCTTCTGCCACCCAGAAACCAGTGTAAATGTCTGACTTACCATTAATGCTTTAAACAGTCCATGTATGTATCTCAAAGCTCTGAAACCATGAGAGCTGGGGCACATACGAAGTATTTATCTGAAGGCCCAAACATTGTCGACCACAAAACTATTTTCTTCCACTTTTCAGTGGCTGGCATGCCTACCAGGTATTATGGATGACAGATCATTTTGTATATTCTGAGAGAGTAAATGGTCTGTATTTATATAGCGCTTTTATTTTATACATCACATTCACACACTGATGGCGGTAGCTGCCATGCAAGGCGCTCACCACGACCCATCAGGAGCAACTTTCACAGTGTGCTTACTGGATAAATAATGAACTGGTGAAAATTTCAGCATTTCTTTGAGACTCAAGTGTGGGGGTTATCCTGAAAATGTGTTGAAATGACACGGATGTAAGTTACATCATCATTATACATTATCTGAAAAAAAAGGGCAAAATCTAAAGCTGCATCAAGGGTGGAGACGTGAATCTATGAAAGAGCAAAGAGACAGAGCCTCCATAAGCCTTCAGTTGCTGATATGTGAGCAAATAAAGAAGTGTTTAAACAAGTTTCATGTGCTGTATCTACAAACATGACATGAGGAAAAAGCAAACAGAAGAATCTTTCTCTGGAAGACTCCACAGTCAACTTTGCTTTCATGCTAACTCTGCTTCTCAATTCTTCTTTTAAGCACAACTCCCAGATCTGATGTTATTTTTACACAGAGGTGTATCCTCTGCCCTTCATCCCCTCATCCCTCCCTTCCTCTCCTTCATTAGGAGCAGAAAGAAGGAATTTTGTGTAAATGAATCAGCGGTGGTGAAAGCTAAACCCAGCGATGGCTAATTGGTTCCCAAGGAAGCTGAGTGGGTGTCAGCAGGGATGAAGATTCAAACACACACATATGCACCGCTAAGATCCCTCATCTTTCTCTTCACCTCCTCCTTGTCACATCTGACAGGAGAGGAAGGAGAAGAGGAGATAAAACAACATCAGGACTGTCAGATTTTATTGGCTGTTTCTGCACTTGTTTTGCATATCAGTGAAACGCTGCATGCATGCGCCTCATTGTTAAAGCAACATTGAAGCACTCGATTAGATTTTTATTCATAAATTTGATTCAGTGGCACAAACAGACAAAACAAGAGCTGGAGCTGCAGAAATTCAACATCAGTTTCAGAGCTGGTATCTCAGTTTAACTGCTCTGAAAGCAGTTCAACCTTAAGTCAAGCTACCGCGGCGCAGAAGCCCTTTCTCGGGTGTGAATTGTCTCATGAACATGTCATTTTCCTCACCGTGGTGTCTCTGATAAACCTTAACTTGCACCTGCCAGTCGGTAACAAAATTCACACAGAACACTCTTATATGTGTATTATGTGGCGGTGTGTATAGATACATGGTCAATACGCATCTCGATACATGGTCGACGAGTAGATACATAAAAAGGTTTCAACTAAATTTCTAACGATACAATACAGTGCAGATTTGACCTAAATTAATTCAGTTTTACTCCTGCAGCACCTTTTACTTGAAAAGCTAGATTAATGGTGTGTGTGATGCATGTAACATAATGGTTCATTCCTGCATCTTGACCTGCTGTTATATTTTTAGAGCATTGTCTGTTACAAGTGCAGGATTCATTCCTTTTTTCCATCTTCCATTCCATGCAGGCAGCATGGGCACCAATATTATTTCGTATGTGCATCTTGTTAAATACATGTGTTTGTAGGACGTGAGTTTTCATTGACCAGCCTAGAAAAACGTAACCCGTCATTTTCACTGGGCTTGTATCCACAGAAACTGTGGCAGTTTTAGACACTTTAACAGAGTCTTTAATGAGCAACCATACAGCTACTGCAGTGAATTGTTTTCTAATTAATGTCATTTTTCTCTGAGCTATCGATCACACATCAACAGACACTGTAGTGTAATTAAAGAACTAAAGCAGATCTGATTTATAGGGTGATTATCGACTCTGATATAAAATCTTTACACAGATTGAACAGTTTTATGACTCCACAATTCACAAAAGACAGAGAATAACACTAAAATTAACTCACAGTGCAGTTGCAGCACAGATATCCACATAGAACTAAGCAAAATGATAAGCAGTGAAATATTTTAACATATTCAACTTGTCTTGATAAAACATCTATAACAGAATTACTTAGATCGGATTTTCCAATTTACAATGAATGAAGCTCTTTGAGGGAAATATAATATTATAATATTATATTATAATATTAAATGCAACACAGAGGTGCAACACAGGGGTGCTCTGCTAGGGTTTCCTTACCAAAACAGAAAGTGGGTAAAGTATCTGAAATAACACAGACTAAATGTAGCAAAAGGCAATGCAGGTTTATTTGTATAGCACATTTCACCTACAAGGCAGTTTAAGGTGCTTCACATAGGCAAGGTGCACAAGATACATAAGACAAATTAAAAAGTGCATTAAAATCAAGAGAATTAAAACAAAGAAGAAATTAAACAGAAACAGAACAAGCTCAAATAGAGAGAAACAGACAACAGAATACATACAGTGAGTTACATATGATACAATTGATATGATAGTTACTTATGATACAGACTTTTTTTCTATATATTTTAGGATTTTTTTTTTTAAATAAAATTGTAAAAACATTTAGGCATTAAGGGGTTCAAATTTATCTCAGTGTCCAAAATGACACCATGACTTCTGGATTGACTCATTGTTTTTAACATTGCTGGCTGATGATGAACACTAATCTTTGGAAGCTCAATGTATGTCTCCAAACACAGTAATTTGTGTTTTATTTTTATTTAGCTGACGAAGGCACACACTTAAGCTTTGTATGGGACCAGAGTCCCCTGGTGAGAGAATAATTTATAGAGCTGAGTGTCGTCTATGATCAGATATTTGGTTTCAATTACATGATCAAAGCTAGTGGGAGCATGTAGATGCTGAACAACAAGGGGCCCAAAATGGAGCCTTGGGGAACTCCTGCATGTCATCTGTGTTGGAGTAGCTACAGCTATAGTTACCAACTTAGCGAAGCAAAGTGATTCAATTCCCCCCCCAAAAAAACAAACTTCTCTATCTGCTGAGCTGTTTCACTAATCAACTAATCAAATTCCAGTTTTCTCTAATTTTAGCTTGTTTGTTTGTTTATTGTGTCTTTCTGCATGAAGTGTTATAATCAGAGATAATAACTGTGTAATGACGCAGGTCAGTTCAGTGTTTATTATAATCACTGCTGCTACGCTGGCCTCATTCATCTCTTCTTTTCATTTCTGCAGCTGATTTGGAAACAGTGTCATGTTTGATTTATGAATGAGAGAAGGCGACGTGAGCAACAAGCCAAATTTGAAATGCAAAGAAGCGTTCAGCATTGTTTAAAGAAGATGATGAATAACACACTTATCCACAGGAAACTCTGCACATCTACAAACCACACTGCTGCAAGCACTGATCTGCATTTAATGACTCAGAACAAGACAAAAAAGCATCAGATGCAGATTAGCATGCATGATGTCAGATCTGAAACTGAGATGTCAAACATCAGTCTCTGTTAGCTAAAATTACCATATCAAGCAAACTTGTCAAATCTTTTTTCTGACAGAAAAGTCATCTGAGAAGTCCCCCACATCTGTCAGACTTCTAAAAAAGATCTGAATTTTCTGCAGGAGCTTTATACTTCAATTTAACAGAATAGAGAAGATAAAGAGTGTGAATTAAAGGTGATCTTAGACAGATCTAAGAGTTCTCCTCTTAACTCCAGAGGAGCTGCTGGATCTTAATGCTTCATATTGCTTTCATAATTCAAAGAAGAAGATGAAACAGGAGCCTAAGGTTATTTTTGGCTTTGAGTACTCATGTTTAATCAAGCTGCTGTGCATTGTTCAGGAGGGTGTGACAGTAAGTAACATACCTGTCCTTCAAGCAAAGGACCAAACAACATCTACTCACTGAAAGCAGCGATGGCCAGGACGATGGTGACCATGATGGACACCCAGGACACCCACAGAGCTTTTTTGCGGTAGCTCTGTGCTTCATGAGGCTTCAGGCGCATGCTGCTCTCCAGGAGGCCTGCAGACAGCATAACATAATGTTAAATTAAACTCACTTTAACTGCTCATAACATCCAATTCCAGAGTACAGCACAGTGCAACAGTCTTGAGATACATATTTCTTTATATAATGTCATGAAAACAGGAAATAGCAGCAAAGTCAATATTTGGCAATCTGAACCCTTTTACACAAGCTTTTCTGGCATTTCTTTAAGTAGACTTCTCTGGAAAGTGATATTATTTCCAGATCAACATAAACCAACTAACAGACCCTACAGACACAATGTTTAGTCATTAGTTCCCTGTTTCCACCAGTGGTGCCCTGTTATTGATGTTTTTCATTAATAATGTTATTCAGTAATAACTGTCCTTGGACACATGATTAATTTCTAATATCTAAATCCCCCAGGAGACAAATAATAACACCTTCCAGTTGGGTCCGTAGGCAAGACCCTTACAATACTGCCTAACTGTTGTAAGTCGCTTTGCAGTCATTTAGCAGATGCTTTTAGCCAATGTAATGTAATGTAAATTAGTTCCCATCAACCCTCAACAGAGTCTTCAGAAATAGTTCTCCAGACTTCTTGAAGGACTTTCTAAAGCTCTTCTTTGGATGTTTCTGCCTTTTGTTCTGTTCTATGTCCAGATGATCCCACACTGCTTCCATAATGCTGAGGTCCGGGTTCTGGGGAAGATCTATCCCTCCATCAGACTTGTTGCCACTGATCTTCAGTCCAGTTCTTGTGACATACGGCATACCTCAGCCTTTTCTACCTTTTTTCCTTTCCTTAAGCATGGCTTCTTGACAGCCATGTTTCCATGGAGACCATTTCTGATGATGCTTTAGCCAACAGTAGATGGATCAACTGAAGTCCAGATGGATCTCTCTGGTCTTTTTCCTGTTTCCAGTACATCACTTTCAGATATTGTTCAGCTGCTGGTGGTAGCTTTTAGTCATAATACTTCTTTAGTCCTCCATTTGTCCAGCTCATTGGGAATAACCTTGTTGGTACAAAATTAGTAAACCCTTTGAGCCCTGCACCTATTTATTAAGCCTCCACTTGAAAATGTCTTTAACTTTTCAACCGCAAGGTCTATTTAAAAACTTTTAGAGTCATACTAAAGGAAACACTTGTGATTCGTTAAGATGTGTAAATATCAGTATATGTGTTACATATAGGGATGTCATGATTACTTAATTGCAAAATTAATCACAGCATTAAAGACCAAGAGTAAATAATCATAGGAGGTGGAGGACGGCTCATTAGCAAGCAAAGCAAGACATAAAAAAGTTGCAGAGAACAGAGGAAATACAAGACAACCAGCAGCTTTGCACACTAAAGTAAAGGTTCAGTAACTGGGTTAAATTAATTAACTGAACGTTAGGTGATATGAATGAAAAAATTGATGGATAGTGTCACTGTTCAAACATAAGCAACTCGGTGTGAGGTTGATGCCTATTTCAGTCGTCAGTGTGAAGAAGAAACTGTATGCATTCCCAGATATGTGGTCTTGTTTATTCACCTCCACTGTTCCAATATTATTTATGTGTCAAACAGCAGCTATTCTGCTAAAGAACTAGAAGTCAAAGCTGGCTGGATGTGTTTCCTGTTTTTAAATTCTCTACTCAGGCTAAAATAAAAATATTCAAAACCATATTTATAATCTAACTGTTGTTACTTTACTTTGTTTCTATATTACTTGTTTATGTTTGCATCAAAAGACAAAAGACCAAGAAGTTTGTATGTGAAATTAATTGATTGATAATAATCGTATGCATTATCGTAATCATGGCAAGAAATTCTAGAATCCTGACATCCCTACTTACTTAAAAGACTTTACAAATAAATATGAATATCTCTTTTGAATGAAGCAGCTGTAGCTCTAAAATTCTATCAGATAATAGTTCAACATCTCTGCAAAGTTAAACTTTCATAAAAATGAAAAACAGAACAAAATTAGAGAATTTTTAGTCCAAATAGTTCAGGCAAGGTCCACAACATGGTGATCTTGGCTCCTCGGGGGTTTTAAAAGGAAAATGTCACTTTTCATAAGTTTAACTATAGAAACTGTAATAAATTATGTTTTTGCATCATTTGCTAGTGAAAAAGTGTCTAAAGATACTATTTGAAATTGGTTCTTTGCTAAGTTATGTGTTGACCAAACACTTCTTTCTTCGTTGAGTTAGGTGACTCTTTATGCTTGAATGATTCAAACATCAGCGTTAAGTGCCTCATCAAACAAACCGCTTTCCTCTGAAAATGATAAGGTACAAGAACTGGCCTTAAAATAAATGAAAAAGAGAACTTGTGAAAGACGTTCAGAAAGTCTGTAGTACTCAAGTTTATTTAAAAAAAATTCTAGATGATTGAAAACCAAATATGGTGGGTACATCAAGCCTTTTGCACAGTACTGTATTCAGCAAGATTAATAAAAACAGATTTATTAAAAATACAACTGTTCAATCCTAATTTAGCTATCAATAACTATTCAAAATTATGTAGCAACATCCACACATTATCACCTCATCTAATTGGCTGTTTACCAACACATAATCAACCTTAAAGCCTTATTTAAAGTTTGGTGGGAATTTACTCTCCCTGTAACTCTGGTTCATTTCCTTGTTCTTTCTTTTATGAGGAATAAGGTGCAGGAACATTAACTGTATGCTAAAGGAGCATTGTGTATTCTTGTTTTGAGTCTGGTTTGAGTAAAGAAATGTTGGAATTGGATGCTTCATTGATAATAAAAAGAGCTTTCTTGCATTTCATTGACCAGCCAGCTTAGATTTAAGATGATTAAATGCTGTAAAAAAAAAAGAAATAAAAAAAAGGCACAAGTGTTCAGTTTATAATCTATAAGGTGGTTAAAATTAAGCTTTTAGAAATTGTGTCTGAATTTTGCGCAGAAGATGTGAATTTAATTTAACTTAATTAGTAAAACATTAGTTATCTCGTCTATAATTACGCACGGACTGCGCCCTCCCCATATCAGGCAGATGAATCCTAACAAACACATCTGACACCACCCACCTCGATCTTCTATGGTCTCTGTTATCTTCATCTCTTGGTCCATCTTGAAACCCCCTCCCTGACTTTCTGTGTTGGGCTCCTGCTGCTGCTGTTGTTGTTGCTCGCACTGCCCGTTCACCATCGTGGAGTCCACAACAGCTGGGACCGGGATGGTGGTGGAGTCCGGCGGGGGCGAGTCTGTCATCTTCTCGGCGGTGAGATGCGGTTCCAGAGAGGCACTCCAAAAATGTCCCACCTGGGTGAGAGGTGTAGCCTTTCACACGAGACCCAGAGACAGACGCGGAGGGAGGAGGGCAGAAAGTCGAGCTGCGCATAGTGTGAGCGACACAAAACCGAAAGTTGGAGATGTGAAGTTCAAAATAAAGGTCTAACTTTTAGTTTGATGAACCACCCCCCAAATCTATAAGATATCAAACATTGCTGTAAGCTAACAGAATAAGAATACCTTTATTGTTGTTAGGAAATTTAATTAAAATAAAAATACTTTATTTATCTTACTTTATTCATATATGTAATTTACAACAACATTAAAACACAACCCCCTGTACTAAAGTTAAAAAATATAAGAATCTAACAAGTATTAATAAAACTAACAAATGTATATAAAAAGAGGAATGTGAATAAGCTATTTATGCTAATTTCTACTGGTATCGATACTTCTATATATGCCAGTCAAAATGTTGGATTAGATATTTTTTAAATATTGCAATATCACAGTGCTAATACAAAACATGCTATTTGGTTTCATTTCAAATTGTTTTTGGCAATAAAATTATGTGTGAAAACCAGCCCGGTATATTGCTTTAATGTCTTGCATGTCGCATGATTATGATAATCTATCAGATGTCACAATGGTAATGAAGTAAGATAAACTTTATTTTCCAGAAAGAGATTTGTCTTAGGCTAAAATGTGCTGGTGCATAACAACATTCATTAGGGCACAGTTTCAAACACACAGGAAAATAAAAACAACAGCATAGCTAAGGTGTAAAATGTACTATTTATATTATATAAAGATTTATATGATAATTATATAAGTATTTTTCAAGTATTTATGTTCATGAGTTTGATCATAATATCATATTGCCTTTGCAAAAAATATATTAATATATACTATACAGTCATATGAGTTTCCTTTAAGAAGCAGAAAGTATCTATATCAGCATAGATAATTATTAAATAATATAATAAAATGGTACTATAGCAAAAGGAAAACGTGTCACCAACAAGCTCTGACTGAGTTTCGCACAGTTAGTAAATTAATTTGTTTCTTTATCCACAATATGGTTTTAAATTAAAGTCTAAATTAATAAAGTTTACTTAATATATTTTCATAATCAGGTTTTCTGACTGTTTTAAGCTAGTAAAACAGTAAACCGCTTTTCGTATTCAAGACTTTTACTTTAAAAGGTGGTGACCGGAACTAGTATTTCTAGAAACCGAAAAACTTCACAGGAAATCTCGCGCACAAAAGAAATTTGCACAATGATGGTGACAAAAGACTCCGATTTGTGACGTTTTGAAACAACCAAACTTTGTTTTTAATTACTAACCTCGGTGGAGTTCACGAGAGTAGAAACGAAGGTTCTGTTATTTGTACTGTCACGCGCCCTGCGAGCCGCATCCACAAGGAAAACATCTGTCCCATGTGGATTGTGCGAGCTGATGTCAGGCGTACGGCTCAAAAAATAAGTAAAACAATATATGTTCTTGTGAATAAATTGATTTTAAACAGTTTAAACGAACCTCTGTTCTGTGTTGCACGAACAGAAATATCGTAAAATTGGGAGCACGAGACAAACCTAATTAAAAGCTGCTGAGCTATAAACGCTGACATTGTTCTCTATCTCCCTTTAGTGGAGGGTACATCGTAATGAACGAGTTGTGCCCTTAAATTCCCTGGAAAAGCCCTTAAAATCTACTTGCACTTACAAAAATAGATATTTGTGCTTTATAGAAAATAAAGGAAGTTTTTTTTTTTTTAATTATTGTGAAACCATATCTGACATCAAAGAAATGGATGATGGGAAACTGGAAAACAATTGACTGGATAGAATAAAGTTTCGTGAAAGATATGCGGTTAAACCTCTAAATATGGGGTTATGGACAATTACGACTTGTTAAAGAAAAGGGATGCGTGTGGCCTCTAGTGGTAAATCCGGGTATTTCATCTCTTCTACGATTTAGTTCAGGCGTTTTTCCATTGTATGGGCAAAATGTTGAATTAATTACGAAGTGAATTAATTAAATTATTTGATCATAAATATAACAACAAAATGCGGAGGATTTTCCTTCTTTTATTTTATTTTTACCATACACAGAAAGAATAAATTACACTTTTAAAGACTTTTAAGATGAATAAATTATAAAGATTCTAAGTCTATTACCAAGTCTCCATTGCCCCAAAGGCACAAGATGAGCAGTTTAAGATTATTAACAAAAATAATGCCATGAATGATTTTCTGTGGTATATTATATCATTTATATATAAAGCAGTTAATCATTTCTGGATAGATCTTCAAGGCAAACTTCACTTTAGGACCATTATCGCTTAACAATTATATTATATTATATTATATTATTGGCTCAATAAACTAATCAGTATACCAATACATTATTCTTTTTTTTTTTTTTTTTTTTACATTAAGCAGTTTATTTATTTGTGGGATAAACTAATATTCATGTTGTCATTTATAACTGTTTTAAACTACCTCTGTGTTAATACCCCTACTATTTAACTGGTGCTTCGTTTTTTTCTTCTTCTTTCTAATTTTTTTCATCTCTGTATTTATTTCTCTATTATTTTCTTTTTGAATTTCATTTTAGTTTAGATAATAATTAATCCAAACAATTGACTAGCTAACGAAACTAGCAAATTATTCATTTGTAATTTTATATTTGCAATATACTTTTATTTTATTTTTTTAAACTTTCTGGCCCTAATACTTTTATGGTTAGAACACTCAAAGTAAATAATCTTATATTATGTAATTAAGCACAATAAAAATACTACAAATACAAATAATAAAAAGAGTATGTTGCCGCAATAAAAAGAACAACAAATATTGATTATATTAGTAGTAAATATTGGTGTACCACCGGCCGCTAGAGGGAGCTGTTCAGATACTTAATAACCGGTTTAAAAACTTTTCATTTCATCCTTCCGGTGCCCCAGTCGTCCCACTCCCTCCCGTCGGGCTTTGCTGTGGGAGCGTAATGGCGGTGCACCGGGGACCCTCTACGAAATGGCTCTTTACCCGGGAGCAGCTCGACAACACACCGTCTCGGCGCTGCGGAATAGAAGCCGACAGGGAGCTCTCATACAGGCAACAAGCCGCCAACTTAATCCAAGATATAGGCCAGAGACTCAACGTGTATCCTTTCTAAAAACGCAGGAGAGCTAGCCGGTAAACAGTCCGGCTAGCTGCTGCTAGCATTAGCTCACAACGAGCGTGGGATTACAAGGCTCGTTTTATTTTACATATTAACCTTTTACATGCACATGTTAATCTCCCACTGTCGGACACAGAGTCCTTTGTTAAATTTAAGCGGGATAAATCGATGTTTATGGCGAGCTGAAAGTGTTTAGGCCTGTTAGCCAACTTAGCTATTGTTTGATCTCTTTAGATTACAGATTCTTTTGTTTGCTTTGTGTCTTATTACAGAGACAAATGAACACCGACTGTTTCTGCGTCTGTATTCAGTGTTTAACTCTACGTTACAAACAGATCAGTAAATTCCTGGTTAATTTGTAGTTATGGATTTGGTATTACGACCGGTTTTCATAGATGTTAAACCTACGTTTAGCTAGCTAACGTTAATGCTCTCACAGTTGGTTTTTCTCCGTGTCACTGATGTATTTAACTTAACTGATCATCCAGATCTCAATTAATTATCAACACTGCTATAGTTTATATGCATAGGTTTTATATGATTCACTCCTTCACCAAATTCCACAGAAATGTAAGTGCACACGCAGTTTTTCCTTATAATTCAAGGTGCTACGTATTGGGGAAATTGAGTTGTTTTCCCCCTCCTCTGTATAGATTATTTCCCAGACCACGTTGTTCCTGGCAGCCAAAGTTGAGGAGCAGCCCAGGAAGCTGGAGCACGTCATTAAAATCGCCCATGCCTTTGTTAACCCTCAAGAACCAGCCCTAGACACTAAAAGCAGTGTAAGTGTCTTTTTTATTTAATTGATTTAGCTTTTCACGGGATTCCTGATTTCATGTCATCCTAGACTTTATGTCTGATGCATGCTGCATCATGTTGTAATCATATTAATGCTTAATACAAATTGCATTTGTTTCTAAATCAGCTTTGGGGGAAGTACTCCATCTAGCACTACATGACAGCACCTGAGCTTTACTGGACTCATGGCAGTCTGACTACTTAATTATGATGTCCCGTCCTGTTTGAATACTTGCTTGTGTTCTTGCTCTCAGATATAAGTCAGTCTGCCAAATGACTGTAGAATAGATGTTTAGCTTCGATTTAATAAGAATAATCTTGGTTCTTGCCGTTTGCCTGGTTTCCATTTCTTCATCTTCGCCAGCTTGGTCCCTTTGTGGCCAACCACGTGCAGCTCAGATATTTGTAACCACGTTGTCTGATTGTGCCAGTTACGCATACACCTGAAACCAGAACTGAAGAAGCTTTACAGATGAGAAAGAAAAAGTCTAGTTGCCTTTATTAAAGCTCTTTGGTTGACCATGGCCTGAATGATGAGCTGTCTCTGAGATGTGTTGTGGATACTATCTCATTCATTAGGTATTTATTAATTTATCAGTGAAAAACTATTAAAAACGGTTTGCTCAGGACTTGTGATCTTGTGTCCTGGTCAAATGGTTGTAAGCCCAACACAAAGAAATATTTGTATTTTGTTTTGGATTGACAACTTAAATAGTCCACAGGTAGCCAGATGACACCGTATTTGGTTAATTTTGTGTTTGTTGAAGGCCTTGCACGCTCTGAGAGACAACAACCTAAGTGCTTATGGTCTGATTGGCCTTTAAATGGCATGCTTTTGTCTATTTATTTGTTGAATTGGTATTTGCCTGGTTATTTCTCCAGATATTTGGGTTTAAGGCTGCTTTTGAATTCCAGATTAGCTTATTTTAATGCTCTGCTTGTCTGACCTACTTTGTCGTCAGGTGCAAAGACAAATGCCTTTACCACAGGCTCTTTTATTTTTTTTTTATTCCTGTGCTGCTTGCATCCTTCTTTTAGCATGCATACATTTTCAGAAAGATTAATCCTCAATGTGGCTGCAATGTTTTAGTGGTATCTGAATCTTGGGAGTTGGATGTTATTTATGTTTCCCTTATCGTGCTTGCCATGAGATGTGACAGAATTTCTGGTTCATTTTGCAACTTTACAGCACATAAAAGGGTTTGAACTTGGATCATGCACACAGCGTTCACTCAGATTAGTTTTATGTTGAGAATTGCACATTTAAGTATAGAAGAAATTTTTTAGTAAGAAACGTCCACATCTTTGATATTTTATGCTCTTAGTTCACAGTTTGACACCATTTCCTGAGCAGTTTATGAAACCGTTTGTGACATGCTTTGGTAAAAAAAAACAACCTACAGACAGCAGCTCAGCTCAAAAGTCTTTGAAGGAAATCTGAACGCTCGACAGCGAGGCTTGTGTGGTAAATTTCATCATTTCCACCAGCTGTGTCCTTCTGTAGCTCAAATATTTGTCGCCATGTAGGCTGAGTGTGTCAGTTACACATAAACCAGGAACAGTTAGAAAAACAGCAGAACATACAAAGACATGATGGTTTTCATGAAAGGCTTGCGCAGGAGAATTGCCGTATCCATACCTGCACAGCTAATTCACAAGGTAGCATTACAGAACAATACACCAAATATAATCACATCATCTCCATAAACACTGGGCTGAGCTGCTGCAGTTATAGCAAAATGGAAATAGAAGTTTTCTTAATTTCTTATACAAGATATGAAACGTAAAACAAAGACCTGGTAGAGGTTTCTCTTTCTCCCATAGATGGGTTTTTTGAGTTTTTCCTTACCGCGATGGAGGGTCTAAGGACAGGGGATGTG
>JBAMHW010000027.1:16519914-16530725 GCA_037177495.1 Rhadinocentrus ornatus
ACGTTTGACGTGTTTCACGATGAAACTATCATTTCATCAAGGGATGTTTTTACAAGAAAACTGTCACGCTATAACGCGAAACGTTTCACGTGTTTTCCGATGAAACTATTATTTAATCAAGGGATGTTTTTACAAGAAAACTGTCACGCTTTAACGCAAAACGTTTCACGTGTTTTACGATGAAACTATTATTTTATCAAGGGATGTTTTTACAAGAAAACTGTCACGCTGTAACGCGTAGCATTTCATGGTGTTTTATGATGAAACTATCATTTTATCAAGGGATGTTTTTACAAGAAAACTGTCACGCTATAACGCGAAACGTTTCACGTGTTTTACGATGAAACTATTATTTTATCAAGGGATGTTTTTACAAGAAAACTGTCATGCTTTAACGCGTAGCATTTCATGTGTTTTACGATAAACTATCATTTTATCAAGGGATGTTTTTACAAGAAAACTTTCACGCTATAACGCAAAACGTTTCACGTGTTTTACGATGAAACTGTCACACTATATTGTGAAGAGTTTCACATTTTTACAATAACTGCCATGTTATAACGTAATAAGTTTCATACAATTTACAAGTTACAATAAAACTGTCACTTTATAACATCTAATATCTATATAAAATAATGATCCTTATTAGGTTTACAGTAACTAAACATTGCACCTGGAAGCCATGGGATAAAAAGAATCTTCATATCATCTCATTAGCATTAGATGTAATTAGATGTAACACAATTTAGACACATCAAAACCATCAAAATGATTAATATTAAG
This sequence comes from Rhadinocentrus ornatus, assembly GCA_037177495.1. Lineage (NCBI taxonomy): Eukaryota > Metazoa > Chordata > Actinopteri > Atheriniformes > Melanotaeniidae > Rhadinocentrus > Rhadinocentrus ornatus. The sequence goes on from JBAMHW010000027.1 coordinate 16,520,698, forward strand.
TTTTTAGTGGCTCCATTCCACATACTCAACTCTGCTGCTCATTCCACAAATGTGATTTCCTTACAAAATATTGCTTTGTTTAAAAGGGAATTACTTTCCAACAGTATAAGATTTATTGCAAAGAAGAGCTGTTACAACAAAGGCAAATTTGCTAAGTTTTATTTTTTGTGCTAAATTTAATTTCTTTGGACCACGTTGCAGTCGCCTTTGACACTTCTTATGCCATGACCGCTAGAACTGGCATATTGGTTAAATTATAGGTTTCCATTGCCTTAGAGAAGGACAGCCTCAGCTTTTCTTATTTTCATTTCATGTAGCACACTCATTTTGAGGATGTGAAATTTTGCTCACAAGGAAGCCCCGCTTTTTGTGGATTTTTTTCTTCTCCTTTATTTCTTATTTCTTAGATTTCTTTTTTCTAGCTGGATATGAAAAATCCAAGTTCCCAAATGACATCAAATACCGCATAACAGCAAACAATTTAATGTCTCATTTTCAAGTCAAATGCTGTGACACTCAGGAAAGTTGTGTACACTTATTTAATGATTTTCACGCAGACGTTTTTTTAAAACACAATATTATTAGATATCTTAAATTTAGGTTAAAAAATGTGTAAAAAATTAATGTGTGCCTTTTTTAACTTGTGCATGTGTAAATTTATCTTCTGTCCATAACTGCTTGGTATCGCGAATACATAAAGTGGTTTACATAATTTACAAGTCATGCAATACACATGCACAATGATATTGAGCCTATTTTCTATCCATAAAAGACCCACTCTTGAAGCAGTGTTTGGTTTGGGTAAATACAGCTCATTCTATATAAAAACATAACTATTCTTATTGTCAAGCAATTAAGAACTAACTGTTGACTAATATATATATTTTTTTTTTAAAAAGACCAGATTTAACAAAATAGTGGCTAGAAGCTGCTGTAACATCATGAAAATGTACAACTGCTTGATTTAGACTTAACTGTAGCAGCTCATCCTGAATGGAGCTCCTAAATAGACCTAAGGGTTTTATACAAGCCAGCGATTTAGATGGCCTTGTGCTTCTAAATGAGCTTTGATTTCCTTCTGGAGACTGGCTGAACACCGAGTCAAGTGTTGTACAACTAGCCTCAGGCAGCACCGAAGGTCAGAGCAAAAACACAATGTCAGAGCTTTCAGATATTTGGAAATGATCAGTGAAATGTTGAGATAAATTCCAAAAGAACATTGATGTTTATTGTTGTAATAAGTAGACTAAACAATGATATAATAGCAGAAATTATTTTCTTAAAATCAACAAAGCACAAGGTGTAATGTGGAAGAAATAATAATTAAAAGAAACCTCTCCAAGCTGGTACAAAACTTCCTTTACTTAACAGAGCTAACAGCTATTTGGATTATCAGGTTTCTGTGGGAGATGCAGCCGGGTGTCATCGCACCGCAGTGAAACAAACCGATATGGATTATAAGGCTGTGTGGGAGTTTGAGTAGGAGGATGAGTTGGTTATTGAGAAAGCTGAATTGGAAAGGTGGGAGTCAAGGCTTTCCATAGCTGGATTTGGGTCGACAGAGCATAGAAATCTGTTTGCACCAGTAGGGTGAATCAGTGGGGGTGCTGCCAAGGCTTTATTGATATTTTAAGGTGGAAAAGCACAGATAAAAATAGTGACTCTAGCCTTGGTTTTAAGATGTGATAAGAGTATCTTGATTCTAAAACTACTGCTTAATTATAACATAAGGTTTTAGACTTGCTGAGCGACATATGCATTTCTTCCTCTGCCAGTGATGCTGTAATGCTGAGTCACAAATAACAGAAGTAACACTAAGAAGACGAAAAATGGTATAGCAGCTGAAACATGTGCAATTTACAATCAACTTCTTTTAGAGCAGTAATTCATGCTTCAATGTGTGCATTTGTGGGTGAAGTAGAGCTAAATATCCATGTATGTCTGGGAGAAATATCCAGTAGATGCACCTGCTGCAGGAGAAATCCTCCAGCATGTTCAGGTCCCCTGCTGCTCATTAATTTAACAGACACAATCACTCATTTCAGCACACATGCTTGAAGAACTTAGATATGAGACTATAAATAAATACAAACTCATTTGTACACCTGCTCATTATTGATTGTTGTAGTTATTGGTGGTGTCACGGCTATTGTTCCTCTTATACTGATTCTAGTCCATTGCTAAACAAGTCACAAATATTATATCATCTAGTAATTTATCCAAGAGAGATGTCAGTTCAAATTTGAAGTTTTAAAGAGAGAAATTATATGGAAATGTAAGAAAAACACAAGAATTGCACTGTCCACTTTAGAGCCTCTCATCACTGTCTGTCTCATCACTGTGGGATAAAAATTCTTTTTAATGCTTCTTCTGTACACCACTGTAATGCTTTTAGGTGTAAATCACTTTGAATTGGTACATCCATGTCAAAAGTTGTCAATCATTATTTACTATACTCCAATCAGTGGCGGCCTGCCCATAGGGGGCGCTGGGGCACCGCCCTCCCTGATTAGAGGGGGGAAAATGTCAAATATATTTTTACAAATTAAGTTATAAATGTCGGTTTTACCCACTAGTGTGTGCCTACATGCAATGTGAAATATATAAACTACATTTCCCACCTACTGGCATTCATTTACTAGTGAATTACCACAGACAGACCTGTCTACGCAATGCACCTAAATAGCCAGTCGTGTACTGTTGCCAGGACAAACTAATAAATATATATCCAATCAGTGGTTATATATTATATGGTCTTCGGGCGCTGAAAATATTGCCCTTTCAGTAGAAAATACTGCGAGATTTAAGGTTAAAAAAAAGAGGCTTGTGTGTCAATCAGTGGAATGATGACAAACTTAACAAGTGAGGTGCAACTTCCACCAAATTTGGTGAGATCCTTATTCATTTACCTGTTTGCAAGAATGACAATGGGGGAGAAAATTTGAGTTAAGGAGCTGGGGACCTGAGAAGCCCGACCTTATTACTAACCAGCAGACCAAGGAGAAAAGTAAAGTTTACAACCAGAGTTTTTGCAGGAATTGGCTGCAAAGTCGTGGCTGACAGGCTGTGGAATGCAGTGCACTTTTCTATTTTCCCTGTATTCTTCTTAAAAGTGACAAATTTGATTTCACGTGGACACAGTCAGGGCAAACTGATTTAAAAAAATCTTTCTGAACGCATCAAGAAGCATGAACGATCAAAAGTTCATATGGAAAACTGCATCAAGCTAGCTGTGCTAGGAAAAATTAGCATAGCAGCGCATTGGAGTCTCCAGTGTGTCCTTTGCATTGGTATAGTTGTTAGATAGTTCATCCACTAGAGCAGTAATTCTCAAACTTTTTGAGCCACAGCCCCCCAAGAGGTGTTTGCGACCCCATGCGATGACTTTGTGATTAATTGTGTGATGTATAAAATGGTCAATCTTGCAGCATCCTTTAAATGTGAGACTGGAAAACTGTCAGAATCTTCATAAGTAAGGAGGATAAAGTGGGTTTTGGTGGTTCACTGCTGTAATAAGGCACCTACATGACATCAAATTCTGATTTTTAATGTGGCATGTGTACTAACTTTGTTGTTTATGCATTAATGTGTTACAAAAAATAAGATGTACCTCTTTATTAATGGTTTAATTTGACAGCCCTGGCAAAAATCCCAAATTTATTTCATTAATGTAGGTTACATATTTTTTACAATTAACTGGCGACCCCCTAAAATGATCTCACAACCCCTGTACTAGAGGGCAGTGCAGTTTAGAGTTCACTTCTGAGTTCTGGGCCCCGTTTCAGAAAGCGGGTTCAACAAACTCTGAGTTAAAATCGCAACTCTGGGTTGACCATCTCTGAGCTGTAAAACTCAGGGTTTTCGGTTTCAGAAAAGGGACCTGTTTCACAAAGCGAGTTCAGTGTAACTCTGAGTCAGTTACTGTGGCAACAGACTCCGTGGAGCTAACCTGCTCGCTGGCAGGTTTTCTTCAACTAACCCTGAGTTTCTCCTCTTTAGCTGCAGACTGAAGGAATTGGCAGAGACATCACGTGTCCTTTTCTTGAAGAGCCAGTTGACCTCGAAGCACAATTACTCCGCAGATATCGACGCCAGGGAAAGATCAGACCCCGCTTTGATGTTTTATCTTTCCCGCATGATTCGATGAATGTCACCATTTTTTCTGTACAATCAATCATGTATCTGAACAATATTCTTAGTAACATTTTGAACATATCCTGTAAGCTTTGAATTAAGACGTGGGTTTGTTTCAAAGTGGACAAAATTAAATACTGGTTAACAGCGTTGAGATTTAATAAAACCCTTAAGAAAACCTTTTTTTTAAATTAGGAAATTCCAATTAACTAGATCGTAGTAGATTGTAGCTACTGAATGCTGTTTAATTGGGTAGAATAGGCAAACAACATTATACCTTACCTGTTTTAACAACATTTTTATATTACATCTTTATTTGCTGCCAAGTACTAATAAATTAGTGATAACGCACAATAAAAGCAGATACCAACAAGTCGACTGCATGGTAAAATTATGTACTTAACATCCAGTCATGCTCTGTGGCATGTAAAGATGCTGAGTTGATTCTGATTTTGTATCAGGATGACAAGAGGGAAACAAGTGACTTTCAAAAAGGACTGATTATCAGGACACAGGTGGCAGTTTCAGTCAAAAGATGCTCAATGATGTTTCAATAGGAACAGTGGCTGAAGTAACATCTGCATTTAGATATATGGGGAAACATCAGTAAATGACATTATGGTCTACAGCACATTTGATGACCGTGATGCTTGTGCAACTGCTTCTTAGGAAACTGTCAGGATGTGGTTAGACTGTCAACAATAACAATCTGCCTACAATTAGGGACGTTTTAGTTGGGTTGCAGTGCAGAAACAATTACAAAAAACAAATTACGAAATATCTTTTGAGAATAATCACACCAAGATACATTGAAGCAGAGATAAAAATGTTTAATAGGTGGAACAAATAATAATACTGCTAACACATCGACTCAGTCAGCTATTTTCTGTCATGCCAGCTTACGTTCTTTTGCTGCCGCTACTCTATATGGTCATATTCTGCAAATGCATTCACTGATATTACTGACTCCACTGGAGCAAAATCGGAGTAGCGACTCTTTTTGTATCACCTGTTGCCATGGTGAATCGTGTTATCCGTGTTCTATTGATGAGGGCTTTTTATCTACCCATGCGCGCGCTGGACTCAGGGGTAAGTTAACTCAGAGTTGATTGAACTAATTGTTATCACCTGTTCTAAACCCGAAGACTCTGAGTTAGACAGCTCAGAGATGGTCAACACAGAGTTGCGCTTTCAACTCGACGTTTGTTGAACCTGCTTTCTGAAACAGGGCCCAGGTGATAACCATTGGTTCAATCAACTCTGAGTTAACTTACCCCTGAGTACAGCCAGTGTTGCCAGATGAGATCGACAGTTTCCAGCCCAGTCACATCTTAAAACCCGCCCAATCCAATAAAAACCAGCCCAAATCAGGAAGTTGTCAGACAACTGTGTAAACTCTTAAAATAATTGTACAGGCCATGAGTATGTATGTGTACATGTCTGTATTTCTTTCTTTCATATTTCCTTCTTCTAAAAATATGCTTTTTTTTCACAACTGTAGGGAAGATTAAATTATGATTGTAAAGAGGGCAGGAGCAAATGAGGTTTTACTTCACCCTGCTCCTTTTTTTTAACTGTAACTTTTTTAATTTAATATTGACATTTTCTTTTAAATCAATCAATCAATCAAAACACACCTTTGCCATGTAAAAAAAACACTGTTGCTAGGGACGCTAGCAGCTCTTTCCAGACGGCGCTATAAGACTTGGCTGAACAGCAGCTTAATGATTATAGATTCCAAACACAAAAAAACACACAAAAAAACCACAAAAAAACACACAGTGCAAAAAGGATCATGTAGGTTAGAAAATAAATCAGCTTCCCAATAGCACAATCAGCTTCAGTCTTTTCCATTAACCTTCAAAAAATGTTGAGAACTTCACTGGTAGCCAGGTCAGCTGGCTATTCCTAACAGCTGCCACAGAGGTTTGAAAGTAGCGGACGTCAGTAGTTTCTGCTCAGGCCAGAGCGCACATCCATGAGGCTGGAAAGAAGTTGTAATCCCATGCGATTTCTTGTGTCAAGACGGTAACGCTCAAACAAATGATCACGAGGGAATGATAAAACATCTAAGCGGGGTCTGATCCCCCTTTCCCGACGTCTATATCCACGGAGTAATTGTGCTTCGATGCCAACTGGCTCTTCAAGAGACGGACACGCGATGTCTGACACTTCCTTTAGTCTGCAGCTAAAGAGGAGAAACTCAGGGTTAGTTGAAGAAAACCTGCCAGCGAACAGGTTAGCTTCACGGAGTCTGTTGTCGCAGTAACTGACTCCAAGTTACACTGAACTCGCTTTGTGAAACGGAAAACCCAGAGTTTCCCTTAACTCGGAGTCAACTAACTCAGAGTTTTTACTAAACCCGCTTTCTGAAACGGGGCCCAGATTACACTTTTAAACAATAGCAAATATGATGACGTTGGAGGAGGTCATGATGATGTCACTGGTACTACTTTCTTTGCTCCATTAAGGTGTGCATCAGCAAGCTCTCTGAAAACAAACTGATATACGTATGTAAAGGATGCAGCAGATGAACAGAAGGCTCCGCCCATATCTGTTTTTAACATAGAGAAACAATGAGGCTCGATTTGCATATTACAGTTTGCAAACGTGTAATAATAACTTCTGAGGATATGCACATACAACACTATAAATAAACACAAAATATGTGAGGCAGCCATGATAAAAAAGCAAATATATTTTTGGCCTATAGATGCTGCTAAAGCTTAGAAATTAGCCACTCTATTAGGTTAGTATAGAGAGTGGAAGCAGGTGAGAAAAGCTAGCATGACAAACCAATCATGCTATTAGCCCATTTGCAGTAAACTAATTTATAACATTATAACTTCTTTGTTTAATTCAAACCACAGTCATTGTCTTAGTGGAATTAAGTGTGGAGTTATTATAGCAGGAGATGTAACCCGTTTATGCTAATTTCAAAGTGATGGGAACAAGTGAATATTTAGCTAAACTCCATAATATAATATACTCCATAAACATAATAAACTCTATTTTTTTTATATGAATATTTGCAATAGTATACCTTTACCTTCAAACAAGGAAGATTAAATTATCTTATAATTAGCCTGTTTGAGACTAGCTGATGCCTTTACCATTGATACTTCCTGTAGTTTCCCCCTTTTTCACCTACAGCAATTTGGTGACACTAAACTCTCTGACACGGTGTCAGACACCGAAAGGGATCATCCACGATCAGCTGCTATCAGACACTGAACAACTGATTTTCTGTGAGTTATTTGTTGATAGCAGAGCTGTGTCCTGCTAGGTAATACATCAGATAGGAATCTAAGGCATCATATGGTCAAAACTAACCCAACAATATAATAATGTGACAGTTCTGACTCAATTTTCACCTCCTTTAACTCCAATAAATCTTCTCTGTGTTAACACATCCAACTTGTTCAGCTTTACTTCTCCAGGTGTATGTAAACACCTAGCTCCTTTCATCATGGCTGGCAAACCTGCCCCCTATCATATAATTAAATAAGATTTATATCATCACATAGAATAATTATGTGTGTGGGCTGATGGCGAGTGTTTCTACAGCCAAGTTTCCCCCTTTTCTGCACCAGCCCACTCACACAGGAACTGGCATTACTAAATATACAAAAAAAGTGGTGTGGGTGTGAAGAAGTCCATGGTTGAGTGGCCAAATGCAGCCCACTCAAATAGCCAAATGTGGAGGTACTTATCAATAAATTTTAAATGAACATTTGTGACACAGGTATAATTGGTTTTGCATGAGGAGGAAGTCTGTTTTATGCATGTGGTGAAAGATTTATGTCAGATTTTTGTGTTATGAAATGTTAGGTATGCCATTTCCTAATAAATCTTGGGATAATTTGTGTATAGTTTCTTCATGATATAAAAAAGGGAAACTTTTGCTCTTCTTTGTCATTAAGTAAGAAGGTGTGTGGTAGTGACAGAGGAAAGACTTCACAATAACTTGCATTAGAGTTCGGGATTCATGTCCGAATTTTAAATGCCAAGAGTAATTACATATACTGCTAAGAAAAGATGTCCATTTCCCTCCTGATTATTTTGAACAAATTCAGTCTCTCTGACGCACTCAAAATAACAATTCTCCAACTTACAGCCGAAGAAATCGCTTTTCACACCTCAAACTAAGTTAAACTCACCACTTGGCTTTTTCAAACAAATGCCAAACTTTGGAATCAAGTTTCGTGTGTTTATTTTTATTTCATTTCTAGTTTTATTATTTTAGCTTCAAGGTGTTAATCATCTTGTGGAAGAAATCCCAGTTGGACCAAAAGCTTGTCCAATTGTTTCATGAGTCCAGAGTAAACAACATATGTGGATTTAAAAGCTACATTTGCAACTCACACACAACAATAATACTAATATTATTAATAATAATAATAATAATAATAATTAAAGCCGCAAGCGGCATCCATCGGGTCTGAGCTCCGTGGCCCCCTCCACCAACTAGGTAGTGAATGTAGTGTGTTACGGACCTAACAAGTATTGATGCTATCAACTTTGATGCAGATCCCATGTATTTCAAGGCAAAAATGAGCTAACCGTGTTTCATGGCGAGAAGGCTTTTTTCCGTTGGTTGCCACGGTAACATGCTTTCTCCTATTAGAAAGATTTGAATATCGTTTGGTACCCAACTTGTCAGTAAGCTTCCCAGCAAGTTTGGAGTCACTCGCACAAATCCCCTCAGATTAGTTTGCTCAAATATGATACGTATAAAGTGAAACAAACGGGAAAAAAGTGGGCGTAAACGCCAAGATGGCAGGCACCCCGTTGCCATGACAACAACTGTTTGATTGACGTTTTTGCTCGTCTTGGGGTGTTACACATGCGTACCAATTTTTGTCTTTGTACGTCGAAGTAGACTTTCGGGACCCAATTAATTTTTCAATTGAATTAAATGCAGACCTTAGAATATCAAAATTTTCACCTGGATTGATGTGTGTGCCAATTTTCACAACCTTTCATGGGTGTTACTTCGTATGGCTGGGACCCTAATAATAACACGATAATAATAAAGCATATAAACGCATATATATAAAGGCCACGGCTGTTAAACTGTATGTGTGTACATTCAGGGGAGCCTTATTATTGGATGTACATACATATTAATGCAATCAAATGCGGAGTTACTGCCATAAAACATTCTGCTGTTACTGTATGTAGTTTCTACAATCAGGAACATCTCATACAGGGACAGAAATTTATTTTAAAAATCACAAAAAAGAGCAAGTGAATTGTTCTCTGTTTGGACAGCTCACAGAACACAACAAACAAACAAACAACACTGCTGTCCATGACGATGAAAGAAATGTAACGTAACGCCTGTGTAGCGCTCCCCTTAGAGCCAGAAATGAGTTTTTAAGGGAGCTCACCTCTTTTCTTATGGGAGCAAAGCTCCCCTTAGCTCTACTGTAATTTGAATCCTGGTCCATAGAAAGGTAAGTTGGAAGTTTGGGGTGCAGTATGTGGAGCTTGATGTGTTAGTAGGGGGATCAGTTCAGGTTTACTGTCTGGTGGTGGTGGTAGACTAGATCCTTGTGTGGCCAGCTCCAAGTTGGGAGATGTAGGGCTGCTTAGTCTAGGGTCTGGGTTGGGATCTGTCTTGACCTAATCTCTTCGTCAGCCTTGCTAACCTGTTTAAATGACACTGGATCATGTAGTACTAGCTTAGTCACCACTAAATAATGTGGAAACAGAAGCTCTCTTTGAGCATCTTTATAGTCTTTAAAAATCTTGATTAACAGAGTTGATGTGTAGTCCCTTAATACACTTACCTATAATTAAATATGACATAAAATTAGCACAAGGACTTCATCCTTCAGTCCTGGTCACATCTACAGCCTGTCCGTCCTGGGAGTGGATCTCTCTCATCA
>JBAMHW010000027.1:16530825-16550767 GCA_037177495.1 Rhadinocentrus ornatus
ACCTCTTTCTGTAAAGTCCTCTGAGACAACTTTGTTGTGATATAGGGCTATACAAATAAACTTGATTTGATTTGACATGGTTTCCCCACATTATCTTAAAACTAAACTAGTGCTAGCATAGAACTAGATTAGCATTGCTACGTAGCTTTATGCTAATATTAGGTTAACAGCCTTAGATAACATTAGAAGTTGTACTTGCACAGTGATAAAATTCTCTTCTAGAAATGTGCGGCCAGATGTTAATATTTTAAAGGATGAATATTTAGGTAACTACATTAACTACAACATTTAGTTCAAACTGGTGTAGTGATACTGCTGATCCATGCAGCTCTGGAATGTAGTGGTGGGTGCATTGATCCAAATGTCGATACTCTCTATATCAACGTTGGCTTTAATATCAATTTATACTGGTGTGTTAACATTAACACTTTAATTTGAGGTTTAGAAACTTTCAAAAACTTCCCAATTTTTTTTTTTTTTTAAGTAGGGATGATTAAGTGGTTTTTGGTGGATTCGTTTCACCTCTGTCACAAAGCACCTGCATGCCCAAAATCAGCTTGTCTTGCTGAGATAATGCAATTATTTATATTTATGCAATTTATTAATAATAATAAAAATTTAGATTTCTATGGAATGAGTAATAACTTTTTTGTTTATGCACTGAAAAATTAATGCATTAATTGCACAGATTACTCTCTTTGCAATTTTTACAGTGGGAGGGAGATGCAGACACCCCCTCACTAAGCAGGTGCTCAGTATGTGGTCACACACATTTACACCCCACATACACCCTAATGTAATTTCTTTGTTTAATTATTTATGTTAATGTATTGGTTCACTAAAGATGGATCCTAGTTGGTTGGTGGTACATTGATTTATTTATTTTCAATATATGTTTTGGTTTGCCGCTAACCTCTCTCTCTCTGAGCACTATCATGGAGGCACCCATGAGTGTTGCTAACCAGGGCCTACTGTGCTTAATTAGCTGGAATGGCACTAACCAAGAGGGGAAGATTGGGCAAGTTGTAGTTAAGTTTTCTTCTGTTGCTGCTTTATTAGTATAAGTTGTTTTGATTTGAGTAGATGGTTAAAGAGGGATGTAATTTTGTATTTTGTTTGATGGCGATTACAGCTAATTTGTAATGAATGCTTTAGCCATAGCCTTTATATACTTGGTGAGAAAGAGAAATGAGAGACTACGCTGGATGTACATGGAATGTGATGTGAGTAAAAACCTGAGCTCAATCAAGATTGGAGTTGGATGGTGTTTTTTCCCATTTTGGTGGTATACCTCGGTGGAGATCGGCATTCTGCAATTCTTAAGGTTTAATCCTTTCAGACAGCCCTGTTAAAAAGCATTGTATAAACGATGCTAGCCCTTTATTTACTTGGTATTGAATTGATATCTTGCAGTATCACACACACCTACAAGAAAGATGTTTCTGCCCTCATACTCCTACATATTGAAGAAGTGGCCAGTGCCACCCTAGACACCCCTTTAGCTCCGCCCCTGCTCCAGAATAGTTTTGCATTCAATATGCACTGAAAGCAGAAACCATATAGTAAATTATCTTTTTTTCTTTTTATTAAAAGAAGATTTTCTTTAAGAAATCACAAAACGTTTACTAAGAACTGGGAAAACACTACTTTAAGAGGTAATCCAAACCTTTTTTCTTTTGCCATGTGGAAACAAGCAGCAACATAATGAAGACAAAACTATAAAATGCCTCCATTTATTTCATGGACCCTGCTGTAATTTTATTGACTGAGTAGAGCTGTAGATAAATATAGACCCAAAAAAAACCTATTCCCCATGATTTCATCCCATGCTGTGCGACAAGGGCATGCTGGCAGATCCCCTCCCTGAGTCCGTACCCACCGCATTGATGTGTGACAAGGTATCCACCGCTGTTCAACTGCTCATGCCATGCGTTCAAGATGTTATGGGGTGCTGTACTGACGGAGCAGAGGGCTGATGGAAGGCAGTCACAATAGCCCTCTCCTCATTAGACGCAGGACTGCCTGTGCTCATTAGGCCGGCGGGAGCACGATGGGGATCTATTCTCCTGAGGTGACCAAAGGTGCTTACACAGACCTTCCAAGTCCCAGTAATGATGCTCCAGACCTGTCACTCTTGTCAGAAGACTGACATGACCTTTTCCTGGCTCATGCTCCCAAGAATAATAAATAAATAAAAAAAAATACTAATATCACAGGATGAGGCAGGAAAAGTCCTGTAACCTCCCCAAATATGATAACCTCCCTAATTTTGCATCACTGTGTAACTTTCTCCAAGGCTGATTCGCTTTTTACTAAGATCAACAGAAGTGATTTCCTGTGAATTTATTGGAGATTTAAGTGACTGCGATTCAGGTTTTTAATCTAAGCACAACAGCCAGACCTTGCCATTAAGACCTATGAAATAGAGGCATGCTGAGCAGTGACGGAGCGGCTGAATAGATGTCTGGAAGCAATCTGTGAAAGATGGCTGATCAATGGCTGACAAATGAAATGGGAGATGAAAAGATGTCTTTTAAGGCTCATGAAAAGGGAACTTGTTGGAGGGCGTTTTGTTCCACTTTCCATTTTTAACCTCAATCATCTGAGCACAGCGCACATGAAAGAGCGAAGCGGTAATAGTGTAGCCTACTGTGGCTTTTTTCTCTGATGTCAAGTGTCCCCGAGACTCTTACATGATTGCAGGTAATATTTTTAAGCATGAGCTGCATGTTTGCTTTTTTTTTCTTCATTTTAAGCGTGTTTATGCATTTGGATGACCTGCTTCATTAGGTATTCAACTATTTCTAAATCTAAATCACTGTACAATATAAATGAGATTACACCATCCCTAAATTGCATTAACTACTAATGCTTTATAGAACAATGTGGTCAGATCCAGCCCCCACAGGGGCCTTTCCTAACAAAGCCTGATTGTAATGGGCCACATGAAGCGCCAATTTAACCCCACATGAGCTCCCACATACAAATGAAAGCAAGCTGCAGCCAGGATGTACATTAATCCTAGCCAGATTGGGGACTGTATGAATTATGCTGAGAATCTTATCTGTTTCCCCTGATCTCCTGCTGGGTGAATTGATTGCATTTTTGGTCTTAATCCACAGCATGCCATGCATCTCGGGAAGCAACCGGGGAGCCATCTTGTATAAACAGAATTTGGACTTGACAAAAGCCATCTCCAGCTGAGCAATGAGAAAGCATCCTTTTACCACTGCACTTCCCCTACAATGCAGAGTGACATTTGAAAATAGCCAGCAGAGGTTTTCATGGAATTGTTGCATCGATTTTTCTGTTGCTCGCTACAGCTGCAGCCCCACTTGGGATTTCATCTGTGTATATGATACTCATCAGGATGGATAACCCCCATTTTGGAAAACGCCTTCTGTTTTGCAGCAGACCTCAAGAAACATCTCTGTGCTGCTGGAGAAGGTGTTTTAATGAGATTAACCTCTTGACAAGGCCAATTTTTGTTACCTTCTGTCCATAATGACATTCCCAAAATAAATTAAGTACATCTTCTCAACCTCAAGGGCTGTATGTATAAACAGGGTCTCTAAAGAAAGCAGAGATATGTGAGATTATTGCAGATGTGTCATAGTCAAGATGTGTGTTACTGTGCCAGAGAAAATTCACCTGGAACACAGTAGAAAATGTTAATGGTTATCTCCTCCTAAAAGAAAACCGCATTACTTTGAGTGAAAACCAGAGGATAGCGGCCCAGTTCATCTAGAAATTAGTAAAGTAATGTCTGATGAGGAACTGTGCAAAGTAGAAGCTAAAAAAGTGAAGCTGAGGTATTTTTTATAGAGGCGTTATGCAGGTAAATACCATTCGACTGGTGTTGATTATCGACACTTTTATCAATGGTCAGAGCCAGGAGAATGAAGAGTGTCTTTTCTGGTTGCATAGCAATCTCTTGTGGGACTGTGGGGGTTGCGCAATAGCGTTTACTTTTATTCATGTTTTTTTTTCTATCTTTTTTTTCTGATGTTCTTTAAAAATTTTTTTACCCAAATGCAAATTGTGCAATATATTTATAATTTGTGCTGTGTGGCTGATGGTTGCTTGTAGATGACAGTGGCACATGCATGCTCCCTTTACATATATAAATAGTTACGTACATTTCAAAAGTCAGTGTTCTCATACTGTCATGAGTCCTTTATTGGTATGGTTGTTAGGCAATTTAACTACCAGAGGGCAGTGCAGAGTTCACTTCTAAGTTCATTTAAAAAAATAATAAATAGTGACGTTCGAGGAGATCATGATAATGTTCATTCTCAGAAAAAGATGTGAAAAGTGGGAGCGCAGTAGACGGTACGAGTCTATGCGGTCATTAAAAAACATAGCATATTTCTTCTTCTTTGTTCCTTTCTTTGGTCACATTTCAGCGATATCATTCAACACTGCGCCTGTAGTTTCCGATGGTACTACTCACGTAAAGGATGCAGAAGGCAGATGAAAGGCTCCGTATTTGTCTTTAGCAAAGACCATAAATCAGTCTTTAGAAACACCATGAGGATCCATAGAAAGGTGAATTCCAAGGTAGTATATAAAAGAAAGAGTGAACACATATTAACCAGATCCTTTACCAGACTGATGCTTTAGCCGAGACTTCCCCATCAACAGGGATAGCTGCCGTGCTATACTTCATTGCTGTTTGCCAGAAATCTTTTATTTCTGTATTTCAACTTTTTTCATGAACTGATGCCCAATTCATCATACAAAAATGTCACACAAAAAATAGCAGATCTATAAGTTCAACATAGAGCAACACATTGTGAGCTAGTTGTCTGTTGTTTTTTTTTTATCAATAATTAGAAAATGAAAAGGAATGGTTTTAGACTTAGAAGGTTTCTCAACCAACAGCAAATACTTTCTGATCTACTTAGGGTTCTGCATCGCACAGATAAAGTGCTAACTGTGGAATAGATTACTCCAAAAAAGCAAAGAGCAACAACATCCTTACTTTGGTAACTGCGGCTTTATTTCTGAGAATTTTCTGTAGTGCAATGCTACACCCTGAACATACACATGCTCAAAATATGAGCAATGGATGAGGAACACATTTGCTTAACTTGACCTAGTCTGCCAGTGAATTATGATGGATTATAGTTAAAATATGTCCATATATCGTTTGAATAAATAATGAATAAATAAACTGCTTGTCTGTGTGCGAGCTGCACGTCAGGTTGAGGGCGTGGCCAAGGCGCAGCAGCACTGCTGACTGACAGATTGCGCTCACAATAGGGCAGACAATCAGTCCTTAAACATTTTCGTCTCGTCTCGTCAACAAAATCTCACGAACGTCTTGTCGTGTTTTCATCATCAGAGAGCCATGTTTAGCTCGTCACTGTCTCGCCGTCATCATAAAAAAAGGTTTGTCAATTAAAAAAATTCGTCATCGTTGACGAAAACAACACTGACCTATCAATCTTGGTACTCTGTTTCAGACATGATCGGTTTCATGGAGGCTAATCCCTGGTTTTGTGGGGATGGGTGGATTGCTAAAATACTTTTGCGGTTTTACAGCAATTCGGCGTCATGGGGACAGCCCCTTTGTCTCAACAGCGTGTGAAATAAAGTGTGACCTTAGGTGTGATAGAACTACAAAGGAAATCTATTTTATATACAAATTATACTAGTGTACTGGGTTTTGAATGTATTTGTACATATTTTTATATTTAAATCGATGCGAACATATTTTATATTTGTATCTCTGTATTATAAACAATTTGTGAGCCTTTGTCTCGTCTTGGAATCATCCCGGCCATTCAGGCTCCTGCACTTCAGTCATAGGAACACGTTTGCAGAGATTTTTTCAGGTGAAATAAAGCATTTTACCACAAAACAGCAAAAGAAAGACATGAATTATGATTTGGTGATTTTATTTCGTGCTGCTAGCACATAGTTTTTGTCCCACAGTGATGAGACAGACATCTTTGTAATCAGCAGAGTCTCGGCTTATGACACTTAGTGTGTGTGGTTGCTTCAAGTGGAGAAATTATTAGAAGCTCTGAGGTGGACAGTGTTCTTGTGTTTTTGTTACGTCCCCATATTACCTGGTGTTTGGATTGTGTTTAATTTTGTTGGCAATGCTTGATGGAGTCTTTTAGCTGAGTTTCTCCCTTCTTCTGTACTCATGCCTCCCCCTGTACATGAGGCTCTCGTCAAAAAGAGGTTAATTAAATTGCTTATGAGTGATGGCGCTCCACCAATTACCTGAGCCATAATATCGTCTTCCTCCACCCAGGGCATGTGCTCTGCCTGCGCTCTGCAAAGCGCGAGGCTGCAGCAGGAAATGATTAATCATCTCATCACCATCCCGAGAGATAATATGACAATAAAGACAAAAGCCTCTCATCGCTGTGGCTGTTTAAAGCCAAGACTTGTTTCTTAAATGCAGACTCTAGAGTACGATTAGATGGTACGAGTGTAGCCCTTTAGAACATAAGCTCTGGTTGTTGTAACACAGCTCTGCAGAAGTCTCAATGGAGGTTCACTCGTTTTCTATAATGAGGTTCTGTAGTTCACATTCCTCCAAGTGACAGAACATCAGAGGTGCTCTGACAAGACAGAAGCAGCACCGCGGCTGCTTTTCATTGCTGAAGGAGAGCAGCAGGCCACAGCCTCCCTCGGGTCTATTTCCTTTTCCTCGCTGAAGGGCAGGGAGGGTCACAGACACAGAGGGATCACAGTGGAGAGCGTGGCAGCCAGGAATCAAACCGCAGCAGGATTTAGCCACAGATTGGAGAGCCAACGGCTGCATGCAGCGAGCTGTGCAGGCTTTTACTGGCCCTGCTCCATCACACCTGTCACACTAGATTGGGTTTGTAGAAGCGTTTCCTTCAGCTGAAAAGGCCAAAGCAGATTATGGGGGCAGGCAAGGTTGAAATGGAATACCGGTGGAATGGGGCCAAATATAATGCCTTGCTGTATGAATGCAAATCCTGATTACATTTAGAATTTGTGTAATTTAGTGGAAATTTTGCCTGGTTACAGCAGGAAGTTTTTATACGTTTTAATGTCACAGACCCATAAAAAGACACATTTAGTCACATTTTGTGAGAATAAACCCTAAAATGAAATATGAGTGAAGGGGGTACTCTAACACACATTGAAGTGCAGCTGTTGGACATCTGGTGTTAGGGTGCAGATACATATGTAGCCTTTTAAATGTAATATTAAAGTAATTTAGGTGAAGGGGGCAGTGGAAGATTCAAAGACCTTTATGGAGTGAGAGTGGAGACTGAAAGTCACCTCGCCTAGAAAAGGGAAACTGGGGCACCCCCCTGGAGCCGGGCCTGAAGGGGGGGTAGCTTGCCGGCGAGAGCCTGTTGGCTGAGCCTTGGCTGGCCTCAGTTTCAAGAAGCTGCTGCCAAATGGACTCACCACCTGTGGGGAAGGAAATTTGAGGTGGGGTGCAGTGTGAGCTTGCTCGATGTGCCGATTCCCGGCGTTGCAAGCTTGGCTTGTCGGACATGGAGCGTTACCTCACTGGCAGGGAAAGAACCTGAGCGGCTGTGTGAGGCGGAGCGGTACCAATAAGATATAGTCGGTCTCGTCTACATGCACACCATCATCTCTGGAATCTCTCATTGTCTGGGGTTGCTCAGGGGAAGAGGGGTCAGGCAGGTGTAGGGAAACTCACAAGCCCCTGAATTTGCAACTTAGTGTTTGGACTCCATCACATTCACAGGAAATGGATCCAACAGCTTGTTGTTAAGTTCTGCACAATGAGCCTTGAATTTGAATTAGATGAACAACAGGAAAACATCTAAAACCTGCAGGACAGGAGTCCCTATATTGTGATCTATTTCTCAGGAACGGTAGTGTGTAACTTTGTGGGGTTAACATGATGGATATCTTACACTTTAGATTATATATAGAACTTTTCCAGGCATTTATATCCCGTCCAGGAGGTTCACAATCCAGCCACAAACTGTAGTGTTTATTCAGAGACTCAATATGGGAAATCCACAATTATCCATTATTTATAACATTTGCATCGTAAAAAAAACAAAAACTGTCACTACCATGTTGCTAAGAGACCTCTATTTAGATCTGGAAATGAAAATTAAGCCACTTCCTGTCAAACTTTCCACCAATCAGAGAGCTTAAATTGACAGTAATTTTCAAAGATCAACAAGTGAGCAGAAAGTTCTATGTGTGTCTGAAAAGAAGAAAAATAATGCTCCTCTATGGCTGGAATAAAGGAAAGAAGATGCTTTTGATGTAAGCAGCAAAGACCTGACACAGGACCTAAAAGATGAATCTGGACCTTTCAGATGATACATCTACTGAAGCCTCATCAGAAATGGTCTCCATGGAAACGGGGCTGTCAAGAAGTAATTCTTAAGGAAGGGAAACAGGGAGAAAAGGCTGAGGTATGTTGCATGACACAAGAACTGGACTGAAGATCAGAGATAACAGGTCTGATGGAGGGATGGATCCTCCCCAGAACCTGGACCCCAACATTACTGAGGCAGAGTGGGATCATCTGGACAGAGAACGGAACAAAAGGCAGAAACATCCAAAGAAGAGCTTTCAAAAGTCCTTCAAGAGGTCTGGAGAACTATTTCTGAAGGTTAAGAATAAAGATTTCCCGGTAATATATCATAAGATCAAGGGCTGGCTTGAAACTAACTTTTTCTTTTAGTTGCATAACAAGTTCAGTGTGGACTTTATTTTCTTCACATGATGCTGTTTTTCTTGAATGTTTCCTGCTGCTGACGTCTTTGTCACAATGCTTTTTGTGTAATTATACATTTGATTATTTCTACCAGATGTTTGCACGGCTAATTTTAGCTTCTGTGACGTTCGTTGTAATGTGTCGTTGCCACGTAAAGTGCAGAATCGTCTCTGCAGCTGTGGTGTTGCTTTCACTTGACAGGAAAAGTGAGCTGGATTTGATGCTGACTTTATAAAACGAGGAGGGAGAGGTGTGCTGGAGAGCAAACATGCAATCCTCGACGGCCATCCGGTGTTTGAGTCCATCTTTATTGCGGTCGCCATTGGCGGGGGTGGGGGTGGTGTTTCCTCTGGGCTGTTTTCCTACGCAAACAGTGAGCGGCAGCAGTGCTGCTCTTTACCCAGCAGACCTTCTGGGAGGAACACGAGACATCTTCATTGAGGCGCAGCCTCATTATGGCTTCCTTTCACAAACACACACTCCACCTCCTCACTCCTCCAATATACAATTTATCTTCTCCCAAACACACATTTTATCCATGTAACACAAACTCAGAAACACTTTCTCACTACTTTCCGTTTGCACTACTTCCTCTCTGCTGCACACACACACACACACACACACACACACACACACACACACACACACACACACACACACACACACCTTTTGGGTGTAATAAAACAGTAGATCAGAGTCATTGGCTGCTGACAGGGACTGACACCGAAACCTGCTGTTGTTGGAAGGCTGCCTCGGAGATGTTCATTACTCACAAAGCTTGTCGGTTTGGACAGGATAGGAACAACGGTCTTATTAAGTGGAGACCTGGAGCAGCCGTAGGGGAAATACACACACGCCTACGCGTGCACCCACATGGGCTCCAAGAGAGTTTGACGCCGTGGCTTCCACGGAGAGCTCTGATAGGCTGCAAGAAGTTAGGGCTGTCAGAAAAATGTTAAACTTTTTCAGCGATGGCAGAATCTGCTGAGTTAGGAGTTTGACACGGCTGACAGACAGACAAATTGTGACACGGCGACATCTGCAGAGTCAATGATGGAGCCTCGGTGCGAAGAAGGGAAGTAAAATTGTGCTGCAGAGGAATGTGATGGCCTCATTTTCACAGGAGCCTGCTGATATTGATTGGAGTTTCTGATGTCTGGCTCATTGTGTAACTCGCACAAAAACAGATTCAATATTCCCGACATGGCTGAACTTGAAGGCTTGTTTCCATAGTAACTCTGCTCTCCGTCTCTCTAAACATAGCCCGTACACTTTACCTCTGCTCAGATTATCAAGCACAGCTGAAGAGGATGTAGACACGTGGACACGGACAATGATGTTCCTAACCCGAGGAGATGAAGTGATACGTTAACCTGTCAGAACACCCAAGATTTTGGTAAATTTATACCCTAAACTGTGATAAAAGCACTAAAGAAACAGAAAAAATCAACAAAGAAAAGATGAAAATAGGTTTTTATTTCACTACAAAGATATCAGAAAAAAAACCACAAGCTTCCATGATGTTGGAGGCACCAATAAGGACACCTGGTTGTGTTTTCTGCTGCACCATCCTAATTTATCTCACCTGCTTCTTTTTCTACTAAGTTTGCGAAATCTTAAAATAGCTGCATCTCTCTAAACAACCTGCTCCAATTCAGCCTCAAGAAAGAAAAAAAAAGCAGGGGGGGCTATCATAAATCAAACTTGCCGCACTGGTGACGGTTCGGGGACAAGAAAGAAGTTGGCTGAATTTGCATTTGATGAAGTCAATAAAATCTTTTCAACTTGTGCAACGACTGGCGAGATGCTGACGATGCCAGTGGTAAACGAGGCTGAAAAAATAAAAAAATTCAAACATGTACCTACTCTATTTCAGTTCTTTTCATTTCCTGATGAAGAACCTGCTGATGTCTGATGCAACCTTGGAGGCAGCTGCGCTCTTCCTCATCTGGCTTCGTTCTTTGGCTTGCTGAGCCGTCCGCTGTGGAAGGAAAATGGAACATGATGCAAGAGGTTAAATCTGCAGCCAGAGCTGAAAAGTGAGATCAATATATTGAGCATCTCTAGATTAAAGTGTCTGAGCGGCGGCGTAAACAGCAAGAGGATCCCCTTATCAGGGGGCCCAGTTCTCCACATCAGTTTATGTTCGTCTACATATGAAGCATTTCCTTCTGAACTGACACCCACTCGAACTAAAAAGCTTTCAAGCGTGAAGGCAAAGCGCATTTTAGCTTACAATGAAAGCTGTGTTTCATTTTCAACCCTCTCAATCAGTTCTCTCTCTAAAATGTTTCCTGAGACAGATTTACAGCCTTTTTCAACAAACACTATATATCAACGTGTCAAACAGCCACATCATGTGATGCTATTACAAAGAATAAATAGCTTTGAGGGGGATGATATGACTTTTGATCAATGTGTTTAACCATGTATTGCATTACAGCCACTATACGTGATCCTCAACATGAGTGATGACACCTTCTTTTTACTCGAGGATAACAGAGAGGTCCATCCTGCGTGCGCCTTAAATGTCAGACAAATTGCTTTTGCCCCTTGAAGCCCTTTTGGCTTTAAAAGCTGTTGTTGTGGTTGTTACAGGTGCAGCGGTGCGGAGTGTGCACGTACGCTTTTGTGACAGACTGTGCAGAGCGTCTGCAGGTTGTCCAGAGAGCACTGTCCTCCTCCGCTGTACACCGGCCTGATGTGGTCGACCTGCCAGAAATCTCCCTCGACTGGAGCTCGGATCATCTCATTCAGCTGAAAACACAGCCGGAAGGCAATCATGAGTGTCTCAGTACAAACTACCGTCAGATGTTCCCACGCACTCTAAATTCCCTAAAACAAGCTGTGATTGCTCTGCTTCCCCAAACCATCCATCTATGCTAAGGGCATTTTTAAAAAAATGATTTGATGTCTTTACTAAAGGTAAAGTACAGCATTGACCCAAATTACTATTCTACAGCACACACAGATGCACAAATCATTCCTATTAAACAAATCTCTGCACTGCAGGGACACATTTGCCCAATAAAATAAGAGACAGACATCACAGAAAAGCATATAATTGGCAAAATCCAGGAAATATTGAAAGCAAACTGCAGAAAAACAGCCTCCTAATAAGGCTTAAAAAGTTGAGAGTAATGTAAGCCTGTGTGATTGTTAGGATAAGACCAGGTGCTGAAAACAAATCAATTACAGTGAACTTTGACCTTCCATTATCTATCACTATTCAAGACTTCAGGTAAAGACAAATAAATCACCTAAATGACCTAGATAATGGGCAGCTGTAGAGAAACTTAATCTGAGAAGACTTGCAAGTCTGCCTGATGAAGAACACAGAAATTAAGTGAAAAATACCACAGGGAATAACATGCGCAATAAGCACACATTCCTAAATTACTTAGCTTTTTGTGACTTTTTTGGGGGGAAGGTACATATTACACTTTTAAAGCAGAGTTAGCAGAAGAGTTTACTTAATGCTAATGAGAAACCCAAGAATTGAATAAAGTTGAACAACTTTAGATTTGAGAGTGATGTCAGAGCCATAGACTCATTATCATAGGCAGGATACACCTGGTACACGCACCAGTCCATCATAGATGAAATGCAGAAAGGCAATTTAAAATAACTAATTAATGTATGTTCAAAATAAAGTGAAAGAAGGGGGGAGGAACATGCAAATTCCACACAAACCAATAAGTTGAGTTTGGGTTATGAATATGGGAGCAACAAATGTGCATGACCTTCTAAATTAAGGCAGTCAGGATCTAAGATTTTCACTACACAACCAATATGGAATAAATACTTTAATAGTGTATAGATATATAGATATACTATATTTCATCCTTTGTCATGAATGTTACCTTTAAAAGATTTTGTTATGAACAAGGAGCTTTAATGGAACTGTAATGACAACAGAAAAACAAAACCATAAATTAGTAATAGCTGCGTAAAAGCTAATTGGCTTAGCTAAATAACTACAGCTAAGTTATAGCTATTTAGTTGAACTCTTTAATATTAATTTACACTATATTTAATTAATTTGAATTGTGAAATAAGCCTCTGCATTTTATTCACAGAAAGCAGTAAGATCAGTTTAGGGGTTTGAAGGCTTTCCTCAGGGGTCCGCAGTTCTCCTCCGTGGCAAATCGAGGGACTTGAACATGGGTCCTCAGGGTTTTTCAAGTCATTTAACTAAGTTAAACAGTTATAATTAAGTTAATAGCTATAATTTTAATCAAGCTACGTGGCTGCATCTATGTTATAGGCTACACTAAGTTAAGCTAATAGCTGTAGCTAAGTTCTAGCTATTTAGCCAAGGTTATTAGCTATAACTATGTAATAGGTACATTTAGCTAAGCTAAATAGCAACAGCTAAGTTACAGGCTAAAATAAGTGAAGCTAATAGCTAATTTGTAACTAAGTTATAGTTGAAACTTTTTAGCTAAGTAAATAGGTGTAAATTTTGCTAAACTTAATAGCTTTACCTTTAACTAACTAGAGTCAAGACAGTGACAGCAACTATGCCTGCATTTTGTGCAGCCTACCAATTTATTTATTGTGTATTGTATAATATAATTATTATAAGTTTTCTTACTTACCCTCAAAAGATACATATTTTATGACTCTCAATCTGTGTCTGTGTGTTAATGTTTTCTTTTTTGGAGACCGGAATAACATTTCCCCCTGCAGGCCAGTTCCAGGGCATTTTTTGCCGTCTGATGGTCCGTTGTGGTGTCACACCAAGTGGGTCAGGCAATGTGGCAGCACAATCTGAGACTGTGTCCCGATCAGCTGCGGACTTTCACTCTGCTTTAATGGCAGAGGAAGAGATCCCCTCCTCATTTACAAACATTTCTGCAGTCATATGTGACATGTTGTCAGAAATGTACTAAAAAATTTGAATTCATGAAGCTCTGGAAAACAGTTCTTTTTCAAGGGTTTTAGCTTTGTGTGTGTGTGTCTGTGCTTGCATAATTTAAATGATCAAACTTGTTTATTAAAGTGTCAATTCTTTAATAAATAAGGTTTGATTGATTGATTGATTTATACTTTCATTAATATTTTACCATGTCTTTGTTAAAGTGCATAATAAAAATTATTTAAGCATGAAAGCAGGTATTTTTAAAATGTAACAGTGACCTGGATCATAACTACATCTCTGCTGTTTGTAACAAACCAAACCGTGAGAAAATTGGGTAAAAATTTGTGGAGTTGCGATGATTGTAGTTGGGTATACACCTTAGAAATAAATGCATTGGAGGCACATGGGACACCCGCCCAAGATGGCGGCCACGTTAATGTTAGCTCCCATAGGCAGCGTTAATTTACAAGGCTGTCTATGCTCTTAACGTTAGCGCTTTAAACCTGCTAGCTATGAAGGGACAATGCAGACATCTGTAGCGGCAACAATATCATGTTGACAGTATCCAGAATGGTCCCTTATGTCAATGTTTTAACTGCTCTTTTTCCATTGTTTTCGCAATTGTTACTAAAAAGTTCAACTCTAAGAAACACCAAAAGCAGACTGGAGACTATTAAGGCCATCGAAGAGGAACACAAAGAAAACAAAAAGAGAAACTTTGTGTCATTTTGGGGTGGGTACGTAAGAATGACTGCACTGTATAAACCAGCATAAGTTTTGAACACTTAAAGCTAGGCTAGTGAGTCCAAAATTCTTTATATAAAATGGTTACCTATCATATTATAATTAACACGTTAGCATGCACTCATACAAAGATATACTTGGCAATAATAACATTATTATTGTCATTGTAACTTAGTTAGCTTTGAAAAGTTATTACCAAAACATCAATACATTTTAATTGTTAGGTCTCGTGTTAGCATGACCACTGTTTGGTAGTAAATTCTAAGTTTGGGTTGCAACAACAATAATTTAAACCTTAACATATTTTTTAATTAAATATGTTTATTAAAAGTGATTAAAATCAAATTTAAACTGATCAAATCCAAATTTCTAATTAAATATAAAAAAAATCCAACTTCATTGATATTAACTAATATTGAGTAGTTATAAAGATCTTACCAAGACTAATTTACATGCTGTAGGAACATCACAACCTATAAAAAGGATGAAATTTTAGGTTGCCCTTAACACTTTCCTGGCAGCTGAGCAAACACCAGAGCTATGTGGGCCAAACATGACCTCCTCTACCCTCTGGAAGCATCCGGTGGCATAAAATCTCAAAGCCACCAGGGGTTAGAGCATTGGAAGCACAGCTGCATTTCTTTTACTGCCAAGCTTGACAGTTGGTCCAGTCTTCCTGATCAGCTCCATGGCAGTGTCCTTACTGAATCCCTATCTTGAGAGAAATCCAGCAGCATCATAAAACTCAATTAGGTTGAGTTTGATCCCTTAACTTTCTCCAAGAAACATGATTCTTGCAGAAGGCAGCAATTCTATGAGCTAAACCTCAAAGAGCAAGTTTAATGTTAATTCTTGATAACATTTTCAATAATAGTTTCAAGTTATGTTGCACTAGAGCTCTGTGCAACAGAATTAGATATAACTTAGGTTTGAAATTTATTTTCGTTGATTAAAAAACTAACTCAGCCTTGCTTTATAATTTAATAACTAATTATCTCGTATTATTAACTGACTGTGTTTTTATGAATTCATCTAGGTTGGTAGATGAAACAACTAAAGCTTGGTACACACATAAAGATTATCGGGCTGTTTTTGTCCTGATTTTGCCTCCTTCCAAACAAGGATGGCAAACACCCGATTATCGTGAGTCTTATAAGATTTTCCTGCACAATTACCATGTGGTCTGAGGCGTGTTATGAGCAGATTCGTCCCGATAATCTGCTCCAAAACGGGTCGTAGCCAAGGATAGGAAATATTGAACATGTTCAATATTTACGACCCGATTATCTTCATATGTGTGAGGAAAGCAGACAACTCATGAACTGTGACTGTGTGGATGGGCCGGAATGTAGCCAATCAGAGAGCGAGCTGACTGGGGAGCAAGGAGGGCTATAAAGTCCGCGTTCATGCTGTCATCAATCTGTTATTTTTTTTTAGTTCTGTCTTTGTCTGTTTACAACAGTCCCAAGACCACCATCATTCCCTCGTCTTGTACATCCTCTTCCATGCTGGGTGTTGTGTTTTCCGATTGTTGCTATGTTTCTTCTTCTCCGTTTTTTTGCCGGTTGTTGCTATGGTTCTTCTTCTACATTTTTGTTAGATGCTGTTTGGTCATGTGAGATGTCCGGCTCGGAGGATTAGATTGTAGATCAGTTGCGGGACAGCATCGTTATGTGTGTGTTGTTCTGTGATTAGAGTATCGGCGCACACCATTCACAGTATGATCAAAACTGTTTAATGCATATGCCTGTTTTTTTATTTTCACGTGTGAGGTCTCGAACCAATAAAAAATCTCATAAGATAAAAAAATCCTTATGTGTGTACCAGGCTTAAGGAGAGATGGCACACCTTGAGCAACAAAAATTGCATTAAATAGCTACTAGGCCAAGGACAAGGACAAGTTTGGTCCTAGAGATCCACAGCAGAGTTTAAATGTTTTCCTGCTCTAAATCACCTGATTCAAATAAAATGGATCCAACAGCTTATGAAGTTCCACTCAGTGACTCATTAATTGAATCCGGTTTTTTGAAATAGGAATATATCTAAAACTTGCATAACTGTAGCTCTCTAGGACCAAACTTACCTACTCCTGAACTAGGCAAACATCCCAAACCCCAGATTGTGTGAATCACAAGTTTGATTACGATGGAATTTAATAATGACAAATTCTACATGAAATTGATTTTGATTTGATTGAGAATCCAGCAATCAATATGATACAATACCACATGCTGATTTAGCACAATCACTTCCATTCATATTAAATCACAAAAAGCAACAATAAAATATGATTTTATTTCTGCACTGTCAGACATTTCATTTAACAAAACAGAATATATCATATTTTGTTTGAACCTCAGCCCCTTTCCATCTGAAAGACTCTGCCTCTTTGAAATGCTCCTTTTATAAAGTCATGTTACTAACCTGTTGCCCATTAACTTAATTAACTGTTAAAAATTACCACTTTGGTTGCCTTTTTATTTGTGTCAGTAACTTTTCCAGCCTTTTGTTGCCCCTGTTCCAACCTTTTACAGATGTGTTGCTGCCATCAGATTTAAATGAGCTCATATTTTCCATTAAATGGTAAAATGTCTCAGTTTTAACATCCGATATGTTGTTGATGTTATATTGAGAATAAAATATGGATTTATTAAAAAAAATTGCACATCCTTTTATTCTTTTTTTAAATTTACATTTCACACAACGTCCCAAACTTTTTTGTAAGTGGGGCTGTAGAGTCTCAAACATAATAATTTTTAAATTTTGTTAAGATAACCAAGGTAGTGCAGTTTGATTATAGTTACACACCACACCTTTCGATCTTGATATTTTCCTCATCAAACTCAAATAAGACTTTTTGGTTGTTAAAACAAAACAAATTTACATGTTAACCTTAAAAACATAAGGGTCCTCCAATTGGGGGCCTTTGAGAACAGAGGGTGCCAAAATGGCCATGTTGAAGACATCGCCCGAACTGTTGACCTTGGCAGATTTAATGTTAACATACTGTTCTATGACTTGATAGAGCTTTATAACAACAGCTGAATAATTTTAAAAAGGATATTCATCCATCATTATCATATCTGTCATAGTCCAAATGAAGAGGCGAGTAATTGGACCCAAATCCAGAATAGCGACAGAGAAAATCAAGCTAAGTAATAATATCTGGGGTTTTCAATGATGAAACTCAAGTAATAAACAACAGATTATCGATGGTAAGATTAAAAAAACACAGAGAACAAGGAGTGACATGAAAATGATCCAAGAGGTAAATGAAAACCAAGTCTTACTATAAGTCTTAAAGATAATTAGTGTCAATTTTTTAAACAATAATTGGTTTATTGATAACTGAATCAATGTAGATAGATGTATTGTTATACTCTTAGTGTGTTTACATGTGATATGAAGAGATGTATAGAGATAGAGGGAAAGCACCAACCTGAAATCAGAATCAGTATGTACTAGCTAGCTGGCACTGTCAAGGCCCATTTATGCTCCTTTTACTTATGTAAATAGGTTTGTCCGTTTCAAATGTTACTGCCCTCATACTTTTATGTGTCTCTTGTTATGGTTGTTCTGCAATACATCCACTAGTGGGCAGTGCAGAGTTCAGAGTTCACCTCACCTTCACCAGTGTCAGTTTCAGACAATACGTCATAACCAGTAGAATCGTGGGGTTAGCCTTCAAATTCCACTTAAGAATCATTCATGCTCCCTTTATGCACGTAAATAGGTAACTCCATTTCTAACTTCAGTAACCTCATATTGTCCATTATGTTGGTTTGGTTGTAAGGTAATTAAACAAGCAGAGGGCAGTGCAGAGCTCACCTCCAAATTCAGACATTCATTTCAGAGAAAATGGTGATGGTGGATGAGATCATGATAATGTATGGCAATAAAATAAAATGCTGCTTCTTCTTCTTTGTACTTTTCATGGGTCGCATGTCAGCTATACCGCTAAACACCCTCCCGATGCTCACCGGCAGTACTGCTCTGTTTGCTCTATCAGGATGCGCATCCGTAAGGGCCTCAAAAACAAACCAGTTTACGCATTTAAATGCAGCAGACGGACGGCATACGTCTTCTGCATAGGGCAAAAAATGGAATTTCAGTGTGCATGTGAACTTTCCTTTATTTCAATCATGTAAAACTAAGAAAAGAAGGAGGGATTAGTGTGAAAGCCAGTGGAGGAGCCAAAGATGATTGAGAGAATTAGAACCAAAAAAACAGACGTCCAAAAATCTATTCTTCTGCTTTGAGAAGTACTCTGCCAACATTATGGCAGTGAGCTGGAATTGATCCTAACAGATTTAAAGAACAGGCCTGCAAACGGAGGCAGAGTTCACATCTTATACACACTCAGTATTACATATTTCTGTCAATTAAACCCGCTTTTGTGCCAAAATAGTGCACCTTCCTGCACTTGAGTGTATGCTATACACACAAAAAACTCTGCTGACAGTCAGCTGAAGACTTTAACAAACACATACTCTCACACACCAAAAGAGACCAAAAAGACCTGTATACACATGTACACACACCTAGGAACATACATACACACACCAGAACGCCCAGTATGAACTAAAGAATGAGCCTATAATCTCCAGGCTTCCCCACCACTGCAGCGTTTTATCATGTGGCTGAGTTTGTTTCCTCTAAAGCTCAACACATCGATCGGCGCTGATGCTGCTGCCGGCGGTACTGGGAAGAGGTGTGTATGTGTGTGATGGGGGGGCTGGCTTTGCAGGATAACAGCCAACCAAATCAAACAGGCTTACTGGTCGAGGCTTGGCACTGGGAAAAAAAAATCAATGTGCCCAGCAATCAATTTACTGGGAGCTGGCCTCTCAGAGCATAGATCAACCTACACTTGTGAGTGTGTGTTTGTGTATGTTTGTGTATGTTTGTGTGCATATGTGCGTGGGTGTGTGTAAGGGAGAGGCTGTTTGTATTGTTAAACTTACACAAAAACACAAATAAAACATAATCATTCCTATACTATTTACTTAATTAACATCTAAAGGCTTGGGTCAGCTAATGTAAAGAGGAATAATCAAATAAAGTTTGAACAAACTTTAAATACAGTAAAAACTAAAGTACGTTTATTTTATTTGAATCTCTAAAACAGTTCTCAAGGGTTTTCTTAACAATCTGCATAGAGTTCATGCTCGAGGCCAAAGGTCTGGATATATATTTGTAACTTCTGTATATATGCATATTTATAGATGTAGAAATTGTATGTGAAAGCAAGTGGAGCATGTTCTATATATTCTTTTTAGGAGTCATTCAATCAGCAGTTTGTCATCTCAACCACACATTAAGACTTTCAAAACATTTTCAAAAAATTTTATGGCATCATTTTAGAAATTAAGTTTTTTTTTGGACTGATTAGTAGCTCCATTAACACGCAAACTAAAACTTGGACTTTGAGCAGCTCTGCCTTAAAGACACATGCCTAACCAGTTGGCTTACAGTGGTAAAATGTACGTAAAAAACCACCACCGTTTTGCACACCGTCACGCATTCTTTTGTTTAGCTGCTGTGTTGTTGGATTTCTATCTATCTATCTATCTATCTATCTATCTATCTATCTATCTATCTATCTATCTATCTATCTATCTATCTAT
>JBAMHW010000027.1:16585727-16599092 GCA_037177495.1 Rhadinocentrus ornatus
TTCTAATTTAGGATAATAAGTGGAGTGCAGGTGGACTTTTTAAAGGCGGACTAACAGGTCTTTGAGGGTCAGAATTCAAACTGATAAGGCAGGTGTTCAAATACTTATTTGCAGCTGTATCATACACATAAATTGTTAAAAAATCATACATTGTGATATCTAGATTTTTTTTTAGATTATGTGTCTCACAGTGGACGTGCACCTACGATGAAAATTTCAGACCCCTCCATGTTTCTAAGAGAGAGAACTTCTCGTTAAACTTACAAAATAAATTAAATACATTTGTAAAGCGGACCTTGCGTACTACGGAAGTAGGTCTGCAATTCTTGAACTTTTAAAGAGGAGGCACGTCAGACTTACATAACCTCATACAAGATTTAAAAGCTGAAAGTCAAATAAAAGCCATTTACTAATTATGAGATACATAATCTGATTAGTCGACTTTTCGTTTTAGTAGTCGATGACTAATCGACTATCAGAATAGTCATTAGTTGCAACCCTAGCAGAAACCATGTTTGGTTTTATTAGTTAGATTCTCACTATAAATACTGTATTTTGGCTAAGTCCAGCCCATTGATAAAACCACAGGTAAATTAACAAGATATAGCATTACTTTTTTTAATGGGGACAAATCATCTGCTCTGTGGTGTTTCTCAGACAGGTTTTAAAAATTAAGTGTTGCAGGGAAAAAAAATCAGGTTTAGGAAGACAGACATGAAGTGCTCGACTACTGTAGCTCTGCCTGCTGACGGACCTTGCTAAAACTCGTCCAGTACATAGACGAAATTTAATTGGATGCAGAAGTTGTTAGTGACTTGATAACTGGCTTTTTTTTGGTATTTTTTTATTTTTTGACTAAGGATACTGGTGTTGAAATATCATATAGCAGATTTTAAGGACCTCCATTTATTTATTCTGGGATCTGATTAAAAAAATGTGGGTTTTCCAGCACCCAAAACGCAAATTCCATGTGAACGAAATGTTCAGATGATTTAAAAAAAACTTCTGCCAACACACTTCAACTTGTCTCTGTGTGGACATGATCTTAATTTTTAATTGCAATAGCTCTCATTAATCAAAGCCTTGAGGACACCCCTGTACTCGTTGTAAGACCCAAGGTTGGGAATCACTGCTCTAGATTGCCTCTTCCAGCATCTAGTCAATGAGCTGGCCAGCACCCGTCAACACCAGAACAAGTATTGATGAGCCCAGTGGAACACAAAGTATAGGAAAATTTGGTACGGCTCCTGAGCGGAACTGGTTTTAGATTCCCAAACCTGTTTGTAAATATTTTCAAGATGGCACGTAGCAAAAAAAATTTTTTTTTAAATCCGGCTTGCCTAAAAATCACTTTCAAGATGAATCTAAACATCTTTGGGATGACGCAGCTCTAAACCTCTATCAGATATTAGTACAGTATGTGAACATTATCTCTGCTAAGGCCAACTCTGATACAGTGAAGCAGAACAAAATTAGAGGTTTTAGTGCAGACAGTTCGGGATAAGTCTCCAAAATTGCCATTTTGACAGTTATGCACAATCTTTTACCAACACCTACCAATCCTACCGCAGGTTATAAAAGGTTAAGACTCAGCTGCCAATGTCTTGATCCCTGATACCACATAACCCCTGCAGAGATCATGTACAGCGTTATGGCAAGGTGGTTTAAATCTTGTGGCTAATTGGTGCTATGCTAAACATCCAACATGTCTTTCATGTAAGGGACGAAGAGTATCTGACACTGACAATAGTCAGACAACACTACAATACAACAGCAACAGCATAGAAAAGTCAGCTTAGCACAACATGAAATACGTCTGAATCATCTTGATGTTGTAAAGCAGCGTTGACAAGAAACAAAGCACCCGCCCACCTAAAATCAGAGACAGTGAATCCTTGACTAAAACAACAGTTTGATGGGCTGAAAAAGGACATAAAATTCCTAATACTCTCAATATTTCTCATCCAAGCACTGGTGACAAATTGCCATCTGATTGAGCACTGAGAGACACCCCAAGTGAATTTTCTGCCTGGTCTGGGATTATCCCAGTGTGGCAGCTTCCCAGCCAGTATTCCCCCAGTTTATCATTTAAACGACATCAGGGGGACATTTATCTCCATGGCTTATCGTCTTAGCCACACGTACATGACACTTGTCTATTGCACTGGTGATTCAGTTCAGTGCCTCTTGCCTCTTATCTGCTTTAGTGGGAAAGGAATTTGATCCCTCATGAATGAAACAAAAGGGCCTTAAGTATTACATTGTGATCGATACAGAGATTTGTTCACAATGTGGCACAAGGAGGAGTGCAAAGGAGGCATGGGAGAGTAATCAGAGTCACACATGGGTTAAAATACAGCATGTATTAATCTGATGGGCGCTGGAAGCAGCTGCATGAACATTTGACTTGATTACAGAACGAAACATCTAAAGTCTCTACGTAATAAACCCCAGTGGGTTAATCTTTAGGTGTTTTACATGACTGGATGATGAAGATAGACAGTGCCCATCTTTCTCTCTGGCAGAGTACCTTGCTTGTAGTATCATGGTCAGCTTTTGTATAGCAGATCCATTGCAGCTTATTATTCATGTTTATGACTGATGAAATTAAATTAAAGGGAAAATATGTTGTAATGAGTTTTTTTATATTAAAAAAAATACTTTTTTTCAAGTTCAAGAGGGAGACATCTATTATTTATTATTTTTTCAGCTACTTGAAGAAGCCTCTGTCTGAACATCCTAGTTTTTCCTTACTGTGTTGTGTAGAGCAGTGGTTCCCAAAGTTTTTGAGCCATTAAAACACCAAAATAACGAACGATAGTTGTGACCTCGAAAACTGCCAGAATCTTTATAAATAAAGAGGATAAAATGATTTTGGGGGGATTACGTTAACAGCTATGACATAGCACCCATGTGCAAAAAATTTGCTTCTGGTTTGAGTTTCTTTTTGCTTTACACACATGGTGTTTCGATTAGGTACATGTAGATGTCTGACCACACCACCGTCACCAGTCCCAAAAGATCTTCATGCCACTCCCGTAAGGTGTATGGATCAGCCAGCCTACCTCCATCTAAATTTCTAAAATAGCTGTCACAGTCCCGAGAGTGAGTGTCTGTACATATTCCAGCAGGATGCAAAGCGGGATTCACAAAGCACCTATGCCACAGAAACGTTTGAGGTGGAAGACATTTCCCTCCTGAATCTCCTCAGCTACACAAGAACAAGGCGGTCCTGAACTTTATCGGTCTGGGCCGTTAGCACTGTTACGCTGACCTGTCGGCAGCGCCAGCAGCTCTGGAAAGCTGTGGAGACTCATAGCAGGTTGTGGCAGCTGCAAGAAGTGTCGCTTGAAGTTGCTGCTGCAATGATTTGAGCTGCTGTTTGTCGCCTGATGAGGATCAGCAGGTAAAGAATAACGTCCGGTATTACTTTTACACCCCTCAAAATCAGAAATCCGTCACATTGCAGGAATTTTTAATAAGAAATAGTGAAAGAATAGAAGTCTGTAACTAGCAAATCTACAACATATAAGTTTACATCACACCCTTCATATGCGTTTGTGGGCGTGGTTTTCTATGCCTGCTAGGCGAGGACCCCTCTGTTTACACCTGGAGGGAGGGCGCTTTTTAAAATTTTCTCGTAACGTAGATAACCTCTCTCCGTCAAGAAAAAACAACTTGGTGTTACAATGTAGAGGGCCATTTTTACCCACAAAATCCTGTTTTAAAAACAAAAACAAAAAAAAAACCAACTATTTTTATCAACAGTATACAGTATGTGGTTTTCATCTTAAGTAATAATGTGCTGTTTACAGCTCAAAAAAAAACATTTTTGGGTGCAGTACCCCTCTAAGTATGTGCTGTAGGCTAGTGTAAAATTCTCTATATTTGCACCACCTTTTTACAACAAAGGAAGAAAAAAAAGAACAATGGAAGTTATTTGCAAAATATCTCAGTTCCCCTGCTATTCTGAAAATGCAGAGTTAAACACAGCAGTACCTTGGTGTAGAGATATATTCGGTCCGTGTACAGGCTGGCGCAGAACTGCAGGCCCAGATAGATGGACTGGGTGGTGCTGGCGTCATCTCCACTGTTGTCCTCACCATCGGAATTAGCATCAGAGGCAGAAGTCGAACACGGCACATCTTCGCAGTCTGCAGGGAGAGAAGAAGAGGCTGACTAATATCTCACTGAGCATATGTTATTGGCTCATTATTGGATTTCCCAGCTTTGTTGGTACTCTGTTTGCTCCTTTAGTGATGCAATGAATAGCAGAGACATTTCAATCCAGCATCTTTTAATATTTATAACACAGCACAATATTCAGAAAAATGTGTGTATAGAGCTTATGTTTAGAAAAACTACTATATATTATAATAGTTATTGCTTTCAGATAATTATAGAATTTAGAAATAAAAATGTTGAGACAATTATCGCTAATATTCATGATATCAGCAGTTGATATAAGACCAGACCAACAGGTGGAGGTTAAACAGTCTAAATAGTCTTCTAAAAGCAGCATCAATGACTATGAGACCAAGGTATTATAATCAAGTTTCCAAACTAATCAAAATATTTTCAACTATTTTTTAAATCTCTATGACAAGTTATTTTGAATATATAGAGACATCTGGGAAACTCAGAAAATGTATTCCCAGAGTTAACTATTTGTGCATGTTACAGTGCCTGAGTAAATTGCAATAAAACTAATGTGAAATGTGAATCACTACCCTCACATGTTTGTTTTCCATCCTGTTTGAGAGAGGATAACACCATGCTAACAATGACGCCATGCACCCAGATGTCACTGATCACTTTTAGCAACTTAATCATTTCTAAATATTAATGTTTGCATTAACATACATTCTGATCTTGTTTTGTGAAGATTAGGGTGTAAACTTTGAGTAACGGTTGAAAATTAAAACATTGTCCTGTTTTATTATTATTCTATTGTAGATAATTGTGTCTCATTTTTTCTGCCCTTACACGGGCTCATCAGGCTTTACGATTAGAATTAAAAAATTATTCACAGCACTTCACTTTTTCCACATTTTATGTTACAGCGTTATTACAAAAGGGAATAAATAAATTTTTGTCTTCAAAATTCTACACACAATACCTCATAATGACAATGTGAAAAAGTTTTTTTCTTTTAGTAATTTTTGTAAATTAATTAAAAATAAAACACTAAGAAATCACATGTATATAAGTACTCACTAGAGGGTGACACGGGAGTGGATTTCCACTCCTGTCCCATCCCACTCCCACAGAAAAAAATCTCCTACATCTCCCGTCCCAATCCCGATAAAATTACTCCCGATCCCATCCCGCTCCCATTTAGAACGATTCCCGCTCCCATTTTTTAAATCTTTTATTTAGTGTTAAGACAGTACATTGAATTTGATTAAATGTTCTCTCCGTTCTTTTTTAGACCAGCTGCTAAGTTTGTCTAGCTTTATTTGGAGGTTAGTTACAATAAAAAAAGGGAACGACAATAAAGCAGTACATGGTTCGCACCATGTCTGCCAAAGTTGAATAAACCCAAACAGAACATATGAAGTTGTATTTCACTCATTTCTAAATGTCATTAACTAAACATGTTTTACAAGCGGCATACATTGTGTTGACACCATCACACTCGACTCTCGGAAATGTCCGCCTTTCCTACCAGTTCTGCCAACCTAATAGACGCGTCATTACTTCTAACTTTGTCTTTTGCTGTAAATAATTTTTTGCCATATTGGTTTCACCGCGGGTGTTTGCTAACTCCATTCCTTTTCTTAATTCAATTAAGGCGGTGAGGCAGCGGCCAGAAAGCAGTGTTGGCTTCTGGATAGTGTAGTTCTTTTTACTTGGTGACAATGTAGGATTATTAAGGGAAAACTACAAAATGACGGCACCTGTCTGCTCCCGTTAACTTTTTATCCTGTACCATCCCAATCACGACTCCCATCCCGTGGGACTGCCTTGGGAATCCTGTGACCCATGGGATTCCTGAAAAAATGTTAGCCTCTAGTACTCACAGCCATCGCTCTGGAGCAGGTTTTCATCCAGGATGTCTCCGTACATTGCTGCATTCATCTTTCCCTGTATCCAAACTAGTCTCCCAGTTCCTCCCACTGTAAAACATCCCCACAGCCTGATGCTGCCACCACCATGCTTCACTGCAAGGATGGTACTGGCCTGGTTACAAGTGGAGCCTGGTTTCCTCCAAACATGAAGCCTGGCATTCACGCCAACTTGTTCAATCTTTGCCTCATCAGACCTAAGAGTTTTGCTTCTGCATTGTGGCAAACTCCAGGCAGACTGCCATGTGCTGTTTTACTAAGTAATGGCTTCCATCTGGCCACTCTACCAAACAGACCTGATTGGTGGATTGCGGCAGAGATGGTTTTCCTTCTGGAAGGTTCTCCTCTCTCCACAGAGGAATGCTGTAGCTCTGACAGTGACCATTGGATTCTTAGTCACCTCCCTGACTAGGGCCCTTCTCCCCCGATTGCTCAGTTTAGGCAGCCGGCCAGCTCTAGGAGAGTCCTGGTGGCTCCGAACTTCTTCCATTTACGGATGATGGAGGCCACTGTGCTCATTGGGACCTTCAAGGCACAACATAAATTTTCTGTACCCTTCCCCAGATTTGTGCCTCAAGACAATCCTGTCTATGAGGTCAAAAGACAATTCCTTTGACCTCATGCTTGGTTTGTGCTCTACTATGCATTGCCAAGTGTAGGACCTTATATATAGGCAGGTGTGTGCCTTTCAAAATCATGTCCCCATCAACTGAATTTGCCACAGGTGGACTCCAAGTAAGCTGTAGGAACATCTCAAGGATGATCAGTTGAAACAGGATGCACCGGAGCTCACTTTTGAGCTTTATGGAAAAGGTTGTGAATACTTATGTACATGTGATTTCTTAGTGCTTTATTTTTAATGAATATGCAAAAATTGTGATTATGGGGTATAGTATGTAGAATTCTGTTGACAAAAATTAATTTATTTAATTTCGGAATAAGGTTGTAACATAACAAATGTGGAAAAAGTGAGGCGCTGTGAATACTTTCCGGATGCTACTGACCACTACTTAATTATGATGTCGCACCCTGTTTGAATTCTTGCTTGTGTTGTTCTTACTCTCAGATGTAAGTTGCTTTGGATAAAAGCGTCTGCCAAATGACTGTAGAATAGAATAGAATAGAATAGAATAGAGTTTGGAATCAAAGGATTGACATCGATCACTGGGTGTTAAGAGCTAGCATAAAAAAGAAGTTACCCTAGTCTACCAAAAGATGGTGCCCAATGTTCTCTATTAGCATTTGTTGGGGAAACAAATGAATTAGTTTCAGCTAAACAAAAATTGCCTAATGGATGATTAAATCTTCCTCAAAAATATGTCTTAAGCTTAATGAACCAATTGGAAACTAATGGGTCCCTGAAATACAATGTCATGAAGCTTAAAATAAGTTTGTTTTCCTTAGCTTTTGAGAAGTTAGCATTTTGGAAATATGGGATTTTAGCAGTGTGACAAAAAAGTGCAAATTCACTAAAAGACATTCTCATCTAATGAGATGAAAAAGTTCTTGTCGCTGCTAAATGCTAACTGAGTGCAACCACAATAACTCAAAAAGTAGCTCAGGGTTGATTTCTATCAGGTAGCAAACTAGTTAGCTTCCCTAGTTATGGAGCAAATCAATAGCTTAGACGTAATCTTATTCTTATTACAATAATTATATATGTCAACTGCTTCCATAGTTCAAACTCTTGTAAAAACGGTTAAATAAGTCCACTGAGGACAGAGACTTAATATTGCAGCAAAAATACCAGCACTACAAAACTGTTTTAATAATGCATATAGCCCTTCATTCTCCTTTAACATAATTTTCACGATAAAAAAGATGATTGTTTTATTATTTTTATATATATATATATAATTATAGCATTGAACAAATCAGGCATATAACAGCCTGCGTGCTAAGCTAGGCTACTCTTTAATCCACTCACTGGAACAAAACTAACAGCATTCCTTTAGAGCTGTGTGATGCTTTGCTGCTACATGGAAAACCAGTATCTTTGACAGAAACTGTCCAATTTATTTTTCACAAGTTCACCAAAGAATTTGCTAAACAAAAGGATGAAAACACAGTTCCAGAGCAAAAAAGAGAGTGATAAAATGACAGTCCCAGATGAAGAGAAACAGAGAAAGAGAAGAAAGAGCAGGTCATTAGTGTCAGCGACGTAGCTCGCTCTTCCCGCCAGCATCCAGCAAGAAAAGGTCAGGCGGTGGAAATGAGACCGGCGCTGTTCGACCACGCTTCATTTAGACAATGACCTATAACGCTCTGATAATACTTGCCTTAAATCACTTCACGTGGCCAGTTGTCTGCCGTGTCAGTGTGTGCGTGGATTCATGAGTAAGTGTGTGTGGTCATCTGGTTTGCTAATGGGGGAAAATACTGACACAGGCTGATATGTGTGACAAGAGTTTCCATTGAAAATGTACTGTCCTGTTCCTGCAATGAATCTTATAATACAGAATCAGCTTACGATTCAATGTCTAAGAGGGTTAAGTGGCAGAAATGTGAAGTATTTTGGTTGCCTGTGATTCAAAATGTCTTTTCATGACATGCAAGAAAGCCACGTCATAATGTTTTAAACTTGCCTGTTACAGGGTTTGACAACTAACTTTTCTAATCGGCTTTTAAGATGGATAACCCTTTTCTGTACTAAAATTATTTGCCAAAGGTTTATAACACCAAAGTCAAGTTAGGAAACACTGATGCCCTGGCTTCCTTTGCACTTATTAGGCTTCAGAGATGTTTGAGTCTTGTATTGCCAAACCATTGAAAAAAATCGCAATGTTTTAGCATTATACCCATTAGGAACTTTGAAAAGCTAACTTATAGCCCCTTCAGTCTAGTATATTTAAAGAAACGGGGAAAAATCCAAAAGGTTTTGCTGTAAATAATCGAAAGTTATGTTAACACTTAGGTTTTCTGTTAAAAAAGCATTTTGAAAGTCTGTCGGGTCCAACATTTGCATTCGTTAGCTAAAAATACTTGACTGTGGACCTCATTGTGCATTGTTTAAGTGACATGGCTAATTCTGAATGAAATGTTGTACATGGCCCATTTGAGCCAAAACTACAATCTTTTCTTGAACAGTAGTTTGACTGCATAAACCTAAACAAGTAGTTTTAATGTAACACAAAGCAGTCTTCAAAAAATGAACTTTTTTATTTTGACACCCAAACCTAACCAATAACTTCTGTTTTCTAAAATTAACAAGTAGCATTATTGCTCAAACCATACCAAGTTTTATTGCTTAAAGTCTTTTGTCATTAATATATGTCATTTTGGCACGTAAATGCTTCTTGCCTAAACTTAGGCAAGTAGTATTATTGCTTAAACCTAATGAAAATAGTTTGTCTTCTGAACCTCAGCTAGTCAACTTCTCATATAAACCTAAACAAGTATTTTTATTCCTTAATCTAATTAAACCTTTTCCCTCAACTAACCCTAACCAAGTTATTTTGTCATCTTAACCTAATCAAGTGGTATTGTTAACTAAACCTAACCACACAGCAATAGAAAAGTTAAAAAACAGGGTGTGCCCTGCCTTTTGCCTGTTAATTGCTGGGATAGGCTCCAGCTTCCCTGCGACTCTGAATTGGAATAAGCAGTAAAGAAAATGAATCATTTAATAAATAAGTAAACTAAGTCTGAATAAAATTGAAGTCTTTTAAGTCTTTATAGTCTCATATCTATTTAGTTACTTGCCTAACTCAAATTAATTAGTCATTGTACAGAAATTGATTGGCTGGTAGATCTATTTAATTTGATGCAGGTGTGTTGAAAAAGGGATACAAGGAAAACCTGCTGGATTGCAGCCGTCCTAGGACTGCATTGAATAGCCTTGCCTTATACTATGATAAACTGTTCACACGTGAAACATTTCACATAACATAATTAGTTTTCTTAGAACTTGAAAAAAAAAAACATTGAAGTATTAATGTGATTGTCTCTGACTGAAAAAATTATGTGCTGACAGCAGATCTTATAAATGACATAATTCTGTCATTCTTGGGTTGTGCCATGGTGACATTATACTTTATTACGGTTTATGTATTATGTTCAAACAATTATGATGTTATAACAGGATATGAATCATACTGTAAAAACATGAAACCTGTTAATGTAATGCGATTTTTATGAACTGTACGTTGTATTAAGTTAAATTAACAATGAAAAATTATATTGCTAAAACATTAGAAGTTAGTATTTTAACATGAAAAATACATTACTAAAGCAATAAACTTGCCACGTAACATCTTAAGTTGTTTTCTTGGAGGGCTGTAATATATGACATTTCTCTGCAGATAACTGCCACCAGCTGTCAGGGGATTATCATGTCATGTCTACAGCTATGGTGCACAATTAAATTAAAGAGGCACTACTGAACAATGGCAGAATTTCCCACTTTGGTGCCCCTAACGAATTCTAATCCAGCATCAGTCATCCTGTCTCTTCTCTAAGCTCTCTCCAACCAATATAAATCAATCCGATACCCACTCTGGTCTAATCTCTTGCTCTATCTGTCTTTTCTCTTTGTTTTCATCACTTCCTCTGATAATATCCTCTTGGAATTATTTGCTGAATCAGCCATGTTTGCTGATGCTCTGGGCTGGATAAAAAAATTGGTGTTTCTCAGCTTCGGGCGGCTACAGGGAAAAGGTGGCTTCATGAGGTGCATAGCATAGTGCATAGTGTGCCAGTGTGTCATCAAAACGAGTCAGAAACATGTAGTATTAAAGTGAGAAAGTTAGAAAGTTATGTAGTACTGCAGCCAAATCACCTTACCTAAAACAGAGGACCAAAACCTATGTACCTAAGTTATTAAACTGATGTATAAAATAAAATGGTAATAGTCATTGAAAGCACTCACACCTCAAACTGCTGTTGAATTAATGTCCTTTTACTAAATAAATATCACATTTTATTAAGACAATTAGGCATTAAAATGGTTACTGATTATATTGACTAGATGCTTTATTTCTATTTAACCAGCTTTTAATTGACCCATCTTGATAAATTAAACTTTCTGAAGCACTAATTCAGTCAGCGTGGCCTTAGTCATGGCCTTTGCTGCTTTCAGTTTTTTATTTTATTCACTAATGATTTCAATCAATGTTAAGTAGTTGTCATTGACATTTCCTGCATAGATTCCACTACTTCATTGGTTTCATTGGCCAATTAACAGCAGTTAGATTCCATGACTGCTTTGACTAATATCTGAGGCCCAAACTGTTTTTGTTTCAAAGTGAGATCATCCTAAGTTATCTCTCTCTCCTTGACCTGTTCTGTGCAAAGTCCACATCTTTTATTTTTATATTTGCCATCCTCATAGGTGCAATTTTCCAGGGTCTGGCACACTTTATTCTGATCCTACCCTCAGCTTCAGCAGGAATGGGCCACTTTGTGTCTGAAAATACCAAAATAACAAGGCAGAGGCCTTTTTGTAGAGCTAAAAACCTGGAACCAAAACGTTTTTAGGACACCAGCATCTCGCAAAAATCTCATTTATCCTGCTATATCTGTAATGAAACCCCACATCTCTGCAAGGTGCACCCTATATTTTCTGTAAGCATTTTTTAAAACTACCCTCCTTTCCCTGTTTGCAGTGGCGGAATGCGCCAGCTGCATTAAGTGGGCCATTTATACGATGGGGGCAATTCATCTTACAAAGCCGTCTTATTAGACTGTCACTTACACAGTATGAACAGTGCCTTCAAAACACCCCATGGGATTTATCTGCTATTTTACAGCGAGAGAAAGAAAACAGCAGCTAATTGGACTGAGTCATCTCATCTTCTGCAGCACTGAAACAACAGATGTAGAAAAACAAAAATTCGAACAACGGTCCTGTGGTATGAAGACATATAGTTCGACTAATGCTGCTGCAGTGTTTGAACAAATGTCCGAGAACACAAACAAAAGGGAAAAAAAACAAAAAACTAAGGTATTGATGTTTAAATAGTCACAGCATGCAGATAGATGGAGCGACAGACAGTAAAGAGAGAGGGAGACGGAGTGGCGGAGGAGGAGGAGTGATTGCCTGTCTGTGCTGCGTGGAAAGTAATCTCAGAGCAATCAAGAGGCGGGGGCGGCCAACAGCTCTGCGGTTTGCCTCCTGAAAACCGCAGGCAGGTTGAGAAAAATCATTAGGTGCCGCTCTTGACCCCATAGGTCACTTTTATTGGACAACCACTGTTTTTCATATTAGACCCACACTGGTGGAGAAAGACAGGCAGCAACACGTAACCAACAAACAAGAGCAGAAAGAGTCAAGGTGTGCTTGTTTTCGAAGCATCTACGGATCAAGTCCTCATGTAATCCCTGACTGACTCAATGATGTTGCGATCAGAGCTCTGCAGGAGCAATTTGTTGCAACGGTCCTTGTTTCTGACACTGATGATGCTTCTTAATAACTCCAACTAAAACTTTTGCACAGTGCTGCAGACACATTGGCCGCCCCCAGGGAAAAGTGTGCGTCTAAAGGGCACACGGGGGCTAAGTTGATGCCCTGCAGCGCCTCTTTAGTGCTGCCATTTCTGATCGACGGTGAAGCTTTTATCTCTCCCCTGGAGTCGGTCTGAATAGAGGTGTTTTTCTTTTTTATAAAAGGAAGCAGGTCTTTTGCTCACCTTTGGTATCTTTTTGCCTGATTGTAGGGGGGCGAGCACAGAGTGCAGAAAGCACTGCAGGGGAAGCTGTGGTGGGATTAAATCATAAACCATGGGCACAGGTAGCTACAGAGACGAGGAAATTAACCTCATCTTGACAAGGCCTGTTTTGTTCTGCCTCCTGTCTGAAATGACCTATCCCAAAAAAAAGGGGTATATCTTTACAACTACAAGGGATGCATATACAGTGAGGAAAATAAGTATTTGAACACCCTGCTATTTTGCAAGTTCTCCCACTTTGAAACATGGAGGTGTCTGAAATTTTCATCGTAGGTGCATGTCCACTGTGAGAGACATAATCAAAAAAAAAATCCTGAAATCACATCGTATGATTTTTTAACAATTTATTTGTATGAAACAGCTGCAAATAAGTATTTGAACACCAATCTTTTAGCTAGAATTCTTACCCCCAAAGCACCTTTAGTCCGCCTTTAAAAAGTCCACCTGCACTCCACTTATTATCCTAAATCAGAAGCACCTGTTTGAGGTTGATGGCTGCATAAAGACACCTGTCCACCCCATACAATCAGTAAGACTCCAACTAATAACATGGCTAAGACCAAAGAGCTGTCCAAAGACACCAGAGACTAAATTGTAGACCTCCACAAGGCTGGAAAGGGCTACAGGGCAAT
>JBAMHW010000027.1:16599980-16626034 GCA_037177495.1 Rhadinocentrus ornatus
TAAAATAGTCCTAGGAATTAGTAAAGTAGTCCTCGGAATGATTAAAGGGGTCTTTGGAATGATTAAAGTGGTCCTCGAAATGAGTAAAGCGGTCTTTGGAATTAGTAAAATAGTCCTAGGAATTAGTAAAGTAGTCCTCGGAATGATTAAAGGGGTCTTTGGAATGATTAAAGTGGTCCTCGGAATGACTAAAGCGGTCTTTGGAATTAGTAAAATAGTCCTAGGAATTAGTAAAGTGGTCATAGGAATTAGTAAAGCGGTCATAGGAATTAGTGAAGTGGTCCTTGTAATGTGTAAAATACCCCATGGAATGAGTACAGTGGTCCTTGGAATTAGTAGTATTCCTGTCTCTCATAGAATTGACTTCAAAATCCTGCTGTAAGTTTACAAAGCACTAAACGGTTTAGGACCAAAATACATTCAGGATCTTCTGGTTCGTTATGAACCAACCAGATCCGTCAGGTCATCAGTGTCAAGTCTGTTCCCAGAGTCAGAACTAAACGTGGAGTTCAGTTTTTATGCTCCTCACATGTGGAACAAATTCCCAGAAAACTGCAGGTCTGCTGAAAGTCTCAGCAGTTTTAAATCAGGGTTAAAAACCTTTCTA
This sequence comes from Rhadinocentrus ornatus, assembly GCA_037177495.1. Lineage (NCBI taxonomy): Eukaryota > Metazoa > Chordata > Actinopteri > Atheriniformes > Melanotaeniidae > Rhadinocentrus > Rhadinocentrus ornatus. Next base: position 16,600,588 of record JBAMHW010000027.1, read on the forward strand.
TTTGATTCCTTTTATCAGGACAACTGTTCAATTCCCCATACTGGAACTTTATTTTGTGCTTTTTATCTGTTTTAGTTTAGGTCTTTTAATCTTTTTTTTTTCCTGTTTTTATTTTATTTCTTTAATGTCTTTTAAAGTCTGTTTTAAATGCACTTTAATTGCTTCTTGCACCCCGCTGTAATACTTTTAATTGTTTTATGTAAAGCACTTTGAATTGTATTGTACATGAAATGTGCTATACAAATAAATTTGCCTTGCCTAGTAAAGTAGTCCTTGGAATTAGCTAAGTAGTCCTAGAAATTAGTATGGTGGTCCTTGGAATTAGTAAAGTGGTCCTAGGAATAACCATACCATACCATTTTATTTCTAAAGCACTTTAAAAACAACATAACAGCTGACCAAAGTGCTGTACAATAAATTAAAAAGTGAAAAAAAGCATAAAAAAACACACAAATAAAGAAGGATAAAAATACAAATAAGGCTACAAATGACCACATAGGAGATATACGAAATTTAAAATAACACAAGTACATACAAAGGGTAAGACACAGATGACAACTCACACTTGCCTGAAAGCCAAAGAGTAAAAGTGTGTCTTTAAACAAGACTTAAAAACAACAAGACAAGGAGCCGGTCTGATCGGCAGTGGAAGCTCATTCCATATTTAGGAGCTAAAACTGAAAAGGCTCTGTCTCCCCTGGATTTCTAAAATGTTTTCGGGACAGTTGATGCATGCTTTTATTTCTAGTAGGTTAGATTATTGTAATGCCCTGCTCTCTGGTCTTTCCAAAAAGTCCATCCAAAACCTACAGCTACTTCAGAACTCAGTGGCACGAGTTCTGACAAGGACCACAGGAGGGCGGGATCACATTACACCAGTTTCAGGATTGATTTTAAGGTTTTTTAGTAGTTTATAAATGTCTTAATGGTCTTGGGCCCTCTTATTTATCAGACCTTCTTTTAAACTATGAAGCCTCGCGGCCCCTGAGGTCCTCTGGGGCCTTTTAGTTGTTCCAAGGGTAAGGACCAAAACATACGGCGAGGTCTCTTTCCATTGTTGCGGCCCTCGACTGTGGAACAGTCTGCCAGAGGGTCTCAGGGCTGCAGAGACTGTTGATGTCTTTAAAAAGAGTCTTAAGACCTACCTTTTTAGCTAAGCTTTTAGCTAAATTTTATTTGATGTTAATGTATTTTTTATATAACTTTATTTCACATAATTTATTTTCATTATTACTCAACTGTATTACTTCTTATTTATTTATTCATTCATTCATTCTTAGCTGTTCTTATTGTTTCTTAAGGTTATTTAATCTTCATTTTAACTCGGCGGCCACTGTAAGACATGGGTGGACTGGCTCCTGGTGTGGATCGATCCCCATGGTATTGTTTCCTCACAGCAGCATCAAGCCAGATGTGAATCACTTTTAGTATTGTATACCTACATTCAGTTTGGAGACAGAAATTTGAGAGTCATGTTTGTACAGAATTGGATGGGAGGGCTGCTTTGCGTGTGTGCGTGCGAAGATTTTAATGAGTGTTTTATTTTTATTGTTATGTAATTATATTTTGATGTGTGTAAAGGCTTGTTTTATTTTTAATATGCATTAATTGAAATATGCTTGAATTTTTTTTTATCATGTAAAGCACTTTGTGTTGCTTTCAGCATGAAAAGCGCTTTTATAAATAAAGTTTGATTTGATCTGGTCTGCTGATCTAAGAGCACATAATGGCATATATGAGTGAAAGTTCAGACATATATAAAGGGGTAAAACCAAATACCAATAAAAACGTAATAAAAGCATGGATAACCGTTTCTAGGTGACGTCTTGACAGGAGGGGCTTGATTTTTTACAGCTGCCTTTACTGAAGGAAGCAAGACTTTACCACAGTATTGACTGTGAGAATTAGTAAAGTAGTCAGTGCAATGAGTAGCTGTACATCAGTAGTTGTACATGTAGAGATGGGTCAAGTTTTCTAATTGGGATTAATAAAGTAAAATTTTTTATTATATCTCTTGATGCCCCCTGTACTGGGGGCTCTCGTCAAGAGGTTAACTACTCATCAGCCTTAAGAACAGGTCTGTCGAGGTGTTCTAGCTGATCTTAGGATGTTAAAGGGTAATGGGGTTGATAGCTTCCCTGGTAAAACCTAAATGACTTGTGCAACAGTCTCTCTTTTGTTAACAATTCTATAAGGAAGCTTTAATAACCAAAAAGTCTGCACACTTCCAGAAGCAACTCCCTGGTCACGGGCTTTTCTTAGACTCTGCTGGTCTGGCAATCTTCTCTTAAAGGTCTTCATATTGCAGACATTGTAATTAGTTCTTTGTCATTAGTGCAATTTATTGCTTTGTGTATCCCTCTGAGATGCATGTACTCAAACACAAAGGTCTTAATTTGCAATATTACACGATGTGTAATTGGGAAATTCCCGCAGAGATTTAACCAAAGTGGACGGTGGAGCAGGTTGTGTGTCGATGATGAGCAGGTGCAATGAAAAGACCCTGTGTACCTTTTATGTAATTAGACCTCAGTCCACCTTATTGGAAAACAGCTAATCGGAAGCTCGTCAGGCTGCTGGACAGTGATGGAACCTGAAGGCCTCGTGTGTGCTGTAATTTACTTCTCTTAGCAAGTCGCCTGAGATTAGCGAGGTTTTACACGATTTCTCCTGTAGCCTCCTACTGCAGAGCAAAGAAATAATAAGAATAATAATGCTAAGCCCCATATGGAATGAGTTATTGGTTGAAGTCATGATATTAAACAGCTTTATACGAGCAGGTGACACTGCTGCACCAGCCAATTTCCCTAGATATGAAAAGAAAAAGATTGCAGGTGGGATTACCCTGTGTGTGGTCAGGGGGGAGGCAGCCGACATTGCCAGGGACGCTGTCACCTTCCTCTCCTGTCGACTGTTTGCCTTTGAGCCGCCTTTTGTCCTCTTCCTCTACTTCTCCTAGTTTTTGTTTGCTTTTTGGAGGCTCATCCTCCTTCCCAAGCTCGTCACGTTTGTCTTCTCTGGCTTTTACCGGGCTTAGCTCAGGCTTGCCAACGATACTCTGTTGGGCCGTCGTCGTGGGGGGTTGAGGAGGCCTGGGCAGCTCTGAGCCAGCTGAAGGAGAGGTTGGAAAAAGAAGAAGAAAAAAAGAAAAAAAGAAAAAGATGATCACTCTATTGGAGTTGCACGGTGTAATCAGACTTTGACGTTTTATTCCCTGGAGAGATATCCATCATCTGAAGTGTGACAAAATGACTGCTGACATGAAAGTAAAACTCAATATGGCTCATTAGTGATGTTATTACAGGAGCCATCATAAGTCTTCCTCTGACAAGTGGTTGTGTAAAACCAGCAGACATCAGCAGGGCTGCAGAGGAATGCTTACCTTTTGTTTTTGCAAGGATTGCATTCACAGTGAACATAAATAAATACTTTCAAGTGTATGATATGAATGTGGTTGACTGATTGCTGTAAAGTGACCATTGATGGAAAGCGTGTACTGTTATGGACATTTTTATCCCCAGTCAGCTTCAAAAAGAAGCAGTCAGAACACCTGCCACTGTCCTCTTGGATCAAACAGTCAATCATTGGCTAAAAAAATTAATTATGCTTGTGTCCCATTGTTTTGTTAATTGGTCACCTGCATAATGTGCAATCAAACCAAAACAAAATAATTGTCAGCAATTGCTGCATCTGTGCTGGGCTTCGTCAGAATTCACACAGCTGATGACAATACCAATGGCAGGGTAATCAGCGTAAAGACGACCTAACTTCACTCCTTAACCATTCCTTATTGTTCAGTGGCTCTGCTGTACGCTTAATTTCTTTATATTTTTCTATTAAGCAACCAGACTTTGTTATGATCTCTTAAAGTGGTCTCCAGGAACAGTTCTTCAGGCTTTCCAAAGGTCTTTTAAAGCTTTTCTTTTTCTTTGGATGATTGCTGATTTTTTGCCCATTTACAGTGCAGTTATTTTTTCAGGTTATTTTCAGGTGTTTTTTTAAGCTACTATGAATCATTTAAGCATAAAATAGTCATTTGTCTCAATGCAAGAACCAGTGTTGTGTCGACATATAACTGTTGTACTGAATAATAATAAAAATAATAAATTTTATTTATAATGCACTTTACATTTTAAAGAAAATCTCAAAGTGCTACAAGTAAAAATGACAAGTTGAAACTAAAAGAAGCATAAAACACACAATTTCATAAACTAATAAATACCCTAAATTATATAAAAGCCTTTCTGAATAAAATCGTTTTTTCAGGTGTTTCTTTTTAAGAAGACGCTACTGTCTGTGGCACCCTCAGTGTTCAGGCAGGGCGTTCAACAGCCATGGAGCAGCAGCCTGATCCTGGGTGGGTAAAGGCAGGTTGAGTCAGTGGTCCGAAGGCAGCGAATGATAGAGTGTGGAGATAGTAGCTCTTTTAAGAAGCCAGGGGCGTGGCCATACAGACACTGAAAGGTGAGCAGGCAGATCCTAAACTCTATCCTCTGCTGAACAGGGAGCCATTGTAAGAACTGCAAGACAGGGGTGATGTAGTCGTATTTGCGCCTCCTTGTCAAGATGCAGGCAGCACAGTTCTGGATGTTAAAAAAGGATGTTTTACAGAGATTTTAAAGGTAGTGGTCAAATGAAAGGTTTGCCACAGAGGTGGAGAGAGGGATGTAGTGGTTGGAAAATGAAATGGTTGTGATGGAACAGAAATGGACCTGATGTGGGGTGCAAACAAGGATGGCCTTGGTTTTTGTGCTATTAAGCTGTAGAAGGTTTTCTGTCATCCACGCCTTTATCTCCCCCAGGCAGAGAGTGGATAAGGTGGCCGTCAGTGAGGTGGGGTCAGTCTGCAGGTAGAGCTAAGTATCATCGACATAGCAGTGGAAAGAAATTCCATGCTTGCCAACGATGTGACCCAGGGGGAGCAAATAGATGGTAAACAGGGTCGGGCCAAGGACAGACCCCTGAGGGACCCCACACGTGACAGCGTGAGGCCTCAACCTGGCATCTCCCAAGGCCACACATTTAGCCCTACCTATGATGAAAGACTGGAACCACTCAAGGACAGTTCCAGTCAGACCAATGGTATACTGCAGGCGGTGGAGTATATGGTGGTCCACTGTATTAAAAGCCGCTGTTAGATGAAGGAGGACCAGAAGAGATGGGGAACCCCTTGTCAGCCGCCATCAAGAGATCACGTGCGGCTCTGAACAGGGCTGTCTCTGTGCTATGCGCTGAACAAAAATCAGACTGAAACTTTTTGTAAAGGTCACTAGTCTTTAGGTGGTCCTCAAGCTGGGTAACCACCACCTTTTCCAGGACCTTTGAAATAAAAGGCAAGTTTGAGATAGGCCTGTAATATGACAGTGTTTTGGGTCTAGACCAGATTTTTTAAGTAGTAGCTTAATGAGAGCTGTTTTTAGGGGTGATGGAACCAAACCAGATTTGAGGGAAGAATTTATTGTCACAGTTATAAGAGGGCTTATGGCAGAGACATGTTGTTTTAACAAAGTCGTGGGGAGAGGGTCCAGTAGACAGGTGGAGGACCCTATCCTGTGGATTGTGTATTCCACCTGCTCCACCGTGACTCCACAAACCTGTTGTTTTTTTTTTTTCAGATATAAGCTGAAAACTTGATGAATGGTAAGCAGTGTGTTCCTGAACTGGACATGTGGAGGACAAAAGAAGAAGAGTTAGGACAAAAAAACTAACTGAAACAGATGAAGAGGATCTGAAATCCAGCAAAGACTGGACGCAGGACCTTAGAGCATCTAGACCTTCAGTTGATGCATCTACTATTCGCCGAAGCCTGATGAGAAATGGTCTCCGTGAAGGGTAGATGAAAGATACAAGAAGTTGAAATGAGCTTTCTCCACTGGATGAATGGACTCTCTCAGAAATAGAGAAGCTCAACCATCTGGGAGAGGTTTAGAGTAGAACCACTGGCTCAGATATATGGTTAAGGATCCATCTATGAGGTGTTCCAGGTGTGTCCCACAGGAAAGAGGCCCCAGGGAAGATGTAGAACACTATGTTGGCCTGGGGATGCCTTGGAATTCCCCAAGACAAGCTGGAAGAAGTGGATGGGAAGGAGAGTCTGTGCTTCCCTTGTTAAGCTGATGATAAGCAGTAGAAAATGGATAGATGTATGGATGTATGGAAGGGTGGCTGTAAAGAAGCCATTTCTTAAAGTAACACTACATAACTTTCCAACCTTAAAACTTTGTGTTTCTGACTCATTTGGATGCCACACTGGTACATCCTGAGGCAGAGAAACCATACTTGCAGCTCGGGGCATCCTGTTAAAGCCGTGTTTTGCTTTGTGGCACATGCCAGTAAATGGATATCAACACACTGGCCGCTTTAAATGTGCTGTGGCCGATTCAACAAAAAAATCCAGGGAATTATCAGGGGAAGTGAGGAAACAAAAAAGTGACAGAGCAAGAGATAAGACGAGTGTCAAGATAAGACTGTCTTTTGCGGGCTGGGGGGGGGCTCACAGTGTAGGTAGGATGCAAGATGGATTCCGAATTAGCCGTCGTTAGGGAGTGCCTCACTGAGAAAATCTGTTCAAGTTCTCTAGCATGTCTTTAAAGTGTGGCACATTTAAAGGGAAAGAGGGAGAAAGTGTTGAGGTATGCCAAATGACACAAGAAGTGGACTGAAAAGCAGAGGCGGGATATATCCTCCATAGATGAGCTTGGAAAGTCCTTCAAGAAGTCTGGAAAACTATTCCTGATGACTACTTAAAGAAATTACATGAAAGCTTCTCTAAGAGGTTTCAGATTGTTGAAAGATGCAGCAAATACTGACTTCACAAACTCTGGCTTTGCTTTATAGATTGTATTTCTGTTCATGTCTGCATGTTTCCTATTTTAAACAGTAAAGTAATTCTTTACCCATAAAAATGATTATCCTTATTTAACTTTCCCTGCAAAAGTGTACTTTTGCACTTTTTGTACTAAAGTTTTTTTTTCTTTTATATCAAGGTAGAATTAACAGGCAAATCTGATTTACCAAAAGAGCACAATTATTTAAAACCAACTGCAAATGTCACAGCCTGAGTAAAACTTGAAAAAAAGAAAAGAAAGGCAAATACAATTTCATTTCTCTCCTCTTGTGGTTATATTTAAATCACATTCTCTTACAATATTTGTCAAACTTGAGGTGCGAAATCTTACAAGGCAGTATGTTGTGAGAGTCCAGGACGCAGAGGGCTAATTAGTGATCCTGCCTCTTTGTGGTTTGTTTCTTCAAAAGGCCAGCTCTAGTCAGCTTCCTCAAATGTCATACCAGTCTCTGGGCTCCTTTGCCTGCTGTTTGCCCCCCCACCGCACTCACTCACTAACAAGGCCACAGAGAGACGGCTCAATTTGTGTTGAGTTGTCCCCACCAAGAAAGACGTTAACAGAGGAAATCCTGCAGGGGGTGTGCTTCGATTTTACCAGTCGACCCCTTGTTTGTCCACCCATCAGGACCCCATTAGGTCTGTAGTGGCTTAATAAGGGTCCAAAATCGACACAATACATAGGAAAAAAAGAGTGTGATCCTGCATGTGAAACGCTGTTGTAACTCTCTGAATTTTAGAGCTACAGTTCTCAGACTTTATATAAAATACCCCCTTTTGTTTACTATAAATGGCACATATGGCAGCAGGCATTGTTAAGCTAACTTCATCAAAATAGCGGCTTGAAATTAGAAAAGTTAAAATGATTCACATTTGGTCTAAACGCATCAACTTAATTTGTTGTAGGTCATGTGATTTTATCTTAAACTGTATAAATACTAAAAGTTTGTTTTTTTCTCCCAATAAAATCTGCATATGCCTGTTTGCAGCCCTGACAACAACCATGTGAGGTTGAGAAGGAAGCAGGTAAACACTGAATTGATCATATGACTCCTAGCTCATCCCTAAGTAGGGGAAATGTTACAACCATACCTGGTCTCTCCTACCAAAACCCAGTATGAAAAAAGGTGGAAAAAAACAGGGGTAGAGTGCTAGATGAGTGGTGTGAAGAGCCATGAGATAACCAAATTACCTTCTTCCTCCATCCATCTCTCACAGTAGGTGCTGAGAGACAAATTACGAGTGTAAGAGCTGAAAGACTGAACCATGCCCACGCTCCAGGCCTTAAAAAAGCTGTGAAAAGGAAAATGGCTCGACTGAAGTTGTCTGGTTAAATTAAGCAGAGGAAACAGTTCAAAACAAACCCGACTGAGATGTCAAACCTTGTCACGTGAAGGAGGCAGAGAAATAATCCATGACAGTTTGATTAAAAGCAGTCTAGGATTTCTGCCAAAACAGTCCAACTATAATCCAATTAACCTCCAATTAATATGCAGTGTTATTGTTTAACACCTGGAATTAGCCAAGCTCCTCTTCCTGTCACACAGGAGATCAATTTCATTGTTAAACATGAGAGAAGATGAATAAAATGCTACACTCAACATCAAATAGAAGATAAACTCTAAACCTACTTTGTATTTCTTTAGACTTTTGGAACAAAAACGAAAAAGAAACAGATTTAACAGCATTTACCTGCTGTAAAGTCAGCTAAAAACATTAACTAACTAAAAATGTTATTATGTCATTTAAGTTCAGTTTTATTAGTAAAAACAAAACATGACAAAAGAACAGCGATTCCAGCATTAAATATGAAAACAAAATATTCCAAATCTTATCAACCCATATTTTATTCCCACTAGAACATTAATAACATGTCAGATGCTAAAACAGAGATTTTACCATGTGATGGAAAATATATTCTGATAATGAATGGCAGCAACACGTCTGTAAAGAGTAGTTCCAGGGTGATGTTTAGCATTGTGTAGCATCCCCTTTTTCTTTAACATCTGTCTGTAAACATCTGGGAAGTGAGGAGGCCTGTAACTGGAGTTTAAGGAGAGGAATGTTGTCCAAATTTGGTCTGATGCAGGATTCTAGCTGCTCTACAGTCCTGGACCTTTGTTGCTGGATTTCTGCTTTTATGATGCTCCAGGTGTTTTGTATTGGTGAAAAGTCTGGACTGCAGGCAGGCCAGTTCAGCAGCCGGACTCTTCTCCTGTGAAACCATGCTGCTGTGATGGATGCAGGATGTGGCTCACCAATGTCTTGCTGAAATCTGCACGGCCTTCCCTGAAAGAGATGTTGTCTGGATGGGAGCAGATGTTGCTCTAAAACCTTCATGTACTTTTCAGTATTGTTGGAGCTTCACAGATGTGGAAGCTGCCCACGCCATAGGCACTAATGCAGCCCCATACCATCAGATATGCAGGCTGTTTACATGTCCACTGATAACAAGCTGGATGCTCCCTCTCCTCTTTAGTCTGCAGGACATGCCGTCCATGCATTTTTATCCAGTTTTCCATTTTGTCCCAAACCATTTTAAATGAGCTTTGGTTCAGAGAAGACGGCAGTGTTTCTGGATCCTGTTCACATGTGGCTTCTTCTTTGTATGAAAGAGCTTTAACCTGCATTTGTGGATTTTAGGGTGAACTGTGTTCACAAACAGTGATTTCTGGAAGTCTTCCTAGATCCATGCAGTGATTTCCAGTTGAGAATAAAATCTGCTTTTAATGCAGAAGATTACCAGCATCCAGTTTTGACCTTTGACTTTGTCCAATGCACACAAACATTCCTCCAGATTCTCAAGTTTTGTTTAAATATGTTGCATTGTTGGAGAATTGAAAGGTTTCATGTTGCCGAAAATTACTCTGAACTGCTGAAAAAGTTTTTTTAGGTTAGCTTATCTTCTGAGAGGCTTTGCCTCTCTAAGGTGCTCTTTATTCCCAATCATGTTGCCAAATAACCTAACTAGTTGTCCCAGCTGGTTCTCAAGGTATTTTTTAGTACGACTTATTTTTCCTGCCCTTAAAATCAAGATCCTTTTCATGAAATAATAAAAAGTTAAACTTGATATTTGTGAATAAAATGCCAATTTCTCAGCTTTTCAAACCATTGCGTTCTGATTTTCTTTACATTTGGTAGAGCATCCCAATTTTATTGGAATTAAAGTTGTAAAGTTATTGATCATTCGATTTTTCATCTCATATCTGAAATAATAAAATCTTTATTATGAACGGTTTCTGTGCCTGTTTACTGTCGCTGGAAGATTTTCTCAGTGATTGTTGTTTAAATTTAACATTAAATTTAGTCATCTATTCAAAAACGCCAAACTGACCTGTTGCCAATTAACCTGATTAGTTGTCAGATGCTACTCGGGTTGTTTTTGATTTGTACTAATTACCTTTTCCAGCCTTTTGTTGCTCCTGTTCAGACTTTTTACAGATGTGTTGCTGGCGTCAGATTCACAATCAGCTCATATTTCTCCACCTAATCCTTACTTTGTTAAGCCAAAATCCTGACATTATTGCAGTCTTCTACCAAAATCAGTATAGAAAATAGGCAACATACAGCATCTTCCAGAGTGAAAAATAAGGAAGATGAAGTTTCACCTATTTATCAGATATTACAGGTATTCCTATGGGGATTAACAAATGTCCATCTGAATCACATAGAAGGGCACGTATGTAGAAAAAAAGGTATAAAATGAAGGAAATTCTGGAGAGAAAACAAAAAAAGTGACTATTACACTAATGGAAGTTGCAGGAATTCCAATATAAATTCAGAGCCTTCAAGCTAGCAAGCAGTGGCCCTTAGTGGTGTTGTAATTCAATTTTCTCACTGGCTTCACTTGTGACATCAGATGAATAAATTTAACATATCTGTGGGTTTAATAAATGCCTGGATATAATAAAATGCTTTATTTAATTCAAGCATCATGAATCGTTTCTGCTACAAAACACATACAATAGGATTCTGAATATCTGGATTTGTTTTATTTATTCCAAACATGAAGCCCTGCTATTGTCATTTCACATAGAAATGTCCCAAGTTTCTGTTGTCACTTAAACATTTTTCCTCTTGAAGGAGATCATATCTCTCATGTCATAATAAAGGCTCCCACCTGATTATTTTCTTACATTTACATGAGGTGAGGATTGCAGTGCCAAGCTGAGCGATATCTCCATAAATACAGTTGTTATTTATCAGCGCGCTGTCATGTACAAATTTAGCAGGTTGTTAAATTCCCTGTCTAGCAAGCTGACACAGCCTGCTGCTGTGAATGCAGAGCGGCGCTTGTGACAAAAAGAGAGTGTGATTGCAGAATAGTTATCAAGCATCTGCTGCAGCCGAGCATGAAACGAGGGGAATTTTGTTTGTACAGCATGTGTTTTAAGTGCATCAGCTTTACTTCTTGTGGACCGAGCTGCCAACAGTATTGATCCTGTGGCTGAATATACAATTTAGAGTCATCAATAAAGTGTTGTAACAGATTTTATTATTGAAAAATACATAAAACTGCTGTAAGCTATTCCCCGCTGGACTGATGACCTAAGGGTCAAGCCAGCAACATTTTAAGCTCACGTTGCCTTGCTTAGAAAACATGTTAAGAAAACCTTACAGAAAGTGTTAATTAGTGAGCTTTAGATGAAACTCAGCCAGCTTTTAACCCTCCAGTCTTAATGTTAAGCTAGTTGTCCTGTGGCTTTGATGGCTACTGCATAAGAGGGTATATTCTTTATTTTATGCCTTGATTTATTTCAAGCATAATTGACATTAACGTCGACACGCAACAGGCTAATTATACTATAGTTGAAGACATGCACATGGCCAGTTTCTCATCCCTGATTCTCTTCCTGTTTCTTTCCATCTGGAGGAGCCATGTGCAGTAGAACAGCTGCACACCGATCTGTAGTGCAATGAATCAAGTAAGCCACATGTCTGTGTGATTATGCAAATTACTGTGTGCAGCTTTGACAAGTACAGCTTTATAAATTTATTTATTTTTGCTTGTTTGTTTGTTTAACCATCTCTTGTCCAGCATAATAGCACAGAATGATACTCTGGCTACCGTGCTGTGCTGAGCTTAGCGGAAAGGAAATTAAGCTTTGTGGATTTAAGGCTAAACTTCACAACTCCGTATTGTATTGTTTTTTCTTGTTTTTTGGCTATTGTTGAGTTACATGGACCTGGACCTGACCAGTCAATCTGAAGAAGGGGGTGGGGGTTGACAAGACAAAAGGAATGAAGGGAAGAGAAAAGGAGAAGAGGAGCCAGACAACCAGCTGCTGCACCTAACAAAACTTAATAGAAAACATCCTACAGCTGCAAACAAAGCAGACAATCATCAGGAGCAACGATAAGAAGACAAACTGAGAATAACATGAGTAACAGAAACACCAGAAACAAGTACATAAAAACATATTTGAAACTAGTTGATGATCTTTCTTTAAGAATGAAACATTAGGCTTTTCAGGACAACTTCAGTGAGATAATCCTACTGTTAAAAATGTGAGTGTGGTTCAGAGAGCAAACAGGTCGGTTCAGATGATGTCAAATTAGGGCGGGACGATATGGCCAAAACTTGTATCACGATATATTTCTTAATTTTGGTCGATATGATATAATTCTGATATTGATATAAACAAAATAAAAACCTCAAAAAAACTGCCAAAAATGCCACAACAGATTCTGTAAAACTAAAAATTATTTTGCCAAGTCTGTGAACCTCCTCCAGTAAACATTTTAGAAATAAAAACTGCACAATAAATTAATGTTCACCTTTTATTTGTATCTAGCAAGGCTGAATTAGCCTTCAAACAAAGTAATTTAAAATCACCATCAAAGGTCAAATAAAACTTTTACCTTTTTCAATAACAATAGCTTTAACTACAACTTGGGCTTATTATGTTATTCTTATAGATTTGAACAAAGGTGCTTTAATTAGGCTTAAAAAGAAAAGTGCTCAGAATTGCTACCAAAAAAAAAAAAGAGTGAGCAACGACAATTGGTGCTTCATTTTCTGACTCAGCATATTCTATGAGTGGAAATGCTTCAAAAGCAGTTGCCTGGTAAGCAAAAAATAATAAAATAAAACAAAATTTTTAAGTCAATATTTTCTTTATCTTATAGTTTAATTTTATTAAGTGTAATTTTTTTTGTTAATTAGGAGTCTGGAACATGTCACCACTTTAAACTTTTTAAACACTTTGGTCCACACTCCTCATGAATAGACATTAATATCTGGGGGGGAGGGCAAACCAATTCCATACTATCGAGTTAGTCTTTCCTCTCTTATCAACTACTACGTCTGCTTTCTCTTCGCTTGTAGAAGCTTGTTCAGTCACGTTTGCATTACAGACATGAGCACTCGTTTTGTAGCTAAAACTAACAGCGTTGGAGCCTAGCCTAGCCTAGCCTTCTACCTCGTGCTGAGCACAGCCTACTGTTGCTGTGCTTTTTTTTTTTTCCTTCTTTTTTATTTTTTTACTGCTGCGGGCTTGGTCGGGGCTCATTGGTCAGGCTCCGTGTCTGTGGTGTACGTCATCACTTACATAGCCAATGTGTTGCAGCTCTTTCTGTTCGGTTTAAATGGCAGTCAGTGAAACACTGTAATTTTATACTGTATCTATATTGAAATATTGGAAATTTGTTCAAAACGCATATTACCGTTATTGAATAAAAGTATATTGCGATATATATTGATATTGAATTATTGTCCAGCCCTATGTAATATCAATTAAAGTCTCCATCAGTGAAATACATCATATTCATAGATCAGCTGTTAAACTAGTGATGAGTAGCAAGCAGGTATCTGAAGCTGCTGAACATCTCCATGCAGGGTTCTTCAGATGCTGCAGCTGTACATAAAACTGTATCTGGGCCTCCATTAACCAATTCTCACAAAGAGAAATGTTTGCAGTTGACTCAGAAACACATGGACTAATTTACAACCAGTTTAATTCCCTGATGAATGCTATGCTGCACTGGATGGTCCAGATGGACAGAGGTCTGGATGACCAACGAGGCTGCCACATCAGCACAGTGGTGGTGGAGCAATGATTTGGGCTGGATTAATGGGGAATGAGATGGTAAGACTCCCTTAGGGTGGCCTAGGCTAAATCTGTTCAGTTTCTAACTGACCGTCTCCTGCCGCGGTATGAAAGATGGAAGCATTACCTCTGCAGTAAAGACAACGCTCCATCCCATGATGCAGAAATACCAGCAGAATCTTTTGTTGCTATAGGTATAAAGAGAGGAAAATTCATGGTGAGGCCACCATCATCCCCTGACCTCAATCCTACTGAGAACACGTGAAGCATCCTTAACCGTTAAAACTCCTCTACATCCTCCCGAGCGGTATCGCTAACATTGTCAGCAGTGTCTCAGGAACGGTAGTGTGTAGCTCTGTGGAATAAATTGTGATGGATAGCTTACCATTTAGGTAATCTATGGAAGTTTTTCCAGGCATTTACATCCCAACCAGTATGTTTACAATCCAGCCAGAAAATCTAGTGTTTTTTCAGAGACTATCTGGTAAATCCACCATAATCCACGATAACGCCAGTATTTCTCACATTTTCCTCATAAAAACATCACTATCACTTCAGTGTTGCTAAGAGACCTCTATTTAGACCTGGAAATGATGATGAAGCCACATCCTGTCAAACTTTCCACCAATCAGAGAGCTTAAATTGATGATAATTCCCAATCAGTAGCAGCCAAAGATCAACAAGTGAGCAGAAAGTTCTCTGTGTGTCTGAAAAGAAGGATAAATAATGCTCCTCTATGGCTGGAATAAAGCCAAGAAGATGTTTCTGATGCACGGTGGCGCCAAAAAGCAGCTGAGTTGGAGTTGGTTTAGTGAGGATAGCAGGTACATAAATAGTAGCAGAAATAACTAGAAATGAGGAAAAAGTGGAAATAGTTTCTATTGTGTGCTTGTTTAAGTGCCAATATTTCTTCTCCCGAAAGCCAAGACTTAAGAGAATGATGTGCAGATGAGAAAAGGCTTGGTCACTGTTGATCTGTGTTATTTCTACAAAGTTCTGTTAGTGATAAATTCTGCTTTCGTGTTTTGGTTGGCCTTTAAGCTGCTATAATCATTAATATATTCATTTTACATCATTTTATCCTCATTATCTGACAATTGAGGCAGTTCTAAAAACATAATGTCTGTATGGTGACTGGGATTAAAAGGGATGAGCTTCTAAAGGCATTTTTATAGTAGAGAACAGGCGGACGAAAAATCGCAAGTAGACCTCCAAACAGCAACTTTAGAGGTAATTCTGGTCTCCTCAATGAAGTCCAGACAGAAATTATCCATGGACTTCCAAGTTAGATCGATTAGGGTGATGTCAGAGATGAGCTCCATGTTAACAGTGTTTGCCTTTGCTACTTTGAATTAAATGAAGGTTTAAGTTTGTATCTCATCCTGCAAAAAAACCACCTCACTAAACTGATTTGGAAACACACAAGTGTTGGATTTTTCTTTCCTCTTAACCGATTTGATGCACCTCAGACATTTAAACAGGACCTGCAGTCTGCCAGGTCATAACGACTTCCCTCTCCTACTCTTTTTTTTTTTTGTGAGATACAATCATAGGCTGTCAAAGAGAAATCACCTGGAGCCAGCTCAACTTTTCCCCAACTTTGTGCAAGACGTTTGCAGCAAAAGTAGGCGCCTGCTCTCTCTCAGCCTGACAGGTGAGAATTATACTGTGTCCTTGTCATCTGCAGAAAAAGAGCGAGACAGACAATATTCTCTGTGCTATTTCAGACTCTGGCAAGCCTGCCTCCATCTTCTGCTATCGCGCGTCTCCATCTGGTGAAATCTGTAATGCTGTTCAAAAGTATTATGTCAACAGACTGATACGACTAATATTGACAGGAAGGAAAATAAAGCAATGAATGGATTTTAGCTTCAGGAGATTCATTTCAAGCCAGAGATGGGGGCAGCGTTGTCCTTTATTTATTAATTTTCTTAAATGAAATCCGGTTTTCAATCAGTAAAATGATGATTGCGTATTTAAAAGAAGAGGAACCAGTGGTTTGAATAGTCTTACCTGGACTGACAGCAGAGGAAGAGCGAGGAAACTCGCACATCTCGCAGTAAGGCAGCAGGCGGCTGTTGGAGTAGGTGCAGGCCCCACAGTTCCACGTCGACATGGAATCGGGCTCAGACAGCTTTCGGGGCAACATGGAGATGGGGCTGATCTTTCCTGTTGTCGACCTCCGCTTCCCCCTGAATCGAGACCCTGGGCTCGGGCTGGCCTGAGGCGTCCGCAGCCTTTTCAGTTGCGGGGAAAAGTCCCGGTCAGGTGTAAATGATGCTGGAGAGCAGGAATTCTCCCCCTCCTCCTCATTACTGCCAACATGTTTGGCACCCGTCTCCCAGGCGATGGAGGTAGACGTTTCTTCTTTGTCTGTTCTTTTCCTCTTCTTCTCCTTGCTGGCACTTGGAGAGAAGAATGAACGGATGTCGTGCTGCTTCTCTTTCTCAAACTATGGAAAAACAATTCAAGTTCTGGTTAGTTTTTCCACATCCACCTGTACAGTGACAGAATAAATTACTAAAATCTTCCTTTTGTTGTCAGTGTCACAGAGAAGCAGAAAAAAACATGCTGGCAACATGCAGAAGAAACAAACCTGATGCAATATAACACGTACACACTTTATCATGTCCCCCTGTTCTACTGCTTGTTAAAACAAATATCCAATCAGCCACTCACATGGCTGCAACCCAGTGCATTTAGTCATGTAAACATGGAGACAACTTGCTGAAGTTGAAACTGAGCATCAGGACGAAGAAGTAGGGGGTTTTAAGTTACTTTGGACGTGGCACGGTTGTTGGTCTGAGTATTTATTGAAATTTTCACACAAAACCATCTCTAGGGTTTACAGAGAATGGTCTGAAGAAGAGAAAATATCCATTGAGTAACAGTTCTGGACCAGGATGTCTTGTTGATGTCAGAGGAGAATTGACAGACTGGTTGGAGATGATAGAAATAAGCACTGGTTCCAACCAAGATATACAGAATAGCATCTCTGAACACACAGCACATCAAACCTTGAAGCAGATTGACTACAGCAGCAGAAGACCACTCTGGATGCCTCCTGTCAGCTAATAACAGGAAACTGAGGCTACAACTCACACAGACTCCCCAATACTGGACAACAGAAGATGGAGAAACGTAGCCTGGTCTGATGAGTCTCTATTTTAGCTCCACATTCAGATGCTAGGCTCAAATTTGGACATAAAGCGCATGAAAGCATGGATCTACCCTGCCTTGGATCAATGGTTCAAGCTGCAGCTTGTGTAATGGTGTGGGGGATATTTTCTTGGCCTACTTTGGAGCCCTTAGTACCAACGTGGCCTGGTTTAACCAGCACAGCCTACCTGAGTATTGCTGCTGACCATGTCCATCCCTTTATGACCACAGTGGAGCATCTTCTGATGCTACTTCCAGCAGGAAAATGCACCATGTCACAAAGCTCAAATCATCTCCAACTGCTTTCTAGAACATGACAGTGAGTTCACTGGACTCCAACGGCCTCCACAGTCACCAGATCTCAATCAAATAGAGCAGCTTTGGGATGTGGTGGAATGGGAGATTCTCATCATGGATGTACAGCAGCTGTGTGATGTTATGTCAATATGGAGCAAAACCTACTTTACGCTCTACTGCACTGAAACATCCCAGGTCTTTTTTTTTTCCCATAAACATCCTGAAGAGCTTAGAATTAATACGAAGAGAGAAAAAAGCTTCTACGATCATTACATTTTAGTTAAGAGGTAATTATCAGACTGGTTGCTGCACTTGAAAATGAATCTTTTCTCTTCATTTAAAGCCACTCTTACAATAAGATTAGATTAGGGGATATTAGGACCTTCGCCTTCAACCTTTCTGCTGCCAATCTGACAAATTGGCCTCTTTGAGTTACTGGGCTCCTGATTGACTTCTCAACTAAATCCATTATGTCAGTAGATGTTCAGAGAAAATTCTGTCGGTTGGATAAAAGTACTTTGAGATAATCAGTTGGTGCCATTAAACCACAGAAGGGTTCAAAAAGGGTAAAAATGGAGGAAAATCACATGAAGTTGGTAAAAGAAATAATGGCATTTCTCTTGCTTTTATTTCATTTACTGACTTACATGAGTGAAAAATACGTCTTCATTTATGTTTCCCGAGTTCCCCGCCAGCGGTAGCACCATGTCGGCTGGTGTCCAAGCGTTGGCAAAGCTGAGGAACTCCCATCTATCCTTGTCCCCCTCATCAGCCTTCAGGTACTCCTTCCTGCCATTCAGAGTGCTGCCAGTAACGGTTTCCTGTAGGACACGTGACATTCAGCTCTCCTTAGCAAAAACCAAAAAAGCTAATCAGTCCAAACACAGTAAAAAAAAAAAAAAATAGTTTTTGTGAGACAAATTTTCCACTGATGCATCATTCAAATGAACTGTGACATCTATGAATGGTCAAGCAGCTTTGCATAAATTACTCCCAGTAATGTGGTTAAATGTCACCCGCTGTACCTTCCTGTTGAGCATGGACCACATGACTGTGTCAAAGGTGCCCTTGGCAATGAGGTAGTGCACGTTGACAGAAGATGTCTGCCCGATGCGGTGGGCGCGATCCTCAGCTTGCTTGATGTGTCCAGGGTTCCAGTAGAGCTCGGCAAACACCACATGGCTGGCAGCGGTGAAGGTCAAACCCTGGAGAGGACACGCACACACATAGAAATAGTTATTTTAGAGCAAAAACACCTCACTCAGACTCAAACTGAACAGCTCACATTCAATTAAATCTAAATTTGGAGAAATCCTATTTAATAACAGACAATTATAACCTAATTGGTATGTAAGCATTCAGGCACCCACTTCTTTTGACTTGAATACATTAGATTTCTGCATGCATATCACTTATAAATATTAATATCAGTGAGTTTGTATGTTTACTATTAAAAGTACATGTTTTTAACATTTTTACCAGGAAAAACTTTTATTGCGACACTTTAGAGCCACTAATGGTCATGACTTTTACTCATCTTTACTACTAAAGGTCTCCATTTAGCCCATTTATTGTTGTACTCAAGCAGTGCATCATGTTTTATTTGTTCTGTCATGTGTCAAGGTGACCTTAACAAGACTGTTATTGTTTGGGTTATTTTCACTTTGTTTCCTGTCTGCATTCTCTCAAAGTGTGCTTCTTTTCATTCAGAGGAAATAGAAAAAATGTGAGGAGTTATAGGTACCTGGCCAGCTGCTTGGATGCTCAGTATGGCCACTCGGGTTTCTGAGTCGTTCTGGAATTTGTGGACCAACTGGATTCTTTCTGATGATGGCACACTGCCGTCGATGCGGATGTAACCGGCCTGTCAAATCAGAGGCAATACAGCATTCAGTTTTCAGTTGCTCGATGCTAAAATAGACAAGAATACCAAACATCACATTTATTCCATTCACATTGAAAAGTTATTAGTGCAGATTTAACTTTTACTGAGTTAAAGCTGCACCAACAGTAAGGTGTTTGGCTGCTGCTCACCTCACAAATGCATTTTCCTTGAAAATGTGTCTCCATTTAAAAAAAGGCTTTCCAACAGTGTAAAGATTTATTGCCATGAAGCATAGAATATAGAAATAATTCACCAAGTTTATCTTTTGTCTCATAAAAGGGATAAAATCATGAGTGGTGCCATATTTCAGATTCAAAAACCAAGCAGTGTTATCTCTTTAAGGTTAGCAAACAGTAGCCTCCAGAGGCTAATGGTCATCCCAAACCAAGCAAATCTGCCGTGTCCTGCATTAATCAGAGATGTGTGGATAGCTGTGAATGAAAGTTTTCACATGTTAAAGGTGTTGAGTGTGTTCATATCCAACGCCCATTCATGTGTACACTTTTTAAATAAATATTATGCAAATAACTGGAAAATATGGGGTAATATGGATGTCTTCACCTTCCACTGAATAGGATTGAGCTTTATACTCTGAAAGGGAGGTATTGTCCACCTCTAAAAAAGCAGCTACAGATTTGCAGAGACACAATAAAAGAGAGAAGCATTTCATTAACCTGGATTCTAAACTGTAGATATTTTAGAAATGAGTGAATGAACACAACTGAAAATGGCAGAGGGAGCTGCAATGGATCAGCATTGTAAAGAAAATAAGAACACTACCAATAACACAATATTATGTGAGACTTTGAAACCAAACAAAGGCAGCACATCCATTAAAACTGAACTTGAACTTGGCATTCACCGAACTGCTAATGCACCATGTTGACTGCACTCTTGGTTTTGGTTCATGAGTCCTGCAGAGCGGCACAGTGGCCGGCGGTAGGACAGCGTGTTCGTACCGTGCCACTCCCACATGTGAATGTAGCAGCTACTGCATGAGGCCTGTTTGACTTTTCCGGGAAAAACAGAAGGTCAGTTAAATATGTTTGCTGACTTTTGGGAGGATTAAACAACATCACAAGGCTATAAAACTTCCACAAATCAACCTGATACCTGAACAAACTCCTTTGAGTTTAAAACAATTAAAATCTTATAACAAACTCCTTCAGCCCCAAGTGAGACGGAAACATTCGAACCCATGTTTGGAACATAGTCACTCATCTCTGCCAAGCTTCTCATCACACTGTGTTGCCTGTCGTTCCTTTTTTTAGCTCATCTCTGTTAATTGGTGAGTGCAAACGCACCGGAGAGCAAGCATCTCAAAGAGGAATGTGTTATCACACGTCATAGCACCACATTGCATTCGAATGACAACTTCTCGACCCCTGCAACACGCACAAGCACACATTTGCAGACACACACTTGAACGGTTTCACAGGTTGCTGGTGCCAAGCTAAGAGAAATCATTCGCATGTAATGAGATTAGATCAAACTTGGGAGATTGGCTGTAGGAGTAAAGTTTACTTTCTGAGAGGAAAAAAAAGTTTTCTTTAAGATTTAATTGTTAGGTAACACATGCAGTTTGTGACTTATTTAAAATCACATTTGCAATTAACTGTACAGTCGTGTAATAAGCAGGTGATTCAATAATTCATGACTGCTAACATCTGCTGTAGGTACAAGTCTTACTTGCAACTTTAGAGCTCATTACCCTGTCAAAGTTAATCATGAATGTGTTGGAGATTTAACTAAACGCAGCAGGACTATGGATGAAAGCATAAAACTAAAACATGGGGCCAATTAGCTCTGGTCCTCCAGGAAGGAGTGAAATATGAATTCACATTTAGCATTTTCAGGTTCTGTTTAATAAGCAATAGAAAAAAAGTTAAATTAAAATATAATCTTAAATAGGACAGTCCCCTGTCAGAAAGATTTTTAATTTCCATCTCCGGCAGAGCTTCAACCAAGTCGCAGGTGAGGCAGGGGACATTGAGTCCGAGTGGGCTGGATTCCATGCCTCTATTGTTGAGGCAGCCAACTAGAGCTGTGGCTGTAAGGTCGCCACTGCACTACGAAAATTCCTGAACTCGTTGGTGGACACAAGCAGTGAGGGACTCGGTCAAGCTGAAGGAATCGTTTCGGGTTGCTCGGCCTGTGGGACTCCAGAGGCAGCTGATGCGTCTCGGCAGGCTAAGTGGAACATTGCTTCGGCGGTCGCTGAGGCAAAAACCCGGGCATGGGAGAAGTTTGGAGAGCCCATGGAGAATTACTTTCGGACAGCTTCGTAAAGATTCTAGTCCACCATCCGGCGGCTCAGGAGAAGGAAGCAGTGCTTCATCAACACTGTGTACGTCGACTCGGGACATTGTGAGGCGGTGAAGGAATCCTCAAACTCACGGCACATCTTTTGATGGGAAAGCAAAGTCCGGGGGGCCCTAGCGTGGGCTCTCCTATCTCTTGGGCTGAGGTTGCTGGTTAAAAAGTTAAATGAGTGGTTAAAATGCTCCTTGGTGGCAGGGCTCCGGGGGTGGATGAGGTCCACCCGGAGTTCCTTAGGGCTCTGTATGTTGTAGGGCTGTCTTGGCTGACATGCCTCTGCAGCATCGCGTGGACATCAGGGACAGTTCCCCTGGACTGTCAGGCTGGGGTGGTGGAAATAAATTTATTAGGAAATAAAGGTTATGGCCTGACCCCTTGGTAACTAACACCAACCTTCACACTCACCAGGAGGTTTTATTTAATCAGATCCACCTCTTGTTCCATCATCACTGCATCTTTAAAGGATGTTGGATGTGTTTGGACACAGCAGGAGATAATTTGCTTAAACCATAAAAAGATCTGATTCAAATTAAATGGATTTCTGACAAGCCCTTTATCAGGTGTGTTGAAGCAGGTAAACATTGAAAGTTTGCAGGATAGTGGGCCTTGAGAACCGGAGTTGTGGATGCCTGTCCTGGAGTGAATATCTCCCCTACACCACGAGGATGTTCACCCTGATGCGTTTTTTTTTGGGGGGGGGGCTTTTTGCAATTTGTCACCAACACACTTACACTGTAAATAATGTCACAAATTGCATAAAAAATTCAGAGGCTAAGCGCATCAGGACACTACATCTCTATAACATCTCTATACATTACCGAAGTCTGTGACATGCCTGAGGTTACCTTAGCCTCGATGACTGCCTCGGTGCAGGCCTGCAGCATGGTGAGGTGGTGGGCGAACACCAGGAACTTCAGCTGCTCTGCCTCCAGCATCATCTTAATGTAGTCCTTCACAGCTCCCGCCTGGCCATGCAGAAATAGACACAGATGAAAGAAACCTACTGAATCCATCACTCACTGGTCAACCACACACAGAGGATCCGGCAAGATCAGTGAGGAAGTCAATTAATCACCGCAGCATCCTCTCTGTGTGATCGATTAACTACTGAGTGTCAGAGATCCCGACTTAAAAAGGAGATAGCGACCAGAGCGCATTTGTCAGCTCACAGATTGTTTGTATGTACTGTAAGCTCATTTTTAGGTTAACAAATACAAGAAAATCTGCTTTCTGGTGCCTGAATCAGATGAACAACAGAATTAACCAACTATGATCATGTGTACAAACCACATGTGTAAAAAAAAAAAAAAAAAAATTAGGGGAAAATATAAACATTTTAAAATTGATGCCACAAACTCAAATAAAGTCGTTAGAGAATCTAAGAGAGAGAAAACTTAAATATAAGTTACATTATTCAGTGTGATTTTACAGTCATCAGGTTAATTGATGACAGGCATGGGGGTCAGGATTAGGTATAAAAGGAGCATGCACCAAAGCTTCAACCTTTTCAAGTTAAGATGGGTCGTGACACAACACAATGTTCCAAACTCTGTCAAAGAGTTATTAATAAATTCCAAAGAAACTAAACTTAGCACAAAAAGTAAGGAAATTTGTGTTCAATCAATCATTTTTCCCTGTACTATTCCCCACAAAAATGTGCAAAATCCTTGCAAATGCTTGCAGAGGCTTAAATTAGCTGTACTTTTCACAAGTCGGGTAAATGGTTGAAGCATATTACCGTTGCTGTAACTTATTGTGACCAAACACATCAATATCGTCTTTGACATTGTTGAAAATATTTTATCAATAGCGCACCCACCCATGGTCTGTGATGGTATGGAGTGTGTACTGGCAGTGTATATTTATATGTTTATGATGTGGCCATCAAGGCGGATATTTTAGAAGACATAATGAAAAGTGTGGTGGGAACGTTCCTTCATCATTTAGGCCTTGCAAATGTTCCTAAAAAGAAAGGTTGGGCTGTCAAAGTAACAGTGGCAGTCCAAGCTTGCAGCAAGATTCTCAACTTTTTCATTCTGGAAGTTTGTTCCCTTACATAATTGTGCTTTTTTTTTTTTTTTTTTTTTATGAATGGCTTTCATTTTTCTTTATTAGTTTTGTTTTATTTATGAAGTCAAGCGGTAACAATATCTTAAAAACATCACAGCCTAAAGTTAACATACTGTTGCTAGCATGTGCTAAAGCCTGTGACCTTGATTGACAGCATGGAGCTAGCAGTCTAAAAAAAGCAAAGTAGCACAAGTGCAGATGAGTTAACTGTACCCCTGCAGATATATGAATCTATCATTTCACCAAGCATGGCTGTTTCCGCTACTTTCTGTTGGAGCTGGAGTGGATGTGCTGTATGAGCATGTCATTAAGCATCCGGACTCGGCTCATTTTGAAGCCCCGGGCCACAAAGCAGTCAAGAATAGCTGCAACTAGTGAGAAATACTGAGGTTTGATTTAAGTCACATTGAACCATTATAGTGGGGCAAATCCAGTCCCTAAAGTTTCACAACCCCTGCAACATGACAACCTATGCAGCCATCACACCTGCTCTGTTGGAGAACCTCTGCTTTGCCTTGCTGATAATTAACCAATGCGCCAGATAATGAATCTGTCCGCCAGGCCTGCTGACCCTGTTCTGATCTGAGGGGTCCTCATTACTGACGGCTTGGCTTTGCTGGCTTCCTTCCGCTGAGTTTAATTAGTCCACAAACTTCTCGGCTGTCTGAAGCGGCACGTTATCTCGCTTTAAAGTCCAGCATCAGAGCTGTCCTCTCTGGGTAATTGGGAGCAGATGCTTGGCGGGTAAAGCAACAAAAATACCCCAAAGGCTTTTGGCAGCTCTGTCGCCAGGCGGACTGGCAGGCAGGCAGGACCCAAGATGCTCGTCAGAGACATAGATGTGCGCATCCATCCCACCTCTACTGATGATCTGAATAAAGAAGAAAGCAAACCCCCCTGTTTTCTGAATTAGGGAAAGTGTTTTTGAATCTAGGAAAGGAAATGAGACTGAGTTGATGGTATCGGCTTTGAGGTGGGCTTAGTAATGAGAGGGGGTCCAGTGTTAGGCTAAACTGAGCAGAAATCCAATCAGCAAACACAAGCAAGTGCACAAAAAAGATCCAAGCTTGGAGGCAGGCTGAGCAAGTAGTGTGTCAGTGATTACATTTGGTGGTTATCTCCGGTCATTGTTAACCTCGGGACCACGCTTCTCATGGCTGAGGGCGTTTGACTAATTGAGAGGAATGCCAACCCTTGAACATGGCAGATGATTGGAAGGGATATTTTGACAAATATAAGAAACAGAGGAATGAGATTAGTGAAGGTGGAAGGAAATTGGACATCTTAAACTATGTTATGAACCAGAAATGCGAGAGTGTGTTAGATTTTTTCTGTTCAGTTCTGACCCCAGCCTCCTTCATGCAACCAGCCACCTTCACACTCTACTTATTTCTCTCTCATTAAAAAAAAAAAAAAAAAGAAAATAAAAAAAAGAAAGAAAGAGAAAAAGAAATCTCTTGAAACTGAGAGCAGATGGAGTTTCCATAGCAACAACATCACATAGATGCTATTTTAGTGCTGTGTGTAACTTTGATATAAGGTGTAATCATGCCAAGCTGGATGCAACCAAATAATACCTCAGTTATAACTCCCTACTTTGTCTAAGTGCTTTCACTGGTGACCATTAGGCTCTGTTACCATGGTGATGCTTCCCCATGAGATCTCACTGAGCGGTTGGCCAAGCGGTCTGAGAACGATGCTGTGCCATCAATTTCCTATTTGCCTGAAACATGAAAATGAATAAAAACAGCACAAATTTTTATGCTAGTTAATTTTTTGCTTGAAATTTAAGATTCAGATTTATGCTTGAAAGATATTATATAT
>JBAMHW010000027.1:16626838-16642160 GCA_037177495.1 Rhadinocentrus ornatus
ATATATGCGTGTGTGTTATTTGTGACAAACTGCTATCTTTTAAATCTAATTATTTATTCTTATTTATGCATTTATTTTATATTATTTATTGTTAATTTAATATTTAATTGTATTTTATTTCATTCCAGTGTTTTCCTTAATGCTGTACTTATTTTTTTATGAAGAGGTGCATAAAGAGGTAATGCAAATTGCTGTTAATCATAACAGATTTTGAGAAAAAAAAATTAAATGCTTGAATAGTTAATGTTTGGCACAAAAAATGTAGAAGGCGATACTAACTGTTAATAATAAAAAACTACAAAAAAAAAGTTTTCTAGAACTCAATATTTCTGTATGTTGTCCATTTAAAGCAATATAATCAACATTTAACAGTCTGCATTGACGGTTTTAATTTATTTTAATTTCAAACTAAACAAACTAAAAAGCATTTCCAGAAAAGTTGGCCAAATTTTAAAGATGGAATATAAACTTAAATCTGTTATTTGTAAAAATGAACTTGAATCTTTCCACTTTAAAATGTGACACTAGCAAAGTAAAAAAGTAACACAACTGGAAGATTCAACACTTAGATTAAACTTTCTTTAAACACCCACGTTTGGCCAGTCAATCAAAGAGTGCAAACAGTTTTGACTGTTAGGGTGGTAACATAAGCATAACACGAGCACACACTTCTTTTCTTTTTAAAATAAAAAAGTAAAGGTGCCAGAACTCTGAAAGAGCACATAGCAGATTAACCTGTGACTGGTTAGGGTGTCATGATTGGGTATAAAAGAAGCTTCCACCAAAGGTTGTGGCTTACTGCAGTTCACCGCTGTATTTAGGAATGTGTCCCAGTGGCGTATTACAACTCTTAACACAGCTCATCTCAGATGGACAGAAAGACAGAGGACAGTGGAAAGACAGATATGTCCTAAGGTTAGATGAGTTCACATTGTAGTTGCTTTTGGAGGGCAAAGATGAGAAAGCCCACCATTAGAGATGGAAATACAGCAGTGTCCACGATGTGGATGACCATGTGGATGAAGTTTGGAAATTCTTAAATAAATATATTACCTTCATAGAAAAATATCATCTGTACAGAGTTTATCCTGCATGACATCCTCAAACCCCAGATCATGGACTGCCTCCACAGTTTTGGACAGTAGGTACTAGGCATGATGGCTGCAACATTTCATCTGCCTCCCTCCGGAATAGGGTGAAACTGGACTCATCAGACCACATAACCCTCTTCCATTGCTCCACAGTCCAACTTTTTTTTTTTTTTTTTTTTTAACTTGTTCTGTCCAGCATTGTAGCAAACAGAATGATGGTCTGGCTGCTGTGTTATGAGGAACAACTTTAGGATTGTCAATAGGAGCTTTATACCCATTTAGCTTCTCTTGGCAGAGCTTGACCTGACCAATAGTCAGGATGGTCAGGATTGAGCAGAGGTGAGTGTGATCACTCCTCCACAGAGGCAAAAGGGAGACTAGGGCAGCCCAAAAACCCGGGCAATCAGCAGCAATACCAAAGCACAAACCCAAGCCTCCCCACCATCAAGACTACCCCTGACCCACCCAGAGGGCGGCAGAGGAAGGCCCTAGCCAGACCCCCGGCGGGCCAAGATCGGCAGCTGTCGAACCTGACAGGCACTGGCTATCCAGGGTGGCCCGAGCGAAGGGCCCCGAGCCCTACGAGCCCAGAGGCAGCCCAGCTGCACCTGGCTTGCAGGCAGTGCAGTGATAAACACATCCCAGGAAACAGCAGACTTCTGAAGAAACTTTCCACCTGATGCGCTTCTGGCTGACCGTGGATTGGATATAAAAGACAGTTTGGGCTTTATGTGAGCAGAAGAAAAGATGGCTGCATTTTCAATGTTTTGGATAGATGAACGGGATGATGAACAGGTGAGGTGACGCACCTGAGAATTTATGTAGAAAGGGTTACTGGCTGCAGTGAGTAGTTGCACAAGTCAAGGATTTTGCATGTGTCATTGTCTGTGAGCTTTGGTTCAGTTCTTGTAGACTTTAGTCTGGTCTTGTTTTACGTCTTCTGTTTCCCGTTTTATTTTGAAGATTCTTTCCCCTTGTGTATTCTGCTTACTTCTTGTCCCCTGATTCATTTAGTTTACTGTTATTCCTGTTTTTGTTTATAATTAGCACCTCGGTATTCAATCACCCAGTTTTAAACTGTCCTTTGCCAGTTTGTTGTGTTAAGTAAGTCTTCAGTCTATTAGTGAGTCCTGTCATTTATTTGAGTCTTTATTTGTCAGTTTGTCCATCAGTCTTTTCTATTGTCTACTGTTGTATCTGTTATTTTATTAAACTATCTCAATTCCTTTATCTGCCTCTGGTGTTTGTCAGTCCTGCATTTAGATAGTACTTCCTCAGCTCCTGCTGCCTTATTCCATGATTAAAGAAATGGTACTGATCTGGATGAAACTCCCATGTGCAAATGAGAACATCACTTTTCTACACCAGATGTGATGTTTGTTCTCTGATTAACATGAGTCCCAGTGTCGCTCTGTCAGATTTTCAGTCAAAACATTAAGGACTGTTTACTGTTTTCGTTGGTTTCAGAGTGGAACAGACATCAGATCCAGCAGTTTTTTGGTTTATTTTATAGCTCTTGAAATAAATAAATATTGTTGCTGTTCATTGTTTACTGTTAAAAATCAAAATATCAAACAAGCCTGTACGTGATGTGGTGCTTAGCATTGCTTGCTTCACAGCAAGAAGGTTACTGGTTCAACACCTGGCTGGGGAGGGTTTCAATCTAGGCCTTTCTGTGTGGGGTTTGCATGTTTTCCCTGTGAGTGGTTGTTTGTCTCTCAGTGTTGGTCCTGCAATGTGTAACCTATTCTATTCTATTCTACTCCAACCTGCCTCTCACCTACTTATTTTTGGGATAGGCACCAGCTTCCCTGTGACCCTGCATCAGAATAAGAAGTATAAAAAAATCAGAACAATAAATATTTTACATAATAATGATTCGTATGAGGGCACAGTGCAGCCAGCAGTCGGTAGACTTTCAGGCTTTCATTCATCTGTTTGCAAAAATGGCTGCATGAATATTTATTAATTAGTAGTTTTCAGGGCTTATTCACACCAGCCTTTTTGATTAGAATCCTAGTCCTTTTGCTCGGAAAGTTTGCCTTATTTGAGGTATGTGAATGCACAGACAACATTTGATTTGAATAAAAGAATGGACTCGGTCCGCCTACAAACACAGGTCTCGGTCCGCTTCAAGTGGATAAAATATATGAAGCGGACTACAAAAAAATTGTGGGTAAACACAAGCGAAACATAAGCGCGTGTTGGGCGGCTCCCAACAGGAGAAATGGCTCACAGTCAGATGTGGAAGAATTCTGGAAATGTTTTGCTAGAAACATGATCAACCCAAGACCGCTAGGATCTGATGCAGCTCCATGTTTAGCTGTTATAAACAATAAACCGAAGTTGTTCTGCATTAACCAATAGATGAGTTTTCTTCTTCGTTGTGTGTCTCATCTTCTCCTTGAGTAATTCCTGGTGCAGCGCCCCCTCTGGTGGACAGTTAAACACGTTATTTAAAAGGTCCAATTCATTTGACTAGTGCAGAGTAGGGCTGGGTGATTTATCAAATTTCAATCTCAATTATGACCTGGGTTTTCAACAATTATAAAAATAAAATGATCTGATTATTTGCTCCTTCGCAGTTTGTGCTGTTTTCAGTTGCAAATCGAGCTCCACTGGCATTGCAGCGCTCTGTTGCAGACTCCTCCCACAGTCCCAGCTGCTTTGGTTTAATTCAACTCCAGATGCAAACACCTCTCAAGTTTTGGGCTGGACACACGGGAGGCAACGTCGCTCCTTCTTTATTAATTTTCTACGGAACATGTGCGATGAGGCGGAAATCGTTGCCCTCCTCCAGCCAAGCGACATTCGTGCATGTGAAATGTTGCGCTAGTTCATGTAGACAGGCACACAGAGGCTTACGACACAACACAAGGAAATAGAAAAATTTTCAATTTTTGTGAGTTGTGACTAAATAATCCACCAGCTCCCAGACACAGAGAGATAACAAACGATATAAACAAACATAACTTGTTTTCTCTTTGGACAAACAGCATCACTGCCATCTCGTCACCATTTTAATCGCGTGTCTCTCTCTGCCCTGTATGATGAGTGTTGTGAAGGTGTTGTGAAGGATGTGGCTACAGTCCAATGTTTCGCCACCGTTACGGACCTGTGGTCAATCCGCACCATAGAGCCGAATATGACGCGGATTTCAAAGAGAAAACGAAATGTCTCCAGTCTTGTTTTTCCCAGATCACACTGGGCAAACATTGCTGCTGGGACCTGGGTGAAAAGAAACTAGTCTGAATTACCACAGACAACGCTTCAAATGTCACACATTTGTCGTCCCCCTCCCTAATCTCTCTTTCTCTTATTGTGTTAAATAATCGAGATCTCGATTTCAATCAAAATAATCGGGATTATCATTTTTCCCCTAATCGAGCAGCCCTAGTGCAGAGTGAATGCAAACTGGGTCTGGAGGAATGTTCTCCCCCCCAACTAAACAGAGGTCTAGTGGACTATCCTGGTGTAAAGGCAGCCTTATATTCATGACGTGAACTTTCACCAAACACAAGGTAAACACAGACGTCTGAGACTGAAACAGGTAAAAATTAATTTAAATATGAACTTAATTCATTGTTGAGCAGCAGATAAGAATCTAAGTTATCAATGTTTCTGCATCATAACTCCTCTTTGGTCACGAAAAGGACGCCGTTTAATTAGACAAGTTTTAACATTAAACATAAAGTTTACTAGTGAAACCTCAAGGCGGAATTATAATTGCGCAGCGTCTGCGTAACCACCGTAGGCGCGGCATACGTCCACAGAGGCTCGACACGCACCTCTTCCAGACCTGACGTGCACCCCTGCCTTGGTTAGCCGGAGCTTCTTCCTTGTGATTGGTCAGTTTGGGATCATGTGTTGCCGGATATCTGCATCTTCCTTCTGAATTTGTGTGGTAAACCCCGTTTTTAAAAACAATAACCATTGGATCAAGTTGACGAGAAGCTGATCGAATTATTTCTTCATTTTCTTTCACAAACTAATAAAGACACTGAACCATTTTGGACGCCATTGTTGTTTTATAACAGAAAATACGTAGCGGAACCGAAGTAAACCATCAAAATAACTCCGACCTGGTGACTTTATCGGCCGATACCACCCTTTTTGCCACCTTCAGATTAGGAGGAAAAACTGCAACATGAAACCAAAACGACGCGCATCCCCTACGCTCGAGTGTGAGAGCAAACTCGCCAGCGTCAGCTACGGAGTAACCGACCACACTTCAAACAAATCTGATTCATTCTCCTTGTACTGCAGCAGCAGACGATGTCGACAACCTGCAGTCTGGTTAATTTCTAAATGTGTTTTATTGAACAAAGAAAAAGTTATGTTCTCAATCTGCTTTTTCCTGAGTCCTACAGGTGACAACAGATCACACAGAAGCTCTGATTGTCTCTATGATTTATATTTGTTCCTTGTTTAACCTAAAACATGCTCCTCTAATAGTAGCACTTACACAAATTATATTAATCTGCTCTGATGGATACTGACCTCTCTGCACTGTGGCTTTCAGAATGACCAGCGTATCCACTGAATTATAAGGGCAAGTGTCTGTTTGATGCTCATTACAGAAAAAAACTATGTTAAACAAATAGATCATTTAAAGCCGATTTAGCATAAAACAATGGTTAAAGTGGAACTTTAGCTCTTCTGTTTTGCATTCACTATTAGCTAAAGTGCTTTAAATGCACACTGCATAACATAAATTCATAAAGTATATAACGGAAATGTTTGTGCATTTCCCTGGAGTGTGGAGGTCCAGATGCCCTACTTGTGACTGCAGCTTACTGCAGATATTTGAGCACATTAAAAATGAATACTCAAAGTTTGTCTCAATCACAGCCTGCATTCATGATTTGTTGGCCAGTTAGAGCCTGTTGATCTCTCTCTCCATCGTATTTATCATTTTAAATACAATACTGTAAGCAGGGGTTGGCGACATTTGCTAATAAAAGAGCCATTTTACAATAGATACCAGATAAAAATAGTTCAGAGCCACAAACATATTTGAATCTTAAAAGCAACTTACAATTATGAAGACTGTTAGATTTTATAGCTTTTTATGTGTCATGACAAAAGAAAATGCAATCATAAATTACTGAGTCTGAAGGAGCTGAATCTAGATGCCTGTTGTCATTTTAATGGTCCTTTCCTTGATGATCTTTCTGAAGAAAGACATATCTCTAATTTCACTCAAGTCCATTAATAGATGAAATAGAATGAATGATTCTTTATATATCCTGACATGGAGCTCGAGAGCCACAGGTTGCAGACCCCAGCTCTAAAACCACCCCAATTTTGTTGAATTATGGTGCACAGTCAGGCCCCCAAAAAGGCTATTTTTTTAACAGAATTTCACCCTGCGATGGACTGGTGACCTGTCCAGGGTGTCCCCTGCCTCTCACCTAATAATTGCTGGGTTAGGCTTCACCTGCCCCGCGACCCTTAATGGACAAAGCGGTATAGAGAATGGATGGATAGCTTGCATTTCAACCGCCTTCGGTGCTCGGGCCTAATTAATCTGATGGGCATTCATCTTATCAATATTATTATGTATTTTAACCACAATAACCGTGCAGTAAAGATCACGTCCGGAAAGCTTTTATACAAAGGTGTGCTGTACTGTATAATGACACAGATTGGGTGAAACAAGTTGTAACGCCAGCTGGGTTCGCATTACCTTGGCAATAGCGGTTTGCTTGTACATCTGTGTCACCAGGCTCATGACCTCAGTGAACGGGTTGTCTGTTGTGGCGACTTCTGACCCCAATCCCTTCATCAGCCTCTCCCACTCGGCGAAGCTGGTCGAGGCCTCCTGCAAGCAAGGAGAGCACAAAGACAGTGAGGCTGCATCCTTTAAATCTTCTTTTTTCCTCTCTCCCTTGTTTTCTCCTGTTATTGAGATATAAAGGGCAAAACAATTAATGGTGCTGCTGGGTGTCCTACTTTTTCTGGAAGAGAAAGAAAGAATAAGGGAGACGGAGTGAGAAAAAAACAAAAAAACACCAGAGAGGCAGAGATGGAGAATTCCCAAGAATGCTTCCCCCTCCAACTGGGCTGCTGTGTTAGCTGGGTCACCAGCGTCTCCCAATTATAGCCGCCTTGTGACAAGTCGGGGTCGAAGATGGAGAAGCAGACCAGCCGGTACAATAAATCAAAAGCGCCTCGTGCTCTCAAGGTGATTGCCGAGAAGTATTTAAGGCGGGAGAGGAGATCGCAGTGGGAAAGGCTGCCGGTGAAGAGCAGCATATGCTTCCTCCTCATAAACAAGACAAGAACAGAGAGTTTGTTTTAACATTATGTAGGTTAGGCTATACATACAGAAAAGCCATAACTTATATAAACATTTATTAAAAGCAGAATTCGGTCATGTTTAAAGCCGCATGGTTTGTGTTTAAATCAATTCAAATAGCAGAAAAGATCAATGCATTGACAATGTGAAGGGTTTTAAAGCTGCATTGAATCACTTTTAAGTTTAACTACTCTCTATTTTAAGCCAGAATCCTGATGCTGCAACACCTGACAACACGAAATGTGTACAAATTTAACAGGAACGCATTATCTTAAAGCGCCGCGCATCAGCTGATGAGAAACTGTGAACCATATGGCAAGCTGACGGAAGGTGGAGGAAGGTGGAAGTTGGCCATGCCTGATTAAGCACAGACATAAAGAGAGCGGCAAAGGGGTGGGAAATCAAGAAGCCTGATTAATATGAGTCGACAGAAGCATCTATAAAGGAGGTTTCTGCATTGAGAAAGTTTCCAGCTGCAATCTCTGGTGCAATGAGAGCTTTTCACTATTAGGTGGAAATATTTGCATTTCAGTGGCTTCAAAAACTTCTTAAAGTCAAGGACAGTTGAATGAGTAAATAGTATGGTATTGCAGGAGTACAAAGCTGCTCATCCTTCATGTTTTTCCTCAGATGTTCCACCAAACAGCACCTGCATAAACAACACCGAAGCCGTCTCTCTGTTGGTTGTTTTTTCTGTCTCCTAATTGAAAATTGTACATTCACACATTCTTTATAATCTGCTTGGAAAAAAAAAACCCTGAGTGGATAAGCACTCCACCCTCACTCGATGATATTCACAAGACTAAAGGCCAGGGCTGAAAACGTAAAGGGCAGGAGGGGCATAAAAAGTGTCTGGCGGTGGAAGATAAAAGCCATCATTAGGGAGTAAAATGAGATAGGAGGGATGAACTGGTGGTGAGTGGTCCTGGCATTCAGTATATTTTGTCAGTCAGCTAAACTATCCTTAGTTAAGAGGAAAATAATATCCATCCAGTCTTTTATGGTCTATATTGTTCATATTTTCCTGATTATGGAAAGCACAGTAAATGTGGATTCAGGTTAGTGGCCGTTCCGCATCTCCCTTCCCCATATCGGAAAAGCTGTGAGGGTGTGTCGTCTGTCTGTTTTTAGAGGGTAAATACCTCATCAGTAAAATGAAAAGCAAAAACCAGATCCTGTTTTTGTTTCGACCAAAAAACAAGAGAGCAGCGCCGGCGACAAAATGTGACATGAACTTTTCCACCGTGTAAGCTCCGTGGCCTAATTGCTGCCACTTTGTAGAAACACAAGCAAATTAAGCTCCCAATTAAAGTGTTCCTAACATTTTGGGAGAATGGGACTAAAACCCTGCATCATCACTTTTCTGAGCTTATTGTTGTCACTGCAGCTCAGTTACTCATTGTTAATGGTGAAACAGCATCTCCGCTGTTTCACCACACCTGCTGACATTCTACAAAAAACTTGGTGGAGGCTTTAAGTGTGTATTGTTGTGCTGGTTGCTCATATAAAGGAACTGGTCTCCCATTAAACACCAGTGACTCGACTCATGGAGCAGAGGAGGATCAAACAAAACAATCTGAAAAAATCTCTTAAGAAGCCCTGAAAAGCAAACGTAAAATCAGAAACTTTTTCATTGATTTATTTGAAGCTAAATAAACTCAACTGTGTGGAGTCACATAAGAGAAGAAATATGAGCTATGTTACATGCGGTTGTAATTCAGTAGAAGAAGTAGAACCAGAAACAAGCCTTGAGGAGGAAAGAAATAGTAACAACTGTGCTGGACAACTACCAGAAAAACAGCAATGGAGAGAACCCCTTCTCAGGAATTACATAAAATTCTGGGAATATTTTGGAAGTTAAATTATGTTAATGGGAAGATGCCAGTCAGTCATGTCAGTTTTACAAAACCACAATAAAAAGCCAGCATCAATGGAGCTCCAATACCAGGATTCACCATGGCAACAGCTGCCAAAAAGTGTGCTAGTTATTTCACCCCATTATAGCAAGAGATTCTTATACAAGCGTTCTGAGAATATGAAAAGGTATTCATAAAAAAATAAATAAAGGGGGAACACAGCTGTTGCTAAGGAGAGTGATGCATCATGGGAGAAAATTGCTGCCCAAGTCAATGTGGAAGTTGGAATCTGCTGGTCCACCGACTAGTACTCAAAACTAGTCAGATGTTGTCACAAATGGTCATTTAAGATATACGGAAGCAGAATGATTTCCTTCATCGCAGGAGGAGGACGAGGATGGTGAGGAGAGACCATCTGCTGGGATCCAAAGAGGCCGATGGCGGTGGTTAAAGGTGGTATTTTGGAGACCTCGCCTGAACTGTGCTCTAAAATCTTGCTAATTTTCATTTCTTATTTTAGGCAAGCCTGAAACTTTTCATTAACAAATCTCACAAGCGTTCCCGTTACACGGGACCCGTGAGTTTTAACACTCACACATTTCCACGAAAGAGAGTACTGCTTACCGTTAAGTTTGTGTCGAAAAGGAGAAAAGCAGCTAGATTCATGGATCACGCCAGCGCATAGTAGAGCTGTTCGATAATGAGAGGAATAATAATCCCGATTATTTTTATTGAAATTGAGATTTCGATTAGCTAACACGATAAGAAAATAAGAAAAAGAGTCCGTAGCGGTGGCGAAACATTGGACTGTAGCCACGTCCTTCACAACACCCTCACGACACTCATCATACAGGACAAGGAGAGACACACGATTAAAATAGTAACAAGATGGCAGTAATACCGTTTGTGTTAAGTGTTGATGAGTTTCTTAAATCCCGGGTTGTTCACTGTGTTAACTGAGCGCTGGTCTTTGGCGGGAAAACAAGTTATGTTTGTTTACAACGTTTGTTATCACTCTGTGTCTCTGTGAGCTGGTGGATTATTTAGTTACGACTCACAAAAATTGAAAATTTTTCTATTTCGTTGTGTCGCGTCGTAAGCCCCCGTGTGCACGTCTACACAAACAAGCGCAACATTTCACATGCACAAGTGTCACCTGTCGCTTGGCTGGAGGAGGGCAGCGATTTTCGCCTCATCGCGCAAGTGCCATAGAAAATTGATAGAGAAGAAGTGACGTTGCCTCCCGTGAGTCCAGCCCATAACTTGAGAGGTGTTTGCATCTGGAGTTGAATTAAACCAAAGCGGCTGGGACTGTGGGAGGAGTCTGCAGCAATTTGCAGCTGAAAACAGCATAAGAGTAAACTGCGAAGGAGTAAAATAATCGTACCATTTACGAACCCAGATCGTAATTGTGATTAAAATTCAATTAATTGCCCAGCCCTAGCGCATACCCACTCAAAAGTGGCTTATTTAAAGCCTAAGTATTCTTTTTGTGGATGTGCTAGCTTATGTAAGCAAAATTTAGCCTTCTTACAGTCCTATCAGTCAGACCCATGTCTCTATGAAGCTTACCACTGTGGTTTGTCATGAAATATTAGGATGCTGAAAAGAAAAATGCTGGAGAAGAGCGACATTTTTGTCAAGACAAGACAGGAAGTCGGCCATTGTGGGTCAATATCACCATTTAAATCTCTTTTTACTCTGTAAAATGACAATAAAGGAGTTCTATTCTAAATCCTCTGAGTGAAGTTGGAAAATAAAAAATTTTGACATTAAAACCAGTAACTGATTTCAATTAGATATTTTTTGCATTTATTTCATGATATTACCTTTTTTTATTTTTAAACAAAGGGATGTTGCATAGGTAGATTTTACCTTTTAGGGGCCATGAATGTTTAGAAGGAAATTATAAACAGGTTCTGAAATACAAATCCAGGAGTCGTCTTTAACCGAGTGGTTGACAGGTGGTAGGAGGATATAGATACATCAGCTATGCAGGCGCGGATCTAGAAAAATTTGAATGGGGAGCCAGAAAGGGGCACTGGCCAGGAACTTTTTAGTTTAAAAAGAGGTCTAGATTTAAAAAAATAATAGACTTATTATTAAAGTAAACTGGTCATCAAATGTAAAATATAAAATAAAATCAGAAAAAACAATCAGCCAATGATATTCATACTTTTTTCCACCTAAATCAACAATTGTATGATCCTGCATTATCAAGTTTTATCAGAGCTCCTTCATCATTATTGGCTGTTAAACTTCCTTCGTCACTTCTGGTGGTTTTATGACTTCTACATCTACTTCAACAAATAGTAAGATGATGCTGCATGAGGGCTGTATTATAATCTAGATCAGTGGTTCCCAACCTATTTTCTTAAAGGACCCCATTCTTGCAACTACCAAAAAGCTGTGCACCCCCCGACCACCCTGTGTTGAAATCCTTCTTGGCTTTATGCTTCATAATCGGCTTCTCACAATAAATGATGCATTTTGGCTGATTCCTTTCCTTTAATAAAACCGTAGTTAAGACAATTAGCAACATATAGCCCCCCCCTACTTTAAAAAAAAACAACAAAAAAACAACTAATTATCTGTACTGTGGAATTTCTCAGACATATCTCATTAATGAAATGGTGCAAAGTGTTTTTAGGCTCCCAAAACACTGGCTCCATGTGAATAAAACACAAAAATGATTAAAAAAAACAACACTTAAGTAAATACGCCTCAATCGTCTCTGTGTGGGCTATGTTTATTTGTCCTCGACATCTGAAAGGTCAGTTTATACTAAATATTTGTTATGTCGCCCCACATCTCCCACCCTTGAACGGCTTGTTACTCTGCTGATTTACTATCACTCTAAAACTCTTCAAATAGGCTATGTGGTTGCAGATATGTACTCAATTCATTATACTGTACCTATGAAATTTTTGAACAGAGGCCTAAATAATAGGTACAGAACTCCAGATTTAAAATTAAGGGCCTAATGCCTGAAAAAAAAAGAAAAAGAAAGAAAGAAATCTGTAAAAAAAAAAAAGAAAAAAGAAAAGATTAGAAGGCGTATAATGGCACATTAGGTCTTCCATAAAGATGCACGTTAGCATTCACGTGACCATGTGCATAAATGCAGCATGGCGTGGGAGGCAGAAATCACAGCCATAACTTGGGGAGACTAATAGAGATACGAACATCCACACATAAAAACATGGCATTTACTCTACAAATACCCTGATATCCTCTTTATGATGGTGAAAAAGAAGCAAACATTTGCCTTACACACAGAGTTCACTGTATTTCAGGCTAAAGTGCTTTTTTGGATCCCAAAACCACAACAGAAAAGTTACCAGTTCGCTTTACATAAAAACATTACCCATCATGCATGAATGGTCGAGTGCAGCACGCACAGCTTCATGAAAGAAGGGATTGGGTTCTGCCACCTGACTTCAAGCACATACCTTTGCAGCCTCCTTGGGCAGGTCGAAGGGGATACGCTGGCGGATTTTAGGGGGCAGCTGACTGAGAACTTCAGCTTTGAGACGGCGTACCATGATCTGGCTCAGACGCTGGTGCAGTTCATCCAGGTTGGATGCCCCGCGACAATCCCACTGCCTGCGAGGTCCGAAATATCTGAAAAGATAAACGAATGAGAGGTGTAGCGTCAGCTGATGCAATCATTTCTTAAAGCATGTTTTTAACCAAGACTTTGCAGCACATAGTTACAGACATTTAAATGTTCCCCCTCTGGGACTTGCCTAGCACTGCAGCAGCTTTCCACCGTTTACTGCTGAGCAGCCCTGCTGGGTGATCCCGTTCTTGCTTAAAGGCACTTTGCAGAGCAGGAAACTATTTTGTCTTATGGCCAGGCGGCAGGTTCATCTCAAAATTTTGCCGGCAACTTCTAAAACTTATCGGCCAAATGGATTGTTAGAATAGAACTGGCACTGCACACAAAGGCTGGTTATCTGCCATACTGGCTGAGAGTCTGGACAAACTTCACATGGTACTGCCAAAATTAGCTGTTTTACACTTGGGTGATTAAAAGTTTAGTTGATGAAAGACAAAACTACTTCTAAAACATGGAATCTGAACCACCAATCTTTTTTAACCAATGCTGCCTCTGTGTCCCAGACAACCTCACCTTTCTGAAAGTGACAAGATGGGAAGACTGTGCTCAGATGGCACCGCCTGGTGTCCCTTACTGTGTATGATATCTCTTGTGTGTGTGGCAGGGGAACTCAGAGTGGTATTCCCCAGCCACGATGAGAACTATCATATACAAATTGTTGTCACTGATGGCACCAATCCCATCTCTGCCCAAGTGCCAGCTTTGATGGACATCCAAAACAATGCATTTGATGTGTTTGTTCACACATGCAACTCATCGGTGAAGACAACTGGCAGCCAGCTGGCAAATAATGCTTGGCTTTAGTTGTGGCCTGGCTCTCACACAAAACCTCAACTCAGGACCAACACCACTCCAGTCTCAGGTGCGGTCCACCTTATCCTAACAGACACAATTAAATGATGGGCACTCTAAGTTATCTGAAGACATCCCTCAAAGATGGGATTTTTCCTAATGGAAAGATAACTTCTAAGTATGTTATTTTGATGAGCAAAAATTAGTTTTTAAAGATTTAAAAAATGTCTAGAGGCTTTAAGAGACACTGCATAAAAGCTACAACAATTAGAGAATATGAGGACATTTGGAAAATGTCACCTGTAATGGGCATTGCAGTAATTCTTGGCGTAGTCTGTCCACGTTCCAAACCTCTTGGGATAGAGGGCATCAATCTGCATGAAAAGCTGCAAAAAACACAGACAGGTAATAAAAAGTTAAGAGCAACTTTATTCAAAACCAGGAATAAACATGAGTGTGTGTTTCCGTATGGTTTAGGGACAGAGTTGTAAAAAGCTGATAAGCTTATGTGTGATGAAAATCTTCCTATTAATTAATCACACTGGTATCCCTTTTAAGCTCAAACATTTTCATTTTTTATTACCTCATGAAGATAAGTTAGGCTGTGTTTTATGATGAGGGAGTAGTGTCATTCTTATGCTGACACCACTTTCCCCATTATCTCCGTTTGCTTTCCAATTATCTCAGTTTACAACCATTGTTGCTTGGCTAGATTGTTTTGTTTGGCTAAAAACAGTCAAACGTCATAAAAAAAGGGAGATGGAGACAAAAAGGAAACGAAGATGGGATGCATAAAATTCAGGATGTATAATAATCAATGAACTAGTAATGTGCTGAAATCTGAGTCCAAACCTTTTATTTATTTTTTTGTTGTTTTGTTTTATTTTGCGAGAATTTTTTTTTTAAATAAAAAATTAATTACCGGTAAACTAAATTTCCAAAACTTCCACGAAATTTTGAAACAGTTAACAGTTCAGCATTTATTAATCAACAAAGTCCCATACATACTAAAAACTGGGTCTGGTGATGACAAGGTCAATCAAAAACAAAAAATAAGTCAAGTAACACGTACCAGCAGTTGCACCCAGGTGTCAATATGTTTTCTGAAATTAGTAGTTAGTACTTAGTGTAACAATGTTGTTACTAAATAGTTACATATCGTGCATTTGCATCTATAAATTTGAAATTATATTTATGGATTAGAAAATGAATCTACAGATTTAACAATTTTTTTGTAATCACAATAATCAAATTAGCTAACTAGCTAATTTTACATTTGGTAAAAAGACATTAGCAAAAGTGATTCTTTCACTTAGCCTACTTTTGACAGTAAAATGGTTTAAAACTTCCAATCATTTTGTGTAGTAGCTAATGTTAACTAGCTTTGTTAGCCAACTTTAAACAGCTAGGTGGTGCCGTGTAACCAACATTACTGTTGTAAAACAAGCTAACTTTTCATTTAGCACAAAGACATTAGCAACAGTTGTTTTCATTAGCTTTTTGACAATAAAATGTTGTTTTAAGACCTTTTTAAATCATTTTGTGTAAGTTTGAACCTGATTTTTTTACAACTTTTTTTTTTATTTTTTTTTTTTATCCCTGTCCTGTCCAGCATCTTAACATACAGAATGGTGGTCTGTGTGCCATATTTTGCCGGACA
>JBAMHW010000027.1:16642260-16664098 GCA_037177495.1 Rhadinocentrus ornatus
CCGGACAGATTTGCTCTTCCAAGGGAACCATGTTCTATGAATGGCTGCCCTTGATGTTTAAAATATTTTTATTATAACCTTTTACAACTTTTTTTACCAAATGCAGAATACATCGAAATACAACAGTTGTAATACAATGAAAAACAACGTTTGGACCTGAATGAGTAGCATTGCATATACTTCTACATATACTTTAAATTCATTGTGCTATCGGATTAGCATATTGGGAAAATTAACTTAACTAAGACATTGTTCACAAAATTTGACTCACCTGTACTTTGTCTACCATGACAAATTAAAATGCATTTTGTTTTAGTTACCATACTTCTTGCCTTTCTGTGTTTGAAATACCTTTCATACCTTTAAATAGAAAATTACCCGTGCTGAGAATACTCTAGCGTCAAGATTAAAGTGCGTTTGAATGTTTTTTCAAGGTCTTGCTCTCCTTCGCCTAGTTTACCAGTCCAGCATTGTGCAACTGTGTGGTAATTTGTGTCATTACCGATTAACCAGGTCAAACCACTGCATTGTCAAACAAGGTGGAGAAGAGGAATTTGATTGGAAAATCAAATAACACAGAAGCATTGACTGCACAACTATTAAACAGCTCATAGCATGAAATGTATGCATCTTAAAAAGATCTCTCCATTATTTAAGGTATAGTGCATTTATACACCGATTATAACAAAGCCCCTAAACAGAGTTTAAACCTGAATTAACACAGTACATCTGTCAATTTAAAACATTTGCTGCAATTTTTGAAGTAATGACAAGTAATCAGTAGCGAGGCAGTTTGAATAAGCCTCTGTTCTAAGTTCAGCACTTGTTCAACTTGTTCAGCTTTGCATTTTCTCGCCTCACACCGTTGATATAATAGGTGGGAGGAATGAGGGCACATCATGAACGGTGCAGCATGCCCTGAGCAGTGTGCTAGCTCGATGTCAGAGCCATAGTGAGTAATGATGGCAGCAAGGAGACTGGCACAGAGGCAGGAACAGGGCTTATCAGGTTTATGCTGAGGATGATAAAATGTTATATGGAGTTTCAGATTGTAGTGGCACAGAAAGAGATGATATCTAAAAACTAACCTCCACAATGCAGGCAGTCACTGGAAGAGACAGGGTGGCATTCATCACACACACATATACTAAGTATCACACGCAAGCATTTTATCGGTGACACACCTCAAGATTTTTAACATGTATAAACTTTATTTCATTTTAGTATTAATTAGCTGCCTGAATTATGTCAGGTAATTATCATGACCCAGGCAATAATTAAGTCTTCCACATGACAGCAGAATCTAAGTCCTGTCCCACATAAATAGTTTGACAAAGTCACTACAAAATCTATGATTTCAGTACCTGATAACTTGTTATGCAGGTAATTATAAGCTCACTATGACAACCAAGCGGCACACTTTAGCTACCACTTAGACACAAGCTTTTGTGATGTATTGATAATTCAGCGGTTTTATTTGAAGTTTTAATGTTTATATAATAATTAGCCCTAACTCTTTCTGCAAGCCCAATTCCAAAAAAGTTGGAAAACGTTAATATAAAGCAGACCGAAAATCTCGTAAATAAGTATAACTATTTCATGAAAATATCAGCTCATCTTGATTTTGATGCAACAAAAGCGTAGAAAAATAATTGGTAGAAATAACGAATAAACAGCAGAAAGAACCTATTACATCTAGTTAGGTTAATTGGCATTAGATCAGCCATATTTGGGGGAATAAAGAGCACCTTAAAGAGGAAGAGTCTCTCAGAAGTAAAGTTGAGAAGAGATTGAGCAATTTGCAAAAAACTGCAATAATACTCTTTGATTCAAAATTACAAAGACATGTATGCATTGCATACATGTGATTTATGAGATCTGAGGATGCACCGCATTAAAAACAGACATGATTCTGTCATTTAAAACGAATTGAAGCAAAGTTTAAAACCATACTGTGATCAGGCCAAATAAAATGGGAACATTTAAAAAAAAAATCATGAATCCCGTTTTCTCCTGACTAAGGAGGAGACAAACCAGTTTAAAAAAATCATTTTCTATTATAGGGAGGTGAATTAGTATCTATGGAACTGACAATTTGCACATACAGTGTTAAGAACACCATCCAGACATCTAATTCAGGGAAGAACTTGAATATTTTAGCAAGACAACGCTAAACATTCAGCTATTAGAAAAGCACATTTGATATGTTTTCTGTGTTCTATACTGAAAAAAAATTGGTATATTAGACTTGCAAACCAATACATTCTGTTTTAATTTAGATTATATACAGAGTCCAACTTATTTGGAAATAGGGTTATAATTTCTTTGTTAACACTGCCTATGTAACTTAATCCTGATCTCAAATTCCTCTGTAGTAAAAAAGCTCCATTGTTTCCTTTATTAGCATTACCAAACAACCTAGACAGGTTAATCCCACATGTGTCAACCTGGTTTT
Organism: Rhadinocentrus ornatus; assembly: GCA_037177495.1. NCBI lineage: Eukaryota > Metazoa > Chordata > Actinopteri > Atheriniformes > Melanotaeniidae > Rhadinocentrus > Rhadinocentrus ornatus. Next base: position 16,644,716 of record JBAMHW010000027.1, read on the forward strand.
GTAAAAACTAACAAAGTAAATAAATACATATTAATCCTTAGTGAAAACAGCCCACATACAACATCATTGTATAATGCTGTTTAACTAAATATTTGATCCTTTCTTAACATAAAAAATACACATCACTTTTTTTCCCTTCATATCTTTTTCCCTTCATATCAAGCTTTTTACTGTGTATATGAAGTATATATTATGGATACTGTATTGTGCCTTCATATTGAATCTATGAACAGATTTTCTATTCACAAAATCTTCTTCAATTTCCACATCTGCAGTGATGGAATGCAGCTGTAATCTACGGTACACCTGCAATATAACATATATAACAATGGTATAATAAATCATTATGGAGAGGGGAATGGCCCAGCCGCTCTCCAAACACTGCCGCCCTGTGAATAGCCCTTCTTATTGTTTCTAAATTCAATAGTTCCCCCCTCCCGCACTTCTTTTTATTACTCGTCTCATTTATTGCGGTGCCGTGTCTGTTCATGTCGGCCTTTGTAAATGAAGTTTTGCAACAAAGGTTATTGAAATAAGACCATGAGATCCTAGAGGATGAGTGGCGCCAGAGAGAGTTAATTGGCTTTTTTGAATGTTGGATCAAAGCATATCCTGCTCTGGAGCATGTTACCATGGCGATTTACCTGTTCTTTCTACACCTTTCTAAGAGCTGTAAGTTGGCTTATTACTCTCTCCTCACTAATGTGGCCTCAAAACCCATTTTTAAACAAATGAATCTTCCAGTTTACTGAATGTAGTTCCTTCAATCTTTTGTTGAAAATTTTAAGCTAAGAATCTCTAAACATGTACTTCTTTCTGCACGAGGCATCATTAAATGTTCATTAAATCGAATATCATTACCTCTTCAGGTCGACCTAGAGCAGGAGTGCCGGTGAGTAGGATGGCTCGCTTTGCTTTCTGAATCACGGGAACGAGAATCTTAGTCCGAGCTGCGTTCCTGGATTTGAGGTAATGTGACTCGTCCACCACCACCACGGCGAACTGTTGCCTGCTCAGAGCTTCCACTAGGGGGCGTGCGTCTGTGGTGAGCAGGCCATAACCCAGCACCGTTACCTTGCTGCTGCCTATACCTCTGAAAGGACAAGAACACATATTGCATTTGTTATTGTTACATGTTGTAAATATTGTAGTAAAAGTAAAATGTACCGAGGCTGTCTAGTGACATTAACAGAAAAAAATAATTAAATTGTGCCCAAAGATTACTGATGCAAGAAAACAAGATAATTAATTAGTGGCCATGCATTAGTTTTATAATGTTGAGATGAATGATAGAATTGTAACAGAGTTTATTAAATTCGCCTTGCGGAATAGTTTACAAAACGACAAACTTAATGTGGTTCACAATTTAACAGTAGCTACATGGTGATAATGTTACCAAAAAACAAAAAATCTCACAAAAAACTGCCTACCCTGTGGTAGCTTTTGGCAGCTGAAAGTTAACTGGAACCAGGAAGGCCCGACTTTAACCGATTTCACAAAAAACAGGATAAAGCGCCATTATTTTCGCCTTCATTGAGCACAAGAACATTGCCTGTAACCACGCTGTCTGACAGGAATCTAGACAACAAGAATAGAATACTAAAAACAAATAATAATATTATAATAAGAAACCTTTATTAACCTTTGTTAACCTTTAAAAATAAAAATAAAAATAAGAAACATTTATTAGTCCCTGAGTGGGGAAAATGCTTTGTTGCAATAGTACAGGTGCAGTACGCAGAGGCACACAGGTGATTTTAAAAAGAACACACAGTTTACATGTGTTCATTGTAAAGTCTGAGAGCTGCAGGGAAGAAAGACCTATCTCTGGTATAGACCGGTATCTCTCCTTCACACAGCGAGGATGGATCAATCTGTCACTGAAGCTGGTCTTCAGAGCGGACAGGGCATCCTGCAGGGGGTGGGACTCATGGTCCAGCATGGACGGCAGTTTTGCCAGGACCCTTTTGTCACCTACCTCACGGAGTCCAGAGAACAGCCCAGGACAGAGCTGGACTTCCTGATGACTTTATCCAGCATCTTCCTCTCCCTCTCTGCAATGCTGCTGCTCCAGCAAACTACACCGTACAGGATGGTTAATGCCACCAGAGTCATAGAAGGTCCTCAGGGGTACCCCCCTCACTCCAAAAGGTCGGAGTCTCCTCAGAAGATAGGGCCTGCTCTGACCCTTCCTGTGCAGTGCATCTATGTTGTGAATCGAGACAAGTTTATTGTTTAGGTGAACACCCAGGTTCTCCACTCTCTTAATGTTCGTTCCCTGAAAGTTCACCAGCGAAGGGACAGCAGACCGGCGTCTGCTAAAAAACACCACAACCTCCTTGGTTTTCCCTGCATTGATCAGGAGGTGGTTTTGCTGACACCAGGCCACAAAGTTCTGCGTCAGTCCTCTGTTCTCCACATCGTCATCCTCAGTGATCAGTCCATGAATCGCAGAGTAATCTGAGAACTTTTGTAAAAGGCAGCAGTCCGTGTTGTGTCTAAAGTCTGCAGTGTAGAGGGTGAAGAGAAACGGGGCCAAGACCGTCCCCTGGGGGACGCCTACGCTGCCGGTCAGCAGGTCAGACACACAGTACCGGGCTCTTAAACTGGGGCCGGTTTGCAAAATCCACTGCCAGATAAAGGTCCACCCCAGCCCTCTCCAGTTTGGCTTTGAGGAGCACCGATTGGAGGATGTTGAAGGCATTGGAAAAAAAAACAAAAAAACTTGAATCTCACAGTGCTGCCGGGCTTCTCCAGGTGAGCCAGAGCACGATGTAGCAGGAAGATCAACATCCTCCACTCCGATGCCAGGCCAGTAGGCGAACTGCAGTAGACCCATGGACGGTCCCACCGTGGAGCGGAGGTGTCCCAGGACCAGTCTCTCCAGTGTCTTCAACAGATGGGACTTGAGAGCCACCGGCCTGTAGCTGCTAAGTTCTCTGCCTTGAGATGTCTTTGGCACTGGGATCACACAGGAGATCTTCCAGAGCTTTGGTACCACCTTCAGCTTGAGGCTTAGATTGAAGACATGCTCCATAACTCCACAGAATTCATCTGCGCAGGACTTAAGGAGCCTGGAGCTGATGCCGTCTAATCCAATGTGGATTTTTTTTTTTCTTTATATGAGCTCTTTCTGTGTCAAAACCAAGAGGCCCCTATGTTTCAATCCATATTTTGAGTGCTGCCCCCATGTGTTTGTTTTAAGCCAAAACAGGTAGTCACATGTTTACAGAAGCTGTTTAGAAACGCTACATAGAGATATGTCATAAAGGTAATTTTCAGCTAGAGTTGGGTCGAACACGATATTAGCATCGGAAAACTCGCCAGTCCTCCTAAAAGTAAAGTGATCCATATCGGTAAGTATTTCTCTATAAACTCTATCCGTTACCACGGAAACTGATTTCCAATTGTTTTGAAGTGGAAGGTGGGTAAATAGCTGCACATGAGTCATTGTTGTAATAATATTTAGCATTAGCGTAATGTTAGCAATTAGGCGTCATTGCTCATTAGAAACTCCCACTAGAAAAACAGCAACATGCCTCATATGCAGGGCTGAAGTTTCACGAATGCTGCCAAATTTAACACCAACAACCTTTAAAAGCATCTAGGCTGTCATCACATAAAAGAGCACAAGCAGTTTGTTGCTTTAAAGGAAATGCACAACAAACCGCAGCAACAAGAAACACTGGCAAATGCTTAATAGTAATAATAATAATGGACCTTTTCACAAAATAACATAGTTATCGTATTGGTACTCATCAGATACCTAAACCCCAGGTATCGGAATTGGTATCGGCCAGACAAAAATAGTATCGGAACATCTCTAGTTTCAGCCCTAAATGTTTAAGTCTCACAGACATCCTGATTGACACAAACTTTTCATACATCTCTTCTTAAGTTCTTCAAAAACCCACTCCTGAGCTATATTTGAATTTCTCCATTTCTCAGCTATGCTACGAGCAGCTGTTCCACAAACACACAGGGCACAGATAAACAAACAAACACAGGCGACTTTCAGCAGCACAAAACTCAATGACGATCACAAAGGTATCAAAAACATTCCTAGCAACTGTCAGGCTTCAATTCCCTGCCTTCACCGCACACCCATGCAGATGTTTTCTAGCTGAAATAAGGAGCCATTCATGTTCTACAAAAGCAAGGAGTCAAAATATCAGGAGGATGTGCCGCATAATTTTTTTTCTTGCCTCTGCGTTTAGTCATTAACACATCCAGTTCAAGGGCACATTTTCCCCAGAAGCTGTTCACAACCTCTTTGCACCTCATCTGTGATGTGATGTGAGCCCCCTCCTCCCCCATCAATATAAAAAGTTTGTATCATTTAAAAATGAAAGTGAAAGGCAGGGAGAAGTAGGGGAAAGTTGAGATGATAACAGAAAGAGCTGCTTTCAAGTCTTCCATGCCACATTGGTCCAGAAGTGCAATGCAAACCTGAGTAAACAGCCCTGGAAATCAAGCACATTTCTCAAGGACAGCAGTTTTCTTCTTTCTGAAATATTTCAGCTCTTGTTCAATATTGCAAACGTCGCCCTGACATGATTTGTCTGTCAGTGCTGTCAAACGTCGGCCCCTGCCGGCTCCCGACACAGAGGGACATTTTTAGATTAATTTATCAGCCTCACCTTTGCTGTCCATCACTCTACCTCAGTTTCATGCGACGTGACCAAGGGCCCTCGTGTTTTTATCAAATCTTTTTCGGGTAAATTATTACTGCCTGCACAAGCAGATACCACACACTGCCACGCAGCTTCTTATAAAGCCAACTTCCTTTTAAAGATCAAGCAACAGCCGCTACCTTTCACTTGCATAACAATCGTTATTGTAGAGATATCTGGAGCATTTGAGGCTTTAAGAAACTTGATGCGCCTCTGCAGCAAATGCAGGCTTGCACGTGTGCAGAGCATGAATGTTCTCCTAATGGAGAATAATGCAATCAGACTGATTTAGGAGGATTTTTGGAGTGAAACTACCCACAAGTTTAGCTGTGTTCTTCATTCCACAGAAGCACAATCCTTACAAGCTATACCTCATTGTAAAGGTGACTAATCCAGCTTTCTAACGATGCAACACCAACTGGTAGAAAAATGATCAATTAGTCATTATCTGCACCGCTTATTCCATTACAGGTTGCGGGGTAAGCTGGAGCCTATACCAGCAGTGTTTCAGGTGAGAGGCAGGGTACACCCTGGACAGGTCACCAGTCCATCACAGAAAAATGATCACCAAAACACAAATTTCCAAACCTACCAAATTCATTTTCATGTTGCTGCTAAAATAAACAACCTCTTCTCTTTGATTCTGCTGGCCTGAAAACAACTTGAGAACAGATGCTCTTATCCAATGCTTGAACCAAATCCACCAAAAAACAACTTAATCATTTTTATTTATGAAGTTTCTGATGGTACCAAAGCCTTACATTTAGAGGATGGCAGCATGATAAATAACAACTTTGTTTTGGTTCTGTTTGCAAGTTGAGCTAGTTTGCTGTTATGGTTCAGACACGATCTTTTATGCTCTTGACATGTGGGTTAAGTGCAGGTTAATTTGTCACCATCTCTGCTACTTTGATGCACCCAGCAAATAAAGCCAAGAAAAGACAAAAACATTATATGTTAAACAATTTTGAGGGAGAAAAGTAACCCTTAAAGGGGATTTTATTCCTAGAATTCATATGTGTGTTGTTGTGTCACATCACAAGGTCAAAATGGTGGTCCTGATCTGGGTTTCCCTCTGGCTCCAGGTGGTGTATTCATGTTGTTTTGCTAATATGTTGTCTGAAATCCTGGTAATGGATATGATATGATGGTATAATATTGGACTGTAAAATAACCAATAACCACCTCTAAACATGTCAGATGATAAAACGTAGACATTTTTATCATTTTATGGAAAATATGAGCTGATGGTGAATCTCACGGCAGCAACAAGTCTGGAAAAAGTAGTTCCAGGGTGATGTTTAGCATTGTGTAGCATCCCCACTTCTTTTAACAACTGTTTCAAACTATTTGACATTTTGGTCCAGTTTACCACTTTGCCTCAGATCATTTAAAATGAGCTTTGGTCCAGAGAAGATGGCGCTGTTTCTGGATCCTGTTCACATATGGCTTCTTCTCTGCATGATAGAGCTTTAACCTGCATTTGTGGATTTCTGGGTAAACTGTGTTCACAGACGATGATTTCTGGAAGTCTTCCTGAGTCCATGCAGTGATTTCCAGTAGAGAATCATAGTGCTGCCTAAGGACCCAAAGATTACCAGAATCCAGTTTTGTCCAATGCACACAGAGATTCCTTCCGATTCTCTGAATATTTTGATGATATTTTACACTGTAGATGGTGGGACTTTTAAAGTCTTCACAATACTATGTTGAGGAGCATTTTACTGAAATTGTTCCACAATGTTTAGACAGTTTTTCTAAGATTGGTTAACTGTCCATCTTTCAACCTGAGAGACTCTGCCACTCTGAAATGCTCCTTTAATACCCAGTCATGTTACAGACCTGTTCCCAATTAACCTAATTAGTTCTTAAATGCTCCTCCAACTGTTTATGATTTTTAACACTAACTTTTTCAGCCTTTTGTTGCTCCTGCTTAAACTTTTTACAGATGTGTTGCTGCCATCAAATTCACAATCAGCTCATATTTTCCATGAAACGATAAAATGTCTCAGTTTCATCATTTGATTTGTTTATGTTCAATCAGGAGTAAAACACGAGTTAGGAAATTTATTTACATTTTATCAAACATCACAACATTTCAGGAGTTATGGTTGTACAAGTGATCTCTTTAATCAATATTATCAATTGATTAATCATTGCAATGTTACAGCCCTAGCAGCTCTGTGTAGGAGGGCTGAAAAAAGGGACGTACAGTGGGATGACTTACATGGTGTGGCTTTTGTTCTCCACCAAATTGATATCTCCAGGCTGCAGCTCAGGGATCCACTTCTCCAGCTCCTCAATCCAGGGATATTTCAGAGACGAGGGCACCACCACCAGGAGAGGCCACTCTTGCCTGTAAGCATATGCCACCGCGATGGCCTGCACCGTCTTCCCGAGACCCATCTGGGCCGCCCAAAATCAACACATGGCAAATGGGGAGAAAAACAAGTCAATGCGCGGCGACTCTGCGGCAAATTGCATATGACGGCTGAGCTGATGTGAGACCCAGGAGTAAATGACGGCTGAGCTGATGTGAGACCCAGGAGTAATAAGGTCTCTGAATGATTCTTGTGTCAAAACCAATTAAGCACATGGGAGTGCAGTGCAGGGCTGACAAATTCATTTGGAAGGCATGCAGCAGAGTCTTAGGTTTTTGGGGTTTTTTTATTTCGGAAATAGATTTCCTGAGTTGGTGCGGTGTGTGCTTACCTCATCAGCAATCATACAGCTGTAAAAGAAAGAAATCAGAGAAAGAGCATTAGATGGCTTCTCGAGCTGAGCAACTGTTTCATAGAGCAGGCAGATGTTGCCATCATAAGAAAGATTAGACAACAGTCCCCTGGTTTAATGGTTTTAGGCCTCTTGATACATCTCAGACCCTCTTAAGCACACAAACACAAAACACACTAGTCATGTGCTGTAGGTCTGTGCCAGAAGTTTACTTATAGAGATGCTGAATGTGTTCTGTTGCTTCTTATACCACCTAACTCTGACCTGTGAATCAATTAAGCAGAAAAATAGCTCCTAACTCAAGGGGTGCACAAGTGTTGACGCATAACAGACAACTTAGCAAAAAACCAAAGGCGTAAACAAAACCATAAAAACGGTGACAATTGAGGAGGTTAGTGCTTGGTTAATTTTGATTTGACAGCAGGAAAAAACGATGCTGTACATTACTGTAGACGGTAACTAAAGCCTCTAAACCAAGAACATCTTGTCTTGTCTTTGAATCTTCATTTTAATCACCATCTTCTGACCTTACGTTCTGTCAAACTGGTCTCTACGCTGCCCCCTACTGGTTATTCGTATATTGCAACGTGTGAAAACGGCATTAATTTCCGAGGCGTACACAAATGACATCTCAAACCAACGCAAATTGCGTAAGCCAGCCAACTAATTAAAACTAATGTATTATAGGGCTGGGCAATATGAACCAAATTTCATATCTTAATACTTTTTTTCTTGAATCATGAAGTATATCTAAATGTATTTTTTTTGTCAAGTACACAAATAGCCAATTCTAGTTTACAGCCATGAAGGCTTAATACACTTCTTTTAGGGATCAGCAGCGCATGTGCTTTAAAACAGTTAAAATTAAAGTAGGTGTATATTAAATTAAATTCTCTTCAAACAAAATAAATAAAAAATACTTGATGACCATAACATAAATACAGAAAGGTAAAGATACTTTTAACTTAAAACAAGCTATCTCGATGTAAACAATATTTCTTCATTCGATATTTGCATGTAAATAAAAGTCTACATATATTAGAAAATCTTGATATATTGCCATCCATTTATAACATGAATGTTTAGAAACTGAGGGGAACCTGGAGAACAAAAAGGTTCGGCCCAAACTGGAACCAGGTCACTGCTGACCACCACACCACTGCGCAGCTCTTTCCTGCTTCCATGTCGATATATGAAGAAATGATGGGTTTCCTCATACTTCTATACGGTACTGTACACCAGGGATCCTCAATCCTGGTCCTAGAGGGCCAAAGTCCTGCAGGTTTACAAGTTTCCTTGCTGACTTAAACTCAGACTTGTAGTCTGATAAACTTGGTCTGCTAATTACTCATTAAGGAGTCAGGGTTTAGGATCCCTGCTTACAGGAAAAGACATCTCCAAATACTCTGAGCATAAGTTAGAGCCAAGATTATCAGTTATATATCACATTCCCCAAATGTTTACAACCAATTCTCCCCTTTTGAAAGACCCGAATTAGGGTGAAACTGAACCAAAATCCACTGTGGAGCCTCACATCCACTGTGTTTAAGCAGCCATTTAAACAGCCAACTAGTTCTCCCTAAACACTGTAAAGAATAATGGAGGTGTGACACAGTCGTCCCCGTGGAAAATATGCAGCGAGATCAACCCTTGGCTCTCTCTGTCCAGTGGGCCGGGGCCCATTGTCATGACCTTGCTTATTCATAAATGCTTCCAACATCATGTCAGAGCGAACAAGCAGCTCTGGATACTTCAGCCACAGCCTCTCATTATTCTTTCTACTACTCCTCCTCTTCCTCCCCCTTCTCCGCCCCATTTCTCTCTTTCAGCTGAGGAACATGATTAATGTGCACCTTGCCACTGGTGTTTTTTCTAATTGCCAGCACACTGGCCCAGTCAGCGCAATTCACAAGCACACACCTCAGACCTGTACGTGTGCAGACAAAAGACATGCAAAAATACAAAACAGACCCATACACACTAACAAAAGGAAGTGCACGGACAGATGCAAACACATGTTAAGCTAAATGCATATGTATGTGTGCTTGCGCATACACCCACCCACACACACGCCCGCACACAACCCCGGGAGGGAGTGCAGCTAGGGCAGGTGCTTGCCATTTCTCAACACATTAATCATCCTCCTTTAAATAACCTGAGTGTCGTCTTGACGGTTTGAGACTGCGAGCATGCGGCAGTGCTGTTGCCTGACGACGGCACGCACCCCGTCGCCGCATCTCTCTAATGTTATCTCTCAAAGCCACAACTTTGGGAAGTGTCAGGAAATGGGCTCCACTGGCTGCTGTGATATGCTGGCTTTGACCTCTGCAGGGCATTTGTGTTGGGGGGGACCTGTGTCTGTTCAGTCATGTTCGGTGTGCCATGTAGGCTGCAAGGGTAATCCGGAGCGCCATGCTGGGATTGCACTTAAAATTAAAATTAAATCATCTTCAGTGGAAAAGGTCTTTGGATTTTAAGGGAGAAATAAGTTAAATGGGACAATTCTCAACTTTTGCTTCTGAAGATTTTCTCCCCTCTTGTTGTTTTTTAGTTTTAGATATTTTTTTTTTTACTTCTCTGCTCTATTTTTATTCAACTGCAGAAGTTTTTCTTTTAACTTGAAGGCATTTGCTCCACTGATTTTATTTATTTTTTATGCATTTTTTTAAATATTATTTCACTTCAGCATGAAATTTACATTATCTACATTTTTCATTTTAGGTTATTAACCATATCTGAACTAAGAAAATATTACAATAAAACATTGTAATAATAATGACAAAAATAATTAAATAAATAAAATAATAGTGACCTATAAAAAACTGAAGGTATGTGGCTGTGGTTGTTTAGAAAAGATGGAAAGGACTTAAAGGAACGCCATGTACCTTCTGAGAGAACCTGCAAGAAACCTCAATTCCCAAAAAGTTTATTTTTATTTAGACAGGTTTCATGATTTAAGAAGAAAAAAAAAATAAAGACATTACTGACTGTGAACAATAAGAGGGAAAAACTGCAGTTGGATTTTAATAAACGTCATTAATTAATCTTTTTTTTCTGAATTTTTGTTTCCTCCGTTATTGAATAATTCAATCAGAAAACACCTATTCAGAGTTCAGTTTTAAAACAAACAGTCACTGGTCACTTTATCAGATCCACCTTACTTGTATCAGGTTGGACCCCCTTTGTCCTTCAAAACTGCCTTAATTCTTGGTGTCATAGATTGAACAAGGTGTTGGCAACATTCCTCAGAGGTTTTGCTCCACATTGACATAATAGCATCACACAGTGACTGCTGATGTGTCGACTGCATCCACGATGAGAATCTCCTGTTTCGCCACATCCCAAAGCTGCATTATTATGCAACAATACTCAGGTAGGCTGTGGTGGTTAAACCATGCCACGTTACTAAGGGGCCCAAAGTGGGCCAAGAAAATATCCCCCCACCCCACCAGCTTGATAGATCCATGCTTGGATCTATGCTTTTGTGTTGTTTTCACCATGTGGCAGCAGAAATGGAGACTCATCAGACCAGACCACGCTTTTCCATCTTCTGTTGTCCAGTTTTGATTAAACAGGTTATACTTTACAACCTGCCACATTGCCCCTGCTGTACCAACGTCCTGGAACCATCCGCTGTCTTGAACAGCGTTGGAATCTGACACTTTCTCAGCATATTTAATTCACTGTTTCTTTAATGTTACTATACAAAGTTAAGCCAAATTTTGAGCCGACCGTGATCACAAAGCTTAACCAACAATGGAATCAGTTCTAGCCAGAGTCCCAGATTACGGTAGCTGTTATATTTCCAAGTGAGTAAAGGCAGGGCCTCATACATGTCACCGGGTGTTTCTACAAAGGAAAATCTGCCTGCAGGCGAATCCTCTTATGCTCTCTGTGTCGTTTTAAAGAGATAAGTCTTATGACACGGCATCAGAGGCACAAAGTGCACTGCAGAGACTTTGATGCTTTTAGGGCTCATTGGACTTCAGTTGTCTCTTTTACTGACCTGGACCTACAATCATCTTGTGCTCTTAACAAGGGGCTGTGGTTATAGTCAGCAGAAATCTAGATGAATGTTTACAGATACCATCTTTGAGCCTTTTCTTTGCACCAGTCATTGACTGAATGGAGGCCTTATGAACAATGATAAATAAGTTAATAAGAAACTAAATTTAGACATAAACCTACTGCAATTTTCTTGGTTATTCTCATTATTCTGAGACGTTTCAGTGTGTAGACGACTCGCATGCTCATCTCATTTAAAGGAAGACACACCAAGGTTGTTTGTTCAGCTTGAAGGACACCTCATTTCATTCAAAGATTAAGTTGTAGCTAAAACAAGCAAATAAAAAAGGCACAGTACACGCTGTGCTTTGTAGAGAAATCTAAGGATAAACTATAAACAAAATATGGAAAAAATGACCTTGATGCTGGGCTTTGAATTGTAAGGTACCAATTGAAGCCTCCTATTTTGGATTAATGGTTCTAGTCGGAAAATGACCTAATCCTTGGCAGTTTTCATGCATGTAACATGGCCTACTGAGACATGACTAACAGGTTGAGACGACGCAGTCTTTCCCTTTGCAAACAGATGTTTCACACGTGCTGAACGGCGGTAAGTTTTAACCCTTTCCCTTTTTGTTTGCACAATGTGCTGCATGTTTGATGAGTCAGCATTACTACACATATCTGTACATTTAAATGTATTAATTAATTATTTAACCTAGTGTTTTCCCTTTTTTGTCCCTTAAAGTTATTGTTCACTGGCTCTGAACACAGAGAAACCACATGCAGAGGCTTGCAGTCCGTGCCTCTTCCTAGATGTCTGGTCCTACTGCAGCGGTGCGTCTGATGTAATTAGGGGAGAGCGGGTTTATTAAAATGAAGAGACGTTTCTGTCTGGCCCCTTAGAAAAAAGGAAAAGAACCAACATTTCTCATTGTCCATCAAAACCCATGCAAATAGGCAGCAAATTGTGACGTTTGGACGACAAAAAAAGACAAAAAACAATGAGAAGTATTAATATTGATGATTATAACTGACAACTAAACCCCAAATTAAGTATCTCAGAAAATTAGAATATCGTGGAAAAGTTCAATATTGAAGACACCTGGTGCCACACTCTAATCAGCTAATTAACTCAAAACACCTGCAAAGGCCTTTAAATGGTCTCTCAGTCTAGTTCTGATGGCTACACAATCATGGGGAAGACTGCTGACCTGACAGTTGTCCAAAAGACGACCATTGACACCTTGCACAAGGAGGGCAAGACGCAAAAGGTTATTGCTAAAGAGGCTGGCTGTTCACAGAGCTCTATGTCCAAGCACATAATCGAGAGGTGAAGGGAAGGAAAAGATGTGGTAGAAAAACGTGTACAATCAATAGAGATAACCGCACCCTGGAGAGAGGATTGTGAAATAAAACTTATTCAAAAATGTGGGGAAGATTCACAAAGAGTGGACTGCAGCTGGAGTTGGTGCTACAGGAAACACCACGCACAGACGTGTGCAACACATGGGTTTCAGCTGTCGCATCCTTGTGTCAAGCCGCTCTTGAACAAGAGACAGCGTCGGAAGCATTTCGCCTAGGCTAGAGATAAAAAGGACTGGACTGCTGCTGAGTGGTCCAAAGTTATGTTCCCCTATAAAAGTAAATTTTGCATGTGATTTGGAAATCAAGGTCCCAGAGTCTGGAGGAAGAGAGGAGAGGCACAAAATCAACGTTGCTTGAGGTCGAGTGTAAAGTTTTCACAGTCGGTGATGGTTTGGGGTACCATGTCATCTGCTGGTGTTGGTCCACTGTGTTTTCTGAGGTCCACGGTCAATGGAGCCGTCTACCAGGAAGTTTTAGAGCACTTCATTCTTCCTGCCGCTGACCAACTTTATGGAGATGCAGATTTCAACAGGACTTGGCAACTGCACACAGTGCCAAAGCTACCAGTACCTGGTTTTAGGACCATGGTATCCCTGTTCTTAATTGGCCAGCAAACTCGCCTGACCTTAACCCCATTATAAATCTATGGGTTATTGTGAAGAGGAAGATGCGATATGCCAGACCCAACAATGCAGAAGAGCTGAAGGCCACCTGGGCTCTCACAACACCTGAGCAGTGCCACAGGCTGATCGACTCCATGCCACGCCGCATTGCAGCATTGAATTTGGGTTTTTTATTAATTGTCAGTTGTAATCATCAAAATTAAAAGAAATAAACACTTGCAATATCTCATTCTATGAGAAATGAATGTCTACATTACACAAGTTTCACTTTTTGAATGGAATTAAATAAATCAGCTTTTTCATGATATTCTAATTTTATGAGCACCCCTGTGTGTATATGTGTAGATATATATGTATATATATGTGTATATATATATATATACACACATATATAGTTTTTGTATTTATTTTTTCATTAAATGCAGTTTTATCCTGGTGAATATATGTTTTAGGCAAGAAAGCAAATGTAAGACATTTTAAAGCATAAATTGGGCCTTCTTTTGTCTCTGGTTGAGTAAATCTTGGTTATAGTGAGTTAAAACTTAGTTTTGGAATCTTTGAGATGTGAGCTTTCAGTAGAGGAGTCGTTTGTTTGTGTTCATGCCGTCGGGTGGACACAGGGAGCCATAATTTGTGTTTACATATTTTTTCTGGTCTTTCAATTTTTTGGTATCTTAACTGTTTATTTGGTGGTCATAGAAATGGTTTTACTGAGCTGTTAACTGAGATTATGGACTTTCTGTGGATACTACACATACAGTATATATATTTTTTATCATTTAACCCACTGTACATGTATCATGGGGTAAAACAATTTTTTTTTTAAGTTTGAAAACCACTTATCTATACAACTCAAACACAAACAAGGCTTTTTGTATGTGTAGCTATACTGTTGCACAATGCACATAACAATGGCTTTTGCCAAGTTTTTTTTTTTTATAAATCGTGTCTATTACACTACATAAATGTTTTAAATTTACTACAGTGCTTCAAATTGATGATGCACATACTTGGAAAAGCCAAGTTTCCTAAGTTGTTTAAGCAAACCCATTTTTTTGTGTTCTAATATGAATCAAGAGTCCCAGCAGGATATAATATTTATTTCTGATGTGTAGTTTCCACACATTGCATCTCTATAAACCTAGTTCTTTATGTCCTGCATGCAAACAGTCTAAACAATAGGAAGTAGCATATTAAGGATTTGTCTAGCTAATGGTGAGGAAGACTTCATGCTGTTTAACAGAATGCACTACCTTTAGCTACACAATGCAAAATATCTTATTAATATGCCTTAGGAAACTGGAAAGAATGGTTTCTTAGTCATAAAGTTATGGAGGATCCAGTGTCGCTGTCTCTCTTTACATTACCTCTAACACACATATAAGGGAGGGTCTAATTAAATAAACTGAGCTGCACATTAAATTCAGTGTTTCAGGAGTTTGATCCACACTAAACATTTAAAATGTGCACTATCAGTCTTTTATTTTCATGATTTTTCTAATACCGAAACATCTAAGTGCATTTCAACCATTTTGGACACACTCATGAGGCTGAGGAAGAAAGACCATTAAGGGTCAGCTGCAATTTGATTGAGATGCAACTTCAACTTTCTCCATTTACTCTTTCCAAACATACTTAAAGATATCAAACAGACGTTTTAAGGCCTATCCAATGTTATCAAGTGTGCATGAGCACAGCACCTTTAATGAGAATTAACATGTGCACCGAAGTCTGGTTATACCATCAAAGCTGGTTGGAGTCAGAGCAAATAAATACCCCCCAACTCATTTGATACAGAGTTGAATGCCAATTAAACTAATCTAATTGCATTTAAAAGCCAGATAAGAGACAAATCAACAACTTCAGGCCAATCTCAAATCTTTTTTTCTAAGATCATTGAAAAAGCTGTTTTTCTTCAGCTAAATGACTTTTTAACACAAAACATCTGCTATTATGTCTTTCCGTCAGGTTTTAGACAGCACCGCGGCACTGAGAATGCTCTTACCAAAGTCAATAATAACATATGTTTGAATACGGACAATTGAAAAATGTCAGTCTTAGTCTTACTGGACCTCAGTGCTGCATTTGATACAGTTGACCACAATATAATACTTAAATGACTGGAAAACTGGGTGGGCCTTTCTGGTATTGCACTACACTGGTTTAAATCTAATTTAGAGAACAGAAAGTACTTTGTGTCAATAGGTAACTTCACACCTGAGCAGACAAGAATAACATGTGGAGTTTCCCGAGGATCTATCCTGGGGCCTCTTCTGTTTAACATCTACAAGCTCCCTCTGCCACAGGTCATAAAGAAAAACAAAATTAGTTACCAGAGTTATGCTGATGATACACATATATTACAATGTCACCAGGAGACCGAGGCCCCTTACAGGCTCTTGGTAAATGCATTAGGAAAAATAACGACTGGATGTGCCTGAACTTTCTTCAGGTAAACAAAAACAAAACTGAGGTGATTGTCTTTGGAGCCAAAGAGAAACAATAAAAGGTCACCACACCTAAAAACCAGCAACCAGTCCAGAAATCTGGGTGTAGTAATGGACTCAGACCTTAACTTTGAAAAACCCATTAAGGAAATCACAAAGTCAGCCTACTATCACCTTAAGAATATATGAAGGGTAAAAGATCTGATGTCTCAGGAGGACCTGGAAAAACTAGTTCATGCTTTCTTCTTTAGTCGACTTGATTATTGTAACAATGTTTTTACAGGTTCTACCTAAAAAATCCATTAGACACCTGCAGCTTATTCAAAACTCTGCTCAAGTCCTCAATAAGACCAAGAAGGTGGATCACATCAGTCCAGCTCTGAGGTCTTTACACTGGCTGCCTGTTCGACAGAGAATAGACTTTAAAGTTCTGCTGCTGGTCTATAAAGCTCTGAATGGAACCCTCAGGTCATCTGGATCCAGTTTCTTATCTGTTCCCAGAGTCAGAACCAGACATGGAAAAGCTGCATTCAGCTTCTATGCTCCACATGTCTGGAACAAACTCCCAGAAAGCCTCAGATCAGTTGAAACACTCAGTTTATTTAAATCCAAGTTATAGACTCACCTGTTCTCTGCTGCTTTTCAATCGTTTTTATTTAGAGTCCAGATCTGAATCTGTTTCTTTAAAGCTGGAATTTTTAAACTTGATCATGTTTTAATACTGCTTTTTTCCCACACTGGAACTTTTGCTTCTTGCATTTTAACTATTTTATATTAGCTTCTTTTTTTTTCCTTTCTTTTTTTAATGCACTTGTTATTGCTCCCTGCTGTAATGCTTTTAATGTTTTATGTAAAGCATTTTGAAATGTCCCAAACATGAATGTGCTATACAAATAAACTTGCCTTTGCCAGATTTTGAGGGCTTCTGATTGAAGTAAATATAAACTGTTTTTGTTGATTTTCATCACACCTAAAACCAATCCCTAGCTACCAGTTTAGGACTTTGGTCAGAACCACAAATGGACACATCTGGCACGTAGAATTATTGTGTGATGGTTTATGAATCTCTGACAAATTGTGCCACTTCACAAGGTAAAAGGTCGTTCTTGACCCTGAAGAAAACATACTTAATTTAAAATATGTGGTCTTGTTCCTATATTTCCACTGTTCCAGTAGTATTTCTGTCTAAAACAGCAGCTATTCTGCTAACAGAGCAACAGAGTCTAAACTATCGAGCTGTTCTTCCTGCTTTCTAAAGAAACGTTCAGAACCATTTTTATAGTGTAGTTTCCAGAAAGAGCCTTCCAAGTCCAGATAGAGGTCTTGTAGCATTTTCATTAGTTTTCTCTGACAGAAATCCAGTTAATGTGTTGGATTTATTTATTCTTTACACAGCAGAGGAGATTTAGATGGAATTTACTTTTTTTTGTTATGTTGGCATCAACAGATAGAAATAAAAAAATATAAAGGCCTGTAAGGAATGTTGATGTGATTTTCGCATTTATGGTGTTGCTAAATTAATTAACATGTCATAATCGTAAAATTGTGATTATTTCTTTGAAAATAATCCTAATGAGAAAATCTATGATCGTGACATACCTGGTCAAGTAAAAGGCATTTTATAGTTGCTTATACTTATTTTAACACTAAACGTGGTTCAAATACACATTATTGATCCTCTATTACATCAGTAAAGCTAGTCTTGCAGCTTTAACATGCTTTAACTGGCTTCAAGCTTCGGTCCAGGACCAGGATCTTGATCTTTCCCAACATGTGAGTGAGCCAGCTCAGAGAACAGTGCAGATCTCAGCAGACAAATAGAAAACTTCCGTTCAACTGTCTAAACAACTGAATCCGCCACATTTCACAGGTTTTTATCGTCAGTGTTCCACAACTTTTACACATCATCCCCAAACGTCACTCCACGAAATCCACTCGCCCTCCCACACAGGCCGATACAACTCGCTCCGTAAGTGTTTAAATCGCAACATTTGATGTTTTGGTTCGGTACTCTTGATGCTCTAGGTGTGGAAAGACACTATAACGGTGAGATTTGAGGGAAAATGCTCCCACAGATCCGCCTACACGGGTAGATATCAAACATCAGCCTATGATGTTCAGCATATTTCAGGACTTCTTTCATAACGATAGGCTGCCATTTATTTCTCCCTGTCAGCCTGTCGGGTCTACTGTAGGTCTATTTTAAGAGAGCTTGTGTCCTGTATATTCTAGAAATGTTGCTTACTTTCCTAAAAATCCAACCAGTTTACAGCTGCACTGAATGTTCAGTAGGACGTATCATTTTCTACTATGAGATTCTGCTTATCATCATTGGCTTTAATTCCATTTCCTTTTATCTCAAGAGATTTCTGTCAAATATGTCACGTTAGCTGTTAATCAACCTTGATTTCTGTTTCTATGGCCAAATGAAGCTTTTTGACCCCCTCCGTTTGCCCTTCTTTAGACTTATTACCGCAAGGATAGCATGGTTATGTATTAGAGCAGTATGTCAGGGAAGAAACCCTCAAAAAAATATTCATTTCTCTACTGATTTAAGCTGTGAATGTGGATCTGTAGGGAGAAGAACACTATGCATTCAAAAGTTCTGTGAAAGGCCTAATAAATAATTGATATTAGACAGAACTATCAGCTTTTAACACTGTTTCCAGCTAATCTTCTGGATCAATATTTCCACCTGACAAACAGTGAAAATGGAAGGAAGCAAAGTCAACTAGCTAACTGCCTTGTAAGCAGTCGTTCTGTGGCAATAAATTACCATATTTGTACAAGACATATTGAATCTGTGCAGAAACAAGTGGTGGATTTGACCAGTAGGGGGTGTGCAATACTGCAAGATTTGGTATAGAGCCGAAACCAAATAAATGGACGGCTAATATCGTCAATACCAGTACTTTTTATAAGAACTTCTTAATGGAAAAAGATTACTCTTTGGAATTAACAAGTTAATTTAACGCATAATCAACAAAGTTATTACTTGTGACATATCAAAAATTTGAATTTGGTATTATCTCGATGAGTAAATAATAGATGGATATTTAAATAAATACTTATTTTGTTTATTGTTTACACAATGTATGTAACCAAAGCCACTTAAAACATAACTGGTCAGTACAAACTAGACTACGAATGGAAACCAGCCAGCTTCTTTACCCATCCTCAAAGTTGATTACATCTTTTGAACCACTATTACTTTATAGTTAGATAGCCACATGAAATATCCTAGAAGGGCATTTACTGTTTAAAAGAATATTATAACCTTTACTTGGGAGGAAGAAAGATGTTTTTTTCAGTGACGCACGGTACTACTTTCGGTCTTAGTGAAAGGGTACAAAGGAAATTAAAGGAAGTTCAGATTCATTCGATACCTTTCAGTTAAGGCTGCTTGATTATGACAAAAATGCTAATCACAATTATTTATTTTTCACTTTAATAATGTGAATATCTATCTATCTATCTATCTATCTATCTATCTATCTATCTATCTATCTATCTATCTATCTATCTATCTATCTA
>JBAMHW010000027.1:16664574-16679330 GCA_037177495.1 Rhadinocentrus ornatus
GCTTGACCACAGGTCCATAGCGGTGGTGAAACATTGGACTGTAGCCACGTCCTTCACAACACCCTCACGACACTCATACAGGGCAGAGAGAGACACGGTTTCAAGTGCTTAGCTGACAGGAGTGGCACTCGGTGTGGTCTTCTGCTGCTGTAGCCCATCTGCTTTAAGGTTAGATGTATATATAATTAACTGAACAGGCACATATTTACATCTTAACCACAACCAAACACACACTCATAATAGCTTATATATTGTGTAGTTAACATAAACCTGCAAGATTACATCAACATATTACATCACACTTCCCTCCCTCTAGAGAAATGGTTCCCAACCTATTTTCTTTGGGGACCCCTTCATGCAAATACTAAAAAGCCATGGACCCCCTGCCCCACCCCGTGCTGAAACCATGTGTGGTTTTATGCTGTCATTAGTGAGATTCTCACCATAAATGCTGTATTCTAGCTCAGTCCTGTCCTTCAATAAAGCCAAAGTTAAATTACCAACACAGAATATTATTTATTTTTCTTAAAATAGGGACGATGTGTGGACATTAATCACAATGGCTCTGGAAGTTTAAAGCCTCGGGGACCCCCTGTGCTCTTTAGTGGACCCCCTTGGGGGATCCCAGACCCCATGTTGGGAACCACCTGCTAAGACAATTTTTTTGCTTGTTCCAGAGTAACCCTCCCTTCTCTACTCTTACTGTCACGCCGTACCAATAGACCGTGGTGGTTGTCCACACGATGCAGCGAGAGCCAATTGACTCCTAACCCAGCCGTGCAAGAAAGCACTGCCTCCCAGTGTTTCTGAATCAATATGGCTGCTCCACATCACAGATTGGCTCCCCCTGTACTGACCTTCCCCACAACTCAAGTGCCCATCGACTGCTTGGTGAGGGAGGAAGAAATGGTCAAGTCCCAGTCTCTTCCTGCAGTTAATGCTGAAGACAGCCATATAGACGCTAAAGGTCAACTATGAAACTTTACATGGATGGGTAACTTGCTTCAAAGACGTAAGCTGGACTCTCTGTGGCAATGTAGATTCTGAATGTTGAATATTTCTGTTCAGTTTTGACTACATTTGCCTTCGAGGCAACCATAAAGGTGGGACATTGCCATTTTGGTTTCATTATATAAGTCAGTGGTTCCCAAATTTTTTTTGCAGGGCCCCCTTAGCTTAAAAAGAAACATACGAAGAAATGTGCCACAAAATAGTTTTTACTTTATTGGCTGCTGCTTCGTAACTACAGTAAAAACCATGTCAGTGGCAGAAGGAACGATCAACTCATCCGCTATAGTGTGAGATTTTTTAACCAGGAAACTCTGCAAACTACTTCAGGTGAGTTGAGCTGTCAATAAGACAGATGCTGCTTTAGTAAAACAACTCTGCTATAGATGATAGGTGAGTAGTTTTTTGTTTTTTTTTAGAAATCAACAGTCTTTTCATTGTGTTCAGGATGGTGTGTCCCCAAGTACTGTTATTACTTCTTTGGCTTCATACTGTCAGATGCTGATATTTTTAGACATACAACACGCTGTGGTCTGTCTGCATTACCCACCATTGACCATTATCATTACTTGACCATTACCTGATCAGGCCTAGGGATGCAAGATATGCCTCATTATATTTTCTTCTCTTGTTTTTTTGGTACTTGAAATCTCTGTTCCTGATTTGTCATTGTTTGCCCATTGTTACTTTTACAAATTTGTCCATGTTTTCCTAGCAGTGTAAAACTATAAGTTTTATTTAGTCTTGCTGTGCCCCCCCCTGTTATGGCTCTGGGCCATAACCCAGTTTGGGAACCACTGATATAAGTGAAGTAGAACTGCTGTACTTTGAGGCTTCATTTGGCAACTTAGCTACACAAAACAGTTCCGTTAGATGAAACAACACAATGATGCTGCAGTGTAGAATGTGTTACACTGAAGATTCTTTGTGGATGGCCATATGATGTTTTACAAAGGTTGAGCATCACCATCATGAATTAGAAAACAGAGATTTGAAGTTCCAGTATAAAAGATGATGCCACTACAGTATTCAAGTGGCAGCACTGCTCACCGTCCATTCCTTGACAAAGCAAACTCCACTCCCTCCCTTTGGAAAGGCATCAGGCGCTGCAGGAGCTTGTGAGGAAGTCCATACAGTTGCTGCGACCATCTTGTATCACATACAGAAGTCTGCCGGACATTGTCTCCCATTTCCACCAGTAAGTCCTAATCAGGTTTCTCGCTCACTCAGATTGAATTCAAGCTGGAAAATATAAAAATGTATATTTAAAACTAAAAAAGGTACAAGTAAGCAAGGTTTAGCCTGAAATAGCATTGACTAAGGTAGCACTTTTGTTCGGCATATAGTGTAATGGTTATTTAGATTTCTATTTGTACAAGTGAAAAAGGAGAACAAGAAAAGAAAAAAGATAGAAAACAGGCAACAACTGTGAAATCAAAAGTCAAGCAGAAAAAATAGACAACCAGTGATCACAGCTGTAAAAAACAAAAACGAAAAAAAAAAGAGTGAGAGAAAACATTCTTGCCCTCTGTAAGCGAAACAAAGCAGACAACTATCAGGAGAACCTACAGGAAGATAAATTGAGAAAACATGAACCACAACACCAGCAACTACATAAAATAACTCTAGCTAATACTGATTAAACTTTGAAGACATTGCAATAACTGTATTAGTGTATGTAAGAGTGTAAGAGATAATGGATCAGAACTAGACAACGGTGGCCCCTAAAGGCCAATCAGCCGCCACCATGGAGCATAGAATCTAGGCAGTCCACCGCGGGGACAACCACTAAGAATACGGTGACTTTTTAACAAAAATAACAATAGTGAATCGTAGTCTCATGTTATCACCAGATTTATTTTTTTCTACAGGTACATATAAATGTTTTGTATAATTTTTCATCATTTTATGTTATTAGTTTGTTTTTTTATCCAGTTTAAACATTTCTGATCATTCCAATATTGTCTTGTGTTTCATGTTTCCCATTTTTGCATTTTTAGGTGGTTATTTGCATCTCACTCAAGTCAGTTTTGTGTCACATTTGGGACGTCCCAGGCTGATCAGTTTTCATCTCTGACAACAGATTCTTTTGTCTCTTGGTGGTTGTTTTGTGTCATATTTTTGGGTTCCTGTACATTACTTTGTTGTTATACTGTCTTTTTGCTGCCTTTATATCACATATATATTTAATAAATTGCCCATATATTAAATGTTAAAAAAACAACAAATAACCATTCATTATGAGATACAGTTCATGAGTTGATGTTAGTGATTTGTCGGTCGCCAATGAACCGGCTCCATGAGCCAATTCTTTATAGTAAACAAGAAGTGCTAGCTTTTGGTGGGGAGAGCCAAATATTTAAGAGGTAATTTATTTTAACAGGCACATTGTGTGTCCAATCACAAGCAAGGAAAGACTAGGATCATACCAATATGGAATATGTTTAATGAAAAGAAAAAAAAAGCATTTCGATGGGGCTTTTATTTTGAACAAACACTTAACAAAAAATGTTTACAATGTATAAAACAACCATTACTGCTCAGTGTAAAATATAAGCTCAGTGTGCTACTTAATAAACGATTTGGGAACCAAAACAGACGAATCTTTGAAAAGAGCTCGCATCACTAGCTAAAATAGGCTAAGCACGGATGTAATAAACCGGAAGTGAAGTAGACTTACAAAAATAAAAACCCTTCAAATCTATTGTTTTTTTAAAACTGCAACCGAGCCTGCATGAACATATAGGACACATTTGAAATAATCAAAGGAAAAAACCAGTAAATCAAGAAAATATTCAATTTTCTGTAATTATATCTTACATTCATGTTGTGCATACAAGTATAATAGTTTTTCTACCATTCGAATAGAAGTAAAACTCAGCGCTGCCATGTTGTAGTGCCTGAGAAGTTAATTTATCTGGTAAAAAAGTAGTGTTAGCGAAGCTAGATAAGAATACACGAAGATAATCATTTTTTTCATCTTATGTAAGTTTTGCCTACCCGGTGGAACAGCTGGATGAAGAGCTGCAGTCAGATGGATTCAACAGAAGACTAGCATGGGGCACGAGAATAGTTTCGCGGTATCTTTAGGTACACTCGGTTTATACAACCGGGCACCCGTTGTTTAGTTTCAACACAGCCACATGGCACTTTGTGTTCGCTATTTAAGTCACAAATTATCTGAAAATGTTTTTAAATATACATAATTATTTAGAGAGATGTGAAAGAAATGACGCTATTGTGATACCAAATGGGTGCATACGTGCTGTCATACCGCAAAAAAAGATTCTCTTACGACGAGACGTAACATATTTTCAACACTCAACACAACGTCTCAAGCGTGAATATCTGACGCACAAGCAGCCTGCTGCCGCTGTCTCTCCTTCACTCTGCCACAAACAGTGGCAAGTTCGCACTCAGTAGGAACGGCTGTTCACCGATTGTAAACCAAAGCGGTAAGGCAACATTGGATATCTGCGGTTTTCCTGCCCAACAGTTACTGGTTTGAGACAAATGACATTAACAGGATAGTTTTAGTGAGGTAAGACGAGCTAGTTATCCGGAAACATCTCTTTTTGCCGGTTTGTGACAGCTCAGGGCGCCGGTGTTTGGTCGTTTTCAGGCGTTAGCAAACCACGGTGCCAGTCGCTAGCTTAGCCCCGACACGACCCAACGTCAAATGTAAGTCATTCTGTCCCCTTGCGTTTCGGTAAAAGCAAACACCTCGTAACAAAAAACGGATGTAAATCCTTAAGTCACATGTCAAGTCGGCATTAGTCAGGAGAACCAAACATGAAAGTGGACAATAAAACAGCTTAAATTGATAACTTTTAGGCCTGTCCCGACTATGTTTCTCCCTATTTGCCGCAAGGGTCGGTGTGCTAATGTTAACCGTTCCGTTAACGAATTGAGCTAATTGGATTTCTGTGCTGCGTAGGAAAATCCTTTATCAGCTTATTTGTTTTCTATATATTTATTTACAAATAATAGTATAACTTATCATTTGGGGTTTGTAGGCCTGTGGATATAAATAAAAAACATCAAATTGTCATATTTTCTAAGGGAGGCTGGTATGACGGATTTGTAATTGATTGGCGACCGCTTAAGCTTCAAGTGATTGAAGGTTGATAAACGTTGGTTGATATTCCAACTTTTATGTGTAGCATTACATTGATAATGTTTTCTTATTCTGTTTGTATGTCTTTTCATTCTTGTCGACGGCAGCACAAAAAACATTTGAAATAACGAACTGTTGTTACGCAGTTTTTACCTAAAAGTATCAAAGATTCAACCAAGAGACTAAAGCAAATGGGGTCAGAGAGTCACATTGTTGTATTTGGCTTTTAAAATTAAACTAAATATCACGTAATATTTATAAAATTGTTATAATACTATTTCTAAATTAGTTATCATTAGGATAAATCAGCATAGCTTCATTGCTGATATATTTTGAAAGTGAACAGGAAAAGCTGACTTGAACCAGATTTATCCTCGTCAAAGGCCATAAATCATAAATCCAATAACCCAAATTTATGCTTGCTTAATTAATAAGCCGTAACATTTATAATAGAGATGCACCAGTCCAGATAATAATTGCCTCATTGACTTTGTTGAAATTGATAGAGGTGGCAGTGTGAGCCTGCGAGTTGCCACCAATGAGGCTAAACATGATGGTACCATTTCCATTAGGGTACCAGCGGAGCCTGGTGGGTAGATGCTAGAGATGTGTAAATGCTCTGTAAAGTTCAACATATGTACATTTTTCCTTTCCAAATTTTTCTCAATAAGTAGCACCTTTATCGAGGAGAGTTACTCCTATATCTTTGTTTGTGGCCATGCAATAGAGATATATTTACCATGTTTACTGTTGGCTGAATACATTAGCGAGCGCTAGTGACATTAAAGCATCCCAAATCATAGCTCAGATGCCTCTTTTGTGTTTTTCTGTGTTGTGTTGCACGCATTCCCAGAGCCTAAAATATGTGCTAATAACTGTTTGCCCCAACAGTTTCTCCCTGCGGTCGCTCTGTTGACCATTCATTACGCAGGTTAGGGTGTATTTAGAGCTGATGACATTATCACATATCGAGGTTGAGGTTGCTGTGTAATAGCTTTTTGCCAAAGATGTGGCCTGATGACTAAATTATTCATCGCCTTCCCTGGCGGCAGGGTGGAAATTTCTCATTCTACTAATATTTGGACCATTAAATAATTTATCTGCCCATCTATAAATTGTTTGTTCAATCAGTGACCTTTTCATGGGATTAAGAAAGCACAAAAATAAATTCTACAGAGACCTGGCATAACGAATGGTACAATTATGAGGCCGGATTGGATCGTTTGTCGCAGCCTGGTGTTGGTTGCTAAGTGACAGCAGGAACTTTTCCTCCTCCTGTGTTTGCTGTTAAAGTCTGAGTGACTGAAAGGACAAAAACAATCACATTATGGCAGTGTAGACTTGGACCTGTTTGCGATTTGCTGTGTCTTTGACTCTTCTGTTACATGACGATTAAAGCTTTTTGTGTCTCAAATATCTTATATGTAATAGTCTGCAAAAGACACAGAAATCGTTCATAAAATTAAGCTAAATAGAGACTTGACGATTCTATGATGACTCCCTATTAAATCCACAAAAGTTGTGAGATTATATTTAGATGAAATAGAGAAGGTTGTTCAAGGATTTGCAGATTTCATAGTTGTGTTTTAGTAATAGGTGGTGTTTCAGGTTGGTGGGGTTGCTTTTGTGAGAAGCAGGGGTGCTCACTTCAATGGGAAAGTAGCCCAGTGAACAGCTCGGCTGCACAGCAGCCAGCGCCTCCCCATCGACTCTCCACCTGGTCTTCGAGTACCTATCTGGCCACAGACGTGTCGCTCCTGTCCTCCTCCTCCCTGTTTGTCGCCTCTCTTTCTCCTTCGATTTCTTTTTGCCTCTTCTATGCTCTTTTCTTTGCTTGTCTTTCTAACCGCTTTACCTCCCACTCTCTCATTTTTTCCTCTCCTCTTCTCTTTCTCTCTCCTTCAATCCATCCCATGTCCCTGGCTGCCCTCTCCTCCTTCACCCCCCCCCCTCCTACCCCACCTCCATTCTAAAGCAGAGTAGCTAATGAAGAGCCCCATTTAGCCGGTGACTTTGGTTCAGTCGGCTCTCTGTAGCGCCGTCCGGCCTCGGCGGCAGCGACTGGCTGCTGGCGCTCTGACATCACACAGAGGCCAGCTGTTGATTTGGCGCTGTCTCCAAGGCTGGTTGGCTTGATGGGTTGTGGCAGGTAGACTTGTGCTCGCACAGCGCTCTTCCCCTCCCTCCATCCTGCACGCTCTCTCTCTCCCTCTCTCTCTCTCTTTGTGACACCCACTCCCCTCATCCTCTCCCTTTACACTCTCCTCTCCCCGTCTTCCACTCTCACTCAGTCGAGGCAGGAGTACAGGAGGCAGCGGGCAGCTGCCGAGGAGCGAGCTGGGAGTCGACTCCAGCCTCCTCTCCAGCAAATAGTGCCTCCTGTACGATGGAAACTAAACGCTCTCACAGCAGAGGGGATGGAGGGCAGGGCTGCCGGGCATGCAGGTATGTCCTGCAGCTACTCTGATAGTGAGCTGATATCCATTTATCTTTTTAAAAATTATTTTCTGATTAGGATTTTATGTAGCTTTTAAATAATTTTTTTCTTCCAACATGCTTTCAAATATATCATGAGAAAAGGACTAGTTATTTTTTTGTATTGTATTGTTGCTTTATACTCAGTTAGCGAGCAGGTTTTCTTTGGTTAATTCAACCAGGTGAAACAGATTTTGCTGAGCTTTTGAAATCGCCATTCTAGTTTGCCAGCATTTGTTTGTGCTTTTCATTACAAGGATAATTAACCAAGATGAGCCAATAAGAGGCTTCACTCAGCCAAGCTCATCTGTGTCCTGGTTCCCGCTTTTGTTCTGCAGGTGTTCCCTGTAAATGGACTTTTAATGACTTTAGTTATTCCTCTCTCCTAGGTCTCCACAGATAAAAACAGCCAGAGTTGCATTTTTTTTGGGTTTTTTTTTTGTGTGTGTGTTTTTGCGTGTGTGTTTATGGTTTTTACTGTAACTGCCCAGATTGATATTTTCTGGAAGCTCTCTTCTGGGATAGGTAATGGATTACCCACATGCTCTGTTGTAGATTTAATTTATTAAGGCTGGCTGGCTGCACCTCTGCTGTGCTGCTCTGCCTTATGTAAGCTGAAGGCAAAAAATTACCTTAATTGACTGTTTATTTGACACCTGATTTCATTAGTCAAGGTGTAAGTCATGCAATTTGCAGAAGCAGATTTGTTCAAAAATCTTTATTTTTTATGTTTGGAAGTTGGCCTCTATTTAGGATCAGTGGCTGCTATTTTCTGTGTCTCCTGTGGTTTTAATTAACAGGAGGTAGCACAAAGCAGACATGCCGTTTTACCTTTGTAACAGTCAGCTTTTGTCTCTCAATGATCCACTGAATAGGGCTCTGTTTAGTATGCTATGTCCCTGCATGCAGTATCCCAGCTGTTTGGCTCCGCTCCTGGTGTTGTCCTATTCATGTGACACTTGCAGAAGCTCATCAGCTGGAATAAAAAATAGGATTGTTTTTTCAGTGCCGTAATCCATGACTTCTTGCAGAAATACGCTGCACTTTCTGACTTATTTGAGATTACACAAAAGCTCACAAAGGTGATGGCTCCTTTTCTGCCCCTGTATCCACTTATCTCTTTATTCTCTGCCCCGAATAGAGCCGAGGACAAAGTAGCAGGTGGAAGGAGAGAATTGAGGGTCCTTCACCTCTTCTTGAGCTGGTTATAGCCCAGACAAGAGCGATGATGCACGCATAGCTGAGCAGAATGGGGCAGAGGTGTGTGAGGGAAGGGCCAGCTTGAGCAATGGTTATGAAGAGTGCTGGTTTTTGTATGTTTTTGTGTATGCCATCTCTAGCAGGCTCTTAAATGCTTCATGGTGATTGAAAAATTTGACATTAGTCCATGAGAGAAGCCTGTTAGGAGTCCAGTGTTTTACTCAGCTCAGATGGTTACAGTTACTTTTTCAAGTATTAATTTCCATCAGAAATATTTGTGAGGAGAATATTTATGCTCATGTTACTGAGTGGTTTTGTAGTATAGCTGTTTGTCTTTAAATTAATCAGAATTTATGGTTGATTATTTAATTTCGGGCTTTCTGTACCCTTTGAACATAAATGCATTTAAATGGATTCATGAATTTGTATTGTTTGCTAATAAGCAGTGTTTGATGCGTCTGTGTGAACGAGTCGTTGGCCGTGGCAAAAATGGTCGTGTGACACTGAAAGATGCCCGAGGGAGCCTCTGTAAGGTTGCTGCGGTCTGCGGTGATTTTTATTAGCAATGAACCACTCCCTGTCAGCTACGGTACAATATTAGACAGTGCTCCGGCAGGTGGATTATCTCATCTCTATAAGTTCTCCGCTGGTGAGAATATACGTTTGTGTGTGTGCATGCATGTTTCTAGCAGAGAGCTTGTTAGAAGCTTGTAATCTGTTGTCAGATGGAGATGCTTTGCTCTGTGTGTCAAAACATGTTTTTTTTTTCTTTAAAGAGGGGAAAGGAGGTGCATTATTTACTCCACACAATCTCACGTAGACTTGGTGTGAAGTTCTGCATCCATCAAGCTCGGAGCTCCCACAGTCACAGCAACTTTCACACTCTGCTTGTGTGATGGCTGCAGAATCAGCACCGAAACACAGAGCAGGTTTCACATTTTTACATTTCAGACATGTCACACGCATTCGAGCGGCAGCAGCAAAAAAGATGCCCCTGCCTCACCTCGTCTGCTATTACAGAAATGTTGGCTGCATTTAGAAAGAAGACCCACATGAGCTTACAAACGGCAAAAATTCAGTTTTTTAAATGTTTTCCTGTTTTAGATCACTTCTGCAATGCAGATCTGAACAAAAGCAACAAGCCAAATGGCATCTTTACGATGTCACGTCTTTCCAAACCATCATCAGGTCCGTCTGCGGCGCTGGCTTTAGCCAGAAGTGTTATGAGACAGAGATAGGGAAGTTTAGGGGGAGGGTGGGATTGCAGAAAGATTGTGTGGGGACCATGCTGAGATGGAGATCTGTAGAGGCGAGAAGGGTTGGCAAATGCTGGGAGACGGTGAAACAGCCTGGAGATATGTCAGCTGGCAGAAAATGTACGACATCGGGGGATCTAATGAAGAGCCGAACTCATTAATCAATCAGATGCTCATTTTGTATCGATTTTTACATCATCGGCTGAGTAAATTTGGGTTTTGATCTGCTGGTGAGACAACTTTTGGGTTAAAGGAAATTATAATAGCTTTTTTTTTTTTTTTTACATTTTGTGGGCTGAATGATTTAACAGCTAAGATTCAATTAGTTTGTTTTAGCCTCACCTGACTAATACACTAAGTGCTATTGTCAAATTTTCTTTACATAGAGGTTTTTAGATTTGTTATTGTTAAGATCTGGAGGGATTTACTAGAAAGCAGAAATTACTTCCTTGACTTAAATTTATGTCCCACCAAATTGCAGAGAATTTTAAGCTGAGAAATGCTATCTTCCCCCGCTGCTTTCTGAATGCCTAATGCTTGGTTTTTACAAGGTTGGCAGGGGTGCCTTCTCCTGTTGCCTCAACTGCACTCCCAATCTCCGTGCTCATCCATTATTTATGATGCAGAGGCACGCATAGGCCCAGAAATAAACACTCACCACACTTAATGTTTTTTCACTCTGCTTTCCGACACAAAAATATGTCTGAGTTGCTGACTTTCTGACTCCTGTCAGTCCATGTAAATTCTGTGACAGCGCTGCGTGGCTTCTGACCCAATTCCTCTTTGGATTGCAGGTCTGCAGGGGTCATGAGGGTGTCAGAGGCCCGGCCCGCTGTGCAGAGCAGCTGAAGCAGGCATGGGCAAAGAAATCTTGGATGGCATCGGTTGGCTCACCCTCTTTGACGTCACCAGCCACAACCACCACTGGCTACGCAACAAGTACGTCTTCTGGTTTCTGTCTGTTTTTCTATACCCGTTGCTCAGAGGCGACCAGGTCTAACATTTACACCATGGTTTAAGATATTTGTTTATCTGTCCTCTACATCAATACTGTTTTTGTCAAGCTTTTCTCCTTTCAAAATAAGAGTTACGTGACGGAACAACATTGGTACACTGTGTAGTGCTTCACTACTTCCTGGTCTCTAACCAATCATATGCGACTCCCCAAGTTGCTAAACAACAGATTTGCGTTTGATTTTTTACATCAGCAAAAGAGCCTGCAGTAATGATGTTTCGGCCAAGTGAATAGTGTTTGTCCTTTATAAACTTGTGAAATTAATATCAAATTAATTTATTAAGTGAGACTAAAGGAAAACAGCCACTGCGTGGCGTTTGTTGATTAATGTAGCTTTTGTTAACACTCGAAATTAGCGCGTGAAATTAGCGCTAGCATTGCAAAGCATAGCAAGTTACTGTGTGTGAATCATCTTCGCTCGTCATCATGATGTTTGCTGGTGCTATGTTCTCCGTCCTTTATTGACTGTATATAAAAGCGTCGTCCTCTCACAAACCGGCAACTTGCGCGAAACTCTCTGGGGGGGGGTTCTCATTGTTTTTCTCTTTCGTCTGCGGTTCTGATTTGAAACACTAGGTGGCAATGCTTCTTGTTTTGCCTTTAAGGATGTAAAATATTCACATTTTGTCTGTTTTGCATCTTGATAGCTCCCATATTAGCAGCTAATGCTAAGATCGTGGGCGATAATGGACTGCAAAAGGTAGGCAATGGTTTTTCAAATGTCGTATTTATTAGAAGCATCAGATCATATTATTACCACCATCTGATTATTCCCAGATACGGGGGGTATTCTGGCCATCTGGCATGTGGCCATCTGTGATGGGAGAAGAACAAAACACGCCGAACCTCTTGCTCTGTTAGCGCAAAACGCTGCAAGTTTCCAATAGCGGTTGCAAGTGAAACTGGCGCAGGGCTAAGCATTGTGGGAATTGTAGGAATCATAATGGTTTGTTGCGTTATTGCTCCTTTTTTTTTTTTTTTTTTTGATTGCCTCAATTTCCCATAATGCTTTGCGTGTCAAGCAACGTGCTACATCACACCAGCAAGCTCTATAGGTTGATTAGTCAAAAGTTGGACCAACAATAAGGAGAACTGGAGCGGGCTTTGTGGGAATTAAGAAATTGGGTTCAGATCACAACGAAAGATAGCCATGGAAGCTAAGTTTATGAAGCCTGGAGAAATAAGTGGCGATGGGCAGGGGTAGAGGAAATCGGTGTGGATAGTAAGCCTTATGGGCGCTAATAGCTCATTAATTTATAGAACTTATAGAGTTTTTAATTAGAAAAACAGTCTTGTTTAATGTTGCATTTTTCAACTTATTTTAATGCAAATGTTATATATTGTTTAAAGAACAAGTTAATATTTTATTCTGAGATAGCCCAAGTAACAGCCCTATGTCTTTATAACATATATGTTAAAGTTGAAAATTTTGTTTTAATAGTATATAGTTGTATAGTTATAGTTGTATAGTTAGAGTAATAGTATATTCACCTCGGCAATGAAAACTTGGATATTGAAGTTTTACATCTGTACTAAGGGCCATATTGCCGTCTCATTGAGTAGTACTATTGCCATTTTTTTATATTGCTGTAACATAATCCCAAATCTGGCTGTGCCAAAGGACAGGTAAGTGGTTATAACGCATACAAAAATATTTTGCACATTTTAAAAGTGTGCCAGTATTTACTTGTAAGGAAAACATTTTTAATATATTAAATTTTCCTGGATTCAACATGACGTTATTGTGGAAAAGGTGTCATGTGTGAGTCCAAAGAAATGTTAAGGCTCAGGATTTTTATTTTTTTTTTCACCCCTGCAGATATCAGATTTTATGGTTGTGTGTTTATGAGAAATCAGATTAGCACATCTAGATTAGAAGACTGATGTCTTTATGCATGTAGACTTTAAATCAGATTTCTTTATTTCTTTTACATCTTTAAAACCAGTTTTTAGGTAAGTTTTTAGTGGTGGATGCCCAATCATACCCAAACCAAGGCTAATTATTTGCTGCATTAAAGCCAACCATTGTTTTGTCTTCATGGAGCATAAACAAGTATTTCATTTATCCATATCAGTGTTTCCTCTACCATTAAGGTAAGGGGGCACCCTGCCCCCCCAACGGCAACCTTCGTCCTCCCAAGAAGTTGACGTTAATTTTATCTTCTCTGTATAGCATACGTGGCAATCCTACTGCTACAGCCTTTATCAATAATTATTGATCACCTCGGCACAGCTAACAAGACAAAATAAGAAATGCATTGTCCTTATTTAATATACTCCAACATTATTCTTCAAAAGCCAGTTGGGTGGAAAATGCAAACAAACCACAAAAATCAAACGCGTTAGATATTCTGAAAACACATGATCGGCTCCAGTTGGATATAAGCATTTACATCATCTGTGATTAGTCGTTATGTAGTTAGAGGAGCCATACATGTATTTAGTTGCATGTATAAGAAAATTATGGAAATATCTGTTTACTGGCTGACTCATAAGAGCCCCGTTTGCTAATCATTGAACTTCTTAATGCAACACCAAGGACCAAATGATGATCCATATTATTTATGCAGTCAGAAGATCAGAGATTTCAAACAGGCTCACAGTGCAATTACCTCTGCCACGAGAGACCAGACGGTGAAATACAAATACATCAAAGTCCTGAAGCCAAATTTAGTGCAGCACTCTTGTCCCATGATAAAAATGTGTTTTGGAAGAATGAATGATTCAGTGAGACACAAAATGGATATCCATCACAAGCCTGGCTCTTGAAAATGTCTGTCCAATATTGCACATCTTCAACAGAGCGACTCAAGAGACTTCACTCATCAAAATGTCAGCAACAGACACTAAATATTCACAGATAAGCGCAGCACTCTGGTGTTTTAAGCTGTTTTCTTTCAGAATGTGGAAATAATGTAAAGCAGCAGTCGGTGTTGCTTTTTTTTCTCGTCAAACCTCTGACAGGTCATTGAAAATTTGACATCTGACTCACAAGTGCCCGGCAAATTTTTACCTAACCCCTTAGCCTCAGCATTTGTTTAGTAGAATATCTCTGCTCCAGAGTGCTCGCTAGAAGGCAATTGCATCAACATATAGGATGCCTTGGTTTTAAAGACTCTCACTGTCTCAGCTCTTTTGGGACAGAGATGAATAATCAAGCTTTAGATGAAGGAAAAAAGAAAGGACAAAATCTTTGGAACACCCGTAGCCAGTCACCTCCAAAGTCTGCGGTGTGTGGATCCAGTTCTGATGGGCAAAGTAAATGTAAAGAGCCCGTTTCTAATTAACCTATTAATCATAGCTCTCATGTACCAGATGTCTGCCCTCCCTCCTTGTGCATCTGTGTGTGTATGTAAACTCTGCAGGAGGCCTGCGTAATGAGATCAGATGAGCAGGATGAACTTGCACCATGACATCAACAAAGGAAGGTCGTGGCATTACACAGATATGTCCTGATACAATCCTAGGTAAAA
Organism: Rhadinocentrus ornatus; assembly: GCA_037177495.1. NCBI lineage: Eukaryota > Metazoa > Chordata > Actinopteri > Atheriniformes > Melanotaeniidae > Rhadinocentrus > Rhadinocentrus ornatus. The sequence continues at coordinate 16,679,119 of JBAMHW010000027.1, forward strand.
TCAGCTACCATTAAATGGATCTCTCGCTTTTCTACACATCTCTGCTGAGAATGATCGCTCTAAATGCCTACACATGGGAGAAACAGTAAAAATATCGAATCTATTAACAAAATTTTTAATATAAATGTAGCTTTTCCAAGTCTTTAAAACTTTAAGCCATATTTTACAATTTTTAGTCCACCTTGTTTTATTTGTGTGTGTGTGTATATATA
>JBAMHW010000027.1:16687709-16705395 GCA_037177495.1 Rhadinocentrus ornatus
ACCTGAATCCAATTGAGCACATGTGGGACATCATGTCTCGCTCCATCCACCAACGCCACGTTGCACCACAGACTGTCTGACAAAGTAAAACTAAGGAAGACATGACATCATGACGGTGGCTGAAGACAGAATGAAATATTAATAAGATTTCGGTGCTGTAGTGAAGAAACCTCCTCCCCTCTGCATTCACATCTCTCCTGCTAAAATACGCCTCAACTTACAGATATTTTAAACACTTAGGTTATTTCTGCAGTTACTAGCTACTTAGCTAATGTTTTGCTAAGTTGGGATAAAAACAGCAATGTTATTTCTAACTGGTGTTATGACTGGTCGTTTTTTAGGAATAACTTAACCGCATGATTTGTGTGAACCACCGACAGCCGGTTCTTTGCTACAAGTCAATGTTGCAATGTTCTAACATTTCACATGCACATCCTGCTCCAGTGCTTTACACTTCAAAATAATAGTTTCGATTTCAGCAGTTAAGCCTTAAGCTAATTTAGCACCACTTTAGCAATGCAGCGTAAATAAAAAGCATACCGACACAACAAAGCACGCGTCACTCTTCATAACACATGGCAAACAGAGTTAAACTGAAACTGGAGACATGCTGAGTCATTCATTTCTCAACATTATTATAAACTTACCTGTCGGGAAGCTGCACTCGGTCCACTGCTTTAATGTAACCTGACTAGCTACTAGCTACCCTTTTTGAAAAGACAGGGAGAGGACTGTGGGATTAAATGGAGTCAGAGCTGTATCTAGTGGACAAACACCGCAAATACATCATTCTGCACAACTCCGACACTTAAAAGCATTTACTGCTTTACGAGAAAATAAGACTAAATTGGCGTATAATCGGCAAAACAATGGCCGATATTAGTCATTTTGAAAAGGGCTAATATCTGCCAATTTAATCGACCTGCTGATTAACACTCATCCTTGTTTGTCCGCCAGTTTATTCTCAGCCTGATGCTTCACCAGAAACAGATTAAACTTTTTTTATTTTATTTTATTTTATTTTATTTTAGAGCCTCATAGCGTTGCATTACTTATTTCTATACACATCTTGGGTGTTTCTGTCAGCCTCTTAGCCCCTGCTGAACTTCTGAGGGAGACTTCAGCCCCATCAGGGAGGCTGCAGAAGTCAAATTCATTAATCTCTTATCTAGGTTTTCTTGTTCATTTGGCTCAGACACTGTGAAAAACTCTTAAACTGATCTGGATAACAGTTCACACACACACACGAGCAAATTCCACCATTTACCACAATTGATTCTAGTTTCATTGTCGAATTCAACGATTCAATCTGTGTTTTCTGCATGGTGGAAATCATATTGTGGAGGGTTTATCTGCAGAGCGGTTCGTGCATGTGCACAAAATGTTTAGTCGTATATAATATAAAACTATTTATTTCTGTGCACTTTTCTTCTGCACCCTTTCCCCCACCTATGGACAGCCTGCGAAGTACTCCAAGGTATGGTTCGCTCGGCTTGCATGTTGCACACAGATGCTCCGAAATGTGTCATGCATTGGATGGAGTTGTTTTCTTGAATGAAGCTGGAAGTCATAACTGTGTTTCTTGTCAAGCAAGACGTCATTGTTCGCACAGCTGCAGATGTTTTTGGGTGGAAAAAAAAAATAAAATCACAGCAATATGTTTCAATGCCATTTATATACGAGTGCCAGTAAAAGTTGTAATGCAAGTTATGCCTGGAAATGCTACCAGTTTGGGCTTGCGGCATTGATGTACCTTTAGTTTGTAATGATTAAATGATTTGAACAGACTTTTAAGTCGGCAGCAAAAATCTCATCAACATCAAAAAGTGATTTATTGAAAACTGTATGGTTTGCTTGTGAGTATGGATCGTTCTCCTTGGCTGTTTTCCTGTTATTTGGCTTGTCAAATGTGATGCGTTACTATTGATGCATTTTTGTGTGCGCATGGTTTTTTAACTGTGCCCACTGCCCACCTACCCGCATCCCCCTCCTCCCACTTAGTCCAACACCAGGCTAAAGCTTGTGCGGAGCCTGGCCGTGTGCGAAGAATCCTTCCCTTGCCCTATTTCTGAGCCTTCAGCAGCACCTCAGGTAAAAATCTCCCTGAATAACCTGAGTGTAATTACATAGAGATGTGCCTGTTGTCACTTTACAATGTGTTTACCGTTTTTATGGTATCGGTAGCAGCAGAATATCACCATTAATCAGAAGACAAGCATTAATGCAGCTTCTCTCTTCACTTTAAGCAACAATGATGCTTTTTTCTTACCTGTCCAACCATGATTTGGTCAGCGAACATTATACATGCCTGAATAACTGCATTGGTACACTTAAATCCTCACTGCCTCAATTTTGACCTTTAGTTTGAATGTGACAACAGTAAACCCTTACCTGGTAGGCAGGGTATAAGTTGGGTAGCGATAGATGCGTTAGCTTTAAAATAGCTTGACGTCATAGTGTTACTACATCTTCCTTGAATACAACAAAGAAGAACATGACACAGACACCAAGGAGGAGAATAGTGAACATCCAGCAATTTGTTTTCTCTTCTTGGCAATAAAAGCAATCCATTGCATATTTAACCTATTTGTACCAGACTTCCTGTCCTGGGACTTCCATGTTTTAATCGGTCTTCCTTTTAAGTACCTACACTTTATACACTTTTGGAAAGCTAAGATTAAGATTTTAATAATCTCTGTATGGATTTTTTAGGCTATACTGCAACAATAACAATAGAGGCACATTCCCACACAAACCATGAAGTTTAATGTTGTGTTTAATAACTTATATATGTGTTTTTATGAAAGAAAATATAAAAACATATTAAAATTTTAATTTGCTTGCTAAAAACTGAATAATTTTTTTGGCCATATTGCCCATACGTATTCGATGCCCAAAAGAAAATAAAACATGAGGGTAAAGCGAGGATGAGCGACTCCAAACCTTGCTTTGTTTAGCTAAACTTCTCCAGGCTCATAGACTATTCACAACTTGCATCATCTGAGCTCTATCCGCCATGTTGGTGTACCGCCACTGTTTATGATTTGAGATATCTATCCATAAATTATCTGTTCTGAAATATTAAAACTTTTGAGTATTTTCTTCTTTTTAACCAAAAAATTTTTTTGAAATAATTTAGAATGATGTATCAGAGCTTATCTTACATCACAAATATTTAAGATATTCTTTTTTTTTAATGATGTTAAACAAGAAAATTTTCAACCTTGTTGGCATTTTTTGTAACCTCACCATATGGCCCTGTCTCATTTGTAGAAAACATCGAACTAAACAATATTAAAAATGATTATTATTATGACACCGAAGGGTCGGTCACACATCAGCCCAGTTTAAGCCGCGAGCCCTCTTGCATTGTGTTGAAAATGCTGATCTGAGATCTCTTCTTCATTTCGGCTCATTACAGCCGAGCAGATAGACCTCTGATGCTTGATTAGCGGTCTGTCTGACAGCTATGATTAAATACCTGGCCGCGGCCGCCTGATGAAAACTTCACATCATCAAAACAGAAAGTGTCGAGCTCCAGCAGCGTCGGCCACAACTTTGCTAATTCAACGTTTATTTTACACTGTATCTCCAGGCAAAGCCCCCACCCGATCAAACATTCCCCATTATACCCTGCTGTCTCTCACACACACACATACAGGTGAATCTGTTCCAGGTATTTCCGCCAGTCAGCACCAGGCTCCATAACCAGAGGGCGGTGTTATTCCCACAACAGTCTCGCGTCGTCTGCACTCACACGAGGTCCTGTATTACTGCCATCAATCATGTCGGGGAAATTACAATTTCCACACGTCAGCTACAGAGAGCTGTGGAGCGCTCTAATTGAATACTCCTGATTTTACCCCCCCTCTTGTTCCTGTTATTTGCCCCCGAGTCAGAACTCTTTCTGCAGCACACTAACCTTGAGGGGTGAGGCAATGCAATAAAGAAAGAAGGGTGGGGAAAAAAGTCTAGACGTCTCCCATTGTTCTCTTTCACATTTACTGTCCAAACTGTCAGATATTAAGGAATAACAAAAGAGTGTATGGATCTATAGGCTGAGAAGCTACATCTGTCCTTACACTGGATACTTGGCTGTCAATTCCAATCCATGGCCCATAGTCATGGGCCTCTGAATGCTTCCAGTACCTTTTTTGTTTTAGACTGACAGCATGTTCATTACAAATTCACAAGACCATCATTTTCATGCTGTTTTTCCTTTATCTGGAGGTAAATGGATGTCAGGAAACAAATGAGGCAGCTCGCAACAGCTGCACATCAACCCCGCGGTTTCCACGCGATGCCGACGGTGGCATTAAGAAGCCAACGTCAGCGTTCTCGCCTAAAGAGGGAGGGAAAAAAAGAAAGAGAAAATCTTTTGCTGTCACAAACACACCACTCTGTCCCAGGCTCATTTTCACTCTTTCCCCAGTCTCGCTCAGGCAATTAGTCGCTCACGTTTTCTCATTTGCATTTTACATTTTCACATACATCCTGAGCGTCTTCCAAGAAAAAACACAGCATCTCATTATCTTGCTTCACAGCTGTTACAGGCATCAAACTCGTGACCTTTTACGGTTATGAGCTGCTCTCCCACCGCTAGGTCACTCTTTTTCTCTCTCATTCATTCTCTCTTTCTCTCCCCCACACAGACTCCCAGATTCTCTGATGTTAGCTTCCCAGACTTGTGTTTAATCCACTTAGAGTTCATTGCAGTGGCAACCCCTCACCGCTGTTCAGCCGTGCTTTCAGCGTTTGTAGAATTGCCTGAAAAGCAAATCAGATACAGCTCTAAGTTGAGACTGTGGAAATCTGTGTGTAGGGAGGAAGAGCACAACTGAGTCAAATCAAGGCAATGTTTAATAGATTTTCCCCCAGAGATCCACAGTCTTCTAACCAGGAATTTTTTACAGTTGGTGGAGGATTTACAGCTAAGCCCTCGTACTGTTGAATTTAATGAAATGAAATGTGCTGCGTTTGTTTAATTTTAGGCTCAGATTCATGTTTTATTCAGGTGGTTTAATAAAAACAAGCTAATCTGCAAGATTAATTGTCATAGTAATTTGGAATTCATGGGCGCATCATCCCTGGTGAGGAAACTGGTGTCCATGATAAACCAGAAGAGTTTATTAAGAGTCTTGCTGTGGCCTCTACTGCGCATGCCATTGTCTAATTAACCCAGCAGCCTGAGGCAAGATCAGGCCTCATATTTAATGGCTCTTTTCAAAATGAAGGTCGTGTGTCTGCCTGTCAGAAGAGACACAGGTCACATGTAGTACTTGGTTCTCCTGTAAAATGTTGACATGACTTCAGCCTCGCCATAACAATCAGATACGTACTCACTAAATCTGTGCAGTTTTTCATTCGTTCTTCTTCCTGAACAGGATGGATTCTGTCCCCCACCCTTTGAAAACGAAGAACGCGGTGCAAAGGATCAAGCTGAGAAAGAGGGCGGCTCTGCCAAGCTGGATAAACCAGAGAAAGCACAGAAGAAAATGCTGTCGAGAGGTGAGAAGCTAAACAAGTCATCAGCTGAACTTAGAACTGATCTCTTGTTATATAATTGGAAATGGAACTAAGATAGGGACGTAAGCTTTGTAACTTGTATCTCCATGTTTATAAGTGAGGCAACAAGTACTGGTACAAGTTAAATCTAAGTATGGATTAATTTTAAAAGTTTTAAATTTCAAGTCAGTTTTTCCAGTGCAAATCAATTGTAGCAAATTTTAAGCATCTACTTACGAACCAATCAGATTTCTTTCATTATCATGGAAAGAGGAGGTTGGATGTTATCTATGTCTACAAGATGAGTTGATTTATAGATAAATAAAACGTAAAAGAGCTGTTAGGAGACGTGTTTTTCCAGTTCCACATTTAAATATTTTATAATCCATAAACGGACTCCTTTTAGGAAGTTGCCCAGTTTTAAATATGGAGATAGAAGTTACCAGACTAATGTCCCCGTCCCAACTGCATATTTAACAGCCGTCAGTATTTAATTTTAATCCAAGGTAAGAACTGAGGTGCTGCTATGCTTTTACTGCAGTTTGTTTGCTTGTTCGTGGTATTGGTCAAAAATTAGGCTGAATTTCAAGAACCTTGAAGAGGAAGAGCTTTGTTAGCACAGGTCTGGATAGCTTTCTTTAAAATCACAATATAAGACATTAACCTTGGCCAAGGACTGCAATCTGTGGCTTCAAAACTTTCATGAAGATCTGATCAGATTAATGTTTTGTCGTCACAGACGCTGAAATATTTCCATTAATGCCTCAGCTTTTTTGACACCTGGGGCCTCATTTGTAAACATTACTTACCCCCCCAAAAAAGAAGCTTAAAAAATGCATATCCTTTCCCCACCATCCAAAATTGGAATTTATTTATAGAAACAGGAGAATACATAGATGTGTGTGTACAGGCACGATGATTGTGACACTGAAAGCTAAGTATTGAACTGAAGCCAAATGCTTTAATGATACTTATCATACAATCTGTGTCACTCAGGCAAATTACAGCCCTTCAGTGATTATATCCTTTACCGTGTCAGCAGGGACATCCACTTCTAAACATTTTTTAGCTCAATGTCTTCCAGTTTGTCCAAAAGCACTTCTGCTGTTTTTAAATGATATCTCATTATGACTCGATAATTGGCGGAATTCAGTTAATTGTGAAAAAGCTCAAGGTGCGAAGCAATTACATGGATTCCCACAGGCGTACTAAGATGTCTGCTTCCCTCTGTGGAGCAACACCACTGATGAGGCAGCCTCCAATTATAGAAACCAGACACCTGCAGAGGGAAACAAGCTCTGGTGTCCCCTGACTCCCACTTGCCTTCATGTTGGTGCACAAGAGCATGTTTGTTATCTGACCACTTCTTCATTTCGTAAATGCTTCATCTGGCAGGGTTCACCCGGTCTTATTGGTAACGCTAGCAACCCACCATATAACAGGGTTTTTAATGATGTGCTGTTAATCAGGATTTGTGTCTCATTCGGGTTAGATTCCAGTCAAGACTACACCGATTCAACCGGCATAGACCTCCATGAGTTCCTGGTCAACACACTGAAGGGCAATCCCAGGTAAGTTCAGCATACACACTCAAACAACCTGCAAATGGGAGGGAAAAAAATTTAATCGGCTTGCATCTAAAGCACATAAACATCCATCTGTTAGATTTTAGATGAAAGGTGTCTAAGCTCAGTAAAGGCAGTGAGCAGAGAGAGGACACCGCAATTTCAACTGGTTGCTACTGTTTTTTTTTTTTATTTGTCTGGTGTCTGTATTTACTGCTTCGAGGTTACAACTGAAAAATATCATGGAAACAGCAAACTAGAGAGAAACTGCAAAGGTTCTGTCAGGGTGCTTTCTGTTGCACCGTGTGTGTGTTAATTTTATATCGACTTGGTAATGTTTTAATTTATTTTACTGTTTTATTCTCTGACTTTTTTTTTTTTAGCTACTTCCATGCCCACTTTTTAATCGTCTCTTCTGGACAAATATATTGAAATGGATTCAGTGAACCCAATTATATTAACCTAAAAATTTCAAATGTTAAATGCACATTTGACAATATGTCCCATTCTAGTTTGCATCGCCAAAAAATCTCATAATTGTGAGTAATCTGAGAATTTGTGATGTCAGCAAACATCAGATTGTTATTCTCTGAATCATTATAATGATGAACTTAATATTTACACACTTAGCATTCACCACTGAGAACGTGTCACCTCAAAAAATGTAATTATTTTCCAGCTTTCTGTCTGGGTAAGAGCTGACGTTAAGTATAAATGCCTCAAACACTTCTTGTTTGTTTTTTCTTTAGGGATCGAATTATGCTGCTGAAGTTGGAGCAGGACATCTTGGATTTTATCAGCAATAACGAGTAAGAAGATCAATGAGATATTAAAGTTAATAAACAAATTTAAATATTATACATTAAACCCCATTGTGATCTCCCCACAATACATATGAGGAAATATTCCATCTGGAAGTTGTGTGTGTGTGTGTAGAATCATTGAGTTCTTGAAGGACTGTGATCATTGGCCAGGCTCATTCAGGTTTTTGTTGTGACTTTTCTGCCTTCCTGCAGAAGCCAAAAGAGGAAATTCCCTCCCATGACGTCCTACCATAGGATGCTGTTACACCGTGTGGCGGCCTACTTCGGCATGGACCACAATGTGGACCCCAGTGGGAAGTCGGTGGTCATCAACAAGACCACCAACACCAGAATGTGAGTTGGTTTTAGTCGACAGGAATTTGGCTACATTCACACTGCAGTGACTCAAATGCGAAAGATCTGAACTTTTTATGACTGTCTGAGCAGCACAAATCTGACCCAGGCTGCTTCCATATGTGGTCCTAAATCTGATCCATATCGAATCTTCTTTAAAGCAATCTCAATCTGAGCATTCATGTCGCATTTCATTTGACTTTCATGGCACTGAAGTGAGATAGACGTCACAATTCAGCGTCTGAGGAGGTGGGATGCAGTAAGATCAAATTTAAACGATGTTTAATAATTTTTTCAGCTCCAAAAAACTGAGAAAACTGATGCACGCATGCTGACGCGTAGCATCCATAGCCACCACTTTTAATAACACCCGGTCGTTGAATTGTACTATACAAATAAACTTGCCTTTCCTTACCAATGTGAACGCAGCGTGCCGCTTCTGTGCATGCGAGTCACTCCAGAGCCATAGACCGTTCATACTGTTGGGTCCTGTGATTGAATTGCGGACAGAATCACAAAAATTTGACAAATAAAAACGGAATCCATTTCAAAACGCAGAATATCGTGGCATTTGCTCAAATAAGACTAAATTTTCTGCTTTCTCTACTAATCTTAAGAGTTTTTCACTGTTTCTGAGCCAAGTGAAGAAAAAAAGCAAGGTGAAAGCCGAGCGTATTCTGAGTGCTACAGCTTCCCGTCTGTGTGATGTCGCATTGGCAGGAAGTCTCCTGGAAGTCTGCAATGGATAGAAAATCAACAGAAACACCAACATTGTCCAAGAAATGAAGAAATTCTGTCCTAAGTTGCTTGAGAGAATAATGAAAAAGTGATTTCCGTGTTTGGTGAAATGCTACATCATCAGAATAAGAGCTGCTTCTATCAGACTCACTTCCTCTGAGTGTATTTGCTGTAGGCTGTCCTGGAAAAATTCTGTAGGAGAAATATTGTCCACAGAACTACCGTAGGAGAGACTGTCACGTTCTGAAAAGGAAAATAATCATATAGAAGGAAGAAAAAATGGATGTTTATGGCGCTAAACTTAGCTGGTCGAGCAGCTGGTTCATATAGGGTGCATTCACACCAGGATTGTCTGCTAGACTTAGTAGCTACCATAAGCTACTTGGACTACTATAAATTTTTATTTGGATAAAAGAGTTAGCGTTAGCTACTTTAAGCTACTCAGACCATGAGACCACAAGTATGATTGGGGTTTGCAACTGCGCTACTTAGATGAATCATACCTTTTTAAAAACATATCCTCGTCTTCACCAAAGGCGGCGCTGCATCAAGAAATACTGCAGGAGAAGATGAGAAAACTGGTTCATCTGTTGGGTAATGCAGGGAACTTCTGTTTCCACCACAGAGTAAAAGCTGCATCAGAGCCTGGCAGTCTGGGGTTGATCTTATTTCTATCAGAACTTTTACTGCGTTTTTTTCACATCTAACCTCGAGCCATTTCTTCCAGTTATCGTTCTACACATAAAGCATGTTTGGTATGCACCCTCTTCCTTTGTTGTCGGCTACCGACCGAATACTGGAGTCTGATGGAAGTCGCATTAAACTATAATATAAACAGCAATGTGGAAAAAATTTGTATTGCAGCAAAAAAATCGGAATTGAACGTTGAGACCTGCAGTGTGAACGTTGCCTTTGCTTTCTGGTTATTATGTTGCTGTCAGCATCAGCATTAAATGAAGCTGCCACTAAAACCCCTGTGAACCCCCCCAACAGACCCGATCAAAAATTCTCTGAGCACATCAAGGATGACAGGGCGGACGATTTTCAGAAACGCTACATTCTCAAACGAGACAACTCCAGCTTTGATCGCGAAGACAGCACGGTGGGTTGGGTTTTTTATTTATTTAATTTTTTATTATTATCCCCCCCCCCCCTCACCAAGCTGTCACTTTCATTCCTGACATGTTGGGAAGAGCGGGACAATCTGGCATCCCTGACGTTGCTGCTAAAGAAGAGTGTGTTTGTGTGTCCTTGCCAGATCCGAATGCGTTTGAAAGCTGACAAGAGGAGCAAATCGATGGAGGAGAGGGAGGAGGAGTACCAGCGAGCCAGAGAAAGGATTTTTGCACATGATGTGAGAGCTGTTTGTGTGGGCGGAGAGTCGGGGTGGAAATGGGGGGGCATGTTTCACAAATCTTTGTGTCATGTCTATTCATGTGCAAATTCACTGAATTTCTTGCTGGTGACAACCAAAGCTGGCTTTATGACTCTATAGATGCTCCAAATCAGAGTCAAATTTCTATGTGGATGCAGGTCTGTGTGCTTTACACAGCATAAAATGTAAAGATTAACTGAATAAAATATCAAGTTTTTAAAAAAGAAACGGAGTATTGAGGCATTCAGGATGATTTATAACCTCTTTTTCCTCCACAGGGAGAACACTTCATCCTAGATAGAAGGTAAGGTGTAATATTTATCACACGTGGACTGATCTTTTATTAATTTGGGATTTTATTCCTAAAGGCCAATAAATTGTCAGCTAAATGGCAGCATTGGAGCCAGTTTCGTCCTTTAAAGTGTCTCTAAAGCTTTCCAGCTGTAATTAGAGTCAAACCTGCCATGTTTGAAAATTGTAGACATCTCATTTTTATCAGTGCCTGCTCGCTAATGTTTCTCCTCCTTTCAGTATGCAGCATGGAGACGCATGCATGAGCACTCAACAGAGGCGACAAATGTTCAGGTGGGTCCAACTAACCCCCCCCCCAGCCCTTCTCCTCCTCACATCAGTATCGCAGGCAGAGAAAGCCCTTTGAATCGCCGTCCGTCTTAATCAGCCCGCTCAGGAACACGAGCGCTGATCTGAGGATTTGTTTCTGCTGCTTGAGAAAGCTTCGGCTAAATAGGATTTTCTGCCAGACTTCCTCATGTGGGATGGCCTATTTAGAGCAAAGCTGGCTAATTAAACCGTTGAATAGATTTATTTCTGCAAAAATAATCTGACTATCTGGTATTGTTTAATTGTTGAACTCTAAGTGCAAATACATAAGTTTGTCTTGTCAGATGTTTATGTTTTGTCTGTCGTATACTGGATAAAATCACATTAAGAACCAGAGATGGGTAAAGTAGCCAAAAAATTGTACTCATGAGTAGCATTACTTAAGTATAGCAATACTCAAATAAGAGTATAAATGTATTTGGTAAAAGACTACTCACGTATACATATATATATATAGATATATGTATATGTGAGTGTGTGTGTGTATACACACGGAATATCTGGGGATATAAATTAGTTTTTTTTTAACAAATCTGGTATTTCCAAAATTACATTATAAAATGTAAAAACTAAATACTTACACATTAAAGCACAAAAAAGAAATTTAAAATATAAATTATTTTTAACTTAAAGCTTTTCAATGTTTCCTGTGTTACTGAGAGTTTTGCCTTCTTTAAAGGTGGTTCAGTAGAAGAAGACTTTAGTTGTCTTTGGGAGTCTATTGCTTCTGTTACTACTTCATTTTGATGTGGTGAACCCTCTGACTGAAAACACATCAGTTTAAGAGGCTACAGAAGATTACGCTGTTGAAATACACATTATTCTATTCAATTCAAATAAAAAAAAATCTTTATTTGTCCCAAAGGAGCACCTTACACAATTTAATACAGTAGTATAATAAAATCGACCGTAAACTGTGTGAGTGTAAAAATAGGAATAATAAAAATAGTTGTGTTTGTAATGTGAAATGAGGAGTATCGGCAGGGAAAAAGCAACTGACCAAGTGTCCTGAGGTTACAGGGGAGTGTGGGGATGTTTTCTGGATCGATAAGTTGGATGTGGGGATGGTTGTGATGAGAGGGATGTCAATCATCATCTTTCAAACACCCGGTTGCTAAAGTTAACTTAAAGTCTGACTTGTGGTAATAAAACAATTAAATCTGATTCAACACTGAAAAACTATTTCTGAAACTTTTTAGCCTCTTTTTTTTCTGTATGGTAACAGTGCTACATTAAATAAAACAGCTAAACTGATGTTTTCTGATCAGCCTCTCTGACATGACATACCTAGATTGGATTGAACATCATCCTGATTATTCTTAATGGATGACAGTTGGTAGCTAATGCTTACTAATTTCTCAATTTATAGTGGTCTGATTAGCTTATGGTAGCTAATGCTGATTCATTACTCTATAGAAAATTATTAGCTTATGTAACATTTAACAGAATGTTTCCAAACACTAAAAACATGTTGATATGAAAGGCTTCTTTTTAAGACTGAGATTCTGTAACCTAACAACGCCAGCATCCACCTAGGACATCCATGTGGGAGACCCAATAGCAAAGATTAATCATATCTAATGGAATAAGTCAAGGGAACTCAAACTCATTTGAAATAATATCAAGTGAGCCAGGCAACTAAAATAACAGCATTATAACCTATAAGTAAGAATCCTTTTAGAAAACATTAAAAAGTGCAGTTTAAGGTGACTGAGATAGAAAAGATGGAATAAGTTCCCCCCTTGCCTTGGAAATGTTTTACTTTTAAGCAAAGAAAAAAATTATTTGGACAATTTATTACTTAATTAATTTTTTTTTTTAAATAGCAGTTGGTGTCTACTTTGTTGTTTTCACATTTACAAATTCATCCTACGGGTCAGGTTGGACTTTCTGGTCGGCCGGTTTTATTCGACAAAATGATAATGACGAAAGAAATTTGTCTTGTAATGATGACAAAAGAAAGAAGTAACTAGCCGAGTAAGAGTTCTATTTCGTTTCTATTGCACAATTCTGCAGATGTTAAATAGAAGTATGGTATTAGAAGTGCTTTTTTCCCCCCAAAAGTAAATATAACTCATTACTACCCACCTCTGTTTATAACCTGATTCCTTAAAATGACTTCTCCACCAGGTTGAGAGCCGGACAATCTGGCGCCAGCCGGCAGAGCAGCTCCGAGACGGAAACACTGCCACGACACGGCGAGCCCCGGCCATGGAGCAGCACTGACAGCTCAGACAGCTCCAACCGGCTCGCCCCACGGCCCGCCATCACCAAGGCCAGCAGCTTCAGCGGCATCTCCCCCGGCCTCATCCGAGGGGACAGCACGGCCAGCAGCAAAAGCACCGGGAGACTGTCCAAGACAGGCAAGACTCACTAAATCAGACTGGAAATGTTTAAGGAAACGTAGATGAAAGGATTTGTCTCACTAGCAAGATATTATCAATTAGTTTATTAATTCATACAGTAACAACTGAGCAAATACTTATATCCTGCTGTTGTTGATCAGTCTTTGGACCTTGTAGCTGGACAGTTGTCAAAACTAATTACAACACAACAACCTGGTAATGAAAAAACCTCTAAAAAAGAGTCGTAGCAGCAGAAGAATAAAAGCTAACTGGGAGGGTGTTCTGCATAATGTATGACTGCGAGGATGATGCCTTTATGACTCGAAATGCTGACATTAGACGCTCTGCACTGTTGAACACATAGCAGTAGTTTTTACTTGACCTCTGTTGCTTGCGGTCTTTTCTCTCCTTTTCAGACTCAGCAGAAAGCTTCTTACCTGAGCGGGTTTTTAAATTGTTTTGGAAGCAGCTGGCACAAACTGGCTTTGTGTTTTGGGAAGTAAAAGTGAAGGAGACATCTTGCTTGTGCTGCCATGTTTCTCTGCTTTTTGTCCTTCTCCTCAGCTGCTGAATAAACTTCAGCTGCAACCGAACACAAATAATTATCTCCATGTGCGATGGAGATAATCCCTTCCTGTTTATCCTGTCAATGTGCAGCAATAAGCAAAAGTCTTCATCAGCGTTTATAGGCAAAAATGGAATCATATCAGCTTGAAAGTCCATATTTGGCTTGACCCATCGTCAGAAATAGTTCTCCAGTAAGGACTCATAAAAGCTCTTTTTTTTTCTTCTTCTTCTTGTTTTTTTTTTTGAGGTTTCTGCATTTTATTCTGCTCTGTCCTGATGATCTCACACTGCCTCAACAACGTTGAGGTCTGGGTTCTGCTGTAGCTGCATTATAGTTCAGGCTTTTTTCCCCATCTTCCTTCCTTAACCCTCTGGATCTAGGGTATAATTGGCCATTTTTGACTACTTTTGATGTTATTTTTTACATTTTAGTTTACCTGCATGTGTAATTTTAGATTTATATTTTCATTTTTGACAAACTGTATTAACACATTGGATCTAAAGTTACCCAAAAATCACAAAATTCAAGTAGGAAAAATTGCCTTTATGTGTGTGTGTGTGTGTGTGTGTGTGTGTGTGTGTGTGTGTGTGTGTGTGTGTGTGTGTTCAACAAACTATTTGTATTGCTTAGAATGCAAATATAAAGAGTTGATTTTAAAAACTCATTCAAATTTAGTACACAACAAAGTTATAAACTATTTTCAGGCGGGGTTTTGTTTTTTTTTTTACAACTATTTACAAATTTTAATGGGACACGTGACATTTATTACATACATTCCTGGAGTCATCATTGCCCAGCAGCATCCCGAGGCTGATTTGGCAAAATACCCAATAGGACACTATTGAAGGAAGTGAGGAAAAGAAAGGGAGAAAGTGACAAAGCAAGAGATGAGACAAGAGTTATCAGATTGATTTTTACTTGCTGGAGACGCTCAGCTTTCCGAATCAATCGGAATTACATTGATCAAACAAATGGAGGAGGAGTTACTTTAATTTGAATTACGTATGTTATTTTCTGTGGCTGGTGACAGGATCGGACTTAAAGGGTTCATGCTACAGTCTGTGTTGGTCTAGAGGTCTCCAGGTGGATGATTTTCCATGTCGTTCTGCCTGTCCTCAGGTTCGGAATCATGCAGCAGCGTCGGGTCCTCGTCCAGCTCCCTGTCCCGCCCTCAGCTGCCTCTCCCGGTTTCAGCATCTTCCCGCTCCAACATCGTCAGTGCACCCTTAATCCACCCTGACAGCAGAGGCCCCGCACACCCTGACATGATAAAGGGTGTTCCTCCGCAGCCGCCAGCATCAGCACCCAACGCAACCAACTTTTACGTGTTGCCTCTTGAAGCCTCAGGGATTCCACCCGGCAGCGTTCTGGTCAATCCACACACAGGTGGGTGATGCCACAGACATCTGCACATGCACCGGTTCTCTGAAATGTTTTGGAGTGGATCCAGAGATACCATGGAGGTGTGCTGCATTAGATCCTGGTCAATTTTACAGTCTGGTAGATGTTTGTTTTCATGATAATTCATGAGTTTGGGATGGAATTCCAGCTTGGCCTGGAGCTGCACTCGATTTGTCTGTCAAATTATTAGTCAGACTAAGCACCCTGATCAAGATGCAGCGAACAGATGGACGAAATCTGTAAATATGCATCATGGACTGAGGACACAGTTGTGCACTTTTGGTCCATAAACCAATCCTCAGAAGCTGCCAGGGTTGTTGATTCCTGTTGACTCTCCTCACACGGACCAGATCTGGGTGTTCCACATGTTTCCTTTATGTCATGTTTGTGTGTAAATTATTAACAGAACACTTCTTTTTATGTCCTATGAATGAAATTTAACAGGCAAGCCTTACATCCATCCTGATGGCAGCGCAGTAGTTTATAACCCGGCCGCTGGCAGGATCCCACAGCAGGGGAAAACTCCACCGCAGCCAATCCCTGCTGCTTCACAGCAACAGCCAACCAATCACCTCCACCCCCAGGTCAGGACACCATCTTTTATTTTATTTATTTTTCATCAAGTAAAATCTACTAACTTTTAAGTGTTGTAATCGGAGAAGACTGAATTGACAAACACAAAGTCCATCCTTTAAACACTAACTCTGATTTTAAAGCTTTTTTGGGGGGGGGGTAAAATATAATTATATAAATCATAAATTTTTGGGCTTGGTGAGCGTCCAATTAAAGCTCCTGCCATTTTACTAGTATCCTTTGTCCAATCTTATCTCCTGTCACTCTCTTCTTCCCTTCCCTTCTCAGCCGATCTGTCCTCCTCTTCAGCCGTCCTCTGAGCCTGTCCACAACCCAACGGTTTCTTATCCTCTTCCTCCTCCTCAGTTCCTGCCTGTCTATTCTAACCAACAATACACAGTGGTACAGAACTTCTTTCTTCCATTTTACTAGTGTTCTTTCCTCCCTGCACTCATCCTGGTTTTATTTTATTTTTTACTTTTTTTGTAGCATCTCTACTTTGACCCATCCTGTATTTATGTGCCTTTAAATGAATCCATTAATGGTAAATTATTATCTGCTATATACATAATTTTATTTATTTATTTATTTTAGTGGAAAGGTGTGTCTAAATACAGCAGGAGCCGCTCCCCACATAAGTAGCTCATGCATTCTCTTAACCTCATTTTTGACCTGGTTTTAGTGAACGACATGCCTCTGTGGCTAATTATGCCTGTGGAAAGTTCCATTAATATTTAATTCATCACCAGATGTTAGCACTGAATAATCCATGACTAAAAACATGACTTTTCCAGCAACGTGTCAGAAATGACCTGAACTGGTCGACTTTAGACCAGGGATTTCACCATTATAGATGTTCTTGGTACGATTATTGTCAAAGAAATAATCCTGATTATTAATTAATTTCACATTATAAATGTTTATTATCGCATAAACACTCCTTATAGGTCTTTAAATTTAAATTATTTCTATCTTTGTCATTAAACAAAATTATATGGAAACAAAGGAACCTTGTTCCAACTAAATCTCCTCTGCTGTGTGCAGAATAAATTAATCCTACATATTAACTCTGGATTTCTCGCAGAGAAAACAGATTAAGGGGCTACGGGACCTCTATCTGGACTTGGGGAGGCTTCTTTCTGAAAGCTACATTATAAAAATGGTTCTGAACATTTCTTAAGAAAGCAGGAAGAACATCTAGCTAGCTTTGACTTCCAGCTGCTCTGTTAGCGGAATAGCTGCTGTTTGACACATAAATAATTGCTGAACAGCAAAAATAAAGAAACAAGACCGCATTTCTGGAACTAAATATGTTCTACAGATAACTAAAAAGGTATCAACCTCATGGGTATTTTAATTTATAAATGCTAAATATATGCTGCTTAACTCATCACAATGTGCTGTAAGCTCAACCCAAATCATACACAAATGACACCATATTTAATTTAGTTTTTATTTTTATTCATTATTTTGATAAAACTACAAAAACAAAAGATAACATACAAGAATGGGCAAAATGAAAATACACGGAAGAAAAATCTTATATAAATGGCCCTATTTTACATTACAGTTTATCTGAAACACATATGAAATATAACAGTTATAAAACAAAGTTCTGATAAACATTAACGTAATTTACCCAGTTTCTTGTACAAAGCTGGTGGTTATCCTGCAGATAGTGAAACTTATTTAAAGTATTTCCTCCTTTCGCTGCATCTGTTTAATGTCATATTTTCCAGGCTGGCGTAGGGCTGGACAGTAATTCAATATCAATATATATCGCAATATACTTTTATTCAATAACGGTAATATGAGATTTGAACAAATTTCCGATATTT
>JBAMHW010000027.1:16710920-16731932 GCA_037177495.1 Rhadinocentrus ornatus
TCTCTGTAAAGTCCTCTGAGACAACTTTGTTGTGATATAGGGCTATACAAATAAACTTGACTTGACTTGACTTGAAATTCTTCCCTCGTCTGCTGCCTGCAGGAATGGAATAATACAGGCTGCGTTTGATATGATGGTCATTTCATGCTTGGTTTGGGAGTGAAGGTGGGAGGAGAGGGTGGATAAAAATAGTCCTGCATGCTTCCTTGTGGAGCTCTTTCATTGTCTAGTTGTACTTTTCTCCCAGAGCAGCAGACTGTAGAGACACCTTCACAAAAGGACGTCCTCTCCTTTTGTCACTTGGATTACTGTGTGTGTGTCACTAGGGAAAGTATTTCCAAATGTCTCTCTTTGTCACCTTGACATTTAAGCGTCTTTACCCCCCAGCCTTCCTGTTAGGAATAAGCGCCGCCATTTTAGGCCATTTGGAAAATGTGTGACTTTGCGTCTCTTGTGTGTTGCTGTCTTCAGCCCACTTAAATGGGTTTTTAATAAGTACTGTCTGAATTGAGACGTCTCATTGAAGTGAAACCTTTTCTTTTTTTTTTATTCCCTGTAGAAGATTGGCTCGGCCACTGTTGGCTAAATCAGATGTATTGACTTTCTCATTCTCCCAAAACAGCTCAACCTCCTCTGTTCTCATTTGGCTCTTTCCACACTCAATATGCCTTTTAAAAAATCAATTAAATATTTGCGACTCCTCTGGAGGAATAGTGATAATTAATAAGTTCTTTCTAATAGTAATCGCCACGTTGTGCCCTTCTAATTTTTCCTCAGTGCACCAAGCTGTGATGCCAAACCCAGCGTCCAGCTACCAGACCGTAGTGGGAATGCAGCCAACATCCAGCCTCGCTCTCACTGGCAACCAGCAAAGCAATATGGCCAACCAGATGCAAGGCATGATGGTCCAGTATCCTCCTGTGCAGTCGTATCAGGTACTTTGATGGTGGGAAGCCCAGATTTGTATTAGAGTTGCCAAAATGAGGGGAAAAGGTTTTTAGTAAGTAATAACATTTTTATTTATTTAGTACTTTTCAAGGCTGAGAGTCTATTATCTTCACTTTTCTCATAATTAAGCTGAAGAAAATTGTCAAAATATCATGAAGTTTTATAGAAATACATAACTAAACAAAACTTTTTATTTTTACATATGTTAAATTTTTTAATGTTTTAAAAATGTTATTTTTATAAATTGCAATAAAATGTTTTATTTTTCAATAGAATTTCTTCTTATAGTTTAAATACATTTAAATTTAAATATTAAAAATTTTTAATGTTTAAAAATATTTTTATATTATTTGAATTCAGATATTTTCAATCAAGTTTTTTATGTAGTTTAAAATATATATTAAAAATTTTCAAGTTTTTTTATTTTTAATGTGAATTTATCCTTAAATATTTTAACATTTTCAAATAGTTTATTTCATATAATTCTAAACATCCGAATATTAAGATACATTTTTAACTCAAAATTTTTACTATTTTTAAAGAGTAGAATGAAATATTTTAAATATTTTATATCTTAGCTCATATTAAGTATTAAAATGGGGATGGAGCAGATATAAGAGAAAACAGATAAGGCCCATAATATGGTGTGGCACACCAAAGGTACGGGATGAGGAAGTGGACCTGAATTACCAGCTGCCACAGAAACTGATTATGCAGAAGGATATGAGGCCAACCATTGCACAGCAGATCCTGATGCACCAGCCCAGTGTTTCAGCCCATTAAGCATGATGTGATAATTACTAGAATCAAAGATAGAGTTTAAGTCCAGCATCAGTGACGGAATGTTCTCCAGTATTACTTCAGGATGTTTCAGTGAAATGAGCCCTGCAAAAGCCAGACTGAAAATGATCGAGAAGGCTGTGTTTATCTCTAACGTTCAGTTCTTGTTATAAATGCAAAGTGCTGCACTTGAGACTGTTGTTGTTTTGTTAACTCAGCAGCAGAAAATGTACAAGAGCTGCTTCAGAAATGAGTGTTGACGCTTGAGCGGTGAAAAAAGCAAAAAAAAAACCTGACTCGCTTCATTTTAAATGTGTGTGATAAAACAGATAAAAAGCAGTCGGTTTCATACAAAAAAATGTCTGTCTTGTGTTTTTTCTTGCTCCTGTAGCAGGTTTCTGTGCCGCAGCAGACGTACCAGCAGCCAGTGTTTGTGTCCTGCCAGCCAGGACAGGGACCGGTGACTCTAGCTGGCATGCAGCCCTGCTACAGCCTGCTTCCCCCTAACCAGCACACCACCATGAGGTACACTTTCCTACTCTTACATTTTACATTCCATAAATTTGGACTTAAAACCCATCATTAGACTGTAGTGTTTAGCTGAGATTAAACACCATTCAGTGGGCTGGAGCAGAAACTGTTCATTTCAGTCCTTAAGTTATGAGTCACGTGTTCATTTCAGTATTGATATAATTATCACAATTAAGGCTGAACCTCTCCTGGATTTATGAGTGTAGGTTTCTCTTAGATACACTTTATGGTGCCCCTGGACACATCATCAGTGATGTAACCTGGGATCACAGGGGGTTTCGGGTCTTTCAACAATCAGACCCCCTCCTCCAGCTGACCCAGCCAGGGCTGATCAGGCCCCAGCTTGTGTCCAGGTAGCGCTACCCTACTTGCCTCTCCCCTCCTTTTAATTTATTATTTGGGACATTCCCTTTAACCTTTGAGGCCTCTGCTCAAAAAAGTCATCCCCGAAATGAAATGAGAATGTTTCTGCATCCATAAGGTCTCTTTGAATACTTTTTGAATCCTTGCGTAAATATCAGTATATGTTACTGGTGGAGAGTAAATTAAGATGGCACAAAGTAAAAATGGAAAATTTCGGGCTTGAGGATGAATATGAGTATCTCTTTTTAATGATGCAGCTGTTGCTATAAATATTTTTATTATTACAGTCATTTAGCTGATGCTTTTATCCAAAGCAGCTTACTGTACTCCTCGCATTGAAGATGGACACCCAGCCAACTGAGCTAACCAGCCACCATCCAAGCTTTAAAACTCAATCAGATCGTAGTAAAATATACAAATATTATCTCTGCAAGGGTGAGCTCCCGGTGAGGTCTAAAAAATTTGGCCCAGTTTGGCACCAAGTCCCCAACTGAGGGACACCAGGTTTTAAAAGGTTAAAATTGCTTCCCATAAACCCGACAGTATGTTTACCCTCCGTTTGCTGAGGACTACAATAAACATGCAACTGTAGTTTGGCTCAGTTACAACAACAGGAACAATCCGTTAACCATGGCAACATGAAGCGATAGCATTTGTTTATTTTAAGTTATTGACACAACATGTTATGTCGTAGTTTACCCACCTCTGTTGTTGGCTTTTGTGTCAGTAAATTGTTGAGAATGAAGGAATTACCATGATTTTTACATTTAAAATATAATATGAGTGTATCGTCAACTTTGTACATTTTTTGTAAATTTTGAAGATAAAAGTTGAAGATCCCACCTTTTTGTGAGTATTGTTTTTATTAAAGGTGCATATTAAAGGAGGACACATGGACTCATCGCTGCCCTCTACTGGACAAACATTGTAATCCTATTTATGAATCAGCTAAACTTGACGAGATAATATTGATATAATAAACTCAACCTGTTCTTCTTAAAGTTCAAGTCACTTTTTGTCAGGTGTGGATGAAAAAAGTTCGACTGGCTTTCAAGTCCTTTTTGTTCACAGCTGACAGGTCTGATGAGTTAATCCTCAGAGTTTAGGTCACCTTTGTTCACTCTAGGAGGAAAAAATGAAGGTATCACCACATTACTTTTGGTTGAGCTGATAAATGTTGCCTCTTGACGCCTCCTCGAAGAGCTTTGTCCATTTCCCGTCATTACTCTGCTGGTGTGAAGCGCCTCTCATTATTCCTGATTGATAGAACTAGTTCACAGAAAGCAAAACCTGTAATTAGTTTCTACCTCCATAGACCCAATCAATCTAGCCGCTGGTGAGGGGAGCACTGCTGGGATCGTCATGACAAACACATGAACGCTGCCATGTTCGCAGTCATTACCTGCAGGAGAACAATGCAGACACATACATGAGAGGGGAGGTCACGTTCTCATTGTCCCAGCTGTAAAATGAGGCTGCTTTAGTAGGGCAGTCAGCACAGTGATGATTTATGCAGCAGCATTCGAACAGCTCAGCCTTCTCCCACGAGGACCGACTGTCCACCTGCAGCCTGCTTTCTGACCAGCTGGAGACGAATCCCTGCAGGCCGCATTCTTACAGAGCGGAGCGCCTACTTTCCAGATGGGCTTAAAGTTATATTTCACATTTAATACCCAACTGGAGGTGTACCTTATGTCTGTGTTTCTATAAATCCTCTCCTCTTTGATGAAAATGTGCCATATTTTGTCTTCATTTGCAGTTCCACAGTAAGTTTCCTGCCCGCCCCGATGATGGAGCAGCTCCAGTTTCCCCAGGCTTCATCTCCCTGCATCTCCCAGCAACATCCAGGCCAACAGTGTGCAGGTGAGAGCCTCACAGATCCACATTCAGACTCACCCTGATCTACAGTAGGATCACGCACTAAAGTGAGAATATTCACTTTTTCTGACATTAGCTGCCCTGGAGATTCCCCATCACTGCCAACACTCTGACATGCTTTATTTTTCCTCATCTCTCGGTGTCAATAACTCAAGTCTGCATTCCTCCGTAGCCACAACTCCACACTCTATAATGAAATAATCTTCCCTGGGTTTACTTTGCCTTTGTACGCACGCCAAGCCGTAATTAGATTTATGCACCGGGTTTGTAAAATGAAGGAGTGAGGCAGGGTGGTGACGGGGCCCTGGAGGTTGGAAAGCGAAAGTCATTTGCACCAGCGCTTCTTCCTCCAGAAGCTCGATGGAGATGAAACAGGATTTTGGTCGAGCGTCGCAAACATTGTGCCGACATCAAGACATTTGACGTGAAGTTTGCAGCTGCTGTACGGAGACATTATCACACATTTATTATGAAGATATCATGCAGTATAGGTAAAAATATTCCTTATTTTTCTTATTTTACTATGATGGTTGCACGTTTTCTCCTACACCCCTCACTGCCCTGCAGAGAAACAGCAGCACGAGAACCGACATGAAATCTTTTTACATGGAAATAGTTAACAATAAAGTTAATAATAAAGCTGCTCTCCACATTTTTTTCTCTCTTTATTCAAACAGCGAAACAAGTCGGAAACGGTCGTGTATTGCTTCCTACAACGTTGCCTTGCTGTAAAAATCCACAGCTTCATATAACAAAATTTCACCGTTAAGGAACAAAACCTGTGCAGTGAATTCATGTCGGGCACAACACCGGTATTTTGTTGGCCATGATCAAGTTCAATAACTCATCCCCAAAGACTGTTCCAGTTAAACCAGGGGTATCGCACCTCAGTTTTTAGATGTTTCCTGCTCCTTCACACCTGAAGTTAATGGGTGGTTGTGCAGAACTTAACAAGCTGTTGGAGCCTTTTGATTGGAATCAGATGTGTTGGAGCAGGGAAACCTCGAACACCAGAGTTTACACATTCAGGTGTAACTGTAGCTCAGCTCTAACTGCAAGTATTGATTTATTTATCTTATAATAGTAAGAAAGTTCAGTAACTTTTTTGTTTACGAATACTTTTCAAAAACACTTTTCTTTCACAAGCTAACAGAATATTTCTAGTCAAACTTAAACATTAATGTGTTAAAAGCAAATATATAAGACAAAGAAGAATGAAAATTATAGGATTTATTTATGTAAATAACTGTAAAGTTTCCTTCCTTCTAAACGCAGAGGGAATCATTTTAGATTTTCAGCCATCAGGTGGGTTTCTCTGCCGGAACTGACAAAAAAGCAGGATGACCTTCTCCCTCTGGGATAAAGTATTTTTCTCTTCATTACAATCTCAGATTTTTGAGATTGTAAGGGGAGGAAGGGATGTTTGCTTAGAAGGAAAACACAGAGGAAGGTTGTTTCACAAAGCAGCAGAAGAGAAGTTTAGTTCAGTCTCAGTCTTTTGCATTTACCGTATTTTCCGTACTATTAGGCTCACCTAGAAGCCTTAAATTAACTCAAAAATCGGCCGTGCGCTTAATAATCCGGAGCGCCTTATGTGTGCACTGAGTGCCAAAATCTGTACAAATGTTGTGCGACTTTGGTAAGCACTCTGCTTGACTGACTGTCTGACCACGTACAGCAGTACGCTTACCTCTGTTCAAAGTGAAGTTGCGAGCAGCGTGGGAGCGATGAATGACAGACGGTGAACACACCTTTACTAAGACCGGGAGGCAGCGCCGGGCGAGTTACGCCACCATATGTGAATGGATTGTGGATGCCTGGGCTAAAGTTTCTGCTTTAACTGTTGTCCGAGCTTTCACGAAAGCCGGCATCGTTGCTGAACAGCCACCTGGCAACGAGACTGACTCCGACAATGATGAGCGTGAACCCGGCATGTTTGATGGCATGCGCCTTACAATACGCTGCGCTTTATGTATGGGTTAAGCACAGAAATAGGCCCCGTAATTGAGACTGCGCTTTATAATCCGGTGCGCTTTATGGTGCGGAAAATACGATAGTAACCAGTTGTTTTTTTTTACTGTAAAGCACAAAGAAACGAAAATAACTTATCACAGCCCTTTGTGGACAATGTCAGATTTATTTCTATTGTACATTTAAAACAGGTTGATCAAAGTGCTTTTACAAGTATATTTAACAACATAAGAAGGCACAACAAAATGTGACATGGACAAGTACAATAAAAACGCCACAATAAAAACATAAAAACCTGATGGCACTCTTTTTTCTTTTTTTTTTAATAAAAGTGAGTTTTCAGACAGGATTTAAAGGATTCTGGTTACAGGCATAAACGCATCTAAACGCCCCATCAAACACCTCAGCACATTGTTGTGTGCGCCGTCTTGGTCCCGGCAAGAGAGCTCATTGGATGAACACAGTGAACGTTTGTTTGATTTAAACTGGATTACATGTTAAACGTTTGTAAAATTATCAGCTAAGTGGGCTTTTATATTTGATTTAGGACAATTGTTTTTCATTGATCACTGACAGATAATCAAGAGTATTTATTGCTTATTAAGGTAAATTAAATACATAATAGGTGGGAAATGTGATTTTCTTTTTTGAAGAGAAAGGTAAAACCAGGCGTTAATCAGGAGTTAACGTGGTAGATAATATTTATATTATATTCCTCAGGTTTAAGAGGTCCCTTTTTATAAAGTAGAAAAGCCTAATTAGTTGTGTACACCGTTGATGTAAGCCGCGGAAACCAGTGTGGCGTCTATGTATACTCGTCTATGGTTCCCCAAAGCCCCTCTCCGCTTTAGACCAGGCGCCGGTTGACCCAGGAGCATCTGTCTGTATGATCTCTGTGATCTTTTTGGTTTATAAAAATGTAGCAGGTTTCATAATTAACTGATACCATACCGTTTAAAACTTTAAAAGTGAATAAAAGAATCTCGTAATGAATCAAAAAGGGCCAGGCAGCCAGTGTAAACCAGCTAAAACTGCAGACAATGGAAAGACCAAAGCATAAAGAATCACCGGACTCCAGTCTCCAGGTGACGAATGCATGAATGAGTTGTCCAGATCTTCAACCGGAAGATATGATTTAGCTTTGATCTGTCTTAGCTGATAAAAGCTTGACAACTGAAGCCACTTTCTAGTCTAGTTTAGAAGAACTGTCTAAACCATTTCAGGCATCTGGAGAGCAGGGAGATGCAAGAGGGTCAAGTGAACCAGTTAACTGATCTCCTAATGCAATTACTTCAGTTTATTTTAATTTAGGCTCAAAAGATTCTGTCTTAGCCCGTCTTTGACTTTATTCAGACAGTAAACAAAGGCTGCAGAGGGACGGAGACATCACATTTAAAAGGAATAAAAATGTTGTTTGTAACAAACAGTCTGAAGAAGAAAACTTAGGACCTAAAAAAACGAAACCACCAAAGCTTTAATCTTCCATCCTTGCATGTCCATCTCTGGTCTCTCTCATCATTGAATCTCTGTCCGGAGACCCAGGTGGGGGCCGTCTCCTTACTAATGACCTTTATTATTCATGTCTGATTATTATGGGAGCGCAGCGGAGAAAGCCATCATTTTCCAGCCCGTCAGTAATGAGGTCAGCTAAAGGTCTCGCAATGGCCTCACCTACAGCGTGACCAGTAAACACTTTTAATTGGCAAGACCGGGGCCGGGAATAATCATCAGATTAAGTCCAAATATCCATCGTCCTTGTTACTGTGTTCAGGAATTACTTCATAAATCAACAGCGACGTTGGACGAGTGGAATTATTATGAGCTGCAAGTAAACAGATATTAATTACCCGCAGATTTATATTATGTTTTTGGCTCATGAGTAACATTTATGTGTAATTAGATAATTGAATTTTAAGTCGTTGCAGAAGATTTTGCAGGAAGATGGAACGTTATCCATCACTGAGCTCTTGTAGTGATTGAAATAAATAGAAACTTTTTCTGTTGTGATGATTTGCTGCAGGATTGTTGCCCCCGGCACCCGGCGGCGGTATGGTGATGCTGCAGATGACGGCGCACCCCTGCCAGCAGCCCCGAGCGCCCTCCCCCTGCCAGAGGAAGCAGCCCGGCCACAAACACTCGGCCCCCGAGCACCAGCGCGGCCGCCGGCCCGCCGAGCTCCCGCCACCTCTGAATAACACGCAGGTACAAACAGACAGAAAATACGACACGTCGACATCGTTTAATTAGCCCCGTCTAATGTTTTAACTCGACTGCAGCAGCTTCCAAATCGTTTCAAATGGTGAGTTGAGACCGTCACAAGGAAGCAATTTAAAAACTAATTTAGTTTGTCTGATAGAGATGTGTGGATTGTCGCCTTGAGCCAGTCTCAGCCTTCCCATCGTTCCAAGCAGGTTATATGTGGGCATAAATAGACCCTGAAAATGAGAAGAAAACAGTCCTCAGCATTGGGGTGTAATGGTACATTAGTGGGACTAATGTGGATGGGCCATTAAAGCAATGACTCGAACAGCAGAATGACTTTAAGTAGTCGCAGTTTGTTTTTTGAATGAAAGTGTTTGTGTTTCCTCCCTTTTTTTTCTTTTCTCTTTGTTTGTAGAGCAGCCTGCCTTCATCTCCGGCGCTTACTCCCTCGCCGTGTCAGCCGCCCAGCATCAAGGGCCTCCCGGCAGGCATCTCACCCATGCCTGTCCTGTCCCACCACCCACAGCTCCCTACAGCCTTCTGCCACAGTGGACAAGGTCAGAGGTCGATCAGAGCTGAGATAGATATGGACAATCGGCTCAATGTCGCTGGACATGTAGAAATCATGATTTGACTGAGTGAAGTTGGGTTCTTGCAAATATATAAATTCAATAATTGCAAACTGCATAAACATTAATATTTTACAATTTTCTTTTACCTTCAACCGCAAAGACGTCGTCATTCCATGTTCAGTAGACTCCTGTTAATACAAATCGTTACATATGTGCACACGAATCACCTGATATGCATGAACAAAACTGGATTTACAGACGGCAGATTACGAGTTTAGGAATAGCATTAAGACTTTGCGTGTGTTTAAGTGCTGATGGAAGGCTGGGACATCTGGGTTTTCATTAGATTTTCCTCTGAAGTTGTTTGAAAGATGGATGGATCTGTCTGTCCATCTCCTTTTGAATAGAAGAAAATCTGATAAAATCGAGATGTCCCAGCTTTCCACTAGCACTTAAACACACCATGTTTATGTAGAACTGAGGCTTCCGGCTCCTCTGAGTAAATGCAGTTTTGTCTGTGCATATTAGCCAACTTGTGTACACGTATGTAACAGTTTATATGGCTAACAGCCTTTCTGAACATATCACATTTAGGAATTCATGTAAAATATTGATGTTTGTGAAGTTTGTGATTTTTGTGTGTGTAAATCATAATTGCTGAAAGTGCGTGTGTGCGTGTGTGCATTTAATCACATTTGCATAAGTCCAAAGTTACACACAAAATGATTTGCAATGAATGTTTAATACATGTATGATGGTGTTGAGGCTGTTTTCTCTCCATAAGCATCTTAAACTGTTGGCTTTGTTTTCAGGTGAAGCACACTACTCTCTACTGGGCCAGCCTCTGCAGTACAAACCCTCCATCAGACCTCCGCTGATCCACACTGCACACATGGTAACCAAACACCAGGTAGGACGCACACACATTTTCTTACAAGCTTATTGTGCAAATCTGCCTTCTTTATTTTTAATCTATCCATCCTGTCTCCTCAGGGTCCTCTGGGAGTTTTGCGTGGCAATCACGGGAGGAAGACCAGCAGAAAACCTCTGTCTTCAGATCTCAGTGTAGGTGATGCAGGTTATAGGAAGTCCAGAGGGAGGCTAGAGAATAGCAGCAGGGTCAGAAACATATTTTATTTGGTTAAACCTGCATTTTTTTACCTTGTTTAAAGTGGAAACTCGTGCTGATATTTGGCAATTTAGCAGATTATGTGAACTAGAATCACTTTCTTATTGTCAGATTATTGCAGCACTATATATTTGTAGGGGGGGGGCTAAGCATCTGTTTGTGAATGTAAGCAAAATAAACTACAGAGCAGGCAGAAATCACACCTGGCAGAGGAACCTGCAGCTCCGGCAGTATTTTGTCTACAGAAATAAAGTGCTGATTATTTCAAATATTGCGCTGCGACTTCGTTGCACTCGGTGTGATTTCTGCATTATTCAGGTGCTCATGTCAACAATTCCACCAGGACAATCAGCGGGACTCGTGTACACATACACTAACACTCACATTCACTTCTTTCTTTAAAGATCTTAAAGTCAGAGCAAGTTTTTTTGGGGGGTTTGACCATCCTAGCTTGAAGCGTCAAAGCTGACAGCAGTGGTTTATCTCAGCCTCCCGATGGTGCAGGTCTTTTTATTTCCCAGCTCCACTGCTCACAGTGCCGTCTGTCTGTGTCTGCAGTGAGCAGTCAGATTCTGGAAACAACACGTCCTCCAGAGGGGATGAGCTGCACAGACTCCCACCGGCTCCTGGCGGAGCTCTGCAAACGGAGCAAATCGATCCAGCCCCGGTCGTGCAACACGAACAGAGATGCTCCCAGCGGACACCTGGCCTCATCACACCCCACCTTTGCCACACTCCCCTCCAGACAGACCACCAACAGCAGGCCCCGGGCCCCCTCTAAACCCAGAACTAGCACCAGACACAAAGGAGAGCTGTGCGACTCTGACAAAAACAGCTCATAGCTGCTACGATCTGGATCTGGAAACGCACACCCCCACCACCTGCCTCTGCTGCCTCAGTCTGGATTCTGTCCAAATCAAAGCATCAAATGTTTGAAGAATGAATGTTTACTTTTATTAGTTATGGTTCATTTAATCTTTTTTTTTTCTGGTCAGCAAGGTCCGTGCACCAACTCATCTTTGGGGTTTATTCACTTTCAAAAACTGCAGTTGCCTTTAAGTTAAGCGTTCATATCAATGCAAGTGTTTTTCTTTCTCTTACTTTCACCATGAAGACCATCAGCTGGGTCAGACTCATCCAACTGGGTAGCGTTTATCTCATATGGGTCTCCTCATACGACATGCTGCAGCAGAACTTGTACAATGTAAGCTTGTACAATAAACACTGAATAATGGATATACTACCTGAATTATTTAAAGTCACCGTTAAACACAGTGAATGTTGCATTTGCACTGAAATGATCAAGATGGAGATTTGACTGGTATCAGATAGGGCCTGTTTTTTTTTTTATATAATTATTATTAACCCCTCATACCTGTTTGTTGCTCTTTACCAGGCCACTTTGTTTTATATATTAAATTAAAATGTTTATATGCACAAGAAAATGCAAATGAGTCTCTTGGTTTTGGTTTGGTTTGTCTGGACTTCTGTGTGAATGGTGTGGGTTTTTTTTTATTATTATTATTATTAATATTAATGTGTTTTGGTTGATAATAAATGTTTGCACCACACGTTTCGACATTTCTTCTCCCATAAACCAATATTGCTAGTGTGTGCGCAGGCGCAGAAGCTACTCTAGAAGAAGCTTTATTAATGTGGCTGCCGTTCAGTGACGGACAAACGGCGACGCCTAGTGGTGAAATGTCAACACTAAGGCATTTAAACACGTTTTCAAGTGAAAGTGAAAGTAATTAGTTGGTCGTGTTTGTTTATAGCAACACCGTTATCCGCGTGGCAGGAAAAGACCGCGGTAGCCGTTACTGTTCGCTTGGACAGTTACTGGGTTTCACGTCAGCATCCATGATGGAGAACAGTAGGACGGTGGTCGTGTCCGGTGTGCCCAAAGTGTTGTCCTCCAGCAGGATGGTAGACAAGCTGACTATTCACTTCCAAAGTGGCAGGAGGAGTGATGGAGGGGACGTAAACAGGGTTAGATATCCCACTGACATGGCCGGAGTGGCGTTCGTCACTTTTGACAGAGCGGAAGGTAAATATGTGGCTAAATAATCCGATACTAGCTAACATGTAGGCATCCAGAACTTGGACAATATTCAACGTTGATATAATGTAAAACTTTGTGGCTAACTATCCCCATTCTGATTAACAAGAAGTGAACTGAACATGTTAAGTAACCAAACAATATTTAACCAGTTTATCATTATTAAGTAACATTTTAATGGATATATGTTATTGAAATTAAGGGTTTAACTTTCTTAAAACATAACTAAATTAACTGAAACGTTGGTACACGAACTCTGGAGGAGCTAAACTTCTTTTCCCAAATCCATTTTTATTTGACAGGAAGTGACGTATTTGACCAGTTTGAAAGTCGTAAACGCAGATTAGCCTGAAACGTCGACTTTACGTACAACGTCAAAACAGGCGTCGTGTTGAGACGTTCCCATCAAAGTTCAGATCATCAACTTCTTCAGAGAAACATGTACATTTAAATAAATATTCATCTGCTTCTCCTTTTAGTTTATTATTTTTTTGTCGTGATTGTTATTGTTTCTTTTTTTATCCATGGGGTGAATTCAGAATGCCATTAAGTGGGCAAAATTTTCGGTTTTAGAGGGGGGGCATTTTTTTTTACCTAGATCAGTTTAATACAGAAATTTTAAGTGTACTACATCTTCCTGTTAGATTTTTGTATCAGCACTCCTGACCTATATTGGTCACTTTATTAGATACACCTGTTCAACTATTTAACACATATTTAATCAGCCAATCACATGCCAGCATCCCAATGCATGAATATGACTTCCTTAAGTTCAAACGGAGCATCAGGATGAGGAAGAAAGGGGATATAAGTGATTTTATTTACTGGGATTTTCACACACAACCATCTCTAGGGTTTACAGAGAATGGTCTAAAAAAGAGAAAATATCCAGTGAGCAGCAGTTGTCTGGACCAGAATTTCTTGTTGATGTCAGAGGAGAATGGGCAGACTGGTTGGAGATGATACTGGTTTAACCAAGGTATGCAGGATAGCATCTTTGAACACACAACACGTCCAACCTTGAAGCAGATGGGCTACAGCAGCAGAAGACCACACCGGGTGCACCATGTCAGCTAAGAACAGGAAACTGAGGCTACAACTCACACAGACTCACCAAAACTGGACAATAAAAGATAGGAAAACATTGCCTGGTCTGATGAGTCTCCATTTCAGCCCCACATTCTCAGGCTCAGAATTTGGTGGAAACATCATGAAAACATGGATCCATCCTGCCTTGGATCAACGCTTCAGACTGCTGCTGATGTAATGGTGTGGAGGATATAGTTTTGGCCCACTGAACCCCTTAGTACCAACATGGCCTGCCTGAGTATTGTTCCTGACCATGTCCTTCCCTTTATGACCAGTCTCAGCCCAATAGAGCAGCTTTGGGATGTGGTGGAACGGGACATACTCATCAAGGATGTACAGCAGCTGTGTGATGCTATCATGCCAATATGGAGAAATTCCTCTGGGGAAACACTTTGTTGAATCTGTGACACCAAGACGCAGTTCTGAAGGCAAAAGAGGGGCCAGCAAGGTTAAAAAAAAAAAAAGTGTCCAGGGGAGTGTAAATTTTATGTAGGGACAAATTATGCTTGTGAAGATGCCTCCAGGAACACCATCTTGTAAGGAATGCTCTCCCATTACCTCACTTGACAACTATTGTTGTCTGGTTAGATTTAGTTATGTTTGACTTAAAGCTGTCAGATTTATTGAAGAAGGAGAATGAAAACTGACATTACTGTGAGTGACTAAATCACACTATAAGGTCAGACTAAAGTTAAGACCATTTCAGCTTGGACATGGTGCCCCGTTTCGACATGTTGAGCCATGTAGTTGGAGGGAATCTGGCAGATCTCAACAAGTTATCCAACTTAGACAAATTTCCATACTTAGAGAGAGAGAGAGAGAGAGATCAGCTGCTTAAATGTGGTGATAAATTTTAAATTGGTGTCAAACTCTTTCCTGCTCTGCCTGAAGCAGACCTGGCAGCGGTCATTATTCAGGAGCAGCTCCCAAATGAGTCTAAACTCTCCAAACTGCTGTCATGCCCTGGGGACATTAGGAGCCCACACCTTCTTGGCTGCTTCTTCCTCCTCCTCTTCAGTAACAGTAATGCCAAGGTGTTCCTCTGACAGTTTGACAGATACATCCTGCATCCAAGTTTGCTGCTGGAAAAAGTAGCTACTTCTGTAAGTCCTGCAACTGGTTTCACCTAGCCCCCCTCCTCTCTTGTAACATATGGATCATTGTGCATGTATTGTGCATGTAGGGCTGCAACTAATGACTATTCTGATAGTTGATTAGTCACCGACTATTAAAACAACTAGTTGACCAATCAGATTATGTATCTCATAATTATCAAATGGCTCTTATTTCACTTCCGGCTTTGAAATCTTGCATGAGGTTATGTAAGTCCGACGTGCCTCCTCTTTAAATGTTCGAGCATTGCGGACGTACTTCCGTGGTACACAAAGTCGCTTTACAAATCGCACATGTATTTAATTTATTTTGTAAGTTTAACCTAAAGTTATCCCAGACTTTGGACGTCCTCTGCCGCCGTTTTGTTCCCTGGTCGGCCGCCTTATTTTTTCTCCTGGCGGACTTTATTGCACATGTGCAACTCTCAGCAGAGATTAAAAAAGAAGACGGTGTCTCACTCTGTAGGCTTTTGGTGGGGTTTTTTGGCTTTTTTTGCCCACAATAGTCGACAATAAAAATAGTCGACAACGTCGACTAATCGTTGCAGCCCTATTGTGCAGCACTTCGGTAATCCTTGCGGTTGTTTTTAAAGTGCTTTATAAATAAATTGCTATGGTACATATTACACTTGTCTAATAGAGAGACCATACTAGATAACATTCATTTTGTGCCAGCAAGGGGGGCAGTTGTACCCCTGAGTGAGATTTAACATGGGTTTCAACTATAAAACATGTAATAATTACCTGATGAGCGATATTTCTGATTGGACTTAATAACAGGACTATGGGTTGTGTCGCTCCGGTTATTTCCTGTCTTTAATAATTAATCTCGGCTTATCTCTTTTAGAAATATGTTTTAGACATAACAATGATGCTATAAAAACGAGGAGGTAAAGTATTTAGAAACAAAAAAGAACTGCTAAAGCACCATAGAAGAAGAGGTGCTACAGGAAGGGTCAGCTTTTTAAGTGGCAATGCCTGAAAATCAGAGTTTTCAGACCTTTATGGGCCATATTCATCTCTTATTGTAACAATACTATTAACATAGATTTATCAATGTTCTGATCTTACCTCTAGTAATGTCTCCAATTTGAAATTATAGCTATATATGTCCCAAAATGCTGCTCAGATGTCCACAACTCAGATTCAAGGCTGTGTAGATGATTCATGATGGTGAATTTTGTGCACAGATGCAGAAAAGGTGGTGAAAAAGGAGCAACAGATCTTGATGGATGATGAGTTCCAGGAAAACTACCTTTTAACCGTGTTTCCCTACAGCAGAGACGTAAGTATGGACATGGGGTTGGTTAAAACCCCCGATTTCACCAAGGGGTTCGCCTCGGGACAAGGTGAATTGGTGCGTTTTGACTCGGTGAACCTTGATCTCTGTTGCATCTCCACTTCTAACTGTACCCTTACCAGGTAGGCGACATATAAACCAGGTAGCGATTGATCCGTCAGGTTTGTAAAAGAGGTATGTCTTAGCAGCGCAACACTTACATTGAATCAAAATTAAGAAGAACAAGACTGAAACAAAGAAGGAGGATGGTGGACTTCCAGCAGGCCGTGTTCTTTCTTCTTAGCGTGAGGCTTAAAAAACAAAATAAATCCATGTTATATTTAAACATGGAGGTATTCAAGTTCTAATTGAAGTCCCATAGGAAGTGATGGCCAATCAGTTGATTACAGGTCAGGTTAGGTATTTTGTCATCCTTCCCATTAATGTGCACCAACCTGGACCTCTTGGTGGAAACGGCTTTAGATATTTATGGACTCTGAAGCAAAAGCAATTAAATTTCATGATGAAGGATCCTGATTCAGGTGTGATCTTGTGTTGCAGGTGTTTCTGTACATTCCTAGTGCCACAGTGGATCTCTCTGTGTTTGGCAGCGATCAGACGTCACTGATTGACAGCCTGCGGTCAACTCACAAATCAATACGGTTTAGATTTTTGACACCGGTGGGGAAAGCCACCATTGAAGGCCCTTTTTCCGCTGTTAAAGCCCTGAGAGAGGACCTCATCCAGAGGGCCAGCCATTTACAACCCTCAGCTCAAAGCCCTGCCTACCAACACTACAGCAGTTTAAAAACTGAGCAGGAACCAGCATCACAGAAGAGCTCAGATGAACCAAGAAAAGTCCAAAAAGCAAAGAATCAAAGGGTTTCCCCAGGGCAAAGAGTTTCTGATGAGAGTTTGACTGGGAGCTTTTCAGATGAAAATGAGGAAGACCTGGCAGCTCAAAGCAGGCGTGACAACTCCACAAAATATGGACAAACAAAAAGTGTCAGGCAAGTGGTTGGGGAAGAAGCCAGTGCAAGAGTTGTGTCCCTGCTATCCAGCCAATACCTGCACCCCGTGGAGGAGAAATCACCAAAGCAGACAAGGGAAGACTATTTTTTAGAAAAACACAGCAGGTCAGGTAGGAATTCAGCAGCTAAGGCAAGAGAGGAGGAAGATTCAGGCTCACGATACACCAATACCAATTGTTGGAAGGATCTAAGCAGCTGCAACTCTAAATTGAATGATTCAGTGGACACCGAAGGTCTACATGCAGGGGATTTGGAGGACATTTGGGTCGACTTGTACACATTCAAATATATCCAAAAATTTCACAAGGAGGAGTTGGACAGATGCTTCAAGGGTCTATCGATGGACATGTCCATCAAGTGTGTTGGAGGAAGTGGCCTAATGCAGCTATCACTGACTGAGAAGCAACCAACCAAGGCTGCCTTGAGAAACCTTGAGGCCGCCTTAGAAGAACTCGAGACATTGATGGAGTTTTGGCAATCGCATCTACGAGTTCAGGAAATCTTTCCCAGCAAGGCAGATAAACATAAGCTGACTTGGATTTGCGACGAAGTGGTCTCCCAGTTCGATGACATTCTTTACATTTTCGAGGATTCTTGCATTAAAATCATCGGCCCCTCGAAAAATAGTCATCTTTTCTGTGAGAGAGTAAAAGACAGGATTGCTTTGTTGTGAATTCCTTAAGGAAGTTTAAATAAAAGATGTCATTTTATTTGTGACCACAAGGGTCACAATGGTGTTAAATTACAATCACATTATTATTACTGTCTAATGGGCTTGTAATTAGAACACAGAAATAAATAAATAAATACTATCCATCATATATCTCCCAGACAAGTCAGAATAGATGCATGTTTAGTGCTTTAATTGAATTAAAATTAAAATAAACCCTTTGATGTTTTTGCTCGGTCTTGTTTCTATGGTAATGCTTCATTTTGTCTTGCATGGATTCATTATCAAGCCTTTAAAGCAGCCAAATTAACCTCCTCACATCTTCATTACATAAGATAAGCATCTAATTAAAATACCTAAAAAGAAAAGAGATGCCATCCTATCTCACATAGACTAATCTATAACGTCGAAACAGTTTTGCTCTGAATTTTCAATTAACAATAATGATGGATGTTCTCTGAAGCCCTTCTCTCCCCTGTAAAAAGGTGCTAAATGGTTTTGCCCACACATGTACCTGATGTTTCAATTGTTACATAACTTATGTGTGGATTGATTGGACAACCACAGGAGGTAGGAAAAAGTCATGTCTTTTCCCCAAGAACTCTGGCCTGTTTGGTTTGTTTTGAAACGAATGCTGGACCAATTCCACGAATACAACAGTTAATCGCTGATCCACACCAAAGAGGCAAACTCTGGTGCACTTAAAGTCTCTTGTCCACCAACAAGTCAGTATTGAACAGTTTGGTATGGTTTAGTTCGGTAAACTCTAAAATCATTCGTTTCCACAACCAACTGTACCTTTACCCGGTAGCCAGAATATCAGCCGAATGGCGAAAGACACGTTGACTCCATTATAGTGGGATGTCATAGCGGCGCAAAGCCTTCTTTTAATTATAACAAAGAAAACATACAAAGAACAACAATGGAGAACATCCACGAGTTTGTTTGCTTTCTGGTTTTCTCGCTTTAAACAGCAAAAATTCTACTGTAAACTTTGTTCTTAGTGCCAGGTCACACAGGAAGTGATGACTCTTTTGACCAATAAGAGGATTGCATTGTGTCAAGCTCCACCCTTTTGAGTTGGATTGGTAAGAATGGGACCCCAACAGAAGGATCCAAAAAAGTAGGATGGTTTGTGTCAGATATTCTGGTACCTTTCCCAGTTTTTGCCTGTAGAAATACAAAAAATTGCCTGTACAGAAACGGGGAGGAAAGGGGGCTTAAGTAAACCCTGGTGCGGTTTGCATCTAGTGTGAAAGCAAACAGACCATCCAGTGAACCAAAGAAAGCGGTGACGTGCGGCAACATGTCAGATATCCGGTTGCCTCTCCTGCTATTGGACAGAACACCAAATTAAAAACAAAAGAAAATGGGTAAATTTATTGTTGCTTTATTTTTTACAGATGAGACGAAGTTTTCTTCTTGGTCAGTGGACGTTTCAGGAAATATCGCCCCGTAGCATGCAGCTGTTGTTCCAGTGGTTTGGTCCACTTGAGTTAAGTGTAGTGTGAAAGCAAACCAAACAA
Source organism: Rhadinocentrus ornatus (assembly GCA_037177495.1). Classification (NCBI taxonomy): domain Eukaryota; kingdom Metazoa; phylum Chordata; class Actinopteri; order Atheriniformes; family Melanotaeniidae; genus Rhadinocentrus; species Rhadinocentrus ornatus. Next base: position 16,730,061 of record JBAMHW010000027.1, read on the forward strand.
AGCTGCAAAATATTTCGTAATTTCCCGCCCAATCGAACCCCCTGACCATCCTGGTGTTAATGCACCCTGATACACAGTTTGAGCTTATATTAGCAACAGGCATCGCAAAGAAAAGGCAGCACTTTGGATTTCATTTAGGGGCAACAGAGATTAATTACTATCAGAAATTCATCAAATTATTACCAACAAGCATTTGACTTGAAGATTTCACGGTTAATGCTGTTTCAGTATTTTAAAACTGTAATATCAATACAATATTATGTCCCCTCATTTACTGACGGTTCAAGTGAAAGAGGAGTATTTTCCACCTTTAACCCTTTAACGCCGCCCCAAGAAAACAATGGGAAGAAGTCTTTATTTGGCCCTTTAACAAATTAAAACAAAAATTATGTTTGTATATTTACGGTTTAGTACCATGTGATATGTCAAAATTATTGTACTGCATTACTGTATGATTGTATGTTCTGTGTTCAACAGGGTTTAAGACATGTTTTAACCATAAAGTTATGCAAAAGGTCTCAGAAACTATATTTAAAATATGGTACATTATATGGTTAAACAATGAATGAATGAGGCAGTCTAATTGTTTTATGACAAATACTATATTGTCCAAAAAGTGCTGTCTTATAAATATAACTTAATTTAATGCATTAACTGAAAAAAATTTCTTAGAGGACTAGCATCCATCAGAAAATTGCTCAGCCAAGACAAAGCATAACTCAATGACATTTACTGGAAAATAAATTTCAAAGCCATTTTCTTAACAACACATTTGTTCAAGTAAATTTTCAACAACAGCCGATTAGTTTTCTGCAAATGAGAATGTAGATGAGTAAAATATGACCATTTGAATTTTGTTATGCTTTGTTTTTATAGTTCAGGTAACCTCAAAATGACATTACCTGACTGACATTACCTTGATAACCTGAAATTCAGTTCAAATTATTCTCTAACTTCAATTTATATTGACTTATACATCCCCTTAGATTAGACGTTCTCTTTTTATTCTTACTCTTGGCTGATGGAGCACAAAAAGAATACATTTTTTTCTTTAACCTTTATCAGTTTCTGTTTCAGTAACAGTAGCTCAGCAAAGGAAAATAAATGAACAGCAGTTCTTTATAATGAGTGGGGGGACCTCCGCTGTCTCGTTCAATCAAATGAGATTATATTTCTATTGGGGAGAGATCATATTTTGTGACATTTGCTGGAACTTTAAGCCAAATTTTTCAGTCACATCAGTGAGAAGACACAAATACAAGCTCTTTAAAAGACATCATTAATGACTGAATTTATATTTTTTATGTTTTTGGCTGCTGGCTGCAGCATTAGACAGCAGGGGGCAGTATAACACTTTCCTCAAAAATAGAGACGCTGTTGCCGTCCAGTGAAGAAATTATGGAGGTTGGGTTTGGCAAACATTGGTGACAAATAATGTCAGATAGATGTCCCATTACACACCTTCTCCCCTCCACACACACATGGTGTTACGCCTCATCTTGTACATGATACGCGAGGATGTTCGCCAGAGTCACATCGTTTTGAAGGCCGTTTTATTATTCGCAATTATTCATTTTCGCTCTCAGCCGCTGTGATAATTGATTCATTATGTAAAAATGAGCCACGCTGCCTTAATGAACACACAAGCACAGTCGTGCATCTCCCAGACAATCTGGCTTGTTACCATAGGAACGTAACAGAGGAGGTTGCAGAGCTCCAGCAACGGCCGTCATTAGGGGAAGCTCTCGAATACAATGAAAACATCCAGAGGGATGGTGGAATTACATTTCTAGGAGAAGAACCCTTCATCAAAGACGAGCAGCGCATGGGCGCTGCCTCTAAACACTCGGGTCTCTGATAGCACATCCTGAA
>JBAMHW010000027.1:16732032-16784736 GCA_037177495.1 Rhadinocentrus ornatus
GAAGAACCCTTCATCAAAGACGAGCAGCGCATGGGCGCTGCCTCTAAACACTCGGGTCTCTGATAGCACATCCTGAAGCATTAGCTGCAGCAAGCAGGAAGGATATATCCTGACATGACCTGACGCTGCCTCTCCATCACTCCCATCATCATGCATAAAGTCTAATTAGCTAACAGCATTTTTTAATCTATAAGGCATGTATGAATTTAATAAGTGAAGTCATAAACAGCAGTAGGGCAGAAAATAAAGCACAAGTTTCTTTCTTTTTCATCTGGGTAAAGTCTGCCGGGAATCAAACCTGTAAATTGGAGCATGGATTGATTGCTTTGGTCTGTGAATAAAAAAAAAGAAAAAAAAGAATTCAAAATGAACCTAAAAGAAACCCAATTTAGACTGTGACTGTTAGAAAGTGACTGTGCTTAGGGGGGCTGTTGTGTCTTAACCCATCCAATCACCACCAGACCAGTGATTTATGTGTGTGTGTGTGTGTTTCATGTTCAGGAACACACATGTTGGAGGTCAGAGGTCAGGCAGAGAAGCAGCAAGCCCCTGCATCAATCCCTCTCCAAAGTGATGAATGGTGCTGCTGGTGATGGATAGCCTTCTGCAGGCGATGTGTGCATGTCACAATCACAAATTAAGCTTTAATGATTCTTTTTACAGATCATCACCCTGCCAGGAGGAAACAGTAGAGGAGTATGAGTTGTACCCCAATAAGCGTTATGGTGGCTACATCGAAAACTGGAAATAAGATTCATGTTGTATCCTTTAGCTACTGCACATCATCTCTTAAGCCCTACTCCTTCACATCTCAATTCCCAGCTGTTCAGTTACACTTACAAGCCAATGCAGGAAGTGTCAGTATAATTATCAGTCTCTCTTGTGACCATTTCAAAAAAGCTTGCAGTTAGTGGGGTGTGAAGAAGAAACGTGATTGCCTGTTAAACCTCGACACCACAAGCCGCAGTGCTCAACGTATGGATGCCACATGAGAACCGCTCTCAGTTTAGAGCTATAATTTTACATGTGTTTAAAGATGGGACGGTCGGGGCTGACGCTGGTAGGACATTAACTGGGAAAACAAGTGGCTTCTGGTGGATGAAAACACTGGTTAACTGGGATTTTTTGCCTTTTTTTCCTTCTTTTTGATAATTTTAGCCTCAATTTCATCACTTTGTACCAATAACCTATCTTCACTGGATGGCAGCATAAGCTAGGTAACACAAATAGTATTGAATATCTGCTAAATAAGCTGTAGCTAGCTAACTGATTCAGCTTCATTTTAAGGGTCCATAGCATATTTGCCATGTTCTCTGGCTTATCTGAAGTGTTTAAACAGTGTTTTATTATATTAAATGTCACCCAAGGCTAAACAAAAAAATTTGCTCTTTTTCTGCACACTAGTCCCCTTTCATGTCACAGTTCCCAGATTTCCTTCTGCGGTCAAATTCTCCAAGCTGTGCTTCGCAGTTAGAGCTTGAGCCTGATTAATCTTGGATAACTAGATGCAGGTTATTTCCTGGCTAGCAACAGCAAAATGTTTTCTACACTTCACACATAAGCATTTTATGAATGAGGTAGTGTGAAGCTAACTTTGCTGAGAGAGTAAAGCTAGAAGTCAAGGTTGTCCCAACATACAAGGTACAGTATGTAATAATTACTGACATCTACTGTTAAAGTTTGGTATTGCAATGACTTCAAACGCCGAGTGCAGTTGTTAATAGATGTTAGCCGTCAGTGCCCATTATTTTTCTAGACATGAATATGTATTCATCTGCAAGTGGATGCAGTGGCCTCAGAGCATCAATGACTTCATCACAGGTAACTACTTTAACATTATGCATATGTGTGTATTTATGTCTATGGTCTTTTTAAGGCATTAATAATCCCAAATGGTGATCTAGCTCTTATCAAACAAAGTTGGCTCTTTAGTTTTAAAGCTTAGAGTTGTTTGTCCATTCAGAGACACATATGTAAAAATGGTGGCACAAATATGGCAGCTGCCATGTATGTGGACCCATGGCAAGTAGATTGCATTTTCCTCGATTTTACTTCACATAAACATTAAGACCAACATTTTCTTCACATCTTGATTGACTTTCTTGAATCAAAATAACTTATTTATTAACTTAATAGCCATTTTAATTGTATTACATGCAGTTGATCTAATGGCCACTATAGGTTGCACTTTTTTTTCTTAATAGTTGTATGTTGTTTATGCTTTTTATATTCAAATGATTATATTTGACTAGCTTTTTAGTTTTCAAGAGAGCAGTTAAAAGTTCCTGCATTTTAAGCTAACTTGAACTCCAAATGAATGCAGCTCAATGGGAAAGTCCATCATTATCTGCTGGGATAGTCCACACCTAGGCCTGTGGGACAGCTTCTCAATTTCATTCCCCATTTCCCAGCTCCATTAACTGAAGAAAGACACCAGGCATTAGAGAGAGGCGCATTTCTAATGTGGCAGCACCTGGCATTGTTTGATTTGTGGATCCTCTGATTGTCCAAGGCACTCTGTCTTATTTTAAACTGAATATGGATATGTCCAGGAGGTGAAAAGGCCCCCTAAATGGTATGATGATTCAAATTTATGTAAAAGAACCTGTATGATTTAATAGCCACTCCAGGAATGACCTCAGTAGCTCCACATCTTATTATTTCTGCTATTACTCGTGTTGTACTGGTGATAAGTCCAGAGGGTGAAAATCAAATTTGTGACATTGTGAAGGGTCACAGCATGTAATCGTCATGGTAAGTCTAATTATGGCGAGTTATGTGCTGCCATGAGCGGAAAGATGAAAACTTTTTACTGTCTTTGACAGCCGAAATGAAAATCCAAGAAATCCCATTTTATAATTGAAAGATTTACATAACCATTCAGAAAGGACGTTACATAAATTGATTCCCTGTGCTATCCATTAGAGTGGATTCCTCTGCTTCTGCTTTGTTATCTAACATTTTTAGGGTTGTCTGGGTTAAATTAAAAAGAGACCACTGGATAAAAGGGAAAACTGAGAGCATAGAAAAGGTTGCTGAAGACTGACTGGACACCTGAGACTTTGGGAGGTATCAGTGCGTCTGCATGTCCAGGCTGACAAGTGAATTTGTGTTCTGTTTCAAAGTGATGAAGGCTCGTGATTAAAAGTCAGATAAATGAATGTTCAAAGTCAATATTTATTGCTTTTGTAAACAGTTTTCAATCACTCTTTTCAAGGTGAAATAAAGACTTTATCCATTGGAAGGTATGATACTTTTTGTTCCCCCACAGGGCCGCTGCTTGACATCTAGGGGTCTAAGAACAATTGTCCCCCCCAAATGTGTTTCTTTAAAAAAAATCTCTGACTTAAAGGTTCAGTATGTGGGATGGCATGACACCTAGGAACACAAATTGCAAATTACAACCAATTTAATCATCACCAAATACTCAAAAAATGGCACATAGCGTCTTTAAGGCTCACCTGTGTAAATGCAACACTTATAAATGAGGCTTCTGCTCTTCTTACTGCATAGGAAGATTGGTGACGGCTGCAGGTACAAAGAGGATGAGGTGCATATTCACAGATTGCTCTAAATATTAAATGAGGTAAAGGTATAAAGTAGCATACATTTTAAGGTATTTTACGGCATGAAGGGAAAATATTCTTGAAGGAAAAACAGCAAGAAAAATCTGCACATATGCACGTATCAAAGTACATTTATTCACATGCAACGTTAGAGGAAAAACTACAAATCTCTTAATTCTCTCAGAAACACTTAGACACAATGTCTCCTCATCTCTAAACCATTCAAACAACAAACTCCCATGAGGTTTAACTGCATTCATTGCTACCTAACCTTCAGCAGAGAAAAAGCACACTGATTTCATTTGGCCAACTCCAGTCTTTAAAGTCTCCTGGAAATGTCAGCAAAATCATCAAAGCAGCCGTCTGCTTCATAAAGCCAGGATCAAAGGCATTCCCAACATACTGCGCCTTATATATTAATGGCTCACAGGCAAAACGTCTGCATCTGCACATTATTGCTTTTATGGGTTTGTTATAAGTGGAAACAGACCAAAAACAGCAGAGACAAGTGACATTTCCCCCCTCTTAGCTACGCCCTGAGCCCACCAACTCACTATTGCATTTGCACATTTATCATATGTGCTCTTTGTGATATCATCCCCATTTACAAGGAATTCCTCTTTGTTTGTGCAGGCTGCTACCCTCCCTTATATTACGTTGCACTTTTTTAAATGTGTAAAGAACATCTGGAGCTTTTTGTCATTTATTAGCATGAGAATGAATTAAATACACAAACAATGTAGAATCTCTAGATCTGGACCTTTCATGCATGAACTCTGAGACTTATCGTGATCTTCTTGAAAAATACATTATCCCATCAGTGGGCTGGACCAAAAAATGGGTCACAGGACAATTAATGTCCTGAAGCAAAACAAGCAAAGAAGGGCTGAGGAAGAGAGGATTCACATCCTTCACTGGTCGAGTGCAGACCTGAATATGGCTCTGAAATACTGTAGATGAAACAATCAGTTGATGCCAAACAGTTCTCCAAAGCGTGGGAAAATATCCCCCGGAGCACCTTCATAAGACAAATGTGTTGATTTACGAATTGTTTCAAATTATTTGCTAAAAAAACCTAATCAAATTAGCTCCAATCTATTTATGTCTGAATCACATTACTCACATCAATTATGGCTATTTTACCTATAAATCTATGGCGCTGGAAGTGGGACAGACGTTTTGTAACCTGTAGTGTAACAAGTCTAAGTACAAATATAAATTTACAAGTAACTATGCAAGTCAGAAAATACAAATCTTAAAATGCATTTTAAGTCTGAAAACACAAGTCTTTGTTTACAGACTTATAATATTGTGTTTTCTGAATTGTAATATTTACTTTTAGTTTCTGACTTGTATAATTAATTTGCACTTGTTTTATTTATTTGTACCTGAACGTGTTACACACGACAGTTTCAAATATGAAGATAAAACTTACTAAACTTGTGTCCCTTCACGAGCTCCATACATTAGCTTTCTATATGTGTAAACTAAATGTGCTGAACACAAATGACAAAGTATAAAACAAAATAGTAGCATGTAAAACATTAATAAACAAGCAGATTCGTGTGCATACATACAGTATGTGCATACAAAGAAACCAGACAGCACACATAACACCACCAGTGTAGACGCAGATTTCAGGTCTGCAGGCCCTTTATTCTGGAGATATGGACCACAGAAACGGAATAAAACACACATAGGCTCCGTTCACACTGCAGCTCAATTCTAATTTTTTGCCCACATATGATTCATATCGGATGTTTTTTAATGACAGTCTGAACGGAGCAAATCAAATTTTTTAATTCAACCCAGGCCGCTTTCATGTGTGGTCCCAGATCGGATACATGTCCGATCTGTGTGGATGCGAATTTTATCTACTTTGATGCCACAAGTCAGACAAACGGCACAATTCTGCCGTTTAAAAATATTTGCTGTGTTGTCCTTTTTAAATTTTTTTTTTTTTATTGTAAATGAAAACAACAACTAAACAACACTATTACTTTAAATATATCAACGAATTAAGCAAAGTAATGCGAGGAGAGGGACGGGGTGTTTTTACAATTTACACTTCTTAACTTGCGGGATGGTCGTGTTTTATATACTACATCGTCTGGTCGGATCCAGTTTCTTGGAGAATATCCACGGGTCGAGTTTGGTAATCACCCGAACAGGTTCGGGCGGGTGCAGCTTGGTAAAACTGGACCCGTGCAGGAGTCTGCACAGACGAACTTGGCTGCATTGTCTGTTTATACCTCTTTACAGAAGTAGGAACCACTGCTCCACAAAAACATTTTTTCTCTCCATTTTCTCAGTATCCTTTCATTCATCAATTTGGGCATTATTTTATCGGTTCAGAGAAGGCAAGTACTTCCAAATTAATTAAAAAAGATGCGAAGCATCCATTACATCCTTAAATACTATGCACTGCGTGACATCCTGTTATCCACTGCACATGCGTGTCCCATCAGGGCCACATACGGTTCACATTTCAGCGTGCTGAAGGTCGTGTTGAAATGATAACGTAAACGGCCATGCAAAATTGAATTTCATAAAAAAATCTGATTCTAACATTAAGACCTGCTGTATGAACGTAGCCTTATACAGTGATACCTCGAGATACGAGTGCGTTGACATACAAATTTTTTGAGAAGTTGTGATACGACCAAATTGTTGCCTTGAGATACGAACAAACCTTTTAGATACGAGCATCCGAGCCGTCGCTGCTGCAAAAAGACCCAAAACAACAACGTGTGCTCTGTTTCCCCGCCTCAGATTCCCGCGCCTCCTATTCCTCCTAAAGGCGGTTGATGCTTGCGCGGCGTCTGTGTCTTCGTAACCGCCGTAGGCTTGACGGAGCTCCACAGAGGCTCGACGCGCACCTCTTCCAGACCTGACATGCTATGCAGACGGTTACGCGGAGGTTCTAAATAAACAATGTTTAAGACACTGAACCATACTTGACACCATTGTTGTTTTAAAACAGAAAATACCTACCGAACTGGAGTTTGGTAGTGATCAAAATAACTCCGACCTGGTGAGTTTACCGGCCGATACCACCCCTGCTGCCACCTTCAGATTAGGAGGAGAAACTGCAACATGAAACCAAAACGCGCACCCCCTACGCTTGAGTGCGAAAGCAAACTCACCAGCCTCAGCTACACCGTAGCTGGCTACACGCAGACACCGCGTAAAAATCCGTCTTAACTCCTCCGCCTGTTTACTTCTCCCTCAACCTCACGGAAGGAATTAAACTCGTATCTTGAGGTGTTACTGTATTTACAGTGTCTTGAAAAGGTATTCATACTCACTTTTTCCCATTTTGGGACCTTACAATCACAAACTTGAATGTATTTTGTTGAAAGTTTGTGCGATAGACCAACACAAAGTAACACATAACTGTGAAGTAGAATGAAAATGATGCATGGTTTTTAAAATGTTAAAGGTCCCATATTATAAAGTTTTTCATTAGTTTCATATGGGTGTCAGAGGTCCAACAACATTGTTTTCAAAGTGTATTACCCCAAATTCAGCCTTGGTCCTTTATTTCAGCCATTCCAAATGTGGCTCTATTGAGCTCTACTGAGAACAGGTTGTTTCTGTGTCTGAACCTTTAAATGTTCATGAGTGGTTCCTGTCCACGCCCCTCTCTGGAAGAGGATCTGGCTTTCACTGGCGCCCGCTCTGTTATTTTTGGCGGCAAGTTCAGCTAGCCGAGGGCAGTGGCAGTGTCCACCGCCAGGGTGAGTGGTTATTTCCCTTTGTGAGGTCGCAAAAGGAAAGATCTCAGACTCACCTGTTTGAGCAAACATTCGCTAAAAAGAGGATCAAGCAAGTGAGAGAGGTGACAGAATTTTCTCATTTTGGGGACTCATAGACAGCCTATGAGGACACATGACTGTTAGAAAAACTTTAGAAAATTAATTTTGCATAATATGGGACCTTTAATTTAAATGGATGCAATTTTAGATTTTTTTCAAACTATACATCAAGCAGAGAAAATCTAACTGCAAATAACACTAATTAAATATCTTTACTGCCCATAAACTCAACATTAAATTGCTCCCTGCTACTGTTGCTAGGATAAACATTTCATTAAAGCTCTTATCAGGGACTGGGTTTATTTATTATCATGAACACACACATGCACCAACCATTACTCTCTCCTGTATTGCAGTTTTGTGCCATATTTTATATTTTTTCTTATACCATAAGGTTTCTTGGGTCTGATGGACTCCTCCCTAAACTTTGAAAAACAAAAACTTAAGGGAATCACAAAATCAGCCTACTATCATCTTAAGAATATATCAAGGGTAAAAGATCTGATGTCTCAAGAGGACCTGGAAAAAGTAGTCCATGGCTCATCTTTAGTCGGCTTGATTATTGTAACAATGTTCTTACAGGTTTAACCTAAAAAAATCTATTAGACACCTGCAGCTTTTTTTAGAACTCAGCTGCTTAAGTCCCCACTAACACCAAGAAAGTAGACACACATCAGTCCAGGTCTGAGGTCTTTACACTGGTTGCCGGTCCATCAGAGAATAGACTTTGAAGTTCTGCTGCTGGTCTATAAAGCTCTGAATGGTTTAGGACCAAAATACATGAGTGACCTCTTGACCCAGCATGAACCCACCAGACCCCTCAGATAATTTGGATCCGGTCTCTTATCAGTTCCCAGAGTCAGAACCAGACATGGATAAGTTGCATACAGCTTCTATTTTCCACATGTCTGGAACAAACTCCCAGAAAGCCTCAGATCAGCTAAAACACAGTTCATTTAAATCCAAATTAAAGACCCACCTGTTCTCTGCTGCGTTTCAATGGTTTTTATTTAAAGTCCAGCTCTGCATCTGTTTCTTTTAAGCTTGAATTTTAAACTTGATCATGTTTTAATACTGTTTTATCCAATGTTCTTTATTTTTCCCTTTTCTATTGTTTTTAATGTTAAATTATGCTTCTTGAATTAAAGCACTTTGAATCACCCTATCGTTGAATTGCACTTTACAAATAAACTTGCTTTGCCGAATAATGTTTTGTCATCCACGCTTTTCTTCTGTCTAACAGTGTGATTTATAGCTCTCAAATTAATCTCACATGGCACATTCTCATTTAAAACAATGCTATGCACTGCTGTGTCTTCATGTGTAACCTTGGTTTTATGTGTTGAATTACATCCCAGTTGCACACTCTCAACCCCCTCGCCACATTCACAGCAGGCTGTTCAGACCTCAGGGCACTACAGCAGATCAAAGAAATGCTGGCCTAAACCCCTGCCTCCCCAAAACCTCAGTATCCCCACCAACAGCACCCCGGTAACCCTGCAGAGTTCTCCTTTCAGTTCCCCATCAGGAAGTCTGCACCCTCTCTGGGATGTCCACACATCCACATACTCACTGTCTGTGTGAATACTCTCCACAGACACACTCACAGATGCCGATACAATCACACCTCCTCCCTTTCCACCCATCCTCAGCCTGAGTGCCCAACCCCTTGCTTTGGTTAGCCTCATGGTTTGGCTTTCCACACTGCTCCCTTTATATGTCTGCTGCTGATTTTCAGATGGAGGCTCACAAGTCGAGGAGACGATACTTGAGTCGTGGACGACCTCTGGAGAAGCATTACCATAATGATGATGGAAAAGAAAGAGGGATTCTGTGTGTCCGTCATTGCCCAGTAATCTGGTCCAGTGCCACAACAGAAATATTAAAGAAACTACAAATGTTACAGAACAGAGCAGCATGCACCACTCAGACATAATTATAGGACTAAAGGCCCATTTATGTTTCCTTATAGTATGTAAATAAGTATGTCCATTTCGTCACTGCCCTCCTGTCTTCTACATTTGCATGGTTGTCAGGGAGTACATCCACCAGAGGGTGGTGCAGAGTTCAATTTCCGACATCAGTTTCAGACAATAACAAACATGGTAATGGGGAGGAGATCACGATAATGTACATTCTAAAATAGGCAGGGAAGTGGACCACGTGGTCTGTGTGGCCATTAAATACATCGCAGGTTGTTGTCCTTCTTTGTTCCTCTCGCGTGTCACACGTCAGCTATACTGCTCAACACTGCTCCCACAGTTTCCAGTGGTACTACTATGTCAGGGTATGGAACCACAAGAGCCCTGAAAACTGAGCAAATTACACAGGTAAAAAAACATAAGACGGACGCAAGTCACTGTAGCTGTCTTCAGCTTAAAGCATAAATAGGACCCAAAACAGACCTTTTGCAATTTTCTCAGTGATGCACCACCTAACGACAACTAATTTAGCATCCATCTTGCACCCTCCCTATACTTTAGCTCAATCAACTTGCTAGCGTGTGACGCAGTGTGGAAAGCAAAACTGGGCTGCAGCAAATTTACATTATAATTAATAATCTAATACAAGGCACCCTAAGGCTTGTAGTTGATTTCAGCTGATGTCTTTTAGCTAATTTCGTTACATAAATATAAAAAAATATTGTAAAAATTGTGTATGTAAATTTATATAGATCGGTTGATTAGTGCTATGCACAGATTCTGTGTCCTCTCCTTGTTCCACTCAGTCAATTTCTTTCTAATTCAGTAAAAGAAGTAGTGGAACAAGAAACAAACCATAAGATGGAAAGAAAAAACAACTGTGGTGGACATCCATAAGAGAAAAAAATTAAAGGAAATCTTTAAGAATGACATAAAATTCTTGGAATATTTGGGATATTATATAAAATCTGGGAAGATGCCAGTCAGTCATGACATTTTCTGTGATATAAAATCTAAGGCTAATAAATTATCATTAAAATTTCCCTCTTGAACTTCTAATGTGATTACATCATTGTGAAATTATACATCCAATAATGTTGTGATCTGAGGGATTTTGATTTTTTTTTTCATGTGAGATTTCTGTGACTGTTTTTATTCCCCCCGTTTTTTAGGATTTTAGTTCAGGTTGTCTTTAAGTTCAGTATCCTGTTACCCTTTGGCACCTGGTCTTCTGCTGCTGATTGACACACCTGTGCATTGTGTAGTAATCAACTCTCTGTGTATATATCCCTGGTTTCTTATACAGCTGGTTAGAACATTGTTGGTGTTCCTAACAAAATTCCTGTTGGCAGACCACAGACAAACCAACAATATTAAGGTACACACAAAAAAAAGTGAAAACCAGTTGTAGTAAATTTTGCGTTACAGTGCATATTTTCAGTGCATAATGTTTGTGTAGTTTTAGGAATACAAAATTAAAAACAATCAAACCATTACCATTTATTCACACATAATGAATATACAAACAAACTGTGGTACCAGCCTGATTCCTGCTTCATCCACTTGTATTCCACTTGGGGTGGCTTTGCTCGGCAAGGTAGAGCGGTTGTCTTGTAACCCGAGGGTTGCCAGTTCAATCTTCAGCCAAGTCCAGTTCATGTCGAGGTGTCCTTGGGCAATACACCGAACCCCTAATTGCTCCTTATGGGTTGTGGTGAGCACCTTGCATGGCAGCTTCTACCATCAGTGCGTGAATGTGATGTTTACTGTAAAGCACTTTGGATATAAGTACGGACCATTTATTTGTACTGATCCATCAGTTTATTTCTCTAATTTATAATAAACGTGACATTTTTCATTTGGCAGTCTTGCAAAAGCACCCATTAGCTCATGATATAACATTAGCTTTAGCATGCTTATCTTATTTACATGATTTAATCACAGGTGTGGGAAGTGACTAATTAGACCTATTTCAAAGCAGATGGTTTGAATTGCTGCAGCAGGAGAAGCACAAATGAGGCTAATTTAATTTGCAATGAATCTGCCTACAAAAAATGATGGCAGGATATTTTATACCTTTTTGCCACCATTTATTTTTTTTTTGATATGTCCAAATATGCTTTGAAGCACGTCATACAGCATTGTACCATTTTTACATGTTTAAATATTTTTTGTGGAATTCAGTTTCTTTCCAGAGGAAGCCAGGAACTGAACCACCAACAAAAAACAAATGTTTTTCATCTTCAGCTCCTGCTGCTGTAGCCTCTCTGTAGCCTCAATGTTGTTTTCAGTCTGTTTTTGTAGTCAAAGTGAGAAATTGGCTCTTCGCTTCCTTTCTGCAATTTCCAGAATCTCAAGCCACCTTCCAGCGTTTGGTCAACTGGAGGCAGATTGCATCCGGTTCTTTGATCCGATTTGGAGTTTGTTTGCGCAATTCACAGTTCCCAAAGCAAAGTGGCCTTTCTGAGCAAACAAATTAGGATTCGAATCAAAAAGGCTGGAGTGAATGAGCCTAAAAAGATGATTGAAGATTCTCACTCCCATTCTACTATTAGAACTTCTAGGAAGTAAACCTGCAGTCCAAGAGCAAGTGCTCTGTTGGTAAAATTACTCGCTTTTATATAGGTCTGCTGGATAGAGAAATGCTCTGATTATCTATATTATCTATATTTAGCTTGACAGGGAAAGGATGTGGAGGCCCTATTAGAGTTCAGACTAGTTTCTATTTAAAAGAAATTCCCCTCACAGATGACAGTCATCACAGCATCTTGGTCAAAAGGTAGTCTCTACCACAACACCCTGTACAAAACCAGAGCTTAATGTTTACCTGATTATGCATTTAATTATGCCATTAACACTGGAGACTGGAGGGCTGTAAAATCACACTGAAACTTCACTTTCATGTCAACATAAATATCATTCAGTAATTAATATTTAACGTCTTCAGATTAGACTGACATTGATGTTGCGTTATCTTTCAGTCTGTTGTGTGTTTCAGATCTGAGGGTAAATTTCCATCCTGTCATAAAAATCACAGCCACACATGTGGAGTTTCTCATTTATCGTTAGTGAGATTGAGAGCTTAACAACACCAGCGGCTATTTTCCAGCTGTCACCCTCATCTCCACCTCACAAATCACAAGCACATACACGCTGAAGGCACACCACCTCGGCTCTGGATGGCCTCTGTCATGTCATTTGAGTCATCGAAAAGGCTGTGGTGGGTCTCACATAAAAAAGCCACATCCGTGCATGGCAGCCGCACATTTCCGATGATCAAGATGAATTAAAGCGGCTGCTGGTTTGGATAGCACACTACATGGCTGCCAGATAACTTGGGTCATAACTTGAGTTTATTCTTTTTTCACATTTGTTTCATGCCTTTTCTTTCAAGACTGAAACTTTACTAAGAGACACAAAGAGGACAACATGTAGAAGACAGAAATATTAGCTTTTATTGCATATTTGCCTTTTTGTATAATTTTGTTTTGCTAATCAGCTAAGGATGAAGGATATATATATATATATATATATATTACAAGACTAGACCTAAACTAAAAGAGACACAAAAAGGACACAGCATCAGACAGATATATTAGCTTTTGTGCATATTAATTTTCTGCTCTCATTAGCAGCTAACATTGAAAGGAGAAAGCAAAGATTTATGCACACAGATATTGTGTGACAACATATATTAATTACCAGGCTTTTCTTTCAAGACTGAAACCTAATTAGAAAAACAAAGATGGCAAAATATCAAACAGATACAAGCTTTTATGTGTAATATTTTCCTACTAACATTAGCAGCTAATGTTGAAAGAAGAATTGGGCGGCGTTCATGTCGAGGTGTCCTTGGGCAAGACACCGAACCCCTAGTTGCTCCTGATGGGTCGTGGTGAGCGTCTTGCATGGCAGCTTCCTCCATCAGTGCATGAATGTATGGGTGTGTGATGTATGATGTACAGCGCTTTGGATAAAAGCGCTATATAACGATGGACCATTTAATTGCAAAAATGTATGCACACAAATGTTTTTATGATATGTCTAAATGTGTTTATATAATATTTATTACCGGGCTTTTCTTTCAAGACTGAACCTAAACTAAAAGAGACACAAAGAAAACAAAACATCAGACAAATATGTATTACAGTTTTTCTTAGTCGCTTTGGTGCATTTCTCACATCAGAATTTCTCACAGCAGAGTCCTGCAGAGTTTCGCCACTTGAGGAGATACTTTCCTTGATGCATAGCAAGGGATTATATCTGATGTGACATCGATGAAAATATGTGACCAGACAGACAGGAATGTCTTGATGCACAGGAGTGATTTAGTATGTTCAGTAACACACATACATTATAACATACATTGCATAATGCTGTGAACAAATTACTGTAAGATGGTAAACATTGTATGAAGTGAAAATGTGGGAAGAATGTATTTAGTTACACTACTAACAACAGAAACGTATAACTTTACCGTAGTGTTCAAATGGCTGTACATCTAGTGTGCAGTGCTGTCTTGGGCATTTTTAGCCAGTGTCTCTGAGATCTGACTTTTTTTGTGTTCAAAAATACTTACAGATTTACATTGTCATAATGAAAACATGACTAAGTCATTTGAGTACGTAGTTCATACTCAATGGTGACAGGACTTTTCATTTTGATGGTTCTGAGCAGTTTCATTGCTTTCGAGGAATGAACTATCTATTTTTAGCAAGTGACACGCTTTTGCAGGTTATCCACAAGGTTCTGCAGTTTGTACTAATTGTTTTGAGAAACGCACTAACTGCTATGCAAATGTAAAGTCTGATGTGAGACATGAACCAAAGCGACTGAGAAAAACTGTAATTTACTGCTAGGATTAGCAGCTAATGTTAAAAGAAAAATGCAGAGTTTAATGCACACAGATGTTATTTTGTGTGAAAATATATTTATTACCAAACTTTTCTTTTAAAACTGACACAAAGTTTTTTAAATGTGTTTTTATAATATTTATTACCAGGCTTTTCTTTCATGACTGAACCTAAACTAAAAGACACAAAGAAACACAAACAAAACATCAGACAAATAAGCTTTTGTGCATATTAATTTCTCTCTAGCATTAGCAGCTAATGCTAAAGAAAAATGCAGTTTTATGCACACAGATGCTATTTTGTGTGAAAATATATTTATTACCAAACTTTTCGTTCAAGACTGAAAGAAAACTCAAAAAGAAACAAAGACAAAAAAAACATCAAACAGATATTAGATATTGAGCTTAATATTTTCCTGAAAACATTAGCAGCTAATGTTGAAAAAAGAACAGAAAGAATCTGCTCACAGATGTGTTATTGTGCTTAAATGTGTTTTATAATCAATATTTATTACCAGGCCTATCTTTCAAGGCTAAAACTGAACTAAGAGACACAAAGAAGACAAAATGCCAACCAGAAATATTAGTTTTTGTAGCGTATTAGCTTTTTTGTGTAATATTTACCCTGCTAGGATTTACAGCATTACCAGCTAATGTTAAAGGAATAGCACAGAGTTATGAAAACACACGTGTTCACTATCATAATTAAAAGGCTATTCAGACAAAATAAAGCATGTCTGTGTTTTAACATTTGTTAAAATGTGAGCTAACACTAAAGCTCCAATGAGGGACTAACTAGCAAACATTGCATAGTATTATTAATTTGTGTGTGCATGTACTTTAATCAGATATAACCATATAAAAATATGTGGCATTTAAATGATCACTTCACTGTTCATAATTTACAACACTCAAATTTTCTTTATTCTCGTCTTTAACCTGACAGATATGATTATTTTCCCATTGTGTGGTTTAGGCTAATGAAGACACGATTTCACGCGCCATTAAACCTCAAACAAGAACACACAAACACATAAATTACTTAAACTTCCCTGAAGAATCAGGTCATCCCCTGGAATGATTCATCCTTCAAACTGTAAAACACAGACTGAACGCATTCACCGCCTCATTACATCAGTTTGTGTGTTCATGCCTGAACGAAGCTAATGACTGAAGGGAGACACTGGACAGACTTACTGTACCCTGGCTGTGTGTGTGCCAATCTGTCTGTGAGCTTGCCACAGTGTTTGCACTGTCATACAGTACATTCAGCAGAGGATATTAAGCTAATTGTTTATCAAAAGAAAATGTCATGTGTTAGAAAGCCAAGAGGGGGATAACAGGCAGCCAGAGCTTGTTAGGATTGATTAAGAGGTTCCAGTCTGTGGCCTCAGTTTTATGCTCTAGAAACCGTGGAACATTAAAATAACTTCTTTTATCAATTTGTGGATTCACATGAGACTGTCCCATTAGTTTACCTGTTAAATGATTCAACTTTCTGGCTCATGTTTCATACAGTATGATGTCATATTAAGTGATTAGGCTACTACTGGAAAACAAGAAACAGAATTTATACTAGATAATTAAAACATCTGTTACGGTTGTACATGGAGGTTTGATTCAGAACAAGGTTTTTTAAAATCTGGAGGAGGAAAGGAATTTCTTTAATTTTCTTTTTACTTTTGAAAATCTTCCTACGCATTAGTCTGAATACAAAAATGGGCAAAGAGGTCGAGCTGGGAGGGGGGCTATGATTGATGTCTATCAAACTCCGAGCTGCTTGTAGCTAAGAGCTAACTGAGCCAACTTGGATCTAACGTGAGTTAACCAGCTAACGAAGGTAGGTGGGGAAAAGCCGGCTAAAAACCACGTTTGTGCTACTCTTTCCATTCTTGCCGGGATATTGGATACCTGCCAATAAAAAGGACACCCCCTAATTATGCCAAATTTCAAGATTAAATAACATCTAAACGGATGAGTTATAAAAAAACAAAATTCACCCCCTCACAGTTGTCATGAAGGTAAACTTAACCTATTAATACTAAAATGTTTTTTTTGTACCAGGCTTTAAACATGTTCATTTCTGCTGTGAAGTTGGTCTTTTTAACATGAGAGTCTATGGGTATTGACTCTGTTTTGGAGCCATCCCCTAGCGGATGAAGGGTGAACTGCAATTTTTTGCTCTTCCTCATAGGCTTTATATTTCATCTCCAGAGATTGCCGCTTGGTTTTTACCATAAAATAATGCAGTCGCTCCCAGAAACTATGTCAAATATGATAAATAAGGCCTAAAAGATTATTCCCACAAGCAGTTTTATTAGTTTTATTACTTTATTCTGTTGTACAATCCTGTTTCTAGCAGTTAAACAGATATTTTGAAAAAATCTTTACAGGTTTTCAAAGGATTTTTGAGCAGCAAATTAATATTATTATTATTATTTTTTTTTATTTTACCTTGTTTGCACCAGCTTATGAAAATTGCTTGCAGCAGTTTAAATTAAAGTAATTTTGAAAACAAAGGAACAGCAGCAAAAAAAGAAAAAAGGGTTGGGCTGGAAAACAAAATGCAAAACCAGTCAATTCTGGGAATAACAGAAAATATTCAACACTAAAGTCTGACGTTTTTGATGGTCTAGCATTTATTTTTGTCAGATCCAAAGGTACTTGCTGGAAAAATACATTTACACAATAGTGAGGGACATTGAAACAAACACACAACAGAAACTATTTACATGTTTACACTTTTTCCTCATTTCCAGTGATTTCTGCTACTTTTGTTACTTAGTTTTAAGGGATACATTGTCTGCTCATTGTGATTTAGCCTGGGAAGTACCAAAGTTGTCATATTTATACATTTATAATCTAAAAAATTCTGATGCATTCTTCAAATGCATGAATAAATTAAAGATTGGATGTGCCAGAACTTCCTTAAGTTAAATGAAAACAAAACTAAAATAATAGTTTTTGGAGCCAAGGAAGATAGACTATAAGTCTGCACTCAACTTCAAACAGCTAAATTTAATGATCCTTTTTAATGCTTCCTGCACCCTGTTGTAATGCTTTTAATGTTTTTAATGAAACCTTGACACACATTGCAACTCCAAATACAAAGTGTAAGGTTTAATGACAAACTAAATGTTTTAATTGTGTTGCTAAGGTGGAGTATGCTAAGCTTTGAGATTGGAAAAGATGACCTTTGCGTTGAGCATTTATTCTTCACACAGGAAAATGAACCTCTGTGTGAAAATGCAGACAGTTATTCACATGAGCATGTACACACATGTCATTACGGGTCACTCACAGCTCAGCTGGTGTGAAATAACATCTTCTCTTCCTGAAACTGGAACACTTTCAGGCTGCAGCCCCATGCTGCTCTCAGCCTTAGATCAAGGATGAGAGCTGAGGTGGTCATACAACCCTGACAACTTGTGTTCAACTTATTCGACTTTATTTTACAGAAACTTTAAAGATTTTCTCCAAGCACTTGGGAAAAAAGCATTCAAAGGTTATATCAGTGTTTCAGTTTAACTTCTGACCAGTAAAAACATCATTTTTATGGACCATTCCTGCCTGTAGTACACGTCCTTGTTTGTGAATAAATATCGAGCACATGTCCATCATTCTTCCTCCCTGAACTCTCTTGAATCTGCCTTTAATTTCCAAGTCACGATTGCTCACCATCGAGGTAACCCCCGTTAGTCTGAAACAAGTGAACATGCGCTGTGCTTAACCCAGCAGTAAATGTCAGCGCTCTGCTGATTGAATGCACGGAGACAGAGATAACTGTGGGGCAGCATGATGTCAGGGCAGAGGGAGGCAGACCCACTGACCTACACCCATCACACACCCCAAGCACTGCTGGGCTGCTGGCTCAAACCAAACCACCTCAGACCCAGGTCAAATTCTAATATTTATTACTCACTGATCATCATTTTTCATGTTTTTAGGATCATTCCTGAATGGTTACAAGTAATTAGTGAAAATTTCTGGAAATCATTAAATTAAAGCGACTAATCCTGCTCCGTCAGAACGACTAGAACCAGGAGGAATGATGAGTGTTCTGTGTATATGTCAGAGGGAATTTTATTAGTGGAAACTACAGCCTTGCTTCTCTGTGTTTTCATTATGAATAATGCAGATGACACAGTACTGTGTTGTAGTTCAGGTTTATTCAACAATAGCTACAGTTAGCCTCTCATTTTTATTAGGGCTGGGCAGATCGATCCAAATATCTATAGAAGCCTCGGTTTTTATACTATCTGTATCAGTCGATACCAACGTGATGAGATCGATATTTTCTT
The DNA here is from genome assembly GCA_037177495.1 of Rhadinocentrus ornatus. NCBI lineage: Eukaryota > Metazoa > Chordata > Actinopteri > Atheriniformes > Melanotaeniidae > Rhadinocentrus > Rhadinocentrus ornatus. The sequence continues at coordinate 16,750,492 of JBAMHW010000027.1, forward strand.
ACAGGGTGCTTTGAGGGAAAACAGACAAATAATGCGAATAAGAGCCTACCAATAGGTTTTGCTTTTGTTTAGAAAATTTGCACACTGACTTAATTCTCTCTAATAATTTTGTAATAAAAGGGAATAACATGGTTATTTATTATTTAGTTGCATTGTTGATTTTGTTATTTGATATTGTTTACGAACAAAAAAAAGCTTAAATTTATTTGTTTTTAGTTCTGTCATTCAGTTTGTTAACAAAAAAGGTTTTATTTGACAGTAATTTTTCTACTGTGTTTGATTATAATAATAATAATGATAGATAATTAAAGGGAAAATGAGGAAATGATTGTGAAATTTCAAGTTAAAAGTATCGGCATCAAGTCCTTCCCCTGGATTTAGTTGGTATCAGATTGAAACCAAAATATGCGGTATCACCAAGCCCTAATTTTTATTGCTGGTGTTCTTATTTTTCATGTTAAGGCCGTTACATACGCTGCAAGAACACCGTAAGAACAGAGAATTTTGTCTTATTTTCGAAGCCCTGGTTTGGCCGTTTTCACAGCTTGTTCTTAATACATCGTCAGGCTGAACTTTTTTTCTCCTGTCCGAGAGCAACTGTGCGATTGGTCGGGGACTTGAAGTGGTTGTGGTTAACCCTCTGGGGTAGGGTATAAATGGCCGTTTTTGAATGTTTTTGTTTTTACCTTTTTGTATTTCATCTTTAAAACTGTTTACCTGTTTTGTTTGGTTTTATTCTTTTCAGCACAACCTCACATGTGGGATTTTATTATTTTTCCATTTTAACCTAAAATCACACAAAATACTGACTATATTTCGCAAACCACAAGCATGTTTAATAAACCATTTTTATAGCCTAGAATGCAAAAACAAATAATAAATAGCTATTTTTATCAAAATGCAGCAATGTCTTAGATAGTTTTGCACACCTATCTACAAAACAATCAGTTGACACCTTAAGATGCCACATAAATTATTTGCCCACTCTAAAAGACCGTTTCTGTCCACCACAAGACAGAGAGGACATCACAGGTTGGACATTTCCGGGGTGTGTTAGTCCTCCTGTCCACCAGGAGGCAGCAATTCAGTCTGCTTTTGGTGGATTTTGGTCCCTCCTACAACTTCTTCTCTTTCTCAGCAACCAGGCGTCACGTTGTCATATAATTTTTTGGTTTATGTGGTGCATTATTCCACCAATAAGAAAGGGGTTATAAGGCTTTCTGTTTTATTTCTTCAAGCATTTTTCAATTTTGCCATTTTTTCTTACACCAAATGTGCACTAAACCTAATGGTAATAAACATGAAAAAAGTATGTTTTATCAACACTCAGGTTGTACTCAGTTTCTCGACACAATTTAAAAAAAGGTTTATAGCTTTAAGTCCACGATATCAACAAAAGCTGGAATGGAGATGCTAAATGGCTGCATCTTGCTACCACATCACCTAAAATCCCACATGCAATTTGGACGCATCGGCACGTCTGTCGACCCGAAGTGGTTAATGCGGAAAAGTGTGAAGTAGAAAGTTGTCATTTTCAGTTTTCTGTTGATGTGAAAGGCTCAACGAGGTTGAATGGACAGTTTTAAGGAGAAGCCGAGAAAGCACTAAAACTTAAAAAAGACATGGACACCACCCCGCGCAAAGCCATACCCTGCCGTGGACAAAGTTTTGCATGAAGTATGAAATAACTGGACCCAAACTAACAAAGTTCATTGTTCTTGTACTCCACAAGAATACAAGAACAACTTACTTACTTCTTTTGCCACAAGAACAACAAAGTTCTTTGTTTTTGTGGAATATGTAACATGCTTAATTCTCAGTTTGTGTTCATTTAGGTGTTCCTAATGATTGTTTGCTTTGTTTTCTTACAAAGGCTGTGAGATGTTTTCTTTTAAATTTCATTACATGTGTAACAGCTGGTTGTCTTGTTTTGTTTGCAAAGTTGTTGCTTTTGCTTTTATCTGTTCTTTCTTTGTCCCCTTTTCCCTTATGTCCCCTTGTCTGGTCCAACAATAACATTTAACTTAGCGATAATCAAAACATAAAACAATACTCAAATATCAGGAGGGGGTCTTACAGCTACAAGGCTTTATTTTCTTTACATCCTTTAGGTGCTCATCCATCCTTATTGCTATGCTACTGGACAGGAAAAATAAAAAGAAAGACTTGTAAAATAATATCCGCTGCTGATTTAATTTTAGTAGCTGTAACGAGAGATAACCTTAAAAAACATTTCAAGGCAGGCTTGTGTTGACCCCGTTGTGCAATAAAGCATTATTATTATCATTTAATTGCCCTTTGTTTGCTGGTCTAATTACCATGTCTGTTTATTTAAAATGTGCAGTAGAAACTGTTATTTTTTGCTATAAACTGATGTTGGAAAAATCTAAACATACTGTGTTTTAGATTTAAATCCCCCAATCATATTTTAATTGTTGTCACATTTACCCAGAGATAATGGCCACCCGACACTTTTCAGGAGAGTCTCTGCTTGTATGTCTAAGTAAGTAAAGGTAGTAGGTAGCAAAGGAAAAGACATATTTGAACTTGCTTATGTAAAAAATGCCTCAAGTTCATATCTGAAGTACTGGAGCTACATACTTAAACTTCTCCATGGCTCAGATTTGCAAAATATTTGAGACATATCTTGAAAATCAGAGTAAAATTAAGTATAAAGTAATTATAAATTTGTTCTGCTTACCCTTCATTTAAATTGACAAGATCTGCAAGATGTTGACAGCACCATATGACCAGAAACAGGTGACACCCTCATTTCTATTCTGGGAATGCAGTTTTTAGATAGTGTACTTGTCAGCCAACTCCATTCAAAGAGACCCAGTTTATTCCACTATGTGTGCTTTGGTTTGCATTTTTAATTGATTTCTTCTTGCAAGTGTCATGTAATCACAGTACAATAAAAAAATAACTAAAAATAGTTAAAAGCATGTAGAAACAGTGTCAAGGCACATTTTTCTGTCAAAAAAAACAAAAAAACAAACAAAAAAACCCCAAATATATATATATATATACGTATATATATAATGCAGACCCGATGTGATGATATTTATGAACAGGCACATTTACAGATTGATATTTCTGCACAAACTTGCTTTGGACAAAATTTGTGGCATGTAGTCAAGACCTCAGAAGGAGAGAAAAGGCACAGCATGCATACAACTAAGTTATGGTGGATTTTGTTAACTATATATATTGAGATTTCCTTTTCAGCTTGCAAACTGGACTTATTAAAAACACTGTTTTGCAACTCCTGCAGGTAGAAATCTCTGTAATCTTCTAGTACTGACAGAATTTTAATGAGGTCAAATGCATATGGTACAGAGATAGCAGCCAAGTAGCTGGGCTATTTTGTGTAAAATTCCCCCGCCTCTCGTCCCTTCTCTCCTGGCAGTGTTGTGGCCTGGAGGCAAAGCTCCCACACAACAGACGGGACTCCCACCACACAGCCTGTCGGGCGGAGCTGTCTCACTGCAAAAACACTGCCAGTGCCTCAAAGAGTCAAATTACTGTCGCAGAACGCTGCTGTTTTCCCATTTTTGTAAAAATTAGCTATGATTTCATGTTGGAAAAAATAGCCTAAAGGCAGAGAAATAAACCCTGGAGACCAGACGGTTTCATGTTCACACTATGGAGAAGAATGTTAAATGTGACTGTGTTGCATCACCAAACCCATGTGGAAATGATTGTTCTGTTTAGGTCTTTTATTACCAGGATAAGTATATGTATTACACACAGATCATGAGGGGATGCTTCACTGAGAACTACAATCACAATGTAGGTTAGATTTTTGTCTTCGTTTATTTTAAGTTGTCAGACTACAACAAAAATAGTTAAATAAACTCTCTCCTGTGTGTAGGCCTCAGCAAAGTCCCATATTTTAAACTGGCTGTCCATCTCAGTTCTTTAATTTATTTTACTAGTTAGAGTGCTACAAAAAGGTGTATTTGGAATAAAATCGGTAATATCTTGATATACATTACTGAAATGTTTGCATACACTGTTGGTAATGCTTTCAAAATACTCTGCTCTCCACTTTCTTTTTACATTTAGCATCAAACTACATTATTGTGGTGCAAAGCAAATAAATATTGATGAGATATATGTCCTAAATTAAAATATAGTTTGCTTTATGGGATATAATTAATCATTTCACAATCTGTCAGAGCTAATAAATCAACAAACTGGACTTTAAAAGCTAATTAAAGTAGGTAAGGGTTAACTGCTGAGATAGCCATGGCTATCCAAAGCTAATGCTAAGTTAAGGAGCTGATGTATAAATAAATTAAACTGTCTCAAAACAAGAATTTTTTTTTGTTAGAAAACAGTTTTGTCTTTTTAAGATAATGACGTCAATTTTTACAATATCTCAAGAAAAAAGATCCCTGTTATCTTGAGTTAATGAGATAGTTGATTCATTATGTCAACAATGCTGAAGAAAAAAAAATCTTGACACTCTCTGCTTCCACATAACTTTTTATAAATATTGTGTCGGTTATTGTAATAGATTAAAATGTCAGAATTAACATTATAATGTTAATTTTAGACGTTATAGATTAAAATGTAAGGATTTATCTAATCCAAAAATATTCTGTTCAAACACAAACAAGCAAACATAGCTCCTGTTTAACCAGTTTAAACTTTAAAATGCAGTTAAAGAAAAATGATCCATAAATCATAAATAAGTTCCAGTTCAATATACTTTCGCAGGCCACCATTGACAATTTAAAAATACATACATTTTGAAACTTTTTAAAATAAGTCTTACAATTTATTATTCGAACATTTGACATAATCACAAGCATTTCTTTGAAATGATTTTACAAAATGTTTACACCAAATGGTGGTTGAGCTAACTCGTTTTTAGGCTAACTGCAAACAACAGTGAGCAAAAATATTTATGGTTTCATTAACATGTTTCTCTAACCAAACCAAAAAGCTGTTGAGCTCACTCATTTTAAGCTATTTGCTAAAAATGTTTAGCTAACATATTTATAGTTTCATGAAATAACATACTTTTAGAACTAAATTAAACTAAAAAACTGTTGAGCTCACTCAATTTTAAGCTAAATGTTAACAATAGTTAGCAATAATATTAATGGTTTCATGAATTAACGTACATTTAAAACAAAATTAAACTAAAAAACTGTTGAGCTTACTGGGTTTTAAGCTAAATGCTAACAATAATTAGCAATAATATTTATGGTTTCATGAAATAACGCACATTTAGAACAAAATTAAACTAAAAACTGTTAAGCTCACTCGGTTTTAAGCTAATCGCTAACAATAGTTAGCCATAATATTTATGGTTTCATGAAATAATGTACTTTTAGAACGGAATTAAACCAAAGAACTGTTGAGCTCACAGATTTTTAAACTAATTGTAAACCAAAGTTAGCAGTAATATTAATAGAATCACAAAACTGGCGTAATAAGTCAAGTTGCCATCTTGTCCCAGATATTAAATATCATCTTTTAAGAAAGTAAATAAATGGTCCTAATTCACCAGAGGACAAACGTTGTGTGGTTTAGTCAAGTGCTTGGTATTGTGCTATTTATGTGTAGTAATGAGCCAGAGTGTGTTGTTTCTTTTTTCTTTCTTTTTCCCCACTCCATTCTAACATGAGAATACTCAAATTCAATAAATTTGGCTCAGTTTTTGTCTTTAAATTAAATGTAAATGTTGTGGCCTGTGTATAATCCAAACGGGGGCGCCCTCAAGATGGAAAATCAAATTGGGCTGCAGTGCACAGTCGAGCAAGGAAGTAGGAGGGACGAGCCTCTGCGCGACCGGAGGTTAACTCTGTTACCATTGGCTCGTGCGACGTTATAAATACAGGCAAACGGCTTTAACCGGCTCAGAGCAGGCGGGGACAACAAAGGAGTCGGGCGGGCAGGCACCGTCACTCAGCATCTGTCGCTTTGCTTCTCGACGGTTCACACCCACCCAGGATTAGACAAATTTTTTTATCGTTCAAATTCCACTGAAATCAATGAAGGAGAGACGCTCGTGCCAGAAGTCCTCTCTGAAATCCAGCATGGATCCTAGTCAGAGTGTGAAGTGTAAGATAGTGGTGGTGGGGGACAGCCAGTGTGGGAAGACTGCGCTGCTTCACGTGTTCGCCAAGGACTGTTTCCCAGAGGTGAGACACTGCAGAGTGCTGATCATGATGCCAATTAACCTGCGCAATATCACCGTGAGGTCACTTCGTTTATTATTGTCTTTTATTGACACCAAATTGCCAGCTGGTTTTATAAAATAATATTGAATGACATTTGCGTTACTTAATATCACGAATGCACGAGTGTGAATCTTAGTTCTGGCTCAGTTATGCTGCATAGTTTTATAGTAATGTCCTGTGCTTTTAAATCTTAATGTTCTTTATTTTATCGAAGTGTAAAACCCACCAACCTTCGTCTCTTTCTCCCCCTGAATTTTTCCCCACAGACCTACGTTCCCACAGTGTTTGAAAACTACACAGCCAGTTTTGAAATCGACACCCAGAGGATTGAGCTCAGCTTGTGGGACACCTCAGGTAATCATGTCCTCCATCAGCCTCTGCCTACTTTATGCTTTGTGTGGACATGTCTCACCAGGTCGCTCTGGCAAACTGCTAATTGGATCAACGAGAAAGCAGCTAATTGTTAATTTATGAGAAGTAAAAGTGACTAATTTTAGTAATTTTTTAACACAAATCCTCCAAATGTTGGATTAAGAGTCCTTCGCCTTAATTTGATGAAAAATTTAATTAATCTGTGACCTATTTCGAGTGGTAAAGCTAGGTTAATCCTTTTTTTTAAAACATTTTTTATTTAAAAGGCACATATCCCCGCAAATTTGAACATTAGAAAAATGTTCACCTTTAATCTTCGTGAAAACACGTGTATATTTTTTTGTAGAATTACTACAGAGGAATGGGTTTAATTTATGAATTACTCCCAGCTGAGCTAAGCTGAAACATAATGATTGAGCAAATTGAGCTCATATTTTTACATCTGGTCAGCCTGGTCAACACACTTTTAAAAAAAATCCTCCTCCTGACTTTCTGTTTTAGGGAAACTTGTTCAACAAAGATTCTTTTTCCTTCTTTTCTTTTTCTTTTAAATCTATTATTTGTTTGGACTTTGTTCAGAGTCCGCAGCAGCTGTTGTGTCCCCAGTTTGTAAAGTGTGTAAACACTTTTGCTTTCCATCCATCACTGCCCCAGTGGTGAATAGCACAACAGTGAGGTGTGATCGAGGCCTATGTTGCAAGCATGTGGTGTGTGTGGGAGTGATGGGCGGGGATCAACCGACAGCCAGCTGTTGCTGGTGCTCGGCCTGGAATTCCTAAACCCTGTCTGAATAACTTTCCCGTACATTAAGACCAGCTTGAAACATTTCTCTGTAAATTCTGTGATGAGTCTTTTAAAAGTTTGTTTTTATTCACGTTTTTTTCAGCTGCTTCTTACTTCAGAGGAAATTAAAATAAAGCAGCAGTGGAAAGATTCTTGTAACCGTTGAAGTAAGCTGCTGTTTAACTTTGGTTTGTGTGGAAGTGGAAAGGCGAAGAAATGAAAATGGACCGTTGAGAGTGAGAATTTTGGTTTATTGTATTGGGTTGGCCGGCTGCCCTGAGCCATTTTTCTCTTTGCTTTATAACACAGAAAGAGGAGGAGGGGTATGTTTCCTATTAGATCAGTGGATTTCAGATGGAGCCACCCTACCCCCCACCTTCAGTGCCAACCCCCATCCAACAATCGCACAAATACACCCACCCAGGAACCGATTGATTCAGCTTTTAGCTCGACTGGTCCTTTTGTAGAAGGCCCCCATTGGCCACAGCCAATCCCTTATCTCCTGAGGTGTGCTGGGGAGGGGAGGGGGGTCAGGACAAAGAACCAAACCAAACATCCACCAATGTGGAGGTGGTCTCATCTACAGTGATGAGTGGCTTAATGAGCAGCCTGGTGTGTGTGTGTTAGTGTGAGTGTTTTTATAAAAGGAGTGTGATGAGTGTAATTTGGGTCATTAAGGTAAATGCCTGCCAGTTGTACAGCCCTTCCATTTGTCCTCCTCCCTGCTTGTCTATGCTAGCCTTGCTTTCTCAGGGTGAGGTCTGCTGAGGGTGAGGCGCAGCCCTTTGATGCTTTTAGTTTTTCACCGGCAGAGGAAGTGGTTTACACTGCCGGTCCGTCTGTCTGTATTCCTGAATTATGGAGATGTTTTTTTTTTAGTTTTTTTTTTTTAGTCAAACAGGATAAGAAGCAGCAAAGGTAAACAGAACAACCCCTGTGGCTCAGCACCTGCATGCCTGAGGCCTCTTCACACTTTATGGAGTACAAATCCAAAAGAATAGATCACAAAGGCATCAAAAGGAAATCTCACGCGGAGGTTGCTATTAGTTTAATTTTTAAAAGGCCAGAAAATTACATAAGCTATCCAGGACATTTTAAACAGAGCACAAGGGGTCCTTTTAAAAGATCCTCACTTGGTAAATATTAACCTCAGTTAGCTACCTAAGGCTAGCAGGTTAGCAGTATTAGTATTCATTCAGACTTGATGGGCAATTCAAGCAAAATCCTATTCTTAATCACTGAGAATTATTCCCTCCCATCTTCAGGTGTTTAGTTTTGGCTAAAGCCATGTTGCTAGCAATGTCATGTACATATTGCCTTACTTTGCAGTTCAGCAGTCATGAAAAATACTCTTATAAAGTTATTTTTTCTTTTCTACCTGGTGTTGTCTAGCATCTTATCAAAGCAGAATAATAGCATCGGTACCAATTTGCTTGTGTTTAGTATTTGCTAAGTTAGATGTTTATGATGGACCGTACAAGGGGAAACACGGTAAGGGGGCAGTGTGAGAAGAAGATAAACGAGACAAAAATACAACTGCTAGAAAGCAAAAACTATACAACTGGAACAGAAAAACCAAACAACCACCTGCTAAACTTGTAGAGGAACTTAAATTAAAATACAGCTTTCAGTAATTAGTTAAATGCCCCCCGTAACTTAGGTGGTAAGTAAGGCACCTAAACCAAGCATGCCGTCCCGTCTTCAAAACTTTCCGTCATTTTTACTGCTGTCGATTCTTTCGGTTCGAGTCAGAGGTCCTTACACTGCCCCTAGTGGTTATTCTCATATTACAGCTAGCAAACACACAGCGTTAATTTCTAAGAGCATTGTTTGAATTGATGCTTCAAATACAAAATACACGAGGCAGCCATGATACTCACGCATACAGATAATTAAAAGCAAGTATTTTTTTGGCCTTACAGTGCCACACACTTTGTTTCAGAGCCTAGCAACAGTAAGATGTTCTTCTCTTTTTTAAGGTAGTTGACAAACAACTTGGTAAACTGGTGCCACCTTGTGGTGGTAGTGACGCATTACTACGAAATGTTTAAAACCATGCAGTTGCATATCAAAGATATTTGTTGCATAATCTATTCAATTGTCTACAATGTAATGTTAGTTTAACTTGCCACTCTACACATACCAGGTCTGTCTGAAATAGCATATGTGCCTGTTGTGCCATTTGGTAATTGTATCTAAAACAGCTGTTTGTCTTATCTGGCAACCAGCTGTTGAGCCATCATTTTAATGCTGTGAGAAGGTAAATTAAAGGAGCTTTAAAATAGCAGTTTTAATATTTTACCAGTCAACAAATTGTTTTGGCATTAGTCCTGGCCTCAAAGAGGATTGATGTAAACGGCTTTTCACTGCTAAAATATTCATGATGTACTTATGCTAAGTGAACCACAGAAAACTGCTTTGTATTTTTCTTACTTTACAATTAGTCTCAGATGTTGTTTTTATTTTTTTGTAAATTCATTTTGGCAGATTCCCAAAGCAGCAACAAATGGATGCTATAATAAAAAATCTTATCGAAGGTAAACAACCACAGGGTTTTAGCCCGTGGATCTTAATATTTATCATTTGGAACCATGTGGGAATGTTTCTTTTTTTTTTCTTTTAGACAGCTGCTGAAACATTACAAGCTTGGTTGGAGCAGATGAGATGATCAGTTTTGAAACTTTCTGGAGGATGTGGCATCTGCTGCTTCTCCCATGCTGGACAGTTTCACTGAGACTTTTCATGCCTTTAGAAAGCTCCGAGGCCACTCTCTCTCAATCTGCCCCCTCTGATCCTCTGTCGGCAGCCATTGTTGCATTGGATCACATTTCTGGGCTCAGCGAATTGGAGCCGCATGTCTGGCATTCCTCAGACTAAAGGTTTCTACTTCCTCCTCTACAAAGACCCTTATTGTACCCAGCAAACCCTGATCCTCAGCCAGTGAAAGAAAAGTGGCATGGATCACTAAAGCCCTACCTTGTGGGATTGAATCACAGTGAAATTTGCCGACCGGTAGTGGGGGGTGGTGATACAGTATCAACTGAAGGACAAGGGAATCCTGGGAGAGATTATTACCCTTCCTGTCTGCTAATGTCATGGAAAGATTCTCAGATGTTGCACCTGACATCAAAATCTGGTCCTCACATTGAGCTATTTGCATTCTTGGCTCTACATGCACATATATCCTGCCACTCCATGAATGAGAAACATGTGAGTATCCAACAAGGCTTCCTCTTTGGATGTGCATATCACATGTTGTTGATAATGTGACTTGAGTGTCATTACTAACACCTCCCAGAGATTGTTCATGTGAAACTGACCATAAAGATGCTTTTCTATTGCTGCTGCTTGGTCTAAAAGAGTAATGCGTGTCTAGTAAAATAAAATTAAAAAATCCTTCAAGTCACATTTCACAAAATAATTAACTAGACTGGAAATCAAACAGACAAAATAGGAAAAGCTTGTATTGCATGTGTTGTAAGTGTAAAACCAAAGCCCTGTTTTCACCAAGAGGTCTGGCTCAGTTCATGAAGGGTCTGTAAGCATTTTCCTTACATCCTTGTGCTAGAATATACAATCTGACCTGTCCTACTTTTTTGGCCCTTTGGTTGAAATCCCCATCCCACCAATCCATCCCCAAGTAGTTTAGCTTGACACACTGCAATTAGCTAAATAGTCAAAAGAATTGTCACTTAACCCAGTGGTCTCATTGCTTTTATTTAGGCCATATGCCAAGAATGAATGTAAGCTACTGGATGTCCATCTTTGTTTCTGTGTTGCATATTAATATAATAGTATATAATAACATTATATATAATCTAACTTAGGTGTTAAATGTGCATTTAAGTAATATGAATAAGGATAGTTAAATATCTTTGGCGTCACTTATGTTCCCTTTTCTTACGTAAAGTGGTATGTTCGTTTCAAGTGTTGGAAAATGTCAAATTCACTGCCCACATACTCTCCATGCATCTGATACTTGTTGGGCAAAGCATCCACTAGAGCAAGGGTCTGCAACCTTAACAATCCAAAGAGCCATTTTCCCCTCTGCCCAGCTAATTAAAACTTGTTTAGAACCACAAATGTTACGAGACCCTTTGAAAAACGACAACTTGTAACTTTTTGATATCTTCTAAATGAAATTTGTTGTCGTTTTTGAACCATGTTTTTATTTCTATTTTTAGATTTTATCGCAGCTGCTGCTTTCTTCCTTTTGCTGGTTGCACGTGAGCTACACTGCACAGCTTTGCCCTGTGGTTTCAGGTGGTACTGCTTCGTTTATTCAGTCTGGCTACGTATCTGCAAGCTCTGTGAAAACGGATGAAATATGCTTGTAAATAATGTGGGAAACAAACAAAAAGGCTCCACCTAATGCATATTTAGTGTAGGGCATAAATTAAGTTTTACTTGTATGTTGAACGCTTTAGACACTCAGTTTGTAATTTTCATGTTATTGTGTCACATTAAACTTATTGTAAATTTTATTTCATGCATTTTTTTTCATAAATTTTTATTAAAGTAATTCTAATATTTATATTTTACGTGAATATAGTATAAGAAATATAGTTGATTATCATAATCTTGAGTAAAATGTTTAATTTTTCCTTTTAATATATCAAATTATATCCTTATTGAGACTTAGCCTTTTTACAACTTTGTGACCTTGCATGGCATTGTCTCGTATATTATCATGATACCAGCTCAGATATTGCACAGTACAATGGCAGCATTTACAGCTGCAGATGTCTCTGTAACCACAGCAACTACAGCCAGATATTGGTCGAGGTTACCTTAGTTTAAATTGCTTCTTGTCCTCAGTGCTGTTGGTTTGAGAGAAGCTATGTTTTCGTTTGTGCTGCAGGAGGGTTTTATGTGTTCTGCTGTTTGTTGTTTCCACAGGTGACCCTGAGGGCTTAACGCCTCCCCATGTACTCATTACCCCTTTAGCTCATTTCTGCTCAGCTATGATGGCTATGCAATAAATCAGCAGGCCTGCAAACCTGTTTTCATACTTTTTAAAGCTGTCAATTGGCAGCTGGCTTTTTTTCCTGGTCTGTGTGTATGTGTGTTTTGAGATCAAATAAATGATCTTATCAGTTCTTCTAAAGTGAGATTCCTTTTGACTTCAGGAATGTTTTTGTAACTGTATTCTAAAAAAGGCAACTTTTTTTTTTCTTTAGAAGTCAGGAAACATCTGGGCTTTTCAAAAAGCGAGTCACATTACATGAATAGCTCAGTGTATTTTCCCACTTGTTTAATGTAAGTTCGTTGCATTAAGTGGTTTTTCTTATCCCAGCTGTTGTAGCGAACAGCTTCAGTCATGGAAAGTAAAATAGCTTTTCATCATGACCACAGTGGAAGTTTGGTTACTCTGTACTTTTACTTTATCATGCACAGCAGTATTAATTTTCTGTGAAAATATCTAAGCTGGGCCGGAGGTATGTTGAAAAGGACAGAGGGGGAGAACAGGGCGTGTGTTCCTTCCAGATTTAGAGATCCTGTGGGAGAACAATGAAGGGAGCTAATTAGATGACAGTCACCAGGTCTTTGTGTGCGTTAGCTTTGGGACTTCCTCTTATCTTTGCAGTTGGCAGGAAAATGGCCTCAAACTAGAGATTAGTTTGTGATGCAGATGTAATGCAAAATATCTTTAAAAATGGAAAGGAAAATGTCTGTAAACTATTAAACAACATCATGCATATAAATCTGATCTTCTGAAGTTCTCCCTTTCCTGTTTATGCCTTGCAGCTTGAAATCGTTTGGAAATATGCACTTCGGTTTTTAATCTTCAGGTGAATTCACAGGAATGTGTGCAGACATACCTAGAAGACCTCACATGCTGCACCAGATGGCTTTGATGGATGTGTTTCCTCTCAGTGGGTTGATTCAGAAACAGTCAATTTGTTGTAAAATGTCAGCCGACAACAGCACACCATTTCAGTTGCAGGGTCTTGATTTTTACTGTGATTTGTTCCAGGCCGTGTGAGAGGGAGAAAAAAGAAAAGAAACTTTCAAACAAAGCAACGTGGCTGTGATTGATTGTAAGACGACTGAAAAGTGGTAAATAAATTGTCTAGTGGGGTCCAACGTTCTTCCTTTTCCTGCAGTGTCAGGGTAGTTTGTGTGGACAGGGTCTGTTTGGGTTGTGTCACCTATTTGACAACTTTCCAAACAGTTCTCACGGTGATGCTGGAAAATGAGAATCTAGCAAGTTATCATCTGAATAAATTGACACTAAATAACATTAAGACTAAAAGATTAGGATAAAAAAAAGGGAATCCACGTTGAACAGCTATTATATAAATTGCAAATCTGGAAAATTGACCCAGCATAACGAATTAACTTAGCAAATAATGCTATTTTAGCTTAAAATGTCCTGAAATATAAGATATCCTGTCTCTTTTATCTCTTAGCACCTACCATATAAAATAAGAGAGAAGATATTTTAGCTTCTAGTTTTTTATCTATCTAAATAAAACTGCTAAAATGGTGCCTGCTATAGCTAGCTTGTGAAAGTGCATTTCAAACTGGAGTATGCTTGGCAGAGAATGTCACTCTGTTTATATTCCAGTTTTTGCAAACAAATTAAAAATGGGAAAAAGAAAATTATTGAAGGAAGTTAAAAAAAATAAAAAATAATAAAGCATTAGCTTCCTGTCATTCTATAACCCCAAACACATTGCATTAACTGCTGACTCATGCTAACTGATCCTAAATGACAAATGAAATCCTATAGGGTAAAGATAACCACATCAGTTATATCTTTGTCAAATTAACATGGATGGACAGAGGATATTGGTGAGCAGCAGTGTAAGTCTGTAGAAATGTAACATTGGCTAATAACTTCTTGGTCAGCTGCTAAACAGATGGGCTTGAGTTGGTATGCTTGGCTAATTTTCTCAGAGAAAACTGGCACGACGGGGTGGTTATAATGATAATGTGCCTCCTTTTTTGCAATCACATTGTTTAAATAAAGTGAGAAACAAGTTTGCAAACAGTATACCATTAGCTTGCTGCCATTTAGTACCATCATTTGATGGTATAACAAATTGAATCCTATAGGATAAACTTAATCAGTTATATCTTTATCAAAGTATGCTAACATTAGCTAATGTTTGCTAACTTTTAGGTTAACTGCCAAACAGTAGTTGTGCTTGGCCAATTACAAGTTTGTCTGAGAAAAATTTCACCCTGTGGCGATGTGCCAGATTTTGCTATCACATTTTTGCAAACTTGATTATCAAATATTTTTCAAACAATACAGTTTCAATTTGCTGTCATTCTACAGCTGCAAACGTATAGCATTAAGTGCTGACTCATGCTAACTGATGCTAACTAACGTCTTTGTCAGTTGCCAAACAGTAAGCAAAAAGACCACTTTTTAAGCTTCTGTATTTTTTTCAGAAATGTATTCTATTAGAAAAGTATATAAATGGAAAATGGAATAGTTATGTAATATTAATCTTCAATTGTTAATTTTTAAAATGGATCATTTACACTTTGCTTTGTTTATTAGTTACATCCTGAAAAAGACTAAAGCCGACAAATACAGGCAGTCCTAAAGTACATCTGCCTTCTATAAGAAGGTTTAACATTTTTATTCCTTTTAAGAAGTCTTGATCTCACAAACAGTTTGAAACAGGGGAGGTATGACTGGGGACAGAGATGAATTTCTGTTCAGGCCTGAGAGGCCCAGGCCTGGAAGCATTATTTAAAATGGTGTCGTCTCCAAACCAGACTGTTTATAATAGGAATCAAAGCGCTGCGACTGTGCGTGCATGTTTTCTGGAGGGGTGTTGGTGTGTATGGCTGTGTCCATTCCTGGCTTTTCTTCTCAGCACTGTTTATAGAAGACATCCCTGGGGAACCTTCACTTACCACAAACAAAATTCTCCAGATTCTTGGCAGCTGGTTGCGTGTGGTCACCCCTCTTCTGTCATGTGACCTTAACATGACGCCCTCCTCCTCTCCGCTCCCCTCCCCTATCCTCCCCTCCTTGCCCTTCCTCTCCGGAGATCTTTCAATCTTGCCAAAAGATGGGTGTCTCCCTCACACATGGTTTCAATTTGAGGGACTCATTTCCTCACTCTGAAGTTCAATTTCTCTACAATTCTTTTTTTCTTCTTCTTCTTAAATATGTTGTGGTCAGCACATTTTCTTTCCTACTATGATGCATATTTTCTGTAGATTCAGCTGCTGCTCCTCACTAGAATACTGATATTAGCTTTTAAGTAACCAATTAAATGTGTCCAGTTTAAGAAACATTAAGATTGCCAATTTATTTTTTAAGCTATGAAGCACTGACCAGTTATTTTCTGGTGTTCCAGCTGTTTTAGACTCCAGAAAAACTTGGATTAAGAAACCTTCTCAGCCTCAGCTGGAATCTTGTGTGGTTTTATATTGTTGCATCACATGCAGTATGTTTGTTTTTTTGTTTCAGGATCTCCATACTACGACAACGTGAGGCCCCTTTCCTATCCAGACTCCGATGCTGTCCTCATTTGTTTTGACATCAGCCGCCCCGAAACCCTCGATAGCGTATTAAAAAAGGTTTGTTGCTCCTTACAGATACATTTATACAAGAAGCAGTCGGACTAAATCTTCTCTGCACTTCTAAGTTAGAACACATTACATTTCTTATAAAGATATTGACTTTTTAAATCGTCCTGCATTCCTGTAATTTAAATCAGTCTGATTAAAAGTTCAAGGACCTTATTTTCTCTGTAAGACCTGATCACGTCAGATCTTGTGATATTTGTTAGACTAGTGTGTGACTGGAAGGTAGTTGACGTTAAATCCCTAGACAGGCCCTGATGTGTTACTAAACCACTAGTAACTCACGTGCAGCTGTTGGTGGTTGACATCAGATGATCCTGGTTCTGATGTCTGACGTCCACGTGTTTAGATGTGCACAGAGCCAGTCCTCTGACTGGTGGATGGCTTTGGTACCATGAATGTATCATTGCCTTGCAACACCCAGTATTTGTTCTTCTTTTAAAAGGAACTTCTTCCTGTTTTTTGTTTTTGCTCTTTTTTGCTGTGGGGATTTTGAGATTTAGATTTGAGAATTTTTTTTAACATAAAGGCAGAAAAAAGGAAATAAAACCAAAAAGTTGCAGCATAACAAATGTCCTTGTTCAAAAGGAGTGTGAAGAAGCAAACATTAATTTAATCCCAGCTTTCTACATACACTAATTAGTTACCATTATTATAGTCAGTGTAACTTACATATGTATGGAAATGAAAATAAATTAAAAATGCTATATTTAGCCGAAAAAGGGAAATTACAAAGTAATTAGAAGTATAATGGTAATAAACAAAAGACAATACCACAACCTACAATATATTATATTAAAACAATAATAAAAATAACAAAACACAACTTGTCAATATCATCTTAAACCACAATACATGTTTGTGATGAAGCTATAAAGAAATATTAATAATGTTTATATTAATATCATTTATAAAATGAAGTGAATTAAATGTAATAGCATTATTAATTTAATAGATGTAGTAGTACTTATAATAAGTTAGGATAATGTTCTATAACCTATAATACAGAGGATTTATGCAGTAGTGATAAGTTATTCTAAAAAAAGATGATAAATATATTTAAAATACTAAATATGATAAAAAAAAAAAGAAATGAGAGACATTATAAAAAAAAAAAAAAAAATCATAATTGTCAGCCAACATAAAACTATTTCTCCATTTTCCAAAGGAATCCTTGATTAAGTTTATGAAGGGACATAAAAAAAAAAATGGCAAGGGGGGGACTCTGCTTTCCACTTCCTCAAGCGGTGGGCCAGTGGCTTAAAAAAAGAAGATTGCAATCTGCAATCTTCCCCAGCAGAGCTGAAAGTTTAACGCTAAACCTCTGTAAAGTTTTGTCTGGCAACTATACTAGAGATGACATAGAGTAAAAATGCATCATTCAGCTAATTAATTGGTTGCGATGCAAGTTGCCTCCTTAAAGGCTTTTTTATTATTGAAATTGAGTTCTTTAGATAATAATCATAGAACCTCGAGGCCACAGATTTCAGAAGAATTTTCACAATGAATTTCTCTTTGTCAAGGAACTTGATCCCCTCAACCATTCGCCCAGCAAGCCAGCCTAGGGCACATTAGCTTCAGATTAAGGCCCCTAAAGAAATGCCATTGATCACAGAGAATTTATTGTTGTCAGGGAGGAAACATGAGGATTATTTGTAGTTCCTTTCCAGGGTTTAAAGCATGTGGGCCTCCAGGAAGTGCAAGCTTTAACCTTTATACTTAGAGGGCAGGTGACTGTGGGGGTGAAACTCGTGGGATCTCTTGATGTTGTGGCCTACATGCTTTTTAACACTTATTTGACCACTGTTGAGGATTGATAGTTCATTAGATGTAACATTTTTGTCTTTCTCCACAGTGGAAAGGGGAGATTCAAGAGTTTTGCCCAAACACTAAGATGCTGTTAGTTGGCTGCAAGTCAGACCTGCGAACTGATCTGAGCACACTTGTGGAGCTTTCCAACCATCGACAGGCACCCGTCTCGTATGATCAGGTATTCAGATTTTATATTTGAAGGAACATGTTTTTTTTTCCTCCTAAACAAGTCTTGCCTGAATAACTATACATTGCTCTTTAGCCCGTGATTAGCTGACCTCTAACAAAAACATCTTTACATAGATGTTGCATTGACCACCTCAATGATTAAATGCATCAGTCAATATAGGTCATGGCAAGATGGCTCATTAGATTTCCACAAGTGAATGGGTGTTCCATCTAAACTGGAGACTAGATTTTAACCCCTTAAAATCCTGAAATTTGTCTTAAAACAGGTTCATATGGATAAAAGGCTTGTTGTGGACCAACTATTTTATTGGACTACTTTGTAATGTACTAAAATGAGTAGAAACATTGGCTTAGATCTTTAAATGAAATCCTCATCCCATTAACGTGTAACTCAAGAGTTAAAATACCTTGTATAATACTATGTTTAGTATTTTTGATCAGGACTGAAGTTGAATGAGCAAAAAAAAATCTCTAGTGCTTTTACTAACATTTTGTGAGAGGACTGTTTTGTCTTACAATTACCTGAAAGGATATTAAATTAGCCCCTAAATAAATTGTTGACCTTTTGTAAGTTTTTTTTTTTTTTTTAATTCTTTCCAGGAAAACCTTTCTAACACAAGCACTTTATATATGGTAACATAACCAAAATAGTGGCCCAGATTGAGGGAAAATTGTCTGAAAAGACAAAAGTCTCTAATGACCTATGAGGTTTAAGACCTTCATGAATTTCACAGCCCCAAGCTGCAGTGGATCCAGACATCTTTCCTCCGTTTAGGCCTCCTTAAAATTTGGTAATTTGTAGGACCAATATAGCAGCGCCGTTGTCAGCTGGTGTCCAATGTGGCTGGTACATTTATGTCTGATCCCTAAGACAGGAAATTCTTGCGTCATTGTTGATTCAAGTTCTTAAAAAACACGTTAGCCTTTTGTGAACATGACCTCTAATTATTTACTATCTTTAACGTCCTCCCTTTTCAGGGCTCCACCATGGCCAAGCAGATCTCAGCGCCTTACATAGAGTGCTCAGCTCAGCAGTCGGAAAACAGCGTCAGAGACATTTTCCACGTAGCAACGCTGGCCTGCATCAACAAAAACAACAAAAACGTCAAACGCAGCAAGGCTACACGCGCAAACAAGAGGATTTCACACATGCCCAGCAGGCCTGACCTGGCGGCGGTCGCCTCGGATCTCCGGAAGGACAAAGCCAAAAGTTGCTCGGTCATGTGACTGATCAGACTGAGAATGAAAGGGGGGGGTTCAGATTAAGGAGAACGAGGACAGCGCACAGTGCAAGCAGGAAGCTATGGGGCAAAACTCTGTCCTGCATGCAAAAGGTCTCTTATTTGTCTGAAAAGGGGTTTTATAAGCTTCAATTTGTGTACGTGTTACTGGAATATTCTGCACCAATGAAAAGTCAATGCGTAGTAGCATCCCAATCAATGTGTCCCTACCACCCTCAAAAGAAAATCCCACCAGACAAGGAAGCTATCAATCAGTGGGCTACTTGCTCTGGGAAATGACCTGTTTCCTCTGGGAGGTCAAAGTGGATGCAGTCAGGACTTTCCTCCCCAACAGGATATGAGCTGGAGGAGTGATGTCATGACGAGACACTCATTTGTTAAAGGGTTTTAGAAAATGTGATCTTTTGAATGAGGGCCAAAGCCAACGATTGGTAGGGGCTTTGCTTCGTGGGAGGAAAGAGGAGCTCTTATTTGTGCTGGATCAAAGACTTTTTGCTCAGAGAGCTTATAAACCATCTCATCACTGTGGTATGGAACTGATTTAGCCATCCCTGCTCCTGAAACCATTGTCTGCGTGCAGAAGAAATTGGAAGTGGTATTTTAGTCCCGTCAGATATGTTGTCGGTAAAATGTGAAGTCATTGGTGTGTAACTGTCATTGTTTTATTTTAGCTTCATTCTGACAGATCCAATCCGAAAGAGCTGAGCGAGGGTCCTGAACAATGCCACCCATCACATTCTGTCACCTCAGCAGCAGATTCTACACTGCCTGATCAAAAGGTCACTCAAATGTTACTTTGATTACAACGCACATTCACTGTGGCATGGTTTCAATAAACCTATGCAATGCCCGAACAGTTTTTTCCACCTGGAGTTGCATTCATATTTTTCTTAGCTTGATGCTGGAGTTGGGTAAATCTGGCCTCACCAGACTACATGACTTTTTTCATAGTCTAATGTTTATGAAATCCCCACCCATTCGGATAGCTTCACTGGTGTTTTCCTAAAGCCACACAGCTGCTTAGGCAAAATCCCTTGAGTTAGCATTAAGGGTGTGTATATGCTCTAGCTTTCACTATGAAACGTGATGTACTGCTTTCCTTTTTAATTTGATTTCAAACATTTAAGTAATCTCCAATGATAGGCATCCAAAGTCTTAAATTCTTCCTCAAAGATCTTTTCCGGTTTATTAATACATCAACATAATTTTAGTAGCTTTAGCAATCTCAGAAGTAGGCTTTCATGCAGACCAACATTTGACTCTCCTGAAACGGACATTTTTCTTTTTTTGGGCAACCACAGGATGTCTTCCAACATTGTTTGAAGGGCATGGGAAGCTACTTACTGCATTAGTTACGTAACATGTTAGCAGCTAAAACATTTTAATGACTGTTGTGTTTGACCAATGGGAAGCTCTAACCCATTTGAGTTAAATCCAGGTGGTGATTTTTGGACAGGCAGTGTATTTTAAACCCTTCGATGGACTCTAAAGCTGACCATTTAATGAATAATTAATTTAATTTAACCAATTTAGTTACACTGATTTTCCTACTGGGTAAAGACAGTCACACCCTGATAGTGTTTGGACTTCACAGCAAAATCCGTTCAAATGGGGATTGCTGCACTTAGTGAATGTGGCTAAAGGTTTAAATGAAGAGAATTTACACCGTTAGCCAACAGTGAACTGTGAATCTGGTGCTGAAAACTGACTAAAAGATGGAGCCGATTAGCTGGGTTGCATTGCTTGCACCGCTCTGGCTGTAACCACCAAGTGCCACACAAGAGTTTGGTAACAATTCAAGATGAAAAGCATTAGCCAGTTAGCAACTGGGCTAAAAAGCTAGCTAGCTGACATTTATCTTATTTGTCCTTTCTCCTCAAGAAATGGTCAAATTCGGCAGAGGGCAAATTGTAAATGTCAAATTGCAGAATAATGACTACTCTAAGTCTTAGTAGGCTATTAGCGGTGTTTGCGGTTGGCTCCAGGGCGTCAGTGCTTTTCCAATTAGCCCTCACCTCGCAACTTATTTCACACAGTTAAATTCTTCTGTGCCATTTTCTGACCTTGACTAAAAATTGGATGATTGTATTTTTTTTCTACATGGTTTGAAGTATTAGATCATCTGTGTTTGATTTTTCTGTATTGTAACGTAAACTAAAGAAAAAATGAGTGTCAGTTTCTGAATTTGTGGTTTTGTCTTTAACAAATGGTGCAATTGAGCTGTTAATATATCAAAGGCAATGATGCACTTTTTAATATAACGTTCAACTCACCAGTTAGCCTGTTCATATGCCAGAATGGTCACATTTTGGCAGCACAGTGCCCCAGTTCCCGTCTTCATTTTCTAATCTGTAGTCCCTTCTGTGTGTACACATGTTTTCTTGAATGTTGTCACCTTCAAAATGTCTTTGCCAATTGTATTGCCACAATATTTATTGAATTATATATTTTCTCTTTAGAATAAAAGCAAATCCAATGAAAGAGGTGTGTTTGCAGTTTATGTGGGAGAGTAAAGATTAGGCTGCCTGACCGTGCATACAGGAGGGTTTTCTCTCAGGATGTGGGTGGTGTTTTAACAAAAATTCAGCTCTGGCCTTGGAAGATGCACTGAATGCTTTTTGTTACGTGTATTATTATGCTCATGCTAAGGCTGCATGCCTTCAGGCACATTGCTGCTACCATTGTGCCAGCCTGTCATATTAACTTGGAGGAAAGCATTTAATTTGCTGGAAATCCATACATGGAAGAGTCAGCAGTTGAGCTTTTTTAAAGGATTCTGTCCACACAATGACATTTTTGTCCTACCTTCATGCTGAATCTTTGTCGGGTATCTAAGAAAAATATGTCGAACTCTAAAACCCTGACCAATTATAGGTGTAAGTATTTAGACTCCAAGAAGAATATAGGGTCAATAATGAACTGAAAACCATTTCAGTTAATTTCAAGGGGGCCAATTTATTTCAGTTTCCTACATGATCTATAGGTGTAGCAGATCAATATTACCTTCAAAGTATGTGTAGGGTTTCCTCACTACAGTGAATTCATAGCTGATCACCACCACCTCTTAAACATGTTCATTTACTCTGTTACCTGCTCCATTTGATTTATTTTTGTTAGATCCATATGTTGTATGTAAGAGGTTTAAGCTTTAACTACCTAAATGTATTGTAATTATCTTTATTTGAATTTCTTCATTCAAATTAGTTACCAGATGCACTTCAGAATGTGTTTCTTCCCACATATGTGATGTTTACATTAATTTAATTTCCCATCTCTCTTTTTTATATATATATGTTATTACTCAGATTCATACCAAGACATGTTTAACAGAAACTTGTGAAAGTTTTATTTTTTATTTATTTTTTTAACTTGTCCAGCATTGTAGCAAACAGAATGATGGTCTGGCTGCTGTCTTATGCGGAACAAATTTGCTCTGCTAAGAGGAGCTTTATAGGTATAAGGGTCCTCTTGGTAATCCTTTTTTTATGTCTATTTGTTTATATTGTTTAAACTTATCCTTTTAGTATTATGGAAATTGGGTAATCTTGCTGGACCTGACCGGAGGGGACAGAAGAAGACAAAAAAAAAAAAAAAATTTAAAAAGAGGAAGAAATGGAGAGAAGCAAAGAAAGTGTTTTTTGTTTGAACTTTTAATGATAGTTCCTCAGTTGGCATAAGCTCAACCACTTTAAGCCATTCGTCATGTTTTAATATGAAATCTCTCAGCTGAGGGTACCTTAAAAAATTCCTCCATAACAGTGCAACAGACATAAATTTACCAGCCTGGTGATTCTACATTAACTCAACCTAAAATTATGACTTGTTCTTGTTGTTTTTCTTATAAAAATCAAAATTTCATTGAAAATTTGAGGCCACATACTAATTTTAAGATATGTAATTGTAATATTTGTGCATTTTTCTTAATTAAAAAAAAAGAATCAAATTATTAATAACATTGGAAAAAAACATTAGTAGACAAGTTTAGCAAAAATTTTTATTAACATATATTAATAGAAATTGAAAACAGTAGTAGAAGTGAAAAAAATTTCTAAAATTTTAATCAGTTTTAAAAATTTTATAAAAATATGATTGGATATTAGAGCATCCACATAAATGACTAGGACCAGGCATTCCAAGCTGAACGTTGTATTATAATATGATCAATATTTTTTATCTGTCAGCGGTTTTAATGCTGTGAATGATTAAAGTTACTTCCCACTTGTAAATTATTTACTGTATCGAATCAGTGAAATGTCTGTCCTTCAACCATCATACATACTTAATATTAATGTTGATTAAAAGCAACTCAACACGAACCATAGGTTTCAAGACTGCTTGATACAGGGCCAAGCTTTGGTAGTTTTGCTTCTCAGCAAATTATATTTAAATTCTAATTGATCCTTGGAACAGTGCATGAAAACAAGAAATTTTCAAAAGCTACTTAAACATGTTGAATTGGCTTTATATTTACTCTTCTGTGTTAACCTATTCAGCTCTTCAATTCAACATCTCCTTCTCAGAGAGAGAGTAAGACTCAAGTTTTTGATTGTTTTACCAATCTCGAAAAGCCGGTTTTGTAGCAGCTAAATGGAACAAAAAGCTCTCTGTGTGTGAGGCTGCATAGTTTGGTCTGCTTATAGAGCTACAGTATCACTAGAAGCAGACAGAGTCATGCAGGCTGTTGTAAATTCCCCGGGGTTACCGAGCATGAAAACTGCTTTTCCTCACCCAGCAAGCCTATAAATCACACAGTGACTTCATCACATGCATGAGAACTGAGATGTATTAGGTTGTCAGTGGCAGGAAAACAGGCTTGTCAGGTGAAAAATAATTGTCTGTGATGAAAGGCGCACAACTGTTTTTCCTTACAACTAAATTGATGAAAGATTTTTCTCAGTAACATGCATTGGAATTAGATTTCAGTCACATTAGAGAACGTTTCAGGAGCCATTACCTGTAATTTCATCATGGCCATTTATAGCTGTGTAAAGCTAGACTCAAGTTTTCATGTTTCTTGTATTATTTGACAAATTTAAGAAATAAAAAATACACTTACTTGGATTTATGTTGCCACAATACTATTTTCATGTATCTGGAATTAGCATAGAGCTAATAAGATGCTGCCACTTAGCTTAGCTTTTCCAAGCGTCATAAAATGTACTTGTAGGTACTTAGGGAAATTTTTATGGCATACTGTAAAGGAAAAAAAAAGTTGAATATGAACCAGGGTTTTTTGATGGCAGTAAAATTCTTCATCTAATTTCATATATGGCATCACAGGATGGCAGCCGTATTAGATTCCATAACTTTCATTGAAGACCACAGCCAATCATTGATGGCGGCTGATTGTTGACGATGACAGATTTTTTTTTTTTAAAGTTTCCTTTTTCAAAAACTTTTTCAAAACTTACCACAAAAATAAGTACATTTGTGTTTGGTGGAACCTTTCCTCCCCTTTATTAAAACCAGTTGGGGTTGTATCATACATTGGTGGAACGCCTAATTAGTTACCTTTAGAACGAGGTTTAACTTGTAAGACTCACGCTTCTGTGATATAAGCAACACACCTAAACATGTGGGTAGTTCCTTCAAAAATATGGCGTAATCCAATGCTATATTCTCCTGTTGATGTCCACTCTTGTTTTGAGTTGCTTGGTGGATTTGAAATGAGTACAAAATGCCCCACTGTGTCAATAATCAGGTTTTACCCTTAGTTGTAAACTGAAGGAGCTCTTTGTTTAGCTAGTTTTATGGCATTATGTTCTCCAGACTTATAATAGCCAAGTTTGAGGTTCAAAATATCATGTTACTCTTTCTTAACCATGGACAGCCTAAGAAAATTGGAAGTTTGGAGTGGGGAATAAGGCTCAGACATTCTTTTATTGTCTTCATAAAAAATGTCAGCAGTACATCTCTTAAACAATCAACATTTTTTAGATGGAGCAGAGGAAAAGCAGGAATGCATTCTTTGTAAGAAAAAGCAGAGGGGAGAAAAACAGCCCCGAACTCCATGGCCAAGCAATTCCAGCCTCATGTAGGAAAATCAGATTTATGTTTTTTTTCCTTTCAAATTTGCAGTAACTGCACTTGGATGCCATGCAGTCCACAAGTAAACATGTCTAGCACACATTAGGTATGTTTACACCTTTGAACACCTTATCACAGACTTACTGAAGTTATAATAGACTGCATTAAAACTTATTTAGAACATCATATTTAACATCAAGGGTTTGGCAGAGTCCTGATTTAAATGGTGCTTAACCTGACCCAGATACTGTAATAAGTAAAGAATCCTTCTGAAGCACAGCTCTGGTCCCACATGGTTTGGGTGGACTGAGCTGGCAGAAATTCAGTCTGTGGGAAGTCTGCTGTCTATGGTGGTCTGTATTTGTCCAACAATACATCATTTTGCACAGTGGATTTATATACGTATGAGGGGACTGATGAGCTAATCCATTAAATGCAGATGTGCTATAAGTAATTTCTCTCCTCCCAGTTTCTCCTCTTGTGACTCACAGCTGTTTAGTATTTTTTTTTCAACCATGCTAGCAACAACGCTCTTGGGATGTTAGTGTTGGTGTGGTCCTGAATTAGATATTTACCTAATATTACTTTCTCACAGTTGAAGATCTCCACCCACCATTATCTAAGTCTCAGTTTACACCCATTTTTTCTTCTGCTCCCACTCTCTGAGTTATGGCTTTTTGCAATGTCTTTAAATGCATTTTTGAAGGACATCTCTAAATATATAGTCATCACATCATTTTTTAATTGTATTAGAGATTGGTGTCATAATTGATGTATGGATTAATAAAGCATGGCCACAACGTGTTTTAGTGATTTCTAATGAGTTAATCAATGAGTTTAAAGGCTAAATAATTAGGAATTTTTAAGTAAAAATAATTTAAAATGTTCTCATTTGTTGCCAGGGATAAAAGGAAGCTTCCCTATAAACAATCTGTCCTCTACATCAACAATGTAATTGTCAAGCTTTTCTCCTTTGAAAAAAAGAGCTACGTGACAGAATAACTTCAGTGCACTGTGTAGTTCACAGTGCAGCGTTTGCTATTTTATGTCGGCAAAAGAACCTGCAGTAATGATGTTTTGGCCAAGCGAATAGTGTGTTTGTCCTTATAAGCTTATGAAATTACTATCAAATTAATTTATTAAGTGAGACTAAGGGAAAACAGCCGCTGCGTGGCATTTGTTGATTAATGTAGCTTTTGTTCACACTCTATTTAATAGTAACGGAAATTAGCGCGCAAAATTAGCGCTAGCATTGCAAAGCATTGTAACTCGTAATCATCTTCGCTCGTCATCATAATGTTTGCTGCTGCAATGTTCTTCATCCTTTATAGACTATATATAAAAGAGCTGCCCTCTCACAAACAGAACCAGCGCAAAAGTCCCCGTGGGTGCGGGGGTCTTGGGGGTGGACGCTCTCCGTGTTTTTCTCTTTCGACTGCAGTTCTGATTTGAAACACTAGGTGTCATTGTTACTTATTTTGCCTTTAACTAGGCTTTTGTGCTAGCTCAAATGAAATTCCCCCAACATCTTCCTTAAAGCATTCATTATGGCGGTCAAATGTCAATGTGCAATCAATTGGTCTTTGAGGCCAAGTGCATTTCAGAGTTTAAGAAATTCTGTTAAAGCAGTCAAGACATCATGTTTCTGAGAAGACATGAGAAAATCCTGAAAAATGCCACTGGCCTCTGCTTTCCATCCATCCATCCATCCAACCATCCATTATTGTGGCTTATCTGGGTTTGGGTCACGGGGGCACTTACCTAAGCAGAGAGACCCAGACGTCCGTCTCCGCCACTGCCGCTGCCACTTCTTCAAGCTATCCCAGGGGAGTTCAGAGGCATTCCCAGCCCAACCAAGATATGTAGTCCCTCCAGTGTGTCCTTGGTCTTCCCAAGAATCTCCTCCCAGTGGGACATGCTTGGAAAACTACCCCATGGAGGCGTCCAAGGTGTATTGTTCTGGCCAGTTTTTTGGAATTAGATTCCCAAAGTTCTAAGTTCCAAATGTTATAATTTTTTTATGTGCATAGGTGTATGATAAAATGACTTACACACACTTGTGGAAAGGGGATGTAGAGTGGCAGTTGGAAAAACTTGGTTTTGTGACCACTTTCAATCCTGAAAATTGTGTTTCCGTTAGCTTTAGTTTAGCTTAATGGTTATTTTACATTGTTGATTTGTTTAGTAAATTTGTTAGAATAAAATAAATGGAACATTTTTCATAACAAGGTGTTTAAAGTTCGTCCACCATCGCCACATGTTCACGCTGCCTTATTTTTAATCAACTTGGAAGGCTGGAGCACGCGTCTTAACCAGATGCTTGTGCTCTTGTTTGCATGAGTACCTCTAGCATTCAAGTTAATATTGCAACTCGCACATGCAACACGTTACCTCGCGTCAAATAAAGCAGCCTACGTGCCCAAAAAAAGTTAGGAATGCATGGCCATGGTATGACATGGCGGGAACATCGCTAACAGCAAGTATATCCCAACCCTAAGGGAGAGCCCAGACACCCTGTCGAGGAAACTCATTTCGGCCCATTCACACTCTTGTTTTTTCGGTCTCTATCCACAGCTTATGACCATAAGTGAGGGTTGGAATTTAGATTAACTGGTAAAAAAAGAGCTTTGCCCTTTGGCTTAGAACCTTCTTTACTGCGACAAGCCGAGTCCACATCACTGCCAATGTTGAAGCGTTATGCCTGCAAATCTCTAACTCCAATTTTTTCCTCCCTCATGAACATGACCCAGACATAGCCACTGCTTGTGTTGATGAAAATATTTAACTCCATAATTTGTAAGAAGACTATGCCACCCCGATTTATAAAAAACTTTCTGACACTAAAAGAAACAGGTCACAGCTAGTCTCCTCTAGTAGTTAGTTGGTAACTCAGTGATATTTAGACTAGCAACTTAATGGACACAAAACATTTTAGAAATAAATACAGACAACAGTGGACAACAGGTGGTACTAAGTACTAATCTGGAATATTAGGGTTCTCTTGTTTTGAGTTTGTCTTTTGAAAAAACAAGGTCACTCAATTATTTCTGGTAGAGCTGGGTGATACTGCAAATTTTGGTATTGATCTGATACCAAGTAAATCCAGTGCAAGTATTGGCGATACCAATACGTAAGTGATACTTTTTGCTTGAATTTTAAGAATCATTTAAGGATTTTACTTGATCATTATAATCATAATAAAACACAGTATAAAGTTTGTTGTCAAATAAATCTTTTTATTTTCAAATTGAACTGAAATGGGAGAACTGAGAATTTTAAGTTGAAGCCTTTTGTTTGAAAACTATTTAAAATAATATCATTAATGTACCAAAATAATGTAATAGCATTTTTATTCCCTTTTATCACACAATTGTTTGAAAAAATAAGTCAACAGTGCAATGTAGCTTAACAAAAGCTAAACTTACTATATGTTGGCTTTCATTTACTTTCTTTGGCTTTTTGCCCCCAAAGGAGTCTTCCAAAAAAAATATCGATCTCATCATACTGGTATCTGATATTAACCTTGGTATTAATACTGTTGATATTTGGATCGATCTGCCCAGCCCTAATTTCTGGCAAAAAATCCTTAGCAAAAGTTTGTTGAAAGACAACTGAAAAGCCCTATTAGATTATGAGGTTTTAATCATGCACTAATATTTCTCAAGCTGGAGATATACTAGCGCGGTATCTGCGTCAGGTCGGGTCCGCATAGCTAACGCAGATGAAATGTGTGTATATACTCGAGCATAGGGTTACAGTGTCTTCGAGAGATTATGGAAGCAGACGAAGAAATTATCCATCTGTGACACATTTTACAGTGCAAACAAATGAGAAAAAGAAGGAGACGTCGTTCCAAAAATCCGAAAACACGTAATCTCAAACTGACCAATCACAATAGATTACTTCCACATGGAACCTGTGCAGATCTGCGCAGAGCCAATAGAAGTGATGGAGTAACCGACCTGCGAGTAGTATTTACAAGAAACTTCAGTGAACATAGCAGCACAAATGAGTAAATGCTAGCATATTGCCATGCTAAGCTAAAGTGCTTAACAAGGCAAATATCACACATAAAAACAACAGCCTCCTCACAGTCACTTTGCTACTGTCATTTAGCTCGCTACACCACTTATTATAGCTTCATGTAGCCAGCAGCATGGCTGTAGACTTTTGTTAAATTTAAACACTTACTGACTTGTTTGTGACTCATATTCATATGCAGAGGTGACGTTTATGTGTGAGAAATGTGACTAACAGCCACTCCTCTCTGGCACTTGTGAAATGTTTGGGTTACATTACACAGCAGTCTTTGGCAGCTTAGTCCCATAATGATGAAAGGAAGAAGATGATGATGATGAAGAAGAAGAGAGATATTTTTGAGTTTACACCTGCTTCCTGTTGCCCAAATGTGGCAGGTGACAAACTGGGTGCTTTGGTGTGTAGCTAGAAGGTCTCTCATTAGACATTTTTTATACTTTCACAACACCAGCAGCTCAAGTTTTAGACATTTTGATGGCTCAATTGATTTCAGACAGAACTACCTAAAGAGCTTTTTAAACTATCAGTCACATATATAGTTTTGATAAATTGTTTTAATATTAAGCCAAAGATATTTTTCCCCATTCTCCAGTGCAAAACACAATACATTTCCTAATCTGTCAGCGATAACTGGCTTAGAGAGAGAAGAAATCTACCCATCACCACCTTTAGGGCCATAGAAACTGTTTCTTAAATCATCATTAGGACAGAAATTGCTTAGATAAACAGTTATGGCAAAACAACTCGATTGAGCAGGAATGATAATCTATCACACACATATTGCTTTTTATATGTGCAATTCACCATCTGATATTAAACTGGGCAAAGTTGGCTGAGTTAAAGTGAGTTGTGTTTCATGCAACAACTCAATGAATCAGAATTTTCTCCCACACTTCAAATCTGTTGGTGCATGTGTGATGACCCCTCCACCCCACCCACTTCGCCATAGTCTCCCAATTTTCCTGCAGGACCAGCTGGGGTGGGTTTACATCAATAGGTTTAAATTTGTGTCTCATTGTTTCCTCTTCTATTCTCCTGCCTTGAACAATCAGTCATGCACAGCTGTAATATGGAGACAGGCTGAATGTGAAACAATAGGGGAGTTTTTTTCCCCCTCTCTTTTAAACAGAAAAAGCCTGTGTTGGACTCTGGCTGAGGGTCTTGAGAAAAGAGGATGAAGAGAAGAACGTGTTCCCTGTGGCTCTGAGGCATACAGACGGCTTGGGCTTAATGACAAGCTTTTAGTTCATTATGAATAAACTGGTGCAACATGCGCTTAATCCAAGATACTGGCACAATGAGGCAAACTAACAGTGAGGAGGCCAGGAATAATAAAAAAAAAAGGTCCCTCTGAGAATGTTTTAAAAGTTTATAAAACTGTTTTAAGAGCATTTTACGCAAGCTGAAAACAAAACCTGCTCTGGTTTGGGAAAAATAAGACTTTTGGATGGCTTTAGTGTTCTGAAAAGCTTGGCATTCTCTAGTAGTGTTTCAATTACAGCATTTTGCAAAATAAAAGCGATATTTCTAAAATTTCAACAAGGTGTAATTGCAATTTGCAGATGTTTCCATTAAACAGTGTTTAGCACATTAGCAGTTATTCTCATATAATCTCGTCCCATGAGACTCCCCTTCAAGGAGGAAGAAGATTTCTAATTCTTTGTAAAACTTATTACATTTTGCTGTCGTTTGCTATCGAGGATGACGGCTACATTTCTTCTTTAATTGTTTGTCAAATGATCTCCATCTCCTCCTGCATCTTTATTTGCCATCTTTATTTGACATGAACTGGTCACGTGACCCGTTACGTCACGTCCAGGGACGTGTAAATGCGAAAGAAGTGTTTCCATTACACTTTTGTGATATACTTTATAGCGACACATTTGCTTAAAAATGCGATATTTAAGAGTTTTTTTTTAATGTAGTCGTTAAATGTAGTTATTGATACAAATGCAGTTGTATCAATAAAATCGATACCAACTTTTGTATCTATATTAATCAATACTGGTGTGATTGACACTTCAACGTAAGGCTTTAGAACTATCAAAATCTTTATAAATATGGAGGATTAGTGGGTTTTGGTGGAGTCGGTTCACCGCTGTGAGAAAGGCACCTACATGCTCGAAATCAGCATCTCTAATCGAGATAATGCTAAATTTTGATTTTTGAAAATAATTGTAATTACTTTGTTTCTGGACACCAGATGATAAAAATTCTAATTGTAATGTCATGGTTCATGTTCTGCCAGGCGTCTAGTAACTGCTTCCTCTATCGGTTTCATTTGTTCCACCTGGGCTTCCTTGATTGCTCCCTATCCTCACTTGTGCTCAGCCTTGACTCTCTCCAGTCTCTCCTTCCCTGGCAGGTTATGGACTGCCTTGTGCCAGTAGATGTTCACGGTCCTCCCATGTGCTCGTTTGTTTCCACGTTGCTGACCAAGTTCACATCCCTGGATTTTTCTGACCTCCCCTTTCCTTGGTCATGACAGACCTCTCCTGACTTCTAGATATCTGGACATCGACCCATGCTGTGACCTTTGACCACCGATTCTTGCCTAATCCTAAGTATCCTGAAATCGTTCTTTCAGAGTTTGACCATTGCATGTTTATTTGCTGCGTTTCTGGATCTTGGACTGGAGTTTTAACTGTGGTGTTTCGTTCAGTGGCTACATCTCCTTTCTCTGTGACCAGGCTACCACCCCAGGATCTTCTGCAAACCATTTCTAAACTCTTCAATCAATCCAATACTTTAAACGCTTATTCCTATGTTGTGGCTAAGTGTCTGGGTCCTCAGTGTTACCTATTACATGTAAAGGCAGATTTATACTCGCGCTGCTTCTGCGTGAGGTTGATTATGGCGTAGCTGACGCTGGTGAGTTTGCTCTCGCACTCGAGCGTAGGTGGTACGTGTTATTTTGATGTCATGTTGCAGTTTCTCCTCCTAATCTGAAGGTAGGGGTGGTATCAGCTGTTTAAAATCACCAGGTTAGAGTTCTTTTAATGGTTCACTTTAGTTCTGGTACGTATTTTCTGTTTTAAAACAACAATGGCGTCCAGTATGGTTCAGTGTCTTTATTATCTTGTGGAAGAAAACAAAGAAATAATTTGATTAGCCTCTCATCAACCTGATCCATTGGGTGTTGTTTTTAAAAATGGTGGTTACTACACAAATTCATTGAGAAGATACAGAAATTCGAAAATTTGTAATGCCATATTGACAAATCTTAAGGGACTACTTTCTCGTAACCGTCTGCATAGCAGGGGTGCACGTCAGGACTGGCAGACACAAGTATCAATCCGCCTCAAGGCTTAAACTATCCCAAACCTCATAAATAAGGAGGATAAAGTGGTTTTTGATTGATTCTGTTTACTTTTGAGACAAGGCGCCTGCAGGCCCAAAATCACCTTCTCTCACCAACATAATGCTAAATTTGGATATTATGGTATGAGTAATTGGTAAAGCGTTAAAAAAATTAATACATTAATTGTTTTAACCCAGATCCACTTCCATTGATAGTGCGGTTAGTTCGGAGTAGTGCATTCGGACTCTGGTGCAGATCAAAGAAGCAAACTCTGGTCCGCTTGATGACCGTAGTTGTGGTTCACATGCGAATGAACTCCGGTACAGTGTAAAAGCAAACAGACCATCCAGTAAACCAGAGAGGAAAGGATGTAGGATGCAACGTAGCGCAACATGTTGGATATTTTGCTGCTGCTCCTACTAGACAGATTCCAGTGAAGACCACATCTTATTTAAACACCAAAGTAAAAACCAAAACCAGACTGAATAAATTTATTGTCGCTGCATTTATTAGATATTTGTGAACAAGCCACTTTCAGTCCTGGCCAATCATTGAGCTGGATTTAATTTGTTTTTGGTAAACGGTCATTTCGGGGAATATCACCCCTAGAGTAACTTGGCCCAGGCAGTTTGGTTCTCTTGAGCAAAGTTCAGTATAAAAGCAAACCAAACGAAGGTCCAAAAATGTTCAGAACTCCTCGCCCAATTGAACTGTTATAGTATGAATGCACACACGATCTGGGCAGTGAGTCCTAGGTCTTCCACTGGGCCTCCTCCTGGTAGAACTTGCCAAGAAAACCTTACCAGGGAAGTGTCCAAAAGGCATCTTTACCGTACGCCCAATCCACCTCATCTGCCTCCTATTGAGTGGCAGCTTTACTCTGAACCCCATTGTGGATTACCGAACTTCTCATTCTATCTCTGCGGCAGAGCTCAGTCACTCTGAGAAAACTCATTTCAGCTGCTTGCATCTGTGATCTTGTTCTTATGGCTAGGAGGATAGGAACCTAGATCACTTTGGAAATCAACGAAATCAATAGTCCACCTCACTGAAAGATGCAAAGTTGGTTTTGCTCCAGTTTTTTCATACTTCACGAGAAGCTACATTTGCAATAGGATGGGAATTAGTGCAGGGGGTGTCCATGTCTTTATATACAAAATGTGTTGTATACATGTTTGTACTTTCTCACCACCTCAATTAGCTGTTTAATATAACCATCTGTTCAACTTTGTTGAATCTTTCAAGGCAAGGTAAGTGTAATAGCCAGCTAAATTTGTTTAGGGCAAATAGGTTGTTCTGAGACCTTGTATCTATTTTATGCTTTCATTTGAAGAGTATAGTTCTTCTTCTGTTACTTCCTGTTATCGTCATCACTTCCGGTCTTCCGCTAACGCTAAATGTTCGTTTGTTTCTAAAACAGCAGCTCTCATTTCAGAATCAGTAAATATACAAACCAATTATTTGTTGCATTCTGTGTTTATAGCTTGTGATAAGTTACTTAATTGTGGTTCGTTTCTGGGTTTGTGTCATTCGTATGTCGCATGTAAGGACTGCTACTTAGAGACATGTGTGTGGAAGACAGAAGCCTAACATGTAAGGCTCAAGCTTAGCACCCTTGGAAGCAGAAGGAGGTATAAAAATTACATGTTAGTTAGCTGTGGTGGACAAGTCTGGCCTCCCTGGCAAGTTCAAAGCCTGGATTTACCAGCATGGTATCCTTCCTCGGATC
>JBAMHW010000027.1:16786666-16804342 GCA_037177495.1 Rhadinocentrus ornatus
CTCCCCCAGCCGAGGCTCGAACCAGCGACCTTCTTGCTGTGAGGCTGCAGTGCTAACCACCACACCACCGTGCAGCCTAATCTGTTAACATTTGATAAAATAATCACTATTAATTAAAAGAAATAGGAATAATATGTTGGTATGGGAGGGTGGGTTTCCAGTGCTGGGAGTATTGGGATACATTTTGCTTTGTGAGACAATGTGTGACCTGAGGGAATCAGGTCTTCATAGAGTATTTTGAATATTTTGCATGTACAAATGCATCAAATCTAAATTTTAAGCCAGCAGATGCTTCTTCAAACGTCTAAAATCAGTAATGCAAGTTACAGCCCTGAACATTAATCTATTATTTGTGAATATAAACAGCGTTTGAGAAATTTTACCTCAGAATAATGCAATCCAGCCGTCGGCTCATATTTCAACTAGGCTGAAAGCTTGTTGCCTCAACGCTTCCCTCCGTGGGGTATCGTGTTTGGAGGAGGACTAAGGGAACAAGAGAAAAAAAAACCTTTCATGCTTCTTGGTGGAATTTATTTTCTCTGGAAAAAGGTTCTGACTTGTGTTTTACTGTGTTCAGAGTTTGCCAACAAAAGAGGCAGATCCAGATTTTTCTCTGGTTTTTGGCAACAGATGAACTTTGGACCACAAAACTCAACATTTGGACATTTAAAACTTCTTTAAAATTTTTATCTTTTCTAAGTTTCTTTTTGTGTAATATTAATCAAAATTCCTTTAGTTGTTTCTAACATGTTCTCTCTTTTCCTTTCCAATCTGGTTCGCCATATGTCCCGTCCTCACCGAGGGTGACATCCAGACCGCTGACCTCCTGGATCTCCTCTCTCTTTGCCATCTGCTCCCTGCCTTGGCCTTTTTGGTTGAGGGCCTTATGTTAACTGATTCAACATATGCTTTTAAATGTCTGGAGAGTCCCTATGGCATCCATAAGCTCTGAAATCGACTTCATTGCAGACATATGTCTTTTGAAAATGCATGAATGATTCAATGTAATGTGCTACATTACATAAAAATCCTGTGATCATAGTTATAAAGCTTTGGAGAAAGTACAGCTCTGACTAATTTTTTTCACGTTCTTCTTGTTACTTGGACTTTTCCTTTGCTAACTTTTATCCTTCCTTCTGTTCCACGCTCCACTCCACTTCAAACTTCTTCAACTTTTAGTCAAGTACAGCTAAACAAGGGGTGTCGTTTAGGAGCCACAAACAGCGCAGTTTGATCTTAATGTCTTGCACACTAAACCAGTAAAACCAGAAAATAGATTTCATTTTATGCTAATGTAACTTGACATCAACCTGCTATGCATAACAGTTTTCACCTGCAGTGGGCGATGATCACCTGTGACTTGTAGTTTTATCTACAGCTAATTTAATTTGTCGACTTTTGTTTCTTCCACACATTTCTTTTTTATGTCTCACCTTCTCTCTTTACCAGCAGCCTCTCCTCCAGGCTTTAACCCCAATACCCTCAGCCATCACTACTTCCTGTCAAGCAGCCCCAGACTTGGCACCGGCCCGTACACATGGGTCACGACTAATCCAAATTCCAGCCGTTCTCAGTGAACTCCAATGAGCTCTGGTTTGTTTATTTGTCAGTTCATTTACAGTAGCTCCATGAGCCGCGAGGACCACCTAAAGATTAGAAAAACTAGAGCAGCACAAATATCATTTGTGTGTGTGAAAACAACAATGTGTGTCTTCACATCCTGCTGAGTCTGTTTATTTAACCAATAACAAAAAAAACACACACACACATACATAGGATTCCCACCTGCCCTGATTAGAATGAATCAGCTCTGGAAGAGTCCCTGCTATGCTCGCCACCCACAACATATTATAAAGACCCCAAATCAAAAACCCCCACTGCGCCAATGATGCTGTAGCGAGTCAAAGATGCTTACAGTTACCAGCTACTCCTGTTTTTCTGCTGAAACACTTATAAACTGAGCTGTAATGCCATCCTCTATATAAATAAATCTATATATAAGCATGCATGTGGTATTTTTGCACATGAAAACAAACAAGAAAAATAAGGAAATCCTTCTTTTAAGGTTGATCATTTCCTGTGTTGGATTAAAAAAAACTACATAGATAAAGCTTGAGCTAAAACTCAACACCACTGCAACATCTCACTTTTGCAGTATCAAAAGATAGTTCACACTTAATGATCACCTTCCTAACCAAACTTCCATTTGGTCTCCTGTCTCAGGCAATTAAATCACAATTACACCCCTGCTGTGGCTGTTTGTTAATGGACTGTAATGCATTCAGATGTATGAGCTCAGCAGAAAGCCTCTCTAATAGTTTTGGTGCACGATGGGGGAGCACTATTACAAGAATAAGGTAAAGGAAGTCAAAGTACTCCACATGCTCAATAATATTCTAACAAATACTTTCAGTTGCTTATTATAGAGTAAGATCTTGTTTACACAACATTTCCATGCAAAACCCCCAAATATTCCCTTCGTGTTTTAGAAAAGTTGCATTTACACAACAGGATGAAAATGCATGCCACTTTGCTTGCCAGGCCTGTAGTGGGTTGTTAAACTTTGCAACTGCACACCCCACATGTGCGCTACATTCTCATCAGACATGACCAATACACCTCCATACAAGCAGTTGTTATCTAGAGAAGCCTTTCTCAAACTGGGGGTCCCAAGATAAATAAAGGGTGTCGCCAGAAAAAAAAAAATAATAATTTTGAGATTTTATTAGGTTTGTCAAAATTAATATCTGGTCGCAAACAAAAACATATGTTATCTTGTGGTTCATGGCTCAGAAAATTTGGGAATCACAGATCTAGCTTATGTTATTTCTGCGTCTTCGCTGACAAAAAAAAATGTTGTACAAAAAACAGGTTTTGCTTTAAGAGGCAAAAATAACTTTAAAAGATTTACCAGTTTAAATGGAACACGGAGGTCCGCCGCTGTTGTGCTGCTCGTGAGTGTAAACAGGGCCCGAGTGCCCAAATGCAAGATAACATGATCAACATCATTGTCACCAAAAGATTCCAATTTGTGTTCACATGGATAGGATTCGCCTTGCTTTTGGGAAAGTTTAAATCTTACCGTATGCCTAAATTGTCTGTAAGAACTCTTAAATGTAGCAAAACCTTTAAGAAAGATGATCAACTCAAACGAGTTCAACATTACGTTGGCCCCCACCCTTTGCAGCTATAACAGCTTCAACTCTTCTGGTAAGGCGTTCCACAAGATTTAGGAGTGTGTTTTTAGGAAATTTGACCATTTCTTCAGAAGTGCATTTGTGAGGTAGAGATACAGATGCAGGAGGAGAAGGCCTGGCTCTCAGCCTCCGCCCTAAATTATCCCAAAGGTGATCTATTGGGATGAAGTCAAGACTGTGCAGGCCAATATAGTTCATCCACACAAAACTCGCTCATCCACGTCTTCATAAACCTTGCTTTAAGCACTGGTGTACATGTTGGAATAGGAAAGGGCCATTTCAAAACTGTTCCCAAAAAGTTGGAAGCATGGAATTGTCCAAAATCTCTTGGTATGCTGAAGCATTCAGAGTTCCTTTCACTTGAACTAAGGGGGATAAGCCCAGCTCCTGAAAAATAACCCCAAACAGGGCTCCAGGCTGCGACCAAATTGTCGCATTTTGCGACTGAAATGTGAGACAGTGTGAGTGAATTTTTCATCTGCTCGCACAATGGTGACCAATACGTTTGCCGGTCTTATTCTTGTAGTAGTTTATTTATTTTGTCGCTAACAAACTTCTGCTCCCCTCTTCCGCCCAGTAGTTCACAGTAATGCGCAAATTAGCTTCTGGATTTCCGACTCAAACTAGCTTCAATACAAGAAAAGGAGACAAACACCAATGAAGAAAAAGACAGCCAATGTGCATGTGAGTGGTGACGACCACTGTGACTAATTGGTTTATGTGTGAAAAGAGACGGTTCTTGGGGGATTTATTATTCCTCAGTGTTGCCAACTTAGCGACTTTGTCGCTATATTTAACGAGTTTTCAGACCCATCTAGCGACTTTTTTAAAAAAGTGACTAGCGACAAATCTAGAGACCTTTTCTGGTAGTATTTCAGATTTTTGGAGATTGATGTGAATGATTGTAGTTTACTCTTCCCAATGAGGAACGGAGGCTGCGCAAACCCCTCCCCTGTCCAGAAGCACTCATACGAGGCTTGGTCTTCTCAGAGCAGCACACAGCTCCCAGCTGTATTTAGAGCAGAGGGTGACAAGGGAGTGGATTTTCACTCCTGTCCTGTCCCACTCCCAAAGAAAAAGATCTCAGCCCGTCCCAATCCTGATAAAATTTAATCCTTATAATAATTTAGGCATACATTGAATCGAATTATACATTGAATTTGATTATTTCTAAATGTCATTCACTAAACATGTTTTACAAGCGGCATACATTGTGTTAACACTCGACTCATGAAGTTCCTTAATATGTCCACCTTTCCTACCACTTCCGCCAACCTAACAAACACATGTTTAGTTCTAACTGTGCATTGTTTTTTTTGGCCATATCAGTTTCTCCACGAATGTTTGCTAATTCCTTTTCTTATTTCAATTCCGGG
Organism: Rhadinocentrus ornatus; assembly: GCA_037177495.1. Classification (NCBI taxonomy): domain Eukaryota; kingdom Metazoa; phylum Chordata; class Actinopteri; order Atheriniformes; family Melanotaeniidae; genus Rhadinocentrus; species Rhadinocentrus ornatus. The sequence continues at coordinate 16,791,240 of JBAMHW010000027.1, forward strand.
GGGGGAAGCAGCGGCCTGAAAACAGTGTTGGCTTCTGGGTAGTGTAGTTCTTTCTTTTCTTTTTTTTTTACTTGGTTACAGTGTAAGATTATTGAGCGAAAACTACAAAATGGCGGCACCTGTCTTTTTTTTCTTTTTTTCTTTCTTTTAACTTCCGCTTGCGTCTGCTTCCGTTAACATTTTATCCTGTACCATCCCAATCAGGTGATTAATAGTAAAACCAAATCCCATTCCGTGGGATCCCACGGGAATCCCATGACTCATGGAATTCCTGAAAAAATGTCAGCCTCCAATTCAGAGTAGACGATATTCATGACCTTTTTCATGACCAGGCTGAAAATGAAACGTACAAAGCAGCTGCTGGATGATCCTATGCTGGCTTACCGTCAGAGTAATGTCTATTAATGAAAAGTGTGGACAAAAATATTTAAAAAGTTAAAAGTGTTAGGCATGTTCCAGACTCGTAATTAAAAAACAAAATACATAAAAAAAAAAATCAAGTAAAAAATCAAATTTTGACAGTTTTTATTTTATTTTATTTATTAATTAAACATTATTTAAACATTTTTAGGTTGTCTTTTTTTTTAATTTTTATTTTTTATTAATATTTGCCTTTCCCAAAACATCCCTCTTCATGGCAGCATCAATTACACCTATATGTACTAGGCTGATTATGATAATTAGTGGCTTCTAGCGACTTTTACGACAGCCAATAGCTACTTTTCTTACTGAGGAGTTGGCAACAGTGGCTGGAGTATCAGTCCCTGAAGCTGTTTATTGCCAGAAACTACATGGACAAGTCACACCATGCCCTATCGGGGATGGTGGTGACAAAGTTGCCATTCTGCTTAGACTACAAAGTAAATATCAAATCTGATTTGATTTGACAAGTTCTATGTCTACTTGTTTTCCATTTGTGTGGCCAGTAAGATGTTATTTTTTTTTATGTTATGTCAACTGCTGCACAAAAAAATGTGTATTATAAACATTGTAATTTCTGAATTTATTGTTCAAGTATTTATCACTAATACAGTGATAAATAATCCCAGTCCAGGCCAACATCTGACATCTGGACCACATCTGGCCCACCGGAAACATGCCATAATCCAAGCCAGGCTGGTTCACTTCTGGCCTACACAACACTTGCCAGTGCCATAACTGAGCCAAAAGTGGCCTGGATTCAGTTCAAACATGTCTGTTATCTGGGTTAGTGAATCTTATTGTCCCTCTTGGGACTTACTAGGCTAACAGCACCTTTACCAATTTTGTGCATGAGACACCTGTAGGATCTGTTAGCCCCAGATAAATTTAAGCACAATGCTCAAGAACCAGAATCTCTTTTTACTATATTTAAGTACTGGCATTTGATTATCCAGATAAACTGAAGATTACTCTGCATTTTCTTTTTTTTAGGTCACATATCTCTATTTTTTTTCCACAGTATTACTTAAAAAAATGAAGCAATTAATAGATGATTAACCTACTGATCCTTTATATTATGTATCATTGCAATGTCATGATGTTATTATTTCAAGAGTTTTCTCCATCAATGACCAAGATGCACATAAAATAAAAAAGACATAAACGTCTGGAATCAAACAGTGTGGAGATTAGAGGTGAGTCTATGAGGCAGAGTAGACTCTGCTTATCAGCTGCCTGCAGCCTTCTTGCTCTTCACCTATCAGTCATCTCCGAGGACTGCCACAGATTGAGGATGGATCACAGATGGAAGAAGACACAGCAACACTATAATTAGAAACCTTTTCAGAAACACTGACATGCAAGCTACCGCCCTGGAGAGCAGCCAGACTCTTGCTGAGCTCTTAGAGCGTCTTTCGCTTTAGCCTTCAAACTCGTGAAACTCTGTCTGCATTTCAAGGTGAAATAAGAAAAGCAGAGCACTTCTTTGTGTATTCGAGGAGATACCTCTGGTGTTGACATCAGGGAGGGAAAAAAGGCGCAAAAGCCACTGCAAGGATAAAAAAAAATCTATCAAGGCTCTTCTTTTAACAGAGGGACTCAAAAGAGTGAAGTAGCTTCTTTTATAAGCAGCAGTTCAAAAGAGACGAAAATGAATATGAGACGCTTGAATAAAGACGCCATTCAAATAGTTTCTGCTGTGTAATTATAATGGTAATACCTTATATGGTGTTAATTAAATAATGAAAATGGACATGTTAGAGATTTAGAGACACACAGATTGAGATTAGCACGTGCAGAAAAATGAACTTTTCATCTGCATGAAAAGTGAAATAAAGACTCACAGTCTTATAAAAGTGTGTTTGAGTACCTCCTAACTCAGGAATCCTACACAGCTGCCAGGATTCTCCCTGAAGTGCTCCACAGCCAAAAGCAATTAAAACATGACGTGGTTACGAATGACTCAGTCCCTGCGAGTTGGAGACCTGAAAAACTGAAACTCAATTAAACAAGGTGGAAGACTGTACCTCCACTTCCAGTCTGCAAATTTCCAGGGAAACTCCTGGGATTTTCCCCAACCATCTGGAAAATGTAGATCAGCTATAGCAAAACCAAACATTCTGCGTCATTTAATCTTGTGTTTTAAAATCACATGATTAGTAAAGAGTCTGCTGAGAAATCTTTGCTCCCTCTGGTTCAGTAGATGAAATTTTATACAAAGTTCTGACTTTATGTTACATAATTGCAATGTAATGAAGCCCCTAATGGTAAAATGGTGTTTTCTGAACACTTTGGATGCCTCAGTAATCTTAAGAAAACACTTTAATCTGAAAATACAGCTTGCAATGCCTGCAGAAAGTCAAAGTTGTCAGTACTGAGACAACTGGACAGTGTTACTGGACTGCTCATGTGGTGTCCTTCAGTGCTGTGCTGCTGGGTTAAGCTGAGCAAGTGAAATTTACTGCATTTACATTGCTACATTTATGGCAATTAAACTCGTCTAATTTTAAGCTGCTATCTCTCGCTTCCATTTGCAGCTGCCAGCATGTGACATTGCTTCGCGTTGCTTTAATGTCAGACATTGAAAGAAGTCCCTGAAGAGATCCCTTAATAGTTCCATTAAATAAAACTGCCTTTATGTGTTGTAACCTTATGTTTTTGGGTGAGAAGTTGTAGAATTTACTATATGGTAAAAACAACTTAAGCAAAAAGACTTTTGTGTTTTCCTTCAATGAATTTCACCCTTCGGCTTCATTATTGTAACAGCGTCTTTACAGGTAATTTACAGATTTTCTGCTGTATGATGATGTTTTAATGTCTTTGTAAAGCACTTGGAATTACCCTGTTGCTGAATTGTGCTATACAAATAAATGTGCTTTGCCTTTCCATTAAAAATAAAAAACAAACAAACCAGGTGTAGCTGTTATAATGCCCATTGTTGATTATTTCCATCCTGAAAGATACACTCCCACTTGGATAGAATATTAACTCATGTGCATGTCTTAAAGCCCCACAACTGATCTTGTATTTTCATACATTGGCTCCCCCTAACGATGGCTAATTCAGCATCTGTCCTGCATCCTGTCTCTCCTCTGAGCTCTCCCTAACCAGTTCAAGTCAGTCCGATATTGACTCTTGTCATACCTCTTGCTCTGTCCCTTTCTTTGTTTTTTCCTCTCTTCCTCTGATAATGTCCTCTTTGCTGAATTGGCCATGGTTTGTATGAAATGACCAGTGTGTTGATATCCAGTTAATGGAGTGTGAGATGATGCTTTATTAAATTCAAAATTCAATTCAGTTCCCAATCCTGCTTTAGACCTTGACTAGACACAGCCACCTCATTAGCACACACATGAGGGAAGTAAACATGTGGAAGAGTGAGAAAACAAATATGTGTACATTTGCAAAAGTGTAAATGTGGAAAAGTACTAGTAAATGCCTAAATAAATAAATGTTGAAATATAAAATAAACATGGAAAAATTAAATAATCGTGGAAGTTAAAACTAAAACGTAATGATAAGGTGGAATTAAACCTCTAATGGACCTACATAGAGCAGTCTGGTCTGAACAAATAATTTAGGCTTTCAAGAGGGTGGCAGTCTATGATCTGCTTCCAGTGGTTGCAATTAAGTAGAAGAAGCAGTTGTTCTTAACAAACATTAATGAAGAAAAAAAGGCTATCAGGATGGATATCCATAACAGAAAATTGTATTGTCAAATTAAATCAAACTTTATTTATAAAGTTTTTAACATGCTGAAGGCAACACAAAGTGCTTTACATGATTTAAAAAAAAAAAGCAATTCATGCAGTCTTCAAAATAAAACAAATCTTTACACATAATTGTAGTATTTTAAACAGCAAGTTTGTGCACACATGCCTCACAGTCAGATAACATCTTTAGAAAACAATTGAATCTTTGAAATCAGCTGGTGAAACTTCCTATAGCTATCACCAAGTTGCTTTTCCTCATTAACACTTCCTCTTGGCAAGTAATTGTCCAATTACAGCTTAGCAACTGTAACCAGGCCCAAAGCCATAAACCCAAGCAGAACCATGAAGATGCCACCTGCTCAAACATAATTAGCAATTCCAACTATGTCCAACTGATGTAACCTGCTTTGTCTCATAAGCGAAGAAAAGAAAACAGACTTTTAACATAATGTTGTAAATTTAACAATCAAATGTGCATGTTTCTCATTTTAATACAAATGGAAAAAAGCTAGGGATATTTCTGACCTGCTTCAGGAGTTATAAATGAGCCCTGATTAACTCACGAATTACTGACTGTATCTGCTGCACCACTAGTCATTGTTTGCTCAAATTAGACAGAAATTAGATGCTGCTTTTGTCTCCTGAGATGGTTTAAAAGTCCTCTAGGTTTGAGAAATGCAATATATCGCTGCCTCTTCTTGTATCATTGTAACACCAAAACCAGACCGAGAATTCAACCTTGGGAAATCATGTTCTTAAAAGATCGATTCACTGGGTTCTGTTTATTTGCTTTTATATAAAAACAAGCCAAAGTTTTGACTCCAATTATCCTCTTTTTTTTTTTGCATTAAATGTGCCAATGATAATTTCTCCCAGTTACTACAGTGATATATGCAGTGAATTTTAAAAAGGAGAAAAACCACAAGGAATCAGCATTTCTTTCACACGAACACACAAAGCACACCTAAAAGCTACCTTAGCGTTATTAATAATTAATCAAAGGATACCATGTCCCCAGGCAGTCGTCCATGTTGCCTTAGCAATGATCCATGTAAGCATCATGTACATGAGGAGCACTGATTCATGACCTTGAGGATTCAATAAGAAATTTAACTCATATTATAATCTACACGTTGTTGCAGACCATTTCAAAACAATGTTTTAATTAATGTTTACATTTTAGCTTTAGTCCAGTCCATGTTCACACTACTCTTTTAATACACTGGTTGCACCTTACAGAGTGAACAAATGCCTTCCTTTACCCAGAAAGGAACTTCACACATGGTAAATGGAGGAAGATCAGCCCTGTATCAATGTGCGCGCACATGTCAATGACATGAGACAAAAAAAATCTGAAGACAGGAAAATAAATGAGGTAAACTTTGCTAACAGGCCAGTTCAATAAAATTTATTACAGTCCTTCCTGATTTGTTTTCTTGCTTTTATTTAGCTTTTTATATAATTTGTGAATAAATTCAGGCATTATGGGGTTAATAAAGTGAACGGTAAAATTCTAAAACCCAGGATTAAGCTATGTAATCTTAACATGTGGCAAAAGCCCACTTGTTACTTGTTTTTAGCCACACTATAGGCAAGCCAAGCTTGTGTATCGCACATTTCATGTACAAGACTATTCAAATTGCTTTACATACACATTAAAAGTAAAAACGAAAAAGCATTCAAACAAAATCATATTAAGACATTGAAAAATTATGACAGAATCATAACAAGATCATGAAAATAATTCAATAAAAACTATGAAAAGCAATAAACAGAGCACGAGAAAAAGAAATGTTTTTAACCTGGATTTAAAAATGTCTATATTTGGTGAAAGTTTAATCTCCACTCCATTTGTTTGCAGTATATCAGCTAAATGCTGCTTCTCCATGTTTAATCTGGTCTCTGCTCTGGACCCTGGTCTGGACTCTGGTCTGGACTCTGGTCTGGACTCTGGTCTGTACTAGTTGACCAGAGTCGTTGGATCTAAGAGCTTTGCTAGGTTTATATTCTCTGAACATATCACATGCATTCTGGGTTTTGTAGACCATAAATAGAGTTTTAAAATGTTTTCTATGACTGACTGGAAACTAGTGTAAAGATGTTAAACTGGTGTGATGTGTTCAGATCTCTTCGTCTGGGTAAAACTAGCAGCAGCATCTGGATGATCTTTTTAGGAAGTCCTGTTTAAGACCATTACAGCAATCCAGCATACTGGAGTTAAATGCATAGATGAGTTTCTCCTGGTCTTTCTGGGAGACTAAACTTTTAATTCTGTTGATGTTTTTACGCACTTTTTATGACTGTTTTAAAGCTATTTGAGTGCCTTATGGTTATTGTAAAGGGCTATGCAAATAAAATTTGATTGATTAGTATTATTTTGAAGCATCGTGAGTTAAATATAGAAAACTGAACACATTTAAAAAATCAATACAAATGCTTCCTCTTATCAAATCACTCTCGTATATTAGATGACAGCGGTTTGACCACATCCTGCATGGCTTAATGTCAATCTAGCATTTAATCAATATTTATTCATGTGGGAGAAGGAATAATGTTATTTATCTAATACCAAGACCACATACTGTGGTAAAGATAAAACATGTTATTTTATTAGATTAGGCTCAGATAAATACTAATTATATTACAACTTAACTGTAGAACAATCTTTAAGGACCTCTTCTTTACTTTTATGTGTTGAGGTGGTTTTTAGCTCTTTGAGTGCAAATGTTAATGAATGCTATGAGATGTAAATGCAAGTGCTCATCTCTTCTCAGACCCTGAACAGCTGGACCACTCTCCATGTCCTCTTCCTCTTCTCTACTTACGTCTTACTTCCCAGCTGGGTCTGATACCAGAAGAGTTCAAAAGAGAAGCAGAGGAAAAGGAAGAAGAAAGGAAATACGAGAGATTCGGGGAGCAGGAGGAGGTTGTGCTGTCTAAACATCCTGGTGGCCGACTTCCTTCTAAAATGCAGTCAGTGACATCTGCCTTACAATCTCAGGTTTCCTGACATGAATGCACTCAGGGATGGGCTTAAATACTTTCCATCATGGAGGCTTTATTTTAGCACAAAATGCCTGGGTTAATATAATTAATAAATGTGTAAACCTGCTTTAAACACTGCTTGTTTATGTCAGACACAAACAGAAATGTTAATTAGCATTTAGCGTTTTTCTGTCTGCTTTCCTTAATACACGAATTATATCCAGAATGCCACCTTTCAATTTTTTCCAATATATTACTACTGTTTAGTGACTTTGAGGTTATCAGATTTAATGCGGTTCTATTTTTTTTTTACTATTTTACTGTTTGAGACATTAATAAGACAACCACCACATTACATAACACTTTAATATGGCCCTTCTCTACCCACTGCTGCTGCATAAGTAAGACGGATCCTCGTCGGCTTGGCTGCTTTGATCTCGGTCCAGGTTTGACAAGTTACGTTATTATCTCTGTGTTTTCCACCGGTTTCCACACGCTGTGAAAGCCAGGGGATGGCAGCGGCAGTCTATCCAGAGGCTTCTGACAAGCAAAGTCGCCGTCAAGATGGTCCTTTCAACTGATTCCATGAGTGGCGTCAGGAAAGTTGCTGGCATGTTGGAAAAGTGTGGTTTAGTAGAGTTGAATAAGCAATACGGTGCACTCGGTGACAGACTATAATCTGTTAATACATAGCAGGTCTCATGTTTAAGTTTTTTGGGGGACTTTTATTCATTTGTTAACATATTTTTTTAAACCCCTCAAGTGTCAGCAAGTTCTATGAAAAGATCAAACACTCAATATTCATAAATATAATTATTCTGAATTTAATTTAGATTCAGCATTGAACAAATTTGTTGTATAAGCAATGGATGTTATTGACTCATCCCAAGGTGTTTCCAGAATAATCCAGGTTTGGTTGATGATGCACTCAAACGCAGTGTTTGCTGGAAACTGTTTTAACTCGTTGAATGATAAACTCTATATGAACCTCTTTAAACCAACAGATGGTGCCAAACTAAGGACAAAATGGCCATTTTGTAGACATCGCCTGAACTGTTTGTACTAGGACCTCTTACTTTGCTCTGCTTCAGTTTATCAGATTTAAGCTTTGCAGGGATAATGTTCACATATTGTACGATAATCTTATAGAGGTTTAAAGCTACAGCTGCATTATGTTCATTTAATTTTTTTCTTTAGGCAAGCCTGAAACCTTTTCCATTCATGCTGTGTGCCATCTTCATTTATTCTTCATCAGTAACACATGTACTGGTATTTACACATCTCACAAGTGTTCCCTTCACTATGATTTCAAAAGTAATATAATAGACCTTGTGGTTGCATAGATATACTCATTTAATTTTGATTATGACATTTTTTAACCAGAGGCTAGGCCTGAACGAGGTGGAAAAAAATGTAATTGCAATTTTTCTGACCAACATTGCAATATTTTAAATTCCAGCTCCTGTTCAGTGGTCATGCATGATGGAGATGGAGGATTACATGAGATCGCATCTAAATATGAACTGCTTTATATTATAACAAGGACTGAAGTTGAGATATGAACAACTTCACTTACCAATTTCTTTATCTATCTAAAAATCAGACAGATATATAATTTTTTTTAACTCTCTCATGGAGTTGGAGATGGAAACTTTTGTGTTATGCTGAAAACTTCATGTCCATCACGAAGACTTATCTGAACAAGATTAATCTATCGTCATCGTAGTAATGTCTGACTCGTATTACGACTTAAAATAGACCCAATATCCTTTGTAGGTTTTAATGACGTCGACACGTTACCTGAGATCTGAAATTTAAGAAGATTTAGAGCAACTTCACTCAGTAAAACCATCTTTATTAATTTCATCAGGACATTTGGACTGAACGTTTCAGTCATTTATGGAAAATTAGTTCACAATGAGGTTTAAAGATGTCATTTCACAGTGTCACATGATAAGCATAAGAAAGACGACAGGAATTACGTCTAATGTGAGTGGATTTGTAAAACCGTGAACCTCAAGGTTTGAAACCGTTCCCAGGCGTCGTGTCACGTGAAAATCACAATGGGATTTGCTAATTGCAGCAATTAATATTTAAAAATATTTATTGTTAAGCTCTAGCAGAGGCTTAAAAAGTAGTCGAACAGCTCAAAGAGTAATTGTAGGGACCCAGTTTGTAGACCACATAACTTCCCGTGCATGTACATAACTTATTTTATGTCATCATAAAATGATACTCAGAGAGGCAGGACTACTGCAGCATCTAAACACATCCAGTCAATAAACTGTCATTTGACATAGAATGATTGTATCCTGGCCATTGTTATTGTGTGCAAAGAGGTAATTCAGATGGATTCAGCAGTTATAAATTAAACAAATTAAAGTGATTTAACGTGTTTGTTATCGTTTTAGACCGCTGACCAGTAGTGCAGGGACTCTTAGTTAGCATAATAAGTCGTATCTTCTGTTCTCATGAACATGAAAGAAAATCAATAACAATATCACACATGGTTTTCTTTATATATGCTTACTTCACACTCCTGCCACACAAAACATTAAAAAATGCATTTATTCCAGCTCAACTGACCATGCAGAATACTGAGTTCACATCTTTCTCCTGGAGCTCTTTGGATAAATTTGTTGGGTCCAAATTTAATTTTAGTTTACTTTTAATCAATAATAAACAAGATTTTAACTTAATGTCCAAAAATAGATTTTTTAATTAACTGGTTTAAAACTATTTTAGACACCCTTGTTAAATTAAAACAAGCATGGCAAATGATGGAAAAAATTTGCCTATTTCATGCTAGCAGCTGTTTAGCTAGCTTTTATGCTCTGGTTAAATTAGCTTTAAGTAGGAATTTTTCCTTAAACTCTTAAACATAAATTTTAAAGAAAACCCTTTTATTATAAAACATTTGGCTTTTTCTTTTAAGTTTTTTTTTCTTTTTTGAAGTTTTTATTAAATTTGTCCAGTTTAACCTGATATTAGTAAAACAAAAAACGCATGAAAACAAGCATGTTTTATGCTAGCAGCTGTTTAACAGTTTCTAATTGTTCATGTACATTTGAAAGAAAACACTTAAGGTTAAGCAGGATTATTTTTCATGTAGTGCCTTTTCACAGAAGTTAATGGATTATGGTTTCTTAGTTAATCTAACATAATCCTAATTAAAATATTTTTTCTATTTTAAGGGTAAAGGCAGGGTTAATTAATGTTTTTTTGCAGTAAAATTTACAAAAACTGGATTTAATAATCTTTATCGCTATGTCAAAACAAAAAAAGGAAACACTGCAACTTGCAACTTTATTTATAATGCACATTAAAAACAACAAAGCTGACCAAAGTACTGCAACGAGCTAAATAGCAGCATATAAAGTACCTTAAAATTTTAAAATGGACTTACATATAATACTTAAAATCAACTGAAATTAGATGAAAATGTCAACATATCATGCTGCCCCAAAGGCCACGGTGAACACAGGGAAGAATATACAGCAGAGACAATTCCTGCCATGAACTGAGCTCATGTAAAAGTCCAGTTTGTTGTTCACCAAGTTGCATATCTACGGAAGAGGATTAGGGCCACTGAAGAAAACAAAAAATTGAATTCTGACTTTAATCTCAGAATTCTGACTTTAATCTCGGAATTCTGAGAAAAAAGTCAGAATTCTGAGATTAAAGTCAAATTTCTGAGATTAAAGTCAAAATTCAATTTTTTGTTTTCTTCAGTGGCCCTAATCCTCTTCCGTACATATCATTCAGAGCTTTATAGTTCACAAAGAAATAAATAAAGTTAAGGGTAGATTTTACTTTTTAGATCATTTTAAAATATTGTATTGAATTGACAAAATAATGAATTACCATGACCAATTAAATACTAAGGCTGAATCCCATTTCTACCCCTTAGCCCTATTCCTCTGTTTTGTGTGTTCACGTTAAGGAAAGGGTTATCTTGATTCTCTTCTGGGTGAAGGGGCAGAGCTAAGGGTGAGGGTCACACAACCCTCCAAACAAAGAGAGCCCAGGACCGCACTTCAAACAAAGGTATATTAATTTTCCCGACAGACAGATAGGCAGACAGATACATCAGCAAAGATGGCAACAGAAGGAAGGCAGGACATCCATAATTTTATGTTCAGCATCAATAAGGATGTCAAGTATTTTAAAATTGTCTTTCATCTTGTGGCCATTTATTTACAGCCCAGTTCATAATTGGGATGTTGTCCAAATCACTAACATATTGCTAACTGCTAATCAATAACATTTATCATTAGCTAGTTTGCTAATGTCGAAAATGTTTGTCAGCAAAACCCTCTGAGTGTTTTATAACATTATAACAAAATGAAAAAATCTGCCCACGGCCCAGTCAACTGAAACAGCTGTAGACACCATCTTTATTTGTTGTCATCAGTTTGTTTAAATTCAGTTGTCATAGATACTTGTCGGTCCATCTGATGTAGCAACTAGCATCAACTTCTGACAACGTATAATGGTAAAGTAGTGGTCTCTCTTTACCTAGGGGAATGTTTTCCCCACTACCCCCTCACCACTTTGCTTTAAAGGACGTGGGTTAGGGAAAAGCGGCTGGTTAGCTCAATTGGTAGAGCGTCAGTCTCCCATGTGGGAGACCAGCGTTCGAATCCCCCCCAGGGGAGGAACATTAACACCTTCCAGTTGGGTCCTTAGGCAAGAGCCTTAACGCTACTGCCTTGTAAGTTGCTTTGGATAAAAGCGACAGCTTAATGACTGTAATGGAATGAATGAATAAAAGCAAAGGGTAGGGGTAAAAAAGAGAAATGGGATTGGGCCTCAAGGTTTTGAGGCTTATAGAAGTTAATTTATACGTTGCACTTATTATGAAAGGTAATGTTGCTGATCTTTTTTTTATTTAAATTTACCCTCTTATTTTTACATTTTCCCAATGGTAACTGGCGCTGTTCAAGCTTTCGCTTCTGCCGGCACCCATTCAGTTTTCCACATTTTTCTTTGTTTCTTTTTTGTTTTATTTGCTTTTATTGTACTGAATAAAGAATAAAGATTTACTTTTTTTCAGATTTTCTAATGACTTCTTTTCCTTCACACAGTCATGCTTCAGGATGCTCTGAAGTAACATTTTTAGGCAGTAAAGCTTTTAAATCTACATATTCTGCACACATCATTTTTCATGTGCTGAACAGGGTTAAAACTGGCCTCTAAATAATTTCTGCAGCTCTGACTTTAAGCCTAAATAAAGCCCAAATAACCCAAATATGTCATACTTTTTTATATTCTCATTTTGTGTGCAGCCACTTGCTCCACACAGGATGCATTGCAGTGATGCTTTTTAAGTTGAATCATGTTGTGTAAAGCAACAAATGCTCATAATAAGGATTTGGAGAAAGCATCCTACACAGCAGAAACAGCTTGACTAATTTAAAGCCTGAAATCCTGAACACAAGTGACTCAGTGGCATAAAGCACATAAATGAGAGCGAGTTGTTGTGACTTTACTTTTACGAGTCTGAGACCATTTTTCCACACTGGTTGAGACCCAAAAATGTCACATCTGTGATGTGTTTTAGAGACGACTTATCTTTTTGAATTCTGAGGCTGCAGACTTCAGTAGCTGGGCATTTTTCCCTCCTCTGCTATAGATTTGCTTGTCAGGTTGTGTAAACATGACGTCCTCCTTGCCTCGACACAAGTGCACACAGTCATTACGCACTGTGTGCACGTGGAGGCAAACATATACACACTTTGCCCTCTGGTTATCACAGACAATGTCACTGGAAGGACCTCAGGCATTGCTGTTTGTTTGTATGTGTGTGCATGTGTGTGTGTGTGTGTGTGTGCTCGGGCATGTGAGAAAATGAATTTTTCTTCATGTTAAAGCCAGATGACTGTAAAAAATGTTTTTCCCACAAACCCAATAAATCAAATCAAATCAAATCAAGTTTATTTGTATAGCCCTATATCACAACAAAGTTGTCTCAGAGGACTTTAC
>JBAMHW010000027.1:16805859-16818416 GCA_037177495.1 Rhadinocentrus ornatus
TGTCATCACTGATGATGTGTCCAGGGGCACCATAAGGTGTATCTAAGAACACCACCTCAGATAAAACAGGAGAAGCTGCTTCACACAGCTGGAATGCTGTCTTGTATTAACATAATGTTATACAATTCAATGTGCAATACACTGTGTAATGCTTCTTACTTTTTCTTTCTTTTTGTCCATAAAACAGGGAAGGGCATGTCCAACCCATCAACTCTCCAACTTCTGCCTTTGTCAGCTCTGCAAACTCTCATATACCAAACTTGCATTCTTTCCCAAAGTTTCACTGGGTGAGGTCGGGCTTATATAAACACCTTCCTGCCATATTTGACTGTTTTTTTCAAGTCTGACAAAGCAACCTCAAAACCACTGAAATTAGGCATTTCAAATAACTCACAGCTTTCCACAGAAATTGATTCTGTCTGTGGAAGCAGCTCCTGGGAAATGCCTGCACACATAGGGGGCACACCCAAGCCTTCTCTAATGAAAGGAGGCCCCAGTGCAAATGTTTTACATGTATTTTGTGACCCATAGAAAACTACGCAACATATTCATAATAAATGTTCTTCTTTGGCTTTTAATACAAAAAACTACTGCTGGTTTTGGTTTTTAGTATAATTATGTTCTATTAAACTTAATATAGTTTTTGTTTAATTTTGCTCATGCTGCTGCTGTCAATAAAATACATTTCCTCTTATAACGTATAACACTGCAGAAAAAACCCCAACACGTCTAAATGTGAACATGTTTTCTGTGCTAAGGGATCCAATATTTCAAACACTGTTAACACCAGATAAATGTTGCAAATCTTGATGCAGTGCAACATCAGGACAGCTTGTTGAGGGATTGTTAAAGATTAGCTTCCCAAGGGGGGGTTGTTTTTTGATCAGTTCAATAAATGCAGGAAAGCTTAAAATTTAAATGTAAAAATGATGATTTGAAACTTTTAACCAAACATGCTTGCAGATAGGATGAAAGAAAAATGAAAACACAAAACATACAACAAAAGAAAGTGTGACATTGTGCTATTCTTTGTCATTTATAACAGTAAATGAAAGAACGAGATCTTGGGTGTTTGCAGTCAGCTGGGTTCCAGCTGCAGTCCCTTCATGATAAAAGCAACCAGACTGATGCTTCAGGCTCTTTGTGGTTCTCTATTGCTTTGTATGTTTTGCTCTGTAGTTTCAGGCAGTAAAAAGGGAAATCAGTTTTCTCTTCCAGACAGAGAATAGTGGTTTAACTAAAGCAAAGCTGCATATCTTTCATATGCAGAGTTGTCAGAGTTGCTCATTTTCCGGAAGACAAACGAACGAGGATTAAGTCGGAAAGAGGGTTTGACCCACTTTGTGTGCTGAATGTGTGTGTCAGGCATCAGTGTCTTTCCAGATGCTAAAGTAAAAGATGTTTTCCAGTGAAACTGAGCTGGCAGATTGGCTGAGTCACTGATGGAGCTGAATCTTACAGATTAACATGTTTGATGGCTTTCACCTCCAGAGATTTGGCATCTGGAACTGTGAAGAAAAAAAGTCTTAGCCTCCCAAGCAAAGAAGACATTTAAATAGTTTTTCTCTGATTAAAGGTTAGTTTTGTGGAAATCTTGTTTTCTCTACAGGCTGCAATACAATCTGGTGGTTTTTAACCTCCTGCTGAGCAGCAAGATCATAACTGGTCTCTTACAAGCAGGTCGTTTACTAACCTGGAGCACAGAAGAGGAAATATGGAGAGCGGAGTGGCTTCCATTGTTTCCTGCTATGGATAGGCTTCACTAACCTGCAAACTTCAGAAAAAAAAATTCATCTAGTTTTTAATTGCAGACAATTAACCTTGAATATCACTTGCATTTATCCGAGATTTATATATAGGAGTATCCATTAAAGGTACACACAACTTTTGAAGTTATTTATCTTCAGGTGGAGGCTTTTTAACTCTCCTCAGAGAGGTATTTTAGCCACTATTGTCCAAGTTATTGGAACAGCCTTCCTGATCACCTGAGGGCAGCAGAGAGTCTGAACTGAAAACATACTTTTAATCTGGCTTTGATTTAATTTAATTCATTCATTTCTTTTGACTCTTAAGTGATTTTTGCTGTTTCTTATTCAGTATTGTTTATTTTGCTTTTTTTTTTTTAACTTGCTGTTTTAGATGATTGATTGTTTTACTCTGATTTTATTCATTTTCTTTATATAATTTATTCAGAAACCTATTTCTTTTATTTTTTAATTATTCCTTGAACTTACTTTCATTGTTGGTTTTTGATGTTTTTATTTGTGTAGGATCATGGTTTGTTGTGTGTGAGCTTGGTTGAATTTACATAACTTTGTTTTGTTTTTCTACAGCACTTGGAGCTGTACAGCGTGTGAAACATGCCATATAAATAAGGATTGATTGATTTATTAAATGATTTGGGAGTGAATTAAACTCAAATCAAGAGCTTTGGAGCTTTAAAAACTTGCACATAAAACAGCCTGCATTCTATAATGTTTATATTTCAACAGCTAGGATTTAATTGCGATATTTTATCTACATATCAATATTTATTACCTCTAATATTGTGATCACCCTTAATAAAAATATATACTGTGACACCCTTAGTCCCTTGAAATGCACGATTTAGAATTTCAGGCCATTGAAAATTTTAAAGCTGGAATTCACAGAGCTCCTGAGAGCAAGCCGTTCTTTCACAAAGTAATCTGCATGGCATGGTGCTTGATTTTATCCACCTGTGGCCATGGAAGTGACTGTAACACCCGAATTTAAAGAATTGGATGGTTGCATGAAAACTTTTTGCAATAAAGTGAATAAAGTACTTTTTCTTTTTCTGCTGTTTCATCAGAAACTTCAGTCCAATTAGTATTTCAGCTGTTTTCTTAGATGAAAACTGTAGAATATAGGACAATATTAAGAAAAATAACAACAAAAGGCACATTAGCTTACTGATTTTACTTCTGTCATATTATTTTTCGGGGATTTTAATATATAAACAGCCACTAAAGACACAATCTTACTTGATTTAATCATTTATGCTTTTATCTCCCAGCGCTTGATTGTAAGCATGTCTGACTGTGACTCTGTAGGTAAAGCAGTTTGTATTTCAATTTATTTAATCTTGTGATGATGCAGATACCAGCTGCAACAGTGATAAACCAGTAACTTCTATCATTTGCTCACTGCACACCACCATTCTTGCATATAAAAAGAGGTCTTTCAGACATTATCATGTTGCATGGTGGTAGATTTAATGTTAATATGTGAAGCAACAGGATCAGATTTGCACACACTCACTGGCCCCTTCATTAGATCCACCTTTTTCCTTCAGAACTGCCTAATGTCTGTCTTGGTGTCATAGATTCAACAAGGTGGTGGAAACTATCCTCAGAGATTTTGTTCTCTATTGACATGACATCACATAGTTGCTGCAGGTTCGTCGGCTGCATCCATGATAAGAATCTCCCGTTCCACCACATCCCAAAGCTGCTCTTCTGGATTGAGATCTGGTGGCTATGGAGGCCATTGGAGACCAGTGAACTCATGAATCATGGTGCATTATCCTGCCAGCACAACAGTCAACATTAAGCTATAGCACAATTTCTGGCTTAATATTATTGCTATGCAATCAGCTGATCCATGCACACAGTTTGTTTTAAATGCACTGTTCTAGCGTGGGATTTCGCAAGTTGTTTTAGTGCATATGATAGTCTGGTTCAAAATAGTTTTTAAAGTGACAGTACAATATTTAAATTTTTTCCCCATCTGGCAACACTGGAATTACACCTTAGCTGCACATAACCAAGAGGAAATGAATTGGCTTAAAAGAAAAAGAGAAAATCTTCATATTGTCAATGTGCTTCATCCTCCAACATGACAAAACCTCTGCATCTACAAAAAGGTCAACATGAATAAATGCGTTAATTTGGTTCCCACCTGATATTGTTAAAATACATTTCTGAAATAAATCCCATCAATAATACAAATAACCAAAAAATGATAAACAATAACAGATTAAAAGTAGCAGAGGTGAAACTTTTACCAGGGTTGTCACTCAGCTGTCAACATCGATCAACAGGTCAAAGCACACACTGATGCGGCTCTGATCCGCCACTGTCATGTGTGAATTACAATGAAGTCTATATTTTAACTGGTAAAACACAACTTAACGCCTTTTACTTGGGCCTTTTCATATTGTCAAATGAGACAGAATCCTTAGAAAAATTAACCCAATGATACGTTTCTGTCTCGTTGGATAAAGCAACTAAAAATAGGTGACTTTTGCATAAACGCAACAAGACTAAATGCTTTTGCTCATGCAGGAACATTGCAACCATCCGCCTGGGAGCTTTTTGAACCCAACCTTTAGAAAAATGAGTGGCCACCATCCTGTGACCCATAAAATGATGAGTGGGTAGTTGCAGAGGCGCCAGATTTGGGCAGGTGTTACTGTAGCTGTTTTATTTCCCCCTTTAGCAGGTGGTCAAAGGCAGAATCATGTCAGGCCACAGTGGGAGACAGTGGTGTTGATGAGAGTGGACAGGGCATCACTGCCGAGCACAGTGGTCTCCACAGCCTGCTGTCACATCTTGTGACACTCAGTGAATGCTGCAAAGCAAAGATGTCTGAAAATATTTTCAATACAGCATGTGAAGTGGTTTTTCAATCTGAAATACAACCCAGAGTCGATTTTATGCAATAAATTCACAATTTGAAGATTTGATTGAAGTTGTTGTGGCTTAGGTGTGCAGAAAAAAGATGCCCACAAAGCAGAAAAGCTTTAACGCCAAGTCTTACAGTGTTTTATTTATTCATTCTTTTTCCACATGTGCATTTGTGCACATAATAGCATTGAATATTTAACACAGCTGCAACTCAAACCTAAAACAAAGCTTTCAATTTAACATGCCTCCTTCGATTTTTGTATTTATGGATAAGAAAATTGCACAGTTCCCTCGAGCATTGATTGCTTTCTTGGTTTCCAACTGATTTAATGGAATATGAGCTGTGTTTCCCTCCCTCATAGCCTCCTTTGTTTCCTCCCCCTTTAAGGAAAGTGTCACAGGGAGCCACAGATTAAATGAGCAGTGGCATGTTCCCCCAGGAAGCTGAAAATGATATCTCACTGAGCCATTCTGCAGACTATATAAAATTGATGGTGCCAATTTATGTATATAAATTAATTTCATCAGTTTAGATTGAATTTGGGGCATGATTGCACAGCAAGACCTCAGAGTAACCTAATTTGCAATAATGATATTGCTTTCTAAATTAATTTATATGAGATTGTGGATTTTTTTTTCATAGGAAATAGACATTTTGAATATAAAATAACTGCTTTGTGAACTTTATCCTTGTCGTCGTGCACGGGAAGAATGATAAAGAAGCCTGAGGGTGTCAGTGTAGCACTGCCAATCAGACTGAGCTCAGTCCCAGAATGACAAACAAGCAGCTGACGTTTAAAATGTGGAGAGTGGCTATACTTCATTAGACGTTTTACTGTCGTCATGTCTCTGTGGGACTGTGTCATGTTCACATGTTTTAATCATATGGCTATCTCTGGTAGCTGCCGCCACTAATCAAGGAGTCATAGCTTCATGTCTCTGTTGCCTGCAGCTATTTGGGGTGCAGTAATGTGAGGAGGAGGATGAGGAGCATCTTGCATCGTTAATGGTGGTCTGACCAGGGCCGGATTAAAAGTGCAGGGGCGCCTGGGCACCGAGTGTCCAGAGGGGCCCCCCTACCCACAGCAATATTGTGAATATTGTCCATGACACAATGTAAAACTACATTTCTAACATTTCTCAGTGGTGACAATAGCAACACACTACACATTGAGGTGTAACTCACTGGCTTATTTGAATTTGTTTCACATCCATCAAGGCGGTCTACATTTCAGATTTTTCCATTACGCAATCTCAAACACACAGTCACATCTATTAATGTTTCATTCCTGTGTCTGTCCTCCTCACCTGTCTCTCAGTGCATTTCACTTGGAATTTTTTTCTAACTTGAATCCATATGAATTTAGACATTTGATTAGATTATAAATTCTCTAATTGCATGTTTTACTTTTCTTTGACAATTAAAAAAAAGAGGATTTTTTTAGAAAGTCTATTACAACCATATTATTATTTATTATTATTATTATTTATTATTATTATTATTAATAATAATAAGGTTACCATGGTTTCACACCCCACCAATCAAATAATTCTATTAAGGTTAAAATTTGTATCGATGTCCTTCTTATTGTCATGTTTCACCACCTTAGTTCTTGTGTGTTGGGTTTTGATCTGTTCCTTGGTTTGTCATGTTTTGATCTGGGTTTATAGTTTGGTGTTTTCAGGGTTTATGTCTGGTGATCATGGTTTATTTTTAAAAAACTCAGGACAGGAATGACCCAAACACACATACTCAGGCATACACAACGCACAAGGATCTGACACTGAAACCTAGGGACATATATTCACAGGGAAACTAATTGGGAACAGGTGAAGTCAATCTAAATCAAACCAGGTGAACTAATGGGCCAGGGACAGAAAACACAGCACATAAAAGGGAAAACTTAAACATGACAAAACCCAGTACTATAAACCAAAACTCTAAACCATGATCACCAGACATAAACCCTGAAAACACCAAACTATAAACCCAGATCAAAACATAAAAAACCAAGGAACAGATCAAAACCCAACACACAAGAACTAAGGTGGTGAAACATGACAATAAGAAGCACATCGATACAATTTTTAACCTTATTTAACCTGACTTGAGTTTCTTTAAACAAATCCAAGATCCCTCGTCCACCTGCCTCTTGCCTCATAGTCCTGCATTTGGTTCCTTTTGTCCTCATCTCCTACCATTGATCATGACCCTTTCAGCCACTAATAGAACTTGTTAATACCTTGTTACTTCCTATTTAAGTATTTCAGGCTCATTGTGGAAGATTAATAGTGTTCAAGTGAAGATAATGACAATGGCATCACTATGAAATTACACTTCTTTTTGTTTTAACAGGGCAGTATTCACATAAACACTGTAAGTGAATAACTAAAGGATGGTAATGTTATTTAAACAACTCTTTTGCTCAATTTCAAGAATTATTTTCGGGTAATTCCCATAAAAGCAACTATCATGTTGTTAGTGAATTAGTTGTAAATGTTAGTTTATGTGAGGCAAATTTTCAACCAGCTGAGACAAAATAATCTCCACATGAGGCAGGAACAGGGGTCAGGATCAAACCATACAAACCACCCAATGACTTTGGATACATATCTTCCCCTTCATTAATCAACGTGACTCTTTTTGGAGCTCAGATGGTGCAGCTAGCATCACAGCTGTAAAAGGTTCAACATGCCAAGGAAACTACAAAGATGTTCGAATTTAATGAGGTTTCTTTGATTTTATTATACAACCAATATTCATTAAACACTAAGATGTTAAAGTTAACTTCACATGAACATTAGTTTATTTACGCTTATGTCTTAATGTGAGCATAAATGTATATTTTTATTTTATTTAATAATTGGATTATTTTATTTGTGTAAGTGGGAGATAAGATTTTCTTCTTTGTGCTTCTTTTCATTATGTTTGTGTTTTGATTTTGTTTTGTAAATTAAATG
Organism: Rhadinocentrus ornatus; assembly: GCA_037177495.1. NCBI lineage: Eukaryota > Metazoa > Chordata > Actinopteri > Atheriniformes > Melanotaeniidae > Rhadinocentrus > Rhadinocentrus ornatus. Next base: position 16,813,467 of record JBAMHW010000027.1, read on the forward strand.
CTTTAAATAATAATAATAATAAAAGTGCTCTTTATCACTAACATTGAAAATAAACCAGCTTTTGTTGTTATCAGCTCACAGCAGGGGCGGATCTAGAACTTTTTTGATGGAAGGGGCCATGCAAGAGCAAAAAAAAAAAAAAAAAAAAGGTGGCACATGGAAATGAGATCCTAGAAATAAATTATATCTTAAACAACTGATATTACAGCTGAAGTGGTCATCTAAGGATAAAAGTCAAGTAAAAATAGCAAATTATATTATTTAATCAACAATTAATTAATTAGGATTATCCTAATTATGCAATATATATGATATATAATTATGCTATAAAAGGGATGCATTATAATCTATGTATGTAGAACAAAATATATAAACATAAGAATGTTAACTTGCACTTACACATTTGAAGTTTATCCAGGTAGTGGTCAGTCACTAAATGTAAGACGCATTATTCATTTGTTCAATGTTTGCTATTAAGTTAATTGGAAAAGGAGCCCCCATCTTGTGAAGGGAATCCCAAATATTTTATATCAGTGCTGGTTTTGTTTAGCAGGAAATAGAAATTTCCTTTTATCCTCCCACTTTGGGTGCTCAGCAGAAACATGCAAGGCAGGCAGCTGCAAACAGAAATGGAAGTTTTATCCGCTGTGATGAGCTGCTTTTCCCACTAACTCTTGCTGCCCCGCGAGGCAACAAAGGAAAGCACTCTCACACGAATCACAGGACCTTGCTTGTCGCATAAGTGCATCAGCTTGGAAATGAATTCATGTTATTTTCCCGTTACCTGAAGGCACAGAACTGCTGATGGCAGGGCTTTCTATATTAGTGGAGCCTTTCTATCCCATCAGTGCCATGTCACAGTCAATCCAGCTGCTTCTTCTGATAGCTTTCTTTCACTCTTTTTCTCTGCATCTGGATTTGTTTTCAAAAGGCCATCAGCTCTCAACAATGTCTCGTTGGTCCCGCATGTCCTTGACCCTCATCTTCGGATGTCGATGCGTGTGTGTTTTGTTATTCATGTGTGAATAAGCGATGACATTGTGTGTTCAGAAATGAAGGGCAGAAGCTGTTTTCTTACAGCTGCAGAGGAGCTGAAGAGAGCTGCTGAATTCTGGTTGGCTCAGAGTGACTCTATGCAGGATGAAGCGTCGCTGCATATTCGGCAACAATCGTTCAAGGTTCCTCAAATAATTACACAGATTCCACACACACCTGCACATCCAGATGGTAGACTTAATTTGCTCTTTGCAGCAGAGCGTCTTGATGCTTCCTCCATAAAGAGATTACCTCAGGAGGAAAGAAATATATAGAATGCCTGATTTCTAAAATGTTGTATTTTAGCTTTGGAGGAATTCCTTTATTTCTACGTACTTTAATTAAAATAGTTTGACTCGTTACTAAGAGAGAAAACTGTTGATGTCATTTTCATCTGAAGCTAGAAGCAGCAGATGGTTAGCATGACTTAACTAACACACAAACAGGAAAATGGCATGTTTAAAATAAAAATAAAATTACTTTTATTCTTGTATATACATGGTCCAAGGGAAGGTTATTGGTTATTATCCACACTGGTCATAATTTGTAGTTATTTACTTATTTAGAGTCTTAGGGACCCCAGTTTGAGAATAGTGGGCGTAGAGAATATGAAGAATTGTGCATCATGTGCAGCAGTCTTCTCTGGACAATCAGCTTCAGAGTTGCAACACATGCCTAGTCTTCTTGATCAGTTCCTTTAGGTCTCTGGTGCTCATGCTGCTGCCCCAGCGGAGGGCTATGAAGCAAATTACACTTTCCACAAAAGAAGAGAGTAACATAGGCGTTGGTTTGATTTTGACATTTGTAGGGACATAAAAGTGGCCCACTGCTACGGCTAGTGCCTAGTTGACTGACAAAAAGACCCAAGAACAGATGCTGCAACAACAGAGGTCAAGTAAAGACGAAGTTTATCAAATGATTAGTGGTGTGGGGAGCCAGAGGGATGAGGTGAAGGTGAGTCTTGAACTAGGTGGGTGTCCGAGCAGAGATGGAGGTAGCTTGCTGTGGGCAGAGGGATGAGCAGGTCAGTAGGCAGTGATGCGACCAGCAGTGCAGAGGCGTTTCAGTGCGTGCCGAGTAATCCTGGAAATATTTTGAAAAGTTTGTCGATGACGCGTGAAGCCTCGCTGGTAGAACGTTCCTTGTGACGAAGTGTATCACGATTTGGCACCCAAATCTAAATAAAATGAGCAGTGAGATGCAATGCAGGCACATTTTGAGCTCTCTCATCACCGATTGGAACTTTGATTAGTAGATCATTATTTATATCTCTGCTTTGAGATCATAGTAGCATAAATAGATGCCTTTTCATACTAACATCATGGAGAGAAGATTTGATTTAATTCAGTAAATTACTGATATCATTGCATTAGCTTGGCCAGTAAAATTCTTTGTCCACTAGGTGTCTAAATGAAACCAGGACAAGGAAAACAAAGTAAATGATCACACAACATGAAGCGGGACAATCTGGTTGCTCCTGCAGGTCCAAGGAAGCCTTGATGAGGGAACATGTAGAACAAGTGTTGACCAGACCTCCTGGAACCTGCTCCACCCCACCCAAGGCTCAGAAACCAAAAACAAACTCCACAGTAAGCATGATCGTGGCCTCCACAGAGGCCCCTGGAATATTAGTGGTATTTTTGCAATGATAACGGAAGTTTTGCAAATGTTATTAAGCAGATAAGAAATCTGAACAAGCACAAGTTTATAATGCAAAATATTCTATTCAGGAACAAGAAATGTACAACTTAAATTCAACATAATAAAACCTTGAAGGAAAATATGCCCATTAAAAGACATATTCGATGTCTAAAGAATCATTTTGAGACCATCAGTAAGTTTGGAGAACTGTTGCTAAAGCACTCGAGACATTTAGAAGAAAAAATAGAAATCACTCAAGACTTTTACACAGCAAAGTACGTTGACTTAAAATATCCCATTCCCATCTCTTACTCCATTTTTTATTGGATAATTATTTCTATTGGCGGCTATATTATGCCAGTGTCTTTGTATTGAATTACAACAATATTTCACAGACAAGTAAAAGATGAAAAAGCCAACTGGCTCTGGGCCTGAATTCAGCTCACATACACCTTTCTATTACATTCATCTAAGGCTTTTCATCCTCTTAGCAGATTACAAGTTTTTTTTATCACAGAAAACATCTTTTAAAGTGGACCTGAATGTCAAGGTGTTTAAGCCTCAGTGTTGCGTGTCCTTCACCTTCCTTCAACACACAGTGCTGCAGCCTAGCTCAGCCTCCAGGCTTTCTAATGTGCTGTCAAAACCTATTCATCTCCGTCATCAGCGCCCCGCTGCAGCGCCCAGAGAGCACAGAAGGGATGGTAGGCGTCGTAGTTCTGTTACTGACTCTCGGTGTGTGGTACGCCACAGCTTCATCCTTTAAATAAGAGTTTTTGCTTTGCAGATAAGTAAAATCTTTTCCTGGTAATTTTTATTAGCAGTTAGTAAAGAAATTATTAAATTAGCTTACATTCAACTGAACTTAATGTCTAATAAATTGTTATAACGCCCTCTAAATAAACAGAGAGCAGTTTTACCATTTTCCTACCACATCAGCAGTATTTTAAGACTTCAGTGTTACGTTTACACCTGCTGCTGCTGCACCCGACACGCCAAAATCTGTTTAAACCAAACCATTCTGCAGTAAATCTAAACATTTTAGAGTATTTTGGTTATTGTTCTTATGATTATTCACAGTGTTAAAGGGATATTTCCTAATTTTTTTTAAATGTGGGGTTGTGTGATATTAAAGAATCAGTGGATTTGGTTGAAAAGTTAGAAAAATCGTGACTGATTGTCTTTTCTTCAGCACTTGTCCTTGGTTAAGAACTTGGAAAAAGATGAGTGACTGCAATGAGAATCTAACCACACTGGCTGTGCAGAACTGTAAACTTTACCTGCAAGCGAACCGAGACCCCCAGCTTTCGAATGAGCATTCACACTACTCCAAACAGACCGGACTATCTGTAGAAGCGGACCAGGGTTGTTTAAAGCGGACCAAACAGCCCTAGTGTGAATGCAGCCTTTGATGTGAATCAGAGTTCGGTTGTGCATTCACACCTCCCCAAACAGACCCAGCTATCCAAGCAAACAAACTCAGATTGAAGTCAGAGCGGTTGGTGCGAACCCACCCTTAGCGGAGTTACAGCTCGGCTCGCTGTCACAAGCGATTTCTGATTCTACCAACTGAGCATGCTCTGACTTCTATCCACAGCAAACAAGCCACTAACTGCTCAGAAATACTACACCCAACCCCCGTATAAAGAAAAAAAGAAACAAAACAACAGATAATTTTCATTTTCAAAGCTCAAAACTTTTCTGTTGTGATTCAGTTTATCGTCTGTCATTATCATGTTACCAGATGCAGCAGATTAAGGTAAAAAAGGAAGGTGTATGCTAGAGAAGAAAGCTCTATGAATAAAAAAAAAAAACAACTATAAATTTATTCTACACATGAATATGTGATAATCCTCCTTTGTTAGAGTTAATTCGTGACTACTAGTGGCTGAAAACAGGGGAAATAAAAAAGAACTGTGTACTGTGGCAGTATGGTTGTTAGTGAGAGAGGTTTTTTTTTTACCTCCCCCATCCTCCAAGGATTGGAGGAAACCTTGTGCTCCCATACAGCCTTATCTAACCTTGAGGTTACTGTGGCTCAATAGCCTTGCTATTGTGTTTATTTACTTACTAATTAACTGATCTGGTAATCTTAGAGACACATGACAATGGAGGCCCTTTTTAGTAGGGTGATGAAATCACAATCTTGTATTTAAAAAAAAACAAAAAAAAAACAAGCAAAAAATATAAATAAAAATGCGTCTAGCACTACATGACAGCACCTGGGTCCAACTGGACTCACAGCAGTCTGACTACTACTTAATTACAATGTCG
>JBAMHW010000027.1:16839334-16859834 GCA_037177495.1 Rhadinocentrus ornatus
AGCACAGACTGAGCATGCAGAGACATAATCCGCCACATCCTTTCCCAGTGAAGGCCACCAGAATCGCTGCTCTATGACAAACCTGGTGCGTTAGGCCCCTGGATGACATGTCAGCAACGAAGTATGAGCCCAGTGGATAACCCGTGAGCGTAATGCCTCCGGTACAAACAACCGGTTGCGAGGACACCCCACAGGAGCTGGGGCTGCCTGGCTCGCTTGCTGCACGTCTTTTTCTATCTGCCAAATCACCGCTCCTACCACACGGTCAGGTGGTAGGATGGTTTCAGGTTCTTTGGCAGCTGGTTCCGGCTCGTACATGCGGGACAATGCATCAGGTTTGGTGTTCTGAGAACCTGGCCTGCACGAGAGAGAAAACCGAAACCTGCTAAAGAAAAGAGACCACCTCGCCTGGCGAGAATTCATACACTTAGCAGACCTGAGATACTCAAGGTTCTTGTGGTCTGTCCACACCACAAAAGGCTGCGCCGTCCCCTCCAACCAATGTCACCACTCCTCCAGGGGGACCTTAATGGCCAGTAGCTTTTTGTTGCCCACGTCGTAGTTCCGCTCCGCACTGATGGATGCGGTTGTCTGAAGCATTAGGGTTCCAGAAGATGGGTCAAAACCTGATGGACATGGTGTTTGTGAGTTTCTAAATCACTGGAGAAGATCAGGATATCATCCAGATGAACAAAAACTAAGTCATTTAGATAGTCACATAAAACGTCATTGATAAAGGACTGAAACACAGCAGGGGCATTGGTTAATCCGAAAGGCATCACCAGATATTCATAGTGTCCCTGTGGAGTGTTGAATCCTGTCTTCCACTCATCTCCCTCTCGAATCCGCACAAAATGATAGGCGTTCCGCAGGTCAAGCTTGGTGAAAACGGAAGCCTGTTGGAGTAGCTCAAAAACGAAGGAGATGAGGCAGAGGGTAGCGATTTTTTATTGTTATTTCATTAAGAGTAATCAATACATGGCCGGAGCGAACCATCCTTTTTACCAACGAAGAAAAAATCCCGCCTCGCCGGTGACGAAGATTGCTGAATAATTCCGGACCGAAGCAAAGACTCGATGTTCTCCTCCATTGCTTTCCTCTCAGGACCCGAGATGGAATGAAGGCGAGCCTTAGGAATCGGAGCTCTCGGAAAAAGGTCAATGGCACAGTCCCATTTGCAGTGCGGTGGAAATAACAAAGCCTTGGCTTTGTTGAAAACATCTTTTAAATCATGGTAACATGAAGGCACATTAGATAAATCTGGATACACACTATTGTTTATGTGTAGCTCAGCGGATTCCCTATCTGGGCTAGAATAACATACGGAAACAGTTAAACAAGTATCATGACATGAAGAACCCCACTGCGTCACCCTCCCCGAACCCCAGTCTATATATGGGTTATGAGTAATTAGCCACGGAAGACCCAGGATGAGAGGGTACTGGGAGCACTCAAAAACATGAAAGCGAATGTTCTCGCAATGGCAGGAGTTTATGGTCAGCCGCAAAGGCTCAGTCTGATGAGTAACATAACTCAGGAGTGTGCCATCCAATGATCTAGCACTGACTATCCAGCTGGGTAGCTGGCTTAGCTATCTTAGCTGGGTAAGCGGCTCGATACTAACACCCAAAGACAAGGCCAAAGATTTATCCGTCAAACTTTCATCCACACCTGAATCGATGAATGCTTTAAGAACAAATGGCCTTACCTCTGATTTGGAGGTTTACTGAAGTCAGATGCCTTTGAGGCGAGGACTTGATTTGCGTCTGGCTCACCAGTGCATCCCTTCTTCCTGGTGAGCCTGACCTTTTGACGGACAGTCAAAAGGTCAGGCTCAGTCACCTGAGAATCTTTCCGGAGCGGCCAGGCAGAGAGAGTGGAATGTAGCAGGCGGTGGATCTGCAGATGAAGCCGGTTGCGCAACCGGAGGTGCTGTCGCTGTGAAAGGAGCTCGTCCAGACGGGAGACCATCCGTTGCATCTGCAGAGCCAGGTGACGATTTTGGGACGTGACGGTGGTTTGGTAAGTCTTCTGCCTCTCAGTCAGGTCGTCTACACCTCGATATATAGATGTTAGTTGGGTCTCGTTTAGGAGAAGTTTGATCACCTGAGAGGAAAAGGCGGTTCTGACCTTGTCGGCGTCCGCTGGGTCCATGTTTGGCCAGATCGTTCTGTTATGCGCAGCTCAGGCAGGGGACCCAAAAGCAGGACTTCTGAGACCAGTTGTAGTTAATCAGTTTATTCAATGACTGAATGAATGGCTTGGTTTTCAATCCGGGAGTCCAGCAGGAATCTCTCATGAAACAAGGATTAAGATCTGTCAACGGGCTCAGGAAAATACACAGACTGTATACAGACAGGAGGAAATTAATCTCAGGTGATGTCAATAAGGGCGGGACAGACACGAAAGTGGGAAGGACAACACACCTAAAATGAGAGGAGTGTTAGAAATAAATCACAAACCAAAACCGGAAACAGACTAGACACAGCAAACTTAACAAACATGACGAGACACAACATATCTGAATTTATCAGATAATTAAAGTGATCATGTAGACAGCATAATTTGATTATGTTTTATCAGATAATAATCAGTTATTGGATTGTGAATAATTTGATTAATACACCTAAGTTTCTCCCCAATACTCTAATGTCTTTGTGCATGAAGACCTACGTATATATCTGATTTATTTTGTTGCAAAAAACTACCTGGCTTCCATCTTTTTAACATCTTCTATTAAAATGGGAAGCTGGTATATAAAAGAAGTACAGCATTCACATGTAGCTTATTTTGACTTAAATCTCCCAAATTAGCAGCTAAACCTAAGACCACGCTACACTTGTTCCTCAAAGATTGGATGTTTTGATAATTAACAGGAAGCTACATCACACCTACTCCGAAAGAAATTCAGTAATGGACTGGAAAATGTAAACAATCGCATTTCGTAAGTGTATGTGGAGACATCAGACCATGTTTTTACAAAATTAGATTACTCCCAGGTTTCGGATTTTGATGATTATGTGCATTGGCTTAATGATTTTTACCTTGTATTTACAATACATTCTATACATATATATATACATTATATTTACCTTGATTTACAAATCACAGTAACAAACTTTCTTGCAAAGGTTTAAAAAAACAAAAACTTTGCAAATTGCACATTTTTACAGACAAAAATTGGGAGAGGTGCCAGAATGTCTGAGATGTCCTAATTTTTTCCAACTCTTCAGTTTGAGTCCCAATCTTAGCGATCGAGAGATTGGGGTTTACCCAAACGGCAACCTCAGGCGGTAAAATGTGAAGCCTTTGCGGAAGTGCAAAAATTTGCAGTTCACCCCTCATCCGCTAGGGGCTGGCTCCAAAACAGAGTCAATCCCCATTGACTCCCATGTTAAAAAGAACAACTTAACAGCAAAAATAACATGTTTAAAGCCTGGCACAAAAAAAAACATTTTTGGATTAATAGGTCAAGTTTACCTTCATGACAACTATGTGGGGGGTGAACTTTTTTCTAACTTATCTATTTGGATGTTATTTAATCTTGAAATTCGGCATAATTAGGGGCGTTTCCTTTGATTAACAGGTATCCAATATCCACAGCAAGAAGGGAGAGTGTAGCACAAACGTGGTTTTTAGCCGGCTTACAAGCCACCTTAGCTTTAGCCCGCCTACCTTCTTTAGCCAGTTAGCTCACGTTAGGTCCGGGTTAGCTCGGTTAGCTCTTAGCTACAGGGAGCTCGGAGTTTGATGGGTGTCAATCATCCACCCCCACCTTCACAGTCCCCCTTTCAGCTCCACCTCTTTGCCCATCTTTGGATTTTCCGGGAATGACCACACACGTGACGCTGCCAAGGTAGTGACTGTGGGAACCGCCCAATGAGCTTCAATCCAGCTCTTCAGAAACCTACGGGTGACATCACGGAGGCTCCATCCATCTTTTATATACAGTCTATGGGTTTACCATATCAAACCATCCTGTCCTAAGCTGGACACTTGGTGGAAAAAGGACTAAAGTCTCCTAGGCTGGCATATTGCTGGGGATTTGTGGGAAGTGGAAATCAAAGGACAAATTTGATAATGATGAAGCATGGTTGCAGCACAGTATGCAGCAAGGTCATCTGCTGATGATTTCCAATCACTCTTCTGGGCACTCAGGCTACTGGAGATGGCAAGGGAGTCATTAGGAACATCACTGAAGGAATTTAGATGGCTGTGGATCAAAAGGAACCGGGTTGCCTGTCTGGGCTGCCTGAGTGAGGATGTATGATATTAAAAGACCCACCCAGTGCTGTTCTGTCTAGGTTGCACCATGAAGTTGATGTTAAAATTGTGCCATGGGGACTTGTGGACATTAAAACAATCAACAGGTTAATATGTGGTAGCTGCAACTTGAATAACAATGAAGCTTAATGTAATCTCAAAAGTCAATAAACAGTCAATTAGTCTTGACCAGTCTTGAGTCAGCCTTTCCTTCATCAGTCCTCACCTCTAAATTAGAACATTGTGGAGAGCCTGAGGGGAAGAATGTATCAGCTAGCTCCTTACAGTTGCTGGCACACATTTATCTGAGTGTGTATATGGGTTTGTGTGCATCCCACAGGGGCTCCCATCCAGGATGGATGCTTTTACAAATGATCCATGGGGAGGAACACTGACAGCCAAGTTCTGCTCTATTCCTTGTGCCTTATCGGCGCACACTTCAGCATTGTTGCAGCTGCCCACAGTGAGCGAAGCTTAATGGTCTCAGGGATAACTCCCTCTGCATATCCTGTCAACTCAGAGAAAGTGTCAATCAGCTTGTCCAAGTCAGCTAAAAGGGATGTGTCTACGTTAGCAAATACTAGCTGTCCTTGTCCTTCGGCTCCCCTGACAGGAAAGAACAGTGTTTTTGTCAGGACAATTCTTTCCTTCTAGTTTATAAACTTTATCGATCAGGAGGGGAATAAAACCACCTGGGAAGAGCTGAGTCTTTTGGAGATAAGGCCAACGTGAAGTTTAAAGTAGAATAATTTAACTTTCTGACCTTAAAAATCTCCTTCTGCCTTTTTTATTTTTTTTAAGGAACACTGACATTCATTATGTACATACCTTGAGCCACAGTTCTCCTGCAGTATCCCAAGGCTGAAAAACCACACTTTACAACTTTTTTTTCAGGACGCTGCTTCACTTAAAAGCAGCATTTCGCCTCAAGGCAACGCGTTACATACTAGCAACTTGATGTTAACATATGGGTTGTTTTGAACACGTGCCATTACTGATTACTCAAAAAAACACAAGAATACATTTTTTTTAGGAAGGAAGATAAAAAAAAAAGAGACAGCTCAAGAGATAAAAGTCCACATCAGACTGACTTTTACTGGCTGGAGAGAGTTCAGAGAAGAGACAGGATGCAAGATAAATGCTGACTTAGCCTTCATTAGGGGGCAACTAACTGTGTAAAAACAACAGCCAAAGTTCTGTAGTGTGGCTTTAAAACGGATTGGATGTTAATAGATAAGCATCATCATCACACAAATCCATAAAAATCAACAGTGCATTGAGAAAATATCATTATTATAAGCACTGTAGTGCAGTAAATTTAATGTGTCTTTTAAACAAGCATCGCTACATCATAGCATGTCTCATTACCAGATCACAAGACAGAGCTGGACAAGTCTTTGCTCTTTTAAACATTGGTTTGCTGCCATCTTGTGGTGGATTTTGGAAAAACAATGGTTTGAATACATTTGTTATTAGTTATGAGTGTGTAGTCTGACAAACAGATTCAGAGGGCACAAAATGTTTTAAAAAACAAGCTTTTCATAACTAGTATTGCAGGTCATTAGGTGTCAAGAAGAGTCCAGTTCATTTTTTTTAAATTATTCATTCTTGAGACAAAGCAACAAAACAAAACAAAAGATGATTCACATACAAGAAGGGAAAGGGAGCAGATTGTCCCTTTTTCACATATTAATTTCAATTTTACAAAAACATTATTTGATTTAGCTTCCCTCTGGGAGTTTGATATTAAAAAAGTATATTTATTTATTTCATTTTAAATTGGTCCAGATTATCCCATAACCTACTTATTTTTACAGAGATGCATAATTCTGTCCACTCAGTTCTCAAACTTGGTTTTATTTAAGATCTGTCGTCTTTTTAAGTTATATTTACTCTCTTCTTTTCTCTAAACTTTTCTAAATATACGATAGCAATGTGTTCTAGTGTCCTTTATGCATCAGAATCATAAATATTAGTCAAATACAGTAATCCACTAACTTGTGAAACTTAAAAAACTTCAACTGAATGAATAATGGATCTCATGGATCTGTTTAGTCCTTTTGCAAATTATTCTTACAGCTTTTTTTGTAAAAGAAAGATTAGTATAAGTACTGTTTTATAAATACTTTCCCTGACTTCAACACAGTAGGTCAGATTTGGCTAAATCGGTACGTTCTATTACACAAGTAGTGTTTTGTTATTAAAGAACTCTTGAAATTTGTGAAACGTAGTGATTGTTTAACATATTTTTTTTATTCTTGTGATTTATATTTTATTTCCAACGATATTACGCAAACTCAGTTGGATTGAATTGTCCCTCGTCACTTCCAGTAGTTGTGTGAAAGGACGTGCAAGTTGACTGGTAAATAGTCGTTCTTATGTAATCCCTTTATCAAATTTATGTCTGCACTGTCCTGAAAATATACACACGTCTGTGGGGCATGTTGTCTAGTATTCTGGTAAAGTTACATCTAAAGTGTGGCAATTCAACGCTGTTTGAAAAGGGAAAGGTTAAACCAATCATCTGACAGCTAACCTCAGCTAACGGTAGTAGCTGCTAATACTAGCTGTTTTGTTAGCAACTTAGCAACTTGTTTAATTCGCTTTTTTTAACGTGTCACAATTTGAGCCCATTGTATTAGTGAAAAGTGTGTATAATAAACATGTCTGAGGTAGTAGGGATATTTTCTTCATTTTCTGCTTTTTGAAAAGTACACGAAATTATTGCATCATGTCCGCTTCTGTAACTAGTTTGCACTGGTTAACATAGTGGAGCTAGTGTGTAGCGGGTAGGCTCATTTCAAAAGCTGCCTGAGCTATCAGTTTTCCAATATTTATTTATTTACTATTTATTTAATCAACAGATTACAAGTTTGAAGGTGAAGGAGACGAACTACAATGTCCAGCAGCGTAAGTGATTCATATTTCCCCCTGGACTAACGTTAGCTATCAGGAGTGGCGTGCTTGTGTAACGGAGAGAAAGAAGTGGAAACAAAATGGGAAATTTTAAATAAAACTAACGCGGTGGCTTCCGCATCACTCCAACTTTATACCTATTTTAAAAAAGAGTCCATAAACGACAAATATTGAAAGTCAAAAGGTATATTCTTAAGAAGAAACACATCCAAACATGTAGAGTATATAGCATATGCTGGCAGAGCCATGGCAGTAACTCTTTTCCAAGATGTTGCGTTATGGGGATGTTTGCCTCTTGTCTTTTTTATGAATTGTCTCGAATAAACACAGGTTTTTTTTTAATAATTAGATCACAATGATCTGGCTTGAATTGATTATGTCTGTTAAGTGCTTTGAGATGACATTGTTGTGAATTTGGATAATATAAATAAAGCTGAATTGAACTGAATATGTTAATGTTAATCTCATAGAGCACCAAATTTTTATTATGGTGAGTGTTTATTTTTATTTCTTTATTTTGTTGTAAATTTCCTCCCTCACAACCTTTATTTAACCAGTCATATATAACCCAGTAGTCTATGACTTGCTGATGGGGCACCAAGACTAAATGTTTTCCTGAGCTTGGTTAGTACACAGAGAGAGTTCAATTGTAAAAATCACAAGAGCAACTCCATATGTTGAAACCAGTCCAAGAAGAGCTTTGTAGACCAAAGTCAGCTAGTGTGTTTCTCTGAATACGTGTAAGGATGGTAAGCCAGTCTTGTCATGCTGCAGCCACCTATTAACCTCAAAGGGCGGTGATACACTGAGATTAAGGATTTTTTTTTAAATTTAGAAACGCTTCTGGGTCTCTATGGTAATCTTTACAGATGCTTGCTTGATACTTCAGGTGTGTTTACTTTTTTCCCAGCTTAATGCAGGGCATCAATTAAGTTTAGTTTAGCTTTATTTCCATCGCGCTATGTCAAGGTACTTTACAGACCTAATCAATTCATTGTGATCCAATTCAAGCCAATTCTTGCTTAAAGGGGGGAAGAAAACTTGTGCTTGTCTTAAAAGAGTAAAGGACCTGCAAAGGCATTCAATAAAGTTGTTTAAAAATATTAAAAGCCTTGATTTTTACATGGCAAAAATGAAAAGTACCAACATGTTATGTTCAACTATGAGTTCAGGTCTATGTTTATTTTGTCAATGTCAGAATTGAGGCAGAAAACACCAATCTACAATGTCACTGGTTTAAAGACAAGAAAACATCCTTAATAACATCAAGGGAGAAAATCAGTAGAAAATTAGGGAATAATAAGTTAAAGAAACACTAAGAAAATGATAAAACTAAAGGGGAGAAAAAAACACAAATAAAATACATCTCTGTTCACCTTTCATATACCATCCCAAACATTTCAAAATAAAGCATCAAAAAGAAGAAGATTCTACTTCATCGTTGACTTCAGGACACATTTCCCACTGCAGTAGTTTTCTATACGATCAAGTCCAGCACATTAAGTTGTAAAGTACTTGGAAACACGTATTGCATCGTTGAAATGTCTCATCTGATGTTTCTGTCGTATGAAAATCCTGAAAGAGATTTTGTTTTCACAACGATGCAACTTCCACATTTAAAGGTTCCATAAGGTTAATGTAGCCGACAGTTTAAACACTGCTGTCCGAAGCCAAACGCAAAAATCTGCTTCGCATGGAAAAAGTCTGCTAATTTAATTAGCTGATCCAGTGGTTTTTATATTGCCTTTTTTTTCTTTGTTTGTTTTTGGTTTTTGCATCACAATAACTTTAATAAAGTCGTTCGCCTCCATTCCCAACTTTTTGGAAATGTGTTGACATTAAATTCATAATCAGCTTATTCTTTTTATTTTGAATTCATCTTTGTAAAGTTTTATATTTTGTCTTTGTGAAAGTTAAATGAAGTCAGAGATGGAAAATGTTGGATTTACTTTCTATAAGGTGTCGGGGTTTCGTATCTTTATTTATTACACAATGGCCTTTTTTATATGAACAAGTTATATTTTCTGAAGCCATAGATATTAATTTAATACCAGTCAAGCAGGTCTGATTCATTTCTGTTACATTACAGTCATTTTGCTGGCGCTTTTATTCAATGCGACTTACAATGGTTGGGCAGTAGCGTTAAGGGTGTTGCCCAAGGACCCAACTGGAAGGTGTTAATATTCATCCCCTGGGGGATCCGAACCCTGGTCTCCCACATGGGAGACTGATGCCCTACCAATTGAGCTAACCAGCTGCAATAAAAGATGGTATTGTCCCTCTCTAGGTGCTGTGTGGTCGAAGCAGGTTGGTCCTGTCTCCGGCCGCCGGCCGCCATGCTTTGGTTTCTCTCCGGTTCGGCAGAACCAGAACCTTCTCTACTGCAAGCTCAGATGAGCCTTACATCGCCGTCTCACCCACAGACTCAGGTTAGTCGTCACCAAATGAAGGTTTTTTAATGTAGGTCTGATGGAAGAGACTTAACACGACCATCTTTTGATTTTTAAACAATAATAACATTTGTCTCTTTCCTTCTCCCAACTCCCCTGGAGTGGGTATTAAAATAGCAAAATATTCCACTGTGTTCCATCTCCTCCCTCCAGGCCCAAGGACAGTATGGCCGGATGAGAGCATGGGTCCATTCGGACCTCAAGACCAGCGCTTCCAGTTACCGGGTAACGTTGGCTTTGACTGTCACCTGGAAGGCATGGAGAACCAGAAGAGGGCTCCAGTCCACAGGGTGGTACCCGATGTACTGACGACTCCGAACAGCTCAGAGAGACACCAGTTCATACTGGCCCAGTTTGTTAACGAGTTCCATGTAGGTTTTCCAGCCTCTAATCAGACTACTGTTAGCACACGGCACTGAAGTCATTGTAAAATGTGTTTTGTCTAACAGGGAAAGTTGGGTCCGATATCCACCAGAGTCCACAAAGCTGAGCAGTACTTCAATCAGCCAGACACAGACTGCGCCATAAGTTCCTGCCCTGAGCTTTTAAAGAAAGGTAAAGGAAAATTACCCGGCATTTTTATGACATGAAGCCGAAGAAAATGTTTTGCAAAAGTTCCCTTTTAACAAAAATTTATTTGTCAGAATTGGAGCTGATGTTCCCCTCGGCGCCCTCTGCCTCCATCACGGTCGTCACAGTGACACAGAGGAGCAGCCGGTGGGAAGACGAGGTTGCAGAGCAGGACAAAGACCTGCTGCATCATAAGGTTAGTCCACTGATTAGAATTCATGTTTAAGGCGAGGCATGACAGACAAAACCCTGATTTTTCTTCGTGTTTTCTTTTAGACCAGTGGAGAAAAAGATGCACATTGATCCCCACCTCTGCAGCACTTAGACACACAAAATTTTCCACTTTCCAGGATTTTTTAAATATCTCATTCATAACCTGATTAATAGAACAAATTAAAAAAATACTAAGGTTTTTCTCATGTTATAGATTAAAAAATCTGCTTTGGCTGCATTTACACACCAGATTTTCCAGTTATGCTTCTGCCTGTGTTTTTAAAGTTTTTACAGGAGTGTTTTTTTTCATTACATCTCCTCCACAGCCTGATTTAAAGAACATTTCATTCCGAAAATCTGGCATTTTTAGGTTGTTGGTAGAATTTTCTGATTCGTAAAGTGATTAGTGGAGATCAAGAAATCACCTCTGTGAAAAACTTTGACTCTAATTTGTCAACAAACTGCAGCTAGAACATTGAACCCAGCTTAATGCAGTGTTCAGTATGCAAATTAGTCCACTTTTGGCTAAATAATGCCTCATTTGCAAATTTAAACAAAATAGTAGAAATATTTCTTAAAGACGCCCTACAGTACTTTTGCAGATTTTCTTAGTGACACCTTTAAGTAGAGAAAAGTTGAAGCACCTTCTGACTCAGTTTCTTACTCACTGCAGTTTGTGAGCGGTGCAAAGGAGATGTGTTTCGCTCTGTGGACCGCAGGGTACTGGGCCGACTTCATCGACCCAGCAACAGGAGCAGCTGTAAGTTGATATTTCATGTGCAGATTACCTGCTATCACACTATACTTATATAGACTGTTCATAAATGTCTTAACTTTTCCTCCAACAGTTCTTTGCATCTCCGTCAAGTCAAACCTTGCTGCAGACAGAGGAGCAGCTGGCACATCTGGGTTTTCACATCGAGGTGTCGGGCTCCTGCACCGTCATTCGCCACATCCTTAGAGGAACGCCTTTATTTGTAGGGACTGTTTTCACCAATGCACCCACCAACAGTGCTGCTATCGCCAGACTACAAGGACTTTCAAATGTATTTGATGATGAGGAATAAGCTTTTATATATATATACATTATTCTATAAGAGAAAATCTGAACACAGTGGCTCTAATTGTGGTTTGAAGATGCTTGATATTTGGTTAGGTTGGCTTCTATCAGTCGAGTGTGAAGACTGTGAGAGGAGTTGACACCCATTGACAAATGCACATCAAGTGTCAATTTCCTGTTGCAATGACTCTGCAAAAGTTGTTTATGTTATAGAGGTTTATATGTATTTATGAAATGGAAACACTTAAGATGGTTAAAACTCAGAGGGAAACAATGGGCTAAAAAAAACACAAGATTTTATCTGGAATGATATCAGGTCAGAAACTTTTCCTACCCACATGTACAGTCTTGTTTTTGTTTTGTTCTCTGGAATCTGTTGCACTGATTGTAAGGAAATAAACAGTATTTCCGATGAAGCGCCACAGTTCAAATAAAGTGATTTCTTTTCAGGCTGTAGTGGCTTTGTGTTTCAGTGGAGATGATAGTGGCCTCCTGAAGTCCTATAGGTGTTCAGATTCATCACAGTGATGCATCTGCAAACCTCACTGTGTAGTAGTCGTGCATCAGACATGTGCTGAGGGTGTTGGGAGAGAGTCTGCTGGTTAGGAAGGTGTCAGTTTGTGCTCGTTAAGAGAAACACTAGCATCTTGTCCTGTGTGGAAAAGACATGACTGGCTTCACTAATGAAAATGTACACATATTGTAACACAAATCAGACAAATAAAACAGCAGTAGAGATAAAATACAGCTTTTGATTTAGGCTTCAAGGTTTATGAGTATGCAATAGACAGGTTTAAATTTGTTTCTAAAGTTACAAAAAGAAATACAAACCAGACACTGACTAGTTACAAATAAAAATACAGACCATTAGTTTAAAGAGTATATATTAAGCTGTGTAGGTATGTTTTTTTGTTTTTAATTCAACATAAGAAGTAGTAGTTCCAACCAGAAATTAATCTTGATAAGAAAAAAATGTTGTCAACATCAACAAAAGTTCTGTAAAATTTAATTAAAAACTTTTTTTTTAACAACACACAACAGAACTTTACAACCTATTTAATGTTGTGAAACTGTTCTGCAGAAAAATGTGGAACTCTGGGTTTTTTTCATCAATAGTTTTTTTTTCAATAAATCCAGATTGTTACATAACCTATTATGATTTTGAACAGATTCACTGTCATTCACATTGATTATTTAGGAGAAATGAACAAAAACAGCATATTCAGAATAATTTTAAATAATTCTCAAAGCGCTTTACATTTAATATGCCCATAAAGAAACTGTTCAATGTACAAAAGCTGTGTAAAAATACACCATTGTGGTTAAATGTTAAAGATTTGTTATAAATAAATTCATAAAAGGAAAAAAGTCATTAAAAGGGTGCGATTTAATATCAAATCTGATGCTCCATTATTTCTACCACCTGCAAAATTACAACCACGTTAAAAACTACTGTACATCATGTGCTTCCTTCTGAAACCTATCCAGCTGTGCAGCTGCTGATCATGATGATGATGAAGAAGAGCATCGCTGCAGGGCGAAGCCCCCTGCCCGAACTGACCAGAGGAGAGGTGGATGAGAAAATGGCACTGCTGTTATTTCTGGGCACCAGCACGTTGCAGATGTTCCCCTCGCAGCAGGACGTGCACACCTGGCGGGATGAGAGGAAAACGTTGGTAAAAAAATAATCTGCGGGGATGTGATGTTAAATTAATTCTCCTCACACCTGGTAACCATTATCAGTGAGGTCCATGCAGCCGGTGAAGCGACAGTTCTCCAGGGTGGCGCAGCGCTTGCTCACAGACACGCTGTCTCCACGCTTATCCATCATGTGGAGTGTGTAGCAGTATCTGGTTTCTGGAAGAAATTGTAATATCATTTCTGATTATCAACAATGTGTTAATAAAGAAATTATCTTTGAAATTTGTTATCTATTTGGCAATAACTTTTATTTCCTGTCAGCTGTGTTAACCATCTGTTGTAGCTGTACCTTTTGGACAGTACACATCTGGGGCCCAGCGGTTGCACTCGTAGTTATCTGCAGCGTCTTGACATGTGAAGCATTTAAAGCCACCGGGGTGAGGCGTGGCTGTGGAGACATGACCAAAGCTGTTTTACTCACAGTCTAACGTGTGAATGGTTGTGAAACCTTCTGGAGGAGAGTTAAAGCTGCAGACCACCTTCCCTGCCCAGAGATGATTCTTTAACTTAGATTGCGTCCTTGGGACCTCCCTAAAACCATCTTTCTTCTCAGTCCAAAATGTGGAGATAAAAATTTGTCCTTAAAAAGAGGGTCAATTTTTATTGAGATACAGATGGACAGCTGAATCGTGACCTATAGATCTGCTCTCTGCAGTTATGAAGTGGCTGTTTCTACTAAATAAAGGTCTGAACAGTGCATCCACTCCAGTTAAATTTTATTCAGGCTCTTACAAATGTCATGATCTGGATGACTGAGAATATATACCAGCACAGGATGAGGGGAAGTGGGTGTGTTTTGGGAGTGGGTGTTTATGAGCAGTGAATAGACAGGTTTAAAGATCACTAAATTTGAAATAGACACTGACTGGTTTATGTAGAATATATTAATCTGTTTAGTGTCGCAAGAAGGAGGCAGTATAGGTATGTCGTATTTAATTTAGTAGATGTAGTTGTTTTAACCAGAAACAAGCTTTTAGTATAAAATAAACAACTGTGATCAACAGTCACAAATGCAAAGTAAAACCTAATTAAGAAAAAAAGGGCGAAAATTTACCAGGATGTGTATTATCTGCATAGCTAGTAGTTGTAATGCAGTAGAAGAAGTATTTGTTCTTAACAAAAACAAGCCTCACGAATGGAAAAATAACTGATCAACAGTCACAAGCACAAAGCAAAACCTAAACCAAAAACAATATG
Source organism: Rhadinocentrus ornatus (assembly GCA_037177495.1). Lineage (NCBI taxonomy): Eukaryota > Metazoa > Chordata > Actinopteri > Atheriniformes > Melanotaeniidae > Rhadinocentrus > Rhadinocentrus ornatus. The sequence continues at coordinate 16,853,705 of JBAMHW010000027.1, forward strand.
TGAAAATGAGCTAATTACAAACTCCACAATGTTTAAAGTAAATAAACCAGGAAATGTATTTCTTACACGGGTTGGAAGTATTAACTTCATAGCTAATGTTTATAATTTAGTAGAAGAAATTATCCTAATGTGAAAGACATGTAGGCATGTGAAAGATTTTCATACTTTGGCGCCCCCTAATGAAGGCCAGGAATGTACTTAATAAATGTCAGTGTGCCATCAAAACAAGTTAGAAGCACAGATTTGTGAGGCTAGAAAGTTATTTAGTGTTGCTTTAAAGTCAATAAACCCAGATTAGTATGGCCTCAAGAAGGTGGAGGTTGAGCTACATAGATGGTGGGTTTAATTCAGTAGAAGAAGTAGTTGTTCTAGCTTAAAAGAAACTTTAAAGACTTATAGTTCTTCTGGCTTCTTGAAGAACTTTCCAAAGCTCTTCTTTGGATGCTTCTGCCTTTGGTTCCATTTTCTGTGCAGATGATCTCACACTGCTTCTATTATGTTGAGGTCCAGGTTCTGATGAGGATTCATCCTGCCTTTAGACCTGTTGTCACTGATCTTCAGTCCAGTTCTTGTGTCATGTGACATACCTAAGCTTTTTCTCCCTGTTCCCTTCCTTAGGCATGGTTTCCTGACCATGAAAAACATTTCCATGGAGACCATTTCTGATGAGGCTTTGGTCAACAGTAGATGGATCAACTAAAGGTCCAGTTGCATCTCTCAGGTCCTGCTTTAGGTCTTTGCTGGATTTGTTCCTATTTCCTAAGGACATCACATTCAGATCCTGTTCATGTACTTCAGATAGTTTTTCAGGTCTGACACTTCTTCTTTTGCCCTCCACTTGTGTCTTTCCTCCATTCTTTAAGGACACACTGCACACTATGCTGAGATGTGCCAAGTTTTCTGCTAATAGCTTGTTGGGAATTCACTTGTTATTGCAAATATACTATTTATGTCCAACAAACTGTGTTATCTTTGGTATTTTTCATAGAAGCAAGTAAGAAAATGGGAACAAAAGATATCTTTGCATATTTCTGCCAGTAACAAAGAGCCAAAAGATTCACTTTAAAATTGGTTATTTGCTAAGTTGTCAACACAACACTGGTTTACCTCTTGAGTTATTAGCCTTCTATAATGTTTGAGTGATTCATAGGTAAAAGGTAAATCGCTAAAAAAACAACACATTCCTCTGAAAAGGGACAAGAACTGTACTGAGAATGAGTGAAGACGCAGAAAATATCTAAAGAAACAGTTGCTCCAGACCACATTAAAATATTACAAGAAAGTGTGGCTGCTTGGATGTTAAAAAGAAAAGAAAGGCGGTTTAGGATGTTTGCACAGTGATATATAAACATAACTGTAAATGTATAATATGTAATTAAGATTATTCACATGAAAAAAAGGGAAAATATTGTTTGTGTAAATGACCTGTTAAAAATAATCATAAAATATTGTATTAATATTGAGCTAAAGAAACTTAAAACCTTCATTAGTCTCTTCTCGGGTCTCAGCTGGATGCCTGCATGTGCTTTATGCCAAATTCCTGCCACTCATATTGACCTGGGGGCCCCAGGCAGGTACAGAACGTTAACTGTGCTCACTGTGCTTTGAAACAGCTGGTGTATTAATAATGTGGACTTACTGAGACATTTGCCAACCTTTTTGTTTCTGTTTCATGCATCGAGTCTTGTGCCTGAACGAGCTCATTGAACAATCGTTCATGAACTTGCTCATATTTTTGGTGAACGTGAACTGAACGTACTGTATATCTGCCTGATGAATGTTATCGTGAGCGCGCTCATTCTGGCGTTTGTGAACGGCGTTCTCTCACATTTGAACTTTTTTCAAGAGAGTGCCAGATTTCCATGGAGCCTTTTCATGGAGGGGAAAAAACTCCAAAAATGGCAACACCAGCCACCACAGTCGCACCATGCATGCATCATCAAATTGCAAAAACATGGAGGCAAATTTCAATGAAGGCAGCAGCACCCTCTGCCTCAATTATCACTACAGCATCTTCATATGATCACGTAAAACAATTTTTTGAAAAAGTCAGTGATGATATGGGAGGGAGAAATCTTTCCTTTTTGTGTAAACTTTGCCCGCCAGGTGTCAAGAAGCAACTCCGGACATCAACGACATCAACAGAAACCTGGAACGGCGTGTTGACATAAAGCACCCGGCTAGCCTTCCAAGATATGCGAACTAAATGTCCCTAAAAACAATCTAAAGTCTTTGCAATGGCATGCTAAAGTGGATTCTCTACCACCCAAAACTAAGTAACGGCGTACAGTAGCAGCAGCTCCGTTGTCTTCATCAGTATATTGTCGGAGACCTGCAGCCTTTGAGGAAAGAGGAACCCTCAGCTTTCATTAACTTGACAAATGCAATGGTCTTGCATGTCTTTTTCTGTTTTCTTTTTTACTTATTCATTTGGGCTGAATATTGCGCTTTTATGACCCAAATTCTAAAACTTTTCTTTGGACAAACAAGTCAGAAAAAAAACATTCACAAAAAAGTAAAAAGTGACTTAATGAAAGATAAATAATATTAAAATGTTTTGCACTGTAAGGTACATCCTTTGTTTCCTACCTCAGCCTGGTTCCTACCTCAGATAAATGAATTATTCCTCAGTGAAAAAAAGACCATTCAAGCAAGTTTTTCCTTGTATTTTCATACTGGAGTGAAAGCTGCAGCTGGCTACGAGCGTGGACTGAATGGGTGGCAACAATAGGAAAATGCCAGTATTCTGAGGTTAATAGCTTGAAGAAACATTTTGGGAAAAAAGAATTATGAACTAGTTCATTTTTAGAACTGTGAACTTAGTTAAAAAAGTTGAATTACGAACTATGAACTGAACTAGTTCATTTTAAAATGTGTGAACTGAACTTTGAACTAGTTCATGTACAAACTGAACTTTCCCAACTCTGCTTACATCTATTTATGAGAGCTCCTATGAATTAATCACTTGTTTGTGATCCTACATGCAAAAAAAACAGATGCAAACCATATGTTTTGTTGTTGTTCTTTTGTCCATTTTACTAAATCTGATTGTTTGTTTTTTCCAAAACTTAGTACATGTTTTGTTGTAGAAAATCAGATGTGTAATAAATTATTTGTATGGTCTTTTTCTACTTTTTCTATTGTGATTTTGTTTGTATTTCAACTAATAAAAGAAAAAAAAAGCCTAAAAAAAAAGAACCCTTTTCTTATTGGTGAAAAGGTACACTATACCAACCAATCAAAAAACATTAGAATTTTAACGTGATCCATTTGGTTGCTGAGGGAAATGGTAACCTGCATAGTGCAAGCATTGTGTTACTGAGGACGTGACAGAAGATGAAATGCAAGATAAGCTTGGTGACATAATTAAAAGCAACTATAAATAAGCCCTCCAGCTTATTTCTTGACAATGTGACCATGTTGGTGGTTCACTTTGATGGGTGCAATGGTTATAATGATCCCCATCTGAGTTTTGCATGCTAACAACTACTAAGTAGAACCAAAGCACAGACTATCAGACCATAGTCGACTAAATGACTGGTGGTGTTTTCAATAAGGCCTGAAACCAGCTAGTCCCTTAATGCACAAAAAAAATGTAGTGAGGAAAAAATGTATACAATCAGACTTTTGGAACAAGGAAAGTTGCCCCCTGCTGGGGATTAGAAAGAAAGCAGATTTAAGAAAAAGTTCAGCTGAGGTTACATTCTATTAAAATTTTTGAACAGGCTAAAGGTTTTTCCAAGCAATAAAACTCAAATGAAACTTAATGGATTACCAAAAATGTTAAACTATGAAATGATGCTCTTACTTGAGGGATGCAGCAGCACGATATCCTTCATGGTGAAATCCCGTGACTGAATGGTTTTCAACTGGTCACAGATGGTTGTTATTAAAAGGATCCAGGCCACTGTTGGCCAGGCCTCCATCACTGGCCCCAAGTATCTTCATCCACCTGTAGGCCTGCCAAAAACTGAGAGTAAGGTTTAAATTTTAGCAAAACACTAAAGTGCTTCACATTTTCATCCACCTCATACACCAGAAGAAGCTATTTCATTTGTCCAAATCAATGAAAAATGTTCACAAATCTTTCTCCTCTGTGAGTAATTTAATAAAATGTGAAAAGAAAGTGTAATTAAGCCACAGTTAACACATCAGGAGGTGTAAAGTTAATAATAGAGGGAACTGGCATATATATATATATATAGATGATCAAATGTGTGTGTGCTCATGCTGTGAGCCCATTTCATTAACTAAATGTCAAACCTATGAGTCAGCTCCGAACTGTATCTCTCAACATCTGTTGCTGTTATTTTATTACTTCACGCAAGAAGCTTCATGATTTGATAAGAGTAAAATTAACTTATGGAGTACCTATTATTTTTATGCTCTAACTTCCTTCATGTTCTTGTGTAATGGGAATTGATATAATTGACTTTTAGACATATAAAGCAGTGATGTGAAGTATGTGTGACTGTGTCCAGATAAAACAAAGGACCACAACAGGAAATATAGAGTAATAGTACATGCAGGTACATTTACAATTTGGAAAATGCAGATGTTTGACAGAACGTCATCAAAAATTGCTTTGGTCACTTCATACAGTAAAGTTAAGGGAATTTTTTAAGTTTAAATAAATATTTAAATAAATAAAATAAATTTTAAATTAATTTCAGAACTTTCCCTACTGTTTCTGAGCAAATTTTTTCAGTTAGACATTACAAGGCAACCTCCGCTGGTAAAATGTGGAGCCTATGTGGAAATGCAAAAAATTACAGTTCACCTCTCATCCGCTAGGGGCTGGTTACAAAACAGAGTCAATCCCCATAAACTCCCATGTTAAAAAGACCAACTTCACAGCAGAAATAAACTGGTTTAAACCCTGGTACAAAAATCCATTTTAGGATTAATAGGTAACGTTTACCTTCATGACAACTGTGAGGGAGGTGATTTTTTTTTTATAAATCATCCATATGGATGTTATTTAATCTTGAAATTTGGCATAATTAGGGGCGTGTCCTTTTGATTGACATGTATCCAATAGCCGCAGCAAGAAGGGAGAGTGTAGCACAGTGTAGCTCACATTAGACCCGAGTTGGCCCAGTTAGCTCTTAGGTACAGGCAGCTCGGCGTTTGATAGATGTCAATCATCCACCCCCACACTCACAGCCCCGCTCTCAGCTCAACCACTTTGCCCATTTTTGTATTTTCCACGAGCGATGGTAGGAACTGCCCGACGAGCTTCACTGTTGCTCTTCAGAAACCTATGGGTGACGTCACGGAGGCTCTGTCCATCTTTTCTATACAGTCTATGGGTACAACACAGTATGGTACGGTATGAAGTGATAAGGTGTGATGGGGTACAGTGCAGTGCAGTACGGTATGATACAGTACAATCCAATATAAATATATTTACAGTATGGTACAAAATGGTATACGATACAATACGATACAGTATGGAATGGTGCGATGCAATGCAATACAATACGGTATGGTCTGGTACACTATAATACAGAATGATCAGGGCTCCAGACTAACTTTTTTTACGAGGATCACAGTGGACCCTAACTTAAATTTTTAGGAGCGCAAGCAGAAAATTTAGGGGTTCACACTGAAATCGCCTTGCATAACAAATATTCACTTTTCCTCTCATTTTCACTGTATTAGTGATAAATACTTGATCAATAAATTCAGAAATTACAATGTTTAAAATGCACATTTTTTGTGCAGTAGTTGACATAACATTAAAAAACATCTTACTGGCTGCACTAATGCAAAATAAGTAGACATAGAACTTGTCAAATCAAATCAAATCAGATTTTATGATTTGATTTGATATTAACTTTGTAATCAAAGCAGAACGGCAACTTTGTCACCATCGTCCCCGATAGGGCATGGTATGTCCATGTTCCTGGCAATAAACAGCTTCAGGGAGTGATACTGCTCTCCAGCCATTGTTCTATTGGCTGTCCTAAAAGTCGCTAATTAGCATAATCAGCCTACTACATATAGTTGTAATGGATGCTGCCATAAAGATGGATCTTGTGGGAAAGGCAAAATTTGAGAAAAACCTAAACCTAAAAATGTAATTTAGGTAATTTCATTTCATTTCATTTCATTTCATTTCATTTCA
>JBAMHW010000027.1:16859934-16872997 GCA_037177495.1 Rhadinocentrus ornatus
AAATTTGAGAAAAACCTAAACCTAAAAATGTAATTTAGGTAATTTCATTTCATTTCATTTCATTTCATTTCATTTCATTTCATTTCATTTCATTTCACTTCATTTAATTTCATTTAATTTCATTTGAAAAAATAAAATAATAATTCTGTCAATATTTTCTTTATTTTTAGTTAGGTTTATTTTAAATGTATTTTGTTTTTTAATTAGGAGTCTGAAACATGTCACAAGACTTTTAACTTTTTAAATATCTAAATATTCTTTTGGACAGGGAAGAGGTCTGCGTAGCACCGGCTCCTCATTAGAAAGAGTAAACTACATTCATTCACATCAGTCTCCAAAACGTCAATAATACCAGAAAAAGTCGCTAGAGCTGTTGTTAATTGTTTGATGTTTTTTTAAAGTCACTAGAGAGGTCTGAAAACTCACTAAATATAGCGACAAAGTCACTAAGTTGGCAACACTGAGGAATAGCAAATTCCTCCAAGACCCGTCTCTTTTCACACGTAAGCCAATTAGTCACAGTGGTCGTTCGTCCCCGCTCACAAGCACATTGGCTGTCGTCTTCTTCGTTGGTGTTCGTCTCCTTTTCTCATATTGAAGTTAGTTTTAGTCGGCAAACCAGAAGCTAATTTGAGCATTACTGTGAACTAATGGGCTGTGTTAGGAAGCAGAAGTTTGTTAGTGACTAAATAAATTCAATTAAAACTACTACAAGAAAAGACCGGCAAATGTATTGGTCGCCATTGCACATGCACATGAAAAATTCACTCGCACTGTTTCATATTTTAGTCGCAAAATATGACCATTTGGTCACAGTTTGGACCCCTGACAAAACACTACAATCCAATCCTTTACAATCCTATAAAATACTGTATGACAGTAGGAAGTGATGTGATGTAGTCCAGTACGATACAGTACGATACAGTACAATACAGTACGATCCAATACTATATGATGCGGTATGGTACGATATTGTGCACTACGACACAATGCGATATGGTATGGTACAATGCAACTCATGGTACATGGTATGGTACAAAAAAGTACTATCTAATATTATATGATGTGATTTGGTACAATATGGTGTGATGCTGAATATTACAACACGATACAATACGGTGAGGTGTGTAGAGATACAGTATAGTACGGTACAACACAGTATGATCCAATATTATATGATACGGTATGGCACGATATGGTGTGATGCTGTACATTGCGACATGATACGATATGGTACGGTGCTGTATGATACAGTACAATACAATACTCTATGAAATAGTATTGTATGATGCAATTCTATATGGTACGGTATGATCCAGTGCAGTACGGTATGGTAAAATGGAGTGATTTATCTGGATAGGGTTTTTTTTGTGTGTATTTGTACAAAGTACAGATGATTCAGTGAAAATGTAAGGAGCTGAAAAAAAAATTACTCCAGTAAAGATACCCAAAACTTCTACTTAAGATAACCTAGTATTTGTACTTTGTTACTTGACACCTATACTAACTAACTTTGATTAAGCCAAAAATGTTACAAATTCATTGCTTTATCTTGTGTTTTTGTTGATTTTGCAAGTGCTAGCTCTATTAGTTAGCCACTTTTCTCTTAAGCAGTGATGGAAGTATGTCCTTCGTTCACCATGATGATGCATGATGATGCTGTTCACATGATTCATGCCCAATAGTGCAAATATATTATTGTTATGAGGTAACTTTTAGGTTTTACAGAGAAAATTTCTCTCTTTATCTGACTTGTAGAATTGGGCTATCAACCCAGGGCAGCAAAGTAATAATATTTTTAACATAAAATCAGGTTCTGTTTCCTATTAGTTCATCTTTGCTTTTCCTGAGTTATTTCTGTGAAGTCAGCTGAGAAAACCCATAAAGAAGTCAGGAATGAAAGTTAAAATTTCCAACTTCAGTCCCTTTAAAGGCGGATATATGCTTGCGTGGCGTCTGCGTGCAGCTGGCTACAGCGCAGCTGACGCTGGTGAATCCACTGGTTATTGTTTTTATAAACGGTGGTTACCACACAAATAAGCCACAAGATCCAGATAGCCGGCAACACTTTATCCCAAACTGACCAATCACAAGGGAGAACCTCCACATAACTGTCTGCGTAGCAGGGGTGCACGTCAGGTCTGGAAGAGGTGCCTGTCGAGCCTCTGCGAAGCTACGCTGAGCCTACGGCGGTTACGCGAACGCAGAGACCGCGCAAGCATAAATCTGCCTTTGGATGTATCTTAAAGCGACTGAAGGTGTGTAAAATGTGTGAAAACAGCAAAATGTTAGCCTCGTAGCATAATTATCAAAGTCATATTTTGGCTAAATATCTCTCTAACTGTACTCCCCTAATATTGCTGACTGTGCATCACTGCCTATAAAACCTTAAAATATGATGTAGAAAATCATGCTATGAGGCTAATGTTATGTTTCTGTGACAATGCTGGGAGACATTTTAAGACTAAGATGGTATTATGTCGATTATGTCAAAATATAGGTACTTTTTTTAAATTTTTTTCCTTTTAAAATAAAACATTTTCTGTGGAGTTGGTTTAGGTTAAGCCATAATTATTCCATAACAATCCTCCAACTTCCTTCCATTACTTGAAATTATTTTAATTTTGTGTATTTATTTACCAGGATGACATCTAAAGTCTTTTGCCTGGGATTTCAGTTACAGTCAAAGCAGAGGTCTCTAACAAATGCCCTTTCTTAGATCTATTGAGATGTCAATCAATGAATTAAACACCAGATGACCTGGTTTTACCCCTTTATTGAGCTTAGCAGATTCGTGTAAGATCAGGCCTGGGTTCAGCCCCAGGCTCTGTGCCAGGCGGTGCAGTTGTAAATGATGTTTTTTTTGCATTATACATGCCCCAGTAAAACTATTCCATGTCTTTTTTGCAGACTGAGTACCCATATGGTACTACACTACAACTTGAGCATGCACATACTATTGTTCATTTTAATACTTTCTACAGATAATCCAGAAATGTTTCCCCAATTACAATGACCACAAAAAACAACTTAGTAGTACAAATTTACAGAACTTATTTTACCATTTACAGAGCTTAATTTGCAAAGCCGGAGGTCCCGGAACGCAGAGGGGGGGTGGTTCCATCGACTCAAAACGGGGGCTCAAAGTAACAGAACACACAGACACACACACACAAACACGGCCAAGGTACTAACCCATTTAAGTAAATCCAAACATCACTGTGTGCATAAAAGGTCAATATTTATTTTAATTTCGAACGCTGGCCTAACAAAAAACAAAAAACCATGACCACCACATCAGCGTTTACTGGGTGCGAAATGTAAAAAGATAAAACAAAATAAAAACTAGGCCAGAACGGTAACATTTCTTTTATGAACAGCAATAGTATTCTTCGGGCTATAAAGGTTTTCCGTCTGAGTAAAAGCTAACTGCAATCTCATAATCACTGGTGCCAGTGTAACCTGATCCTCACCCTCCCTCCGTTTCTGTAGCTTAAAATTCACCTTAGAATACCTCTAAATTATGCAAACACAAGATTTTTTTGAGTAACCTCAACGAGGAATATACAGTAACAAAACAGAAAACTATTCTGAACACGAAACAAACATTTATATATATTTTTTATTTAGGCGATTGTTTTATAGTGACACAGCGGGTGCCGGATCCAATAAAATAGGTTCCGGATCCAACGTCGGAGGTGCCGGCTGAGATCCGGCTCAAATGAAGCCCTGGCCATTTAAACATTTGGCTTGTCCACCAAAATTGCAAATTTTTTTTTGCTTTTGTTTTTTTACTTTTCTCTAACAATAAACAATAAGAAAAACGGATCCTGTGATTGCAGCACTGTTGTTTCTCACTAAACTCACTAAATCAAGGGCTCAAAGACCTAAAGTTCCTGCATATTTATAGATACTATTTACATATTTACACGTTTTATGCTAATTTTAGCATGGAGGGAACTTATCTACATGCACATTTGTGACATACGGTATTAATTTACTGTTCTCTTATGCAAATGTTGAGTTAAGTTCTGGAAACCAGGATTAATGAGACCATTATTTGAAAGGCTTCCGAGGTTTCGTAGTCCAAGTGCTTCCCTTCATTCATCAACCTCTCCAAATTGCGGAGCTACTGTAGAGCTCGTAATGATACGGTGTGCTGCTGAATGGAAAACTTGATTAGGTCTCTAGCTTTGAGCTGTCTGATGGATGCTCGGCCTTGCTGGGAGTGAGGACGGGACAGAAGGCCAGGGATTAAGTACAATAGCGTCCTGTTCGAAGTAAAGGAAGAGGTTTTATATCATCCAGGGTTCAATCAGTTCTGACCTGCTACTTCAAGTTCCAGTTAAAAGGCCTCATGGAGCTGAATGAATCTGGAGTGAGTCTCCCCTGACGACGGGAGATGAGGAAAAGCTGGTGAGTGGGGTTGAACTGTGACACCAGAATTTGCCATAGTGGACTGCATATTCAAGGGAATTTTCTGTAGCTAAAATGCACAGATGGTCCTTAAACGCCTCGCAAGCAGGCAGCCGGTCTTTGTGAAAATCAAATATGATTAGTGCACGTCCAAGTGGCTTAAAAACTTTGCACCACAGGTCCAAAGCATTGATTGAATGAACAACTGTTGAGCGAGGCAAAGAGCACACACACATGTACACAGATTCCTCAGATGAACATTTGGGAACTTATTGTTGCTGAGTTCAGGGCTATAAATCAGCCATCAGAGGCTCAGAGGATAACTCGTGTTCACATCACATTTCATACATACGCACAAATATTTAGTGTTCAACAAAAACAACGTGGAGATGAATGTGTTTGTAACTTAGAGGGAAATATTTGGAGAAGAATGCCATATGATAGTGGGATTACCAATGAGGTGGAAGGAGAGGGTTTAAATACCTGGGAGGCCCCAAACATGCTCTAATATATTACTCTGAACTAGCACACGTTATTTACTGTACAGCAGCTCTGTTGGGCCATGTTATATACAGTGCATTTCCATTTTTTAACCTTAACCTTAAACTTAACCTAAATCATTTAACAGCGTTTTGCACTGTAGTTGTTGGGGGGGTTGTAACATTACTTTAAGATTTATTTATTTATTTAAAACTGAACATGAAATCTTTGACTGAGTTTGGCACAATGTGGTGACTTGGAAAGACTGAACTTTTGGTGGATGCTCTTTTTATACCCAGTCATGACGCCCTAACCTGTCACTAGTTATTTCACTAACTGTAGAATTTTACAGAAAGCCGTTACCAATTATTTGATTTTAAAAAAAATTTAAAAATGAAATACAAAAACTAACATACAAATCAATAAATGCTTAAATAAATAAGAAAAAAAGAAATAATATTTAAATAAATAAGGGCATTTATTTTATAAATATCTAACTTATAATTCCCATTTAGGGAATAATAAGTTTTTTCATTATAATTACTATTTATTTTTCATTTACATTCATAAAGACACTGAAGTTGATCAGTAAATATGCTAAAAACCATTTCTTTGTACCTCTGGCTGTTAAACAGAGCATCACATTTTTACCCAAGTTTTCTTCCAGAAAGAAAACTTGCTAACTTTTAAGGAATTTGGGTCTGTAGTTTATTTGACCAAATGAAAGTACTACACAGTTAAAATGCCTTTAAACTGCACTGAAAACATTGTTTTATACCTAAACATGAGAACTGAATGCTTGATAATCATTCAGAAAGAAACACTGCGTAATCCAAAAATGTTCAGATAAGTTTTAATTTAAGGGGGGAAAAAATTACATAAAATGATTCATCATTTACTGTGTTTTGCATTCAGCTTAAGGTGATCTGATCCAGACACATGTAGCCTCACTTTACTGATCTAACATGACCAAACCCCCCAACCTACTTGAGGACTGACACTCACATAGATTAAAACGCTAAAAGTGAACAAACACATTCCTCAGATGACGGCTAACTGCTGCACTGGTCACGTGTGGCAGAAATAAACTAAATCAAAACTTAGACCACCAGGAACGCCTTTGAAGTTGTGCAGCTCGGCTCTGCAGACCAGACACATATGGCAGGGGCTTAAGTCCAGCCATACTGCTGCTTTTGTCCTTCCTCTCTGTACCCGGGTCAGAGGTACATGACTGCATGTAAAACAATTCCGTGCCTCTTGTATACAGGACAAATACAACATTTGCTTCCCTGCCATCTCCATTTGGGTTTACTGCATTGTTCCATGACTGTAAAGAGTCTTTTTTACAAGGTCTTTGCTGAGCTGTGCATCTCGTAAAATGCTTCACTCCTTAACAATGTTTTTTAATGTCTGAAAAGGTCAAAGTAAACCATATCCTGCAGTGAAGTTGACTCAACTACACGTTAGACTATTGAGAGACTGAACCCTGAAACATTGTTCTGTATTGGTACTAGCCCTAATTTCTAATTTAATTTATTAAGTTAACTTAACTATGAGAGTTAATTTATTTAAGTAATTCAGGTCAATAATATAAAAGAATTATTGCTTTCAGACTATGGGCTTAAAAATTCCTTTTAAATTTATTTAATGTTCACAGTTCATTTATGAAGAAATATGAGCTTATTCCACTAAATTATTGTTTTTGTTTTAACAGGGTAACTATTTGTTTTTTAATGTAAAACCTGAATCTGATATTAAATTGCCAGATAAATCTCTACAAAGTGCATTCACAGTACTTACAAGACGAAATAAGTAATTAAACAATTACACGTCGCAGATGGTAATTAAGTATTTAGACTACATTTATGTCATTAATGTCATCGCAGGAGTGGAAATAATCTTGTTTCATTTTATTTTTTTCTCCTTATTTCTACTAAAACTAACGCATTTACGGTTTAACTGCAGTGAAACTTGTTTTTTGACGTAAAAACAGGACGTAAAACAGACTAAAGCTTTAATATATAAGAAAACAGCGAGCCTGCAACACATTAATGATCAAACTTACCTGATTTAATTCCTCTGTGAAGCGGCTGAAAACTCAGCTCGAGCCAGAAGAAAAACAGAAACACAAGCGCTGCTGCGCGAGGCTGGAGGGGCTGCAACGTCACTGACACGTCACTGAAAGCCCCATCAGTCACAATCTTTATTTATACACCCTTTAAACTTAATAAACATTTATTACACATATGGCATATTTATTACACACACACGTGATTAATAATAATTATAATTATACGTATAATTATGATAAATATGGTAATAACGATAATTATTATTTTTATTATTGTTATTATTATTATTATTATTAGTAGTAGTAGTAGTGTAATCATTATTATTAATATTATTTTAGGTATTATTATCAATATAATTATTATTGTGTGACAGAATGTGACTGAATTTAGTCAAATAATAAAAGTGCATCCTCTTTCAGTTCATGTTTTTCAGACATACAAAGGACAATATTATATCAAAATATGTGTATCTTTATATCATAATTTAAAAATGGGTCTGCACGGTGATAGCACCGCAGCCTCACAGCAACAAGGTCGCTGGTTAAAGCCTCAGCTGGAGGTAGGTTTCGAGGTTCCAACTTTGGGGGTGGTGGCCTTTCTGTGTGAAGTTTGCATGTTCTCCCCGTGTATGCGTGGGTCCGGGTTCTCTCGCTTCCTCCCACTGTCCAAAGACATGCATGTTAGGTTTAATTGGTGACCCTAAATTCTCCCTAGGAGTGAGTGTGTGCGTGAATGGTTGTTTGTCCCTATTTCTGTTGGCCCTGGGATGGGTGTACCCTGCCTTTCACCTGTTATATGCTGAGATAGGCTCCAGCTCACCTGCGACCCTTAATGGACTAAGCGGTAGAAAATTAATGAATGAATTATATCATAATGTTTATGTCACAAAAACTGAGTCCAAATTGTAGAAGCAATGCATAAAAACTCACAGCTTCTACTGGGATTAAGAGGTAAGTTAGTTGTTGCAGGGGGCTGCTAATCTAAATTCACTTGACTAACAGATCATCAGTAAATGTCAGCACTTCTATAAAACCTGAAAAACACTTCTATAATTTTTTCTATATTCAGTTTTAAATTGTGTGGTAACACAAGATCAAGGAGGAAAGATGTTAAATGTTAAAGTTATTGACAGTCCAATTTAATGAGACTGAACAAATAAGGCTTGTTTTGGAAAGGTTGCAGAAGAAAACCTCTTTTTTCTAAAGAGAACATGGCAGTACAGCCTAGTTTTGCAAAGTTTAATCTAAACAAACTACAAAGCTTCTTGAAGTATGTTCTTTGGTCAAATGAGACTAAAGGTGAGATGTTTGATCATAATGCACAATAGCATGTTTGGAGGAAACCGCACACTTCATACCAACTGTCAAGCACGGTGGTGGAAGGGTGATGATTTGGGTCTGGACACCTTCCAGTGTGGGTCATAAAACAGGACAATGATCCCAAAAGCAGCAGATCTACAATAAGAATCACTTAAAAATAAAAGATTTGAGGTGTTGGCATGATCCAGACCTCAATCTTATTGAAATGTTGTGGTGGGACATTCAGAGAAACAATTTTTCCTTTTCATATTTACTTTTTAGATCATGGTCAAACAAATGTCTCTCTTCAAAGAATAAATAAATAAAAGCATTCACAGTATCTCTCCTGGCAGGTTTAAAAAGACACACCTTAAACTGCTTGCTAATTCACATTCCTCTAGTGAAAGACATGGTGTGCTGGTGCAGGCTTCATTTAGACATGAAGCCATCATGTTCAGATACCATCAGATAAATGGACAGGAGTGCACGTCTGAAAGGGGCTATACATGAACTCATCAGTGACAGACAGCGGCCCTCTGACCCGCCTGGATATGTGATCTGGAAGGAAAGGCAGGGAAGAAGACAGCAACCCTTCAGACCCTTGTCAAACAGGAATTTCAGCAGCATGTGCACACAGATGTGTTCTGATATCTGGACAGATGGTCTGTCCAGGATGGAAAAAGCTTTCAGCAGCACCTAATGTACATACACTCCACAAAAGACAAGAAGTTGCAGTGGTGAACACTTGAAATATTTAATCTTGTTGTTTAAACTGTGTGAAACAACGGTAATGTGGGATTTGTATGTCAGGTAACAATGGGAAGAACTGGTAGCTAGTCCTGAGTGTTGCTTAGATATGCTCCAGGTCACAAGACCCTTCAATGGAATAAAGTTGTAGATCATGAATAGATTGATTTGGAGATTGAGCAAAAATAAGCATATGGAACCATCTAAAGATAAAGTTGGAGATCATTCAGTGATATCAGCTCTGGGAAACAGTAATGATGACATAAAAAACGCTTTTAGAAAATAAAACAATGAAACTATCTTCAAATTACTCGAGTAATTTACAGGACAACTTTCGAGACCACCAAACATCTAATGCATTAAAAACACAGGAAGAGGACAGTGTTGCAGAGTTCGGTGGTGCAGAATTCTAATAGAGGAAAGATGAAAGTTTATTGATTTTCTCAGCAGAAATACTTGCATCATTAGCTTTACAGTGACTTGTAGTCCATTAAGACAAACAAGAACAAACAAACATTGTACAGAACATCATATTTATTGTAACATTCAGTAAAACAGAGGTAAAGGACAATATTAGGAATATAATCAAAGAAAAAAGGCTAAAACGAAAGAAGTAGGAAAAAGTGTGATCGTTTTAGAAGGGAAGTTGGTAGACATAGAGAATATGACACAATTTCACTAATACACGCAATATTATGTTGTGATATAAAATTTTATTTCGTTATCTGACCGTATCTGTTCTAATTAAGAGAAACATATTTTCGTCTTTCCTTTGCTGTGTTAATAGACTTTCTTTACCAGTTAGCAGCACTAGTCGGCATAACGCTGTTTTCAAACCACCGATATGCAACAGATGAAGAAGAATCGGCAGATGCGCGCGCAACCATCGCCATCTTTTAAGTTTTTAGGTGTTCAGGGGTGAAACGGGTGCACAAGCTTTTTCAATAAAGTCCAGTTTTTTTTTTATTGCGTTACATAAAGCAAATGGCTAATCGAAATATGCAACAGGCGAGGATGATGAGCAGTAACTCTCCTCAACCGGCGAAACGTGGGACAGACTCCCCGGCCGCGGAGCAGACGCCGGCGAACAAAGACAGCCCAGCCCCGCCGCCTCAGCCTTCCCCCGCGGCCGAACAAGCTGAAGTAGCCGCAGAAGGAAGCGGGGAAGGCTCGTCAGAAATGACTCTCGACATTGCGAGTTTTCGAAAGCCCGGTGAGAAGACGTTTACCCAGCGCTCGCGTCTCTTCGTCGGGAATCTGCCGCAGAGTGTCTCCGAAGAAAAGTTCAAAAACACGTTTGCTAAATATGGGAATATTAGCGAAGTGTTCATCAACAGAGACCGGGGGTTTGGCTTCATTCGCTTGGTATGTAAATTATTTTTCATAAAGTATTTTACACTTTGTTTATGTATGTACACATAATTGGTATAAATGTGAATTTCCTAGCATACATTTTGAGTTTTGACTAAAACGTTCATGTTAACTGTGGTTAGCTAAGTGCAGCATTAGCATAACTTGCTGGTTTGTTTGACAGTTAAAACAAGTATTGTTTACTCCTGATGTATTACTGAACAAATTAAACAGGTTTAGTTGTAGTCTTAACACGTTTTAGGAAATAATATACCTAACCCTTATGCACCCCTTTAAAAAAAATTCCCTTTTGCACCCTACACACAAAAATGTGTACGTAAAAATCAATGTCATATAAAAATATTTTCTTATGGAGTTTTTTTTATTTTTTTACTTCTTCAAACCAGCATCAGTTCTAATCATTCATATTAATGATTAATGAGTTTTTAACCTTTTTAACCTCTACATTGCCATGCTTTGGTCATGGTGCACCTCCATTTTATGGTCAAATAACACAAAAATGTATACATTTTTTAAATATCTTATGCTAACTGGATTATTTATGATTTGGTTATTGCACCCTGGTATATGTTAAACATTAGCAAAAAAAATTATTTATATGCATTATTAGTTTTTGCTCAGTGTCAAATACTCCCGTTTTGCACCCTAACACACAATAATGTGCAAATAAAAATAAAGTTATACATTACACTAAATTAATTATAATTTAATTATTTTTTATTTTCATTTAATGTTTTAAACCATCATCAGTCCCACTCATACCTATCAAACATCTAATTTCTATGTGTGGGCTGTAACAAAGAGCTTTACCTACTGTCCAAGACATTTATTATTATTTATAACACCATTCAGGCTAACAGAAAACAGAACATGAACAACATGTAGGAATTAACTGTTGAGGTAGGCGTTGTCGCTGGACCATCAGTGGGATGACGAGCTTCTTCCCCAGCTCCTCAAGGAACAGCCTCTGTTTCTGGTACTTCCCCTGGTTCCAAGTTGGATCCACAGCGGTCCACACAATGTATGCATTGAGGGCACTGATGTCGAGCATGTTGAAAAAAAAACTGCCACAGGCCAACGTCTGGTCTTCCTACTGCAGCTGCATGTCGAAATCATCTGCAAAATAAACAAGGACCAAGCATGGGGGGAGAATGTTAGAAATGCTGAATAATTAACATCTTAGAAAAGTAAAAAATTAAGACAAACAAATAAATGAAAATGATTTACTTTATGAATTGATTAAACATACCTCATCCATGGTATCCACGCCTCCTCCAGGATCATCTGGGGCTTTTTCTTCTCGCCATCGCTGATCTCCGGCAACCGGTGTTTTGTGCTTAGCAGCACAACATTTTCGCCCCGTTTTGGCAGGTATGACACCAGAGTGTGCGTTTCCGTGAAGGCAGACACGGAGGAGTGGGTCTTTCTCCCCCGTGCTCACAGGAGCTCTGGGCGAATCTCTGGGCGATTTTTCTTCATTGTGCCAAGCAGCTCTTTTGCCAGACCAAATGAGGTGAAAAAGTTGTCACTTGTTACGCTCACTCCATTCAGGCCTTCTGTCATCTCCAGCACAACCCTGCGCCCTTGGTTTATTTCTGCCGGCGCACCAGCTGATCGGCCGGCGTACAGACTCGCCCTCCAGGCATAAGACGTTTTCACGTCACAGGCGACCCACATTTTTAGGCCATACCTAGCTGGCTTCATCGGCATGTACTTCCTAAAAGTGCAGCGGCCTTTATATGGAACCGGCTGCTCATCTACGCAGATGTTCTCATCAGGGTTGACAATCATCTGGAGCCTGTCAGTCCAGTGATCACACATGTCACGGATGGCAGCCAGCTTGTCATCTAATCGGCGCCGCTGTCTGGGAAGCCGGTCGTCAAAACGAATGACACTGGAGATAAGGCTAAAGGTTTTGACCGACATGGTAGTCCGGAAAATCTGTCGGCCCGTCTGGTCATCTCACAAGCTGCGGACTGCGAGTGGGTCCAGGGATTATTCCTGTGCCATGAGGATTTCATTGGAGCGCCACAGAATTTATGGGTGACCACTGGATGTCACCACTTTTGGACCTCCAAGACAGTTTTTCTGTGGCTTCTTCACCACCGTCTGTGGAGTCGCTGGAGCTGGTGGAAGTCAGCCCCCGGGAGGTAGACTTCTAGCTTCATTGGCAGAGTCAGTGTCACTTTCGGTGGTCATGTCTGTATTTCCACCGCCGTGCTCGGTGTCCTCCGTTTCAGACTACATGATTATGTCCCAGGCCTCTGCAACCATGTAATGTTTTGCCATGGTGTCAGGTAGGAAATTAAGTGTTTTTCTTCATCTTGCATTTATAAACTGTGCTCCTGATGCAGCTGCCTAAGCAAAGTCTGGGTTGTTTTGGTTTTCATTTCGATCCACAACTTTCATGTGTTGCAAAGGGTCCTGCGTTTTGTTTATTTTAAAGCAGTGCTGGTGGCTGTATGCAGATGTGTGTTTTACGTATTTTATAATAAAAATGTGGCGGTCCTTTGAACGTTCGGAAAAAATTACACACGAAACGGATATGAAAGAAGGTGCCACTTGAAAGCTATTTGCACAAATGCATTTGGTCGCACTGTAATGCATCGTGCACGCTGTTGACACATGCGCATGCACAGACACACAAATTCAAATGCATATGTTTCCTTATTCACATAC
>JBAMHW010000027.1:16873097-16887497 GCA_037177495.1 Rhadinocentrus ornatus
TTGGCATAACTTTTGAAAATGACGTAATTGGGGAGGGAATCCCTTCAAGCACAGACAGAAAGCCCCTAGCTTCAAATAAAGTGGATAAATTAGAAAATGCATGTTTTATACTTTTTATTTAATAGGTTTCAATGTACACATTTTTGTGCTTAGGGTGCAAGTGTGAAGTAATTAACATCATGTTGTTTACAATAGCCAAAAATTAAAATTACACTAAAAATAATTAAGATTGTGAAAAAATGCTTCTTTTTTTTGCATTTCTCATCTTTAAAATCAGTAAGGGGAAATGTGAAATATAGTAGAAATTAAAATGCAAAAACAAATAAATGGTCAAAGGTGTGCAAAAGGGCTAAGCATTGATGAAATGACAGATTTGTATGTTTTGAATGAGAAAAGGCTACCCTCAACTACAGTATGATCTGTCAGATAGAAAATATTCTCGCATGTTATTAATTTTGTATCATGTAGAAAAGAGAAGATTTTTTAATTGTCATGTCCTTTTAAGACGTTTTCGCCTACAATGCCCTGATGTATGTTCTCATCCTCATGTGTTTCAGGAAACCCGGACCCTGGCAGAGATTGCTAAAGCTGAGTTGGATGGGACTGTTGTGAACAATCGGCCTATCAAGATCCGCTTTGCTACTCATGGTGCTGCTCTGACAGTCCGCAATCTGCTGCCAGCAGTAACAAACGAACTGCTTGAACAGGTAGAGTTGAGAAATCTCAAATTTTTACAACAAAGGTGTGCTTCCTCATTTTGCTCTGACTCACTCCATGTGATGATTTAATTTTTGCGACCTTTCCTCAGGCATTTTCTCAGTTTGGACCCGTGGAGCGGGCTATTGTCGTGACAGATGACCGTGCCCGGCCCACTGGAAGAGGGATTGTGGAGTTTGCAAACAAAGGAGCTGCTCGTAAAGCCCTGGAGCGCTGCACCGAGGGGGCAATGCTGCTGACCAGGTAAGATCTGTGGTGTGAATTTGTTCAGTGGCAAGTTAACACTTTTTGTGATAAATTTAATTTTTTCCGTTTCTGTAACCAATTCAATATCTTTTATTGTCTACTTTTATGTAGACAGTAAAAGATTATAAAGGGTTATTAATCCTAAAATTCAACTTATTGTTATAGTAATATTATTATTAGGTTTACCTGTTTAATTACTTGTTCACATAAATATCTTATCAGCCAATCACATGGCAGCAACTCAATGCATTTAGTCACGTAGACATAGTGAAGATGACTTGATGAAGTTCAAACTGAGTATCAGAATTAGAAAGAAAAGGGGTTTAAGAGACTACTTACTGGGATTTTCACACACAATCACAGGGTTTACAGAGAATGGTCTGAAAGAGAGAAAATATATAGTGAGCAGCAGTTGTCTGGACCAGAATGTCTTGTTGGTGTCAGAGGAAAATTGACAGACTGGTTGGAGATGATGGAAAGCCAACAGGAAGTCAGTCAAGCACAGGTTCCAACCAAGGTCTACAGAATAGCATCTCTGAACATACAGCATGTCCAACTTTGAAGCAGATGGACTACAGCAGTAGAAGACCAAACTGGGTGGCCCTCCTGTCAGCTAAGAACAGGAAACTGAGGCTACAATTCACACACACTCACCAAAATTGGACAATAGAAGATAGAAAAAAATGTTGCCTGGTCTGATGAGTCTCCATTTCAGCTCCACATTCAGATGGTAGTTTCAGAATTTGGTGAAAATATAATGAAAACCTGGATCCATCCTGCCTTGAATAAACTTTTCAGGCTGCTGATGGTGTCATGGTGTGGGGGATATTTTCTTGGCCCACTTTGGGCCCCTTAGTACCCACGTGGCCTGGTTTAACCACCACAGCCTACCTGAGTATTGCTGCTGACCATGTCCATCCCTTTATGACCACAGTGGAGCATCTTCTTATGGCTACTTCCAGCAGGATAATGCACCATGTCACAGAGCTCAGATCTGCTCCAACTGCTTTCTAGAACATGACAACGAGTTCACTGGACTCGAACGGCCTCCACATCCACCAGATCTCAGTGCATTAGAGCAGCTTTATTATATGGTGAAATGGGAGATTCTCATCATGGATGCAGCCGACAAACCTGCAGCAACTATATGATGCTGTCATATCAATATGGAGCAAAATCTCTGAGGAATGTTTCCAACACCTTGTTGAATCGATGACACCAAGAATTAAGGCAGTTCTGGAGGAAAACGTGTGGTCCAAACCAGTACTTGAAGTGGACCTGATAAAGTGGCTGATGAGTCGGTGTTTAGACAAACTGATATTTAAGGTCTCTCAAATATTGGTCAGTTAGTTTAGTTTGGTTTAGCTGTGGTTTGAGGACATTTTTAGTTAATGCTATGTTAAAGCTATTTCAAATGTTTCCCCATAGCTTCAAATTGCCATGATTTGTGGTTTTAAGGCCTAATTTTTAAAAATGCGGTTGCTTGTTTTGGGCTTGTTTTCTATCAATTAGGTTAGTTTCTGTATTTCTTGGAGAGTTCTCTGCAGAACAGGAAGGTAATGGGCAAAACAAAAAAAACAAAACAACCAATTGCAGGGAGAAGTAATAAATGTAATACGTTTTGAGAGATTTTAAGGCTTTGAATGGGTGTAGACATTCTACTGACAGAGTTACAATAAATGGATGTTTGATTAACCCACGCCATTTTTTGCTATTTTTGGTCCGCCTGTTTGTAATAATATTATTTACTATTTACCTACTATTCTCACAAAACCAACTCCAACTCAGGTGATTTTTGGCGCCACCGTGCATCAGAAACGTCTTCTTAGCTTTATTCCAGCCATAGAGGAGCATTATTTTTCTTCTTTTCAGACACACATAACGTTCTGCTCACTGGTTGATCTTTGGCTGCTCCTTACCGTCAATTTAAACTCTCTGATTGGTGAAAAGTTTGACAGAAAGTAGCTTCATTATAATTTCCAGGTCTTAATAGAGGTCTCTTAGCAACATAGTAGTGATCTTTTTATGATGAAAATTTGTTAAATAATGGTGTTATCATGGATCGATTGGGGGATTTACCATACAGAGTCAATGAATAAACAACACATCTGGCAGCTGGGTTGTAAACCTCCTGGACGGGATATAAATGCCTGGAAAGTGTCCATAGATCAGCTAAAGGGTAAACTATAGATCACAATTCATGACGGCGGTGGTTGTCCTCTTTCCCCAGTACACCATGTCCAGCCATTGTGGAGCCTTTGGAGCACTTAGATGATGAAGACGGCTTGCCTGAAAAACTTCTGCAGAAAACACCAAAGTACTACAAGTGAGTGAAAGTGGGGTTTGACTCCTACTGTAATACAAAGGCTAAGATGTAGATTTTTGTTTTTGAAACCTTTGTCGATATTTGGAACTGGAGTTTAAGATGACACCTCTCAAAAAAAAAAATTTCAGGGAGCGAGAGCAGCCGCCACGCTTCGCCCAGCCCGGCACATTTGAGTTTGAGTTCTCGTCTCGCTGGAAAGCTCTGGATGAGATGGAGAAACAGCAACGAGAGCAGGTGGACAGAAACATTAAAGAGGCCAAAGAGAAACTGGAGGCTGAGCTGGAAGCGGCTAAACATGAACATCAGCTCATGTTAATGAGACAAGGTAGGCTTTCTTTGGAGTCCATTTCTGGGCCCGTTTCAGAAACCGGGTTTAGTGAAAACTCCGAGTTAGTTGACTCCGAGTTAAGGGAACCTCTGGGTTTTCCGTTTCACAAAGCGAGTTCAGTGCAACTCTGACTCAGTTACTACGGCAACAGACTCCGTGAAGGAAACCTGCTCGCTGGAAGGTTTTCTCCTCTTTAGCTGCAGACGGAAGGAAGTGTCAGACATCGCGTGAAGGCCTGTCACGATAACTAATTTTGCTGTGCGATAAATTTTCTCAGAAATTATCTCGATAAGCAAGAATATTGTGCAAAGTGAAGTACTCTTCTTGTCACTGTAGGATGTGATCAGACTGTCAACAAGAACAATCTGCCTACAATTAGGTACGTTTTAGTAAGGTTGCAGTGCAGAAACAATTACAAAACACCAAATTAAGAAATATCTTTTGAGAATATTAATACCAAGATACATTGAAGCAGAGATCCAAATGTTTAATAGGTGGAACACTCGAGATAAAAAATAATACTGCTTGCGCATCAACTCGCAAAATGGGAGGAGCGAGTCTTTTTTTCACCTGTTGCCATGGTGAATCGTGTTATCCGTGTTCCATTGATGAGGGCTTTTTATCTGCCCATGCACGCGCTGGACTCGGGGGTAAGTTAACTCAGATTTGATTGAACCAATGGTTATCACCTGTTCTGAAACTGAAAACACAGAATTTGACAGCTCAGAGATGGTCAACCCAGAGTTGTGCTTTTAACTCGGTTTGTTAAACCCGCTTTCTGAAACGGGGCCCAGGTTTTGCTTGCTGTTATTGTTGCTGCCAATCCTCCATCTTCATTATCCCACTTTTCCTCAGATCTAATGAGACGTCAGGAAGAGTTGAGAAGGTTGGAGGAGCTTCGCAACCAGGAGCTGCAAAGACGAAAACAGATAGAGATGAGGTGAGCAATAAAAGGATTCTTGAGAATCCCATTGACATCAATGTTGTTTAGCTAATTGTAGTTTTAAATTTGTTCTAAACAACAAACTCTTTGAAGTAAATATAGTTGAACAGGCTTGTTTGAAATGAGCATTTAGTGAGTAATGTTTGAGTTTGTGACCAGTAACATGGAGTCACATATAGGCCTGTCACGATAAAAAATTTTGCTGTGCGATAAATTTTTTTCAGAAAATATCTCGATGAGCGATAATATTGCGCAAAGTGATAATGTTGTCATTTTGAGACCATTTTCAACTAATATAATGATAATGTCATAATAATGTAAGTACACCCTTTCAAAGATTGCTTTAATTTCTTAAGAACATTTTACTCTGGAAATGGAAGAAATTTAAAATAAAACAAAAACAACAAATAGAACAGACTCTCAGTCTCATTAACAATGAATAAAAAACAAACACAACCAAAAACAATAAGTATGATGGATAATAAAGTCTTGGTTCTGTAAACAAAATTGCCCTTAAAAAAAAAATTTAAAAAAATATTAAACATGGGGCTCAGACAGGAAAAAACGATTGATTCATGATACATGATTCAGCGTGAGAATCGGAGTTTTAGCGTTAGTAGCCACTCACGTGCGCGAGTCTCACAGATGCACACAAATGGGGCATACCGGCTCGCACAGGTGCTTCACCACATGTCTCGTGCTGCAACATGCTGCTGTCAAGTATGACACTAGAGAGACCACTTCTCAAGAAACGAGAGCGTTCAGTTGAGATACTCCATAGTGAAACCTGCTGTCATACACAGTCTATGCTAAAGTAAAATAGGAAAAAATTAAATAAAAAAAAAAATTATCGCGGCCTTGTGACTATTGCATCAAGCCTAGTCACATAAAGAATGTAATCACATTTCATTGCATGTTTGGACTCTGCTTTGTAGTTGCCTTTTCAAGCTAATCTGACCTGGTGGTATATTATTTGTGCAATTACTCTGTTAATGTTTCGTGTCCTTAGGCATGAGGAGGAGAGGAGAAGAAGGGAGGAGGAGATGATGAGACATAGAGAGCAAGACGGCTTGAGACGCCAGTCAAATTACCTGGAAAATGTGAGTACAGGCGAAACATGTACATCCAAACTCACCTTATTCAGTTAATATTATAGCAAAGACTGTAAATAACTCATTCCATCAGCAACACATAAACATGTTTGGTTTTTTTTTGGTTTATGAATAGAAATTTGCACAAAACATTTTTGCAAAGCTGTAAACTTCCTTTTCATGACTACATTTCTACACCATAATCTTGTAGGGCTGCTGGATTATCTTTTTTTCGTTTTCACGTTGAAATCCGCGTCATACACGGCTCTATGGTGCAGGTTGACCACAGGTCCGTAGCGTTGGCTGTGTAGCCACATCCTTTACAACACCCTCACGAAAACACCTGTTATTTAGTTGCGACTCACAAAAATGTAACATTTTTCTATTTCCTTGTGTCGTAAGCCCCCGTGTGCACATATACGTGAACGAGCGAAACATTTCACATGCACGAATGTCGCTCGGCTGGAGGAGGCCGCGATTTTCGCCTCATCGTGGAGGGACGTCGCCTCCTGTGTGTCCAGCCTATAACTTGAGAGGTCTTTGCATCTGGAGTTGAATTAAACCAAACAACCCACTTTAGGGGCATGAAGGGATGTAACAAAAGATGGCAATAATGAAATGGACAGATGGTAAAAAAAATCCAAGTTATTATGTTGAACAAAAATATAATGGCAACACCCTGTGTTGGGGTTAGCAGAATGGCTGAAAGAAAACAAACCCCAAACAAAACACAGCTAATAATAAATTCAAAACTATGCCAGCCAAACAAAACGGTTACAAAAATGGTGCACAAAAACTGGCGTACTAATCTAGCTAAACAAAAAGGTTACACAGTTCCAATAAACTAAAAAGGCACTTCCAGCCTATTCTAGCCCAACACGTTCTAACTTTACTTTTACTAACACAAAAGCTCAATCCAAAACGGAACACAAAAAAGGAACTTAAGAGCAGCCAAACGAGCTGAGAACAAACGAACTTTCGGAAAACGGCAAGGTATTTGCCACAAGGAGAGTCTGAGAACCCGCAGTATCTCTCAAGATACGGATTTGTTTTTCGTCCTCTATATTTCCTGTTAAAGATACAGAGCCATTAAATACAAATGGAGCGAAGCATGGATCAGGATTAAGGGTCTTAGTTAAGTTGACCTCTCCACGGCAGGTCTGGGCCCGAACCAAACCTACCCCTTTTGCTAAAGGTGGTTTGTTTTTATTCCGTTTTTGGTTGATCTTTTGTGTTAGTTAAAGTAAAAATGCAGGGAACAGTTACTGGTACTTGGCACCCGGAATTGCTTTCAGGTGGCAGCAGGAGCAGCTACCGTAACAGGCTGGGACTGTGGGAGGAGTCTGCAGCAGAGCGCGGCGCTGCAATGCCAGTGGCGCTCAATGTGCAACTGAAAACAGCACAAAAGTAAAATCATCGGACCATTTAATTTTTATGATCGTTGAAAATTCGATTTATTGCCCATTTTAGAGGTTGGACTGTTTTCTGTCAGCATTTCGATTTTTCTGAAAAATGTGATGTGACTTCACAGCTGAGTGTAAATGTCACATGATGTTTAAATGACACACAAGTAAAGGCGGATTTATACTTGCGCAGCGTCTGTGTCACTGCCGTAGGTGCAGCGTAGCTCCGCAGAGGCTCAACGCGCACCTCTTCCAGACCTGACGTGCACGCCTGCTACGCAGACGGTTGTGCAGAGGTTCTCCCTTGTTATTGGTCAGTTTGGGATCACATGTTGCCGGCTATCTGGATCTTCTCGCTGAATTTGTGTGGTAACCAACGTTTTTAAAAACAATAACCAGTGGATCGAATTGATGAGAGGCTGATCGAATAATTTCTTCGTTTTGTTCCACAAGCTAATAAAGACACTGAACCGTACTGGACGCCATTATTGTTTTAAACAGAAAATACCTACTGAACTGAAGTGAATCCATCAGAAGAACTCCGACCTGGTGAGTTTACCGGCTGATACCACCCCTGCTGCCACCTTCAGATTAGGAGGAGAAACTGCAACACAAAAACGCCCCCCCTGAGCTCGGGTGTGAAAGCAAACTCACCAGCATCAGCTACGCCGTAACCGACCGCACGTAGACGCCGCGCCAGTATAAATCCACCTTAAGGGACTGGAAATTATGACTGAAGGGGTGAATTCGTAAAACCAGAATCCAGAACCAGAAGCGCCGTGTGATGCAAAAAAAAAAATGACTGTGGGAAAATATCGCACACACACAGACATGGAGGATAAAAAAATAAACAGACCTGCTGACTGGTGCACGGGTGTGACCAGGAAATATGTCGTTTCCACAGAATAAATATGCACATATATATTTTTGGGCAAATTGGACCACTCTTCTGCCTTCTTTGTAGTTTTTAAAGGTGTTTACATGAGTCCAGTCTACATCTTAATCTTTTATCAAAAGTCACTGAGTTTTTCTTTTTTTAAATGTAATATTTCCTACTTGTAGTTATTGGGTTTAATGTTTTGCATGTGTTAGTAGAAGAATGGTCAGTCTGCAAACATCGTTATCGACGTGTACAAGACTTTGTGTTTAAAATGGGTCAGTAGCCTGTAATGACTTATACTTAAGATTTCAAATGTAAAGCACAAACACCCACAGATGCTTTTTGAACGAATACATAACAGCACTTTGATGCACTTTGTTTCCCATTTTTAAGATTATCACACCAAAATTGTTTTCAATTAGTAAAGCAGTCAATTTCATACATATTTTATATATGGTGAAATTCAGAATGTGCCCTTTACTGTGGAAAAAACCCCTTTGGAAATGAATACCTGAACTGTATGAGATTTGGTAAAAAGTTTATAAAAATGTTGATGGGACAAATTAATGTAAATTTCTGATGCAATGGTAATTATAGTTTAGGTTAATATTGAACAAATAAACAATAAATGAATATAAGACACAGAAGCAAGCTACAATGGCCTAATTGGTTGAATTTCAATGTTCACCAATGATATAAAAATAAAAATAAAAAAATTGCATAAAGCAAATTGTTTTATATCCCAAGAAAGAGTAATCTTTGAACTTGAAACTAAAACGGATTAATTTTTTTTTTCTTTTCTTTCTTTTCCTTTTTTTTTTTTTTTTTTCAAAATTATGCCGTTGTGGGCTGATGAAAATCTACCCTTGTTTTGGGTTTGGAGAGGCTGTCACCTAGAAACCTGTGCAAATATCTGACAAACCATTAATGATATAAGCCCTAATAAGCTGTTACATAGTGCATCTGAAGGCCTAAACACAGTCGTCGTTGTCAACACAGGTTAAGTGTGGCTTTTGGGGGATGTTTGGTGGTATTTCAGGATTGGGATGCTGTGACGGGGATGGGACTTTCTGGGGCGCCCTTGTCCACCCAAACAGATTGAGCCTCCCTTCAATTGCCTTGGCTGGCTGAGATGATGATGATGAATATGTGTTGTTGTTTGTTGTTCTTCTTGTTCTCCATCTATCCATTATCTATACCGCTTTAAGAGTCACGGGGAAGCTGGAGCTTAACCCTGCATTTAGCAGGCGGGAGGCAGGGTACACGCTGGACAGGTCACCAGTCCATCACAGTCTTCTTCTTGTTCTTTTGCTTATTATTATTACCACCATTATTGTTTAACACGCAGTACAAAAAAGCAAAAACACCAGAGGAATAAGCTAAAAAAGACAATAAATATAAGACATGGTTGTGCTGCAAGGTACATACTATAAACAGACTGTTAACAATATATACAATATTTACAACCTATATAATTACAATATCCTAATTATTAATAATATGTAAGTCGTAATTATTCATCCTTTTTCTATTTATTTATTTATTTGCTTTGGTTTTATTTCACCCTTCCATATGTTAGTATAAAGAATCACATCTCCTCACCATGTGTTTATTTTTGTTGTTTTGCCACCTTATAATAAATAAAAGAAAGTCATTATAAGTATTGTCACTTTTAACTGTGCAAGTTGTTTCTCTCCGTCAGTCATGGTGAATAAATTAAGCTTTGAGGAAGATTAACATTATAGTTCAAGTAAAAAGTAAAAAACCTCTGTAAGTGATGGTGGTTGTTGTGATGTGGCTTATATGAGAACACACTGATTATTTAAAACTTATTTAATTCTTTTTTTTTTCTTCTTCTTTTTTTTACAGATTATTTAATCAAATTCTGAGTGAGGAACTTTTGTGTTTAAGTTTGATTATGTATTTAATTCTTTCTCCATATTTTCCTGTTTGGAGGATCTGTTAGAAATGCTTCTAAGCTGCTGGCTGTTGTTCTAATCAAGAGTAGGAGAGAGTGAGTGGGATACAGAGAGAGCTCAGATTTTATAACTAATTTTATATTTAAATGGGAGGTTCTATGTTTGCTGTGTCTGTAAAACTTAGTGTTTTTCTTTCACAGCACTAATTTTAACATGCTTTCAATTCCAGATGGTCTTTGGTCTTATCTATACAGCAGTTATAGAGATATTGTGCATAAATATCTACAGCATGTATTATAACACTTATCCCGTTATTACCTTTTATATAAGACCTCAGCTATGATCATATCTAGAAAATCCCTATTTCTTTATTAAATTTTTCATAAAGAAGCTCAACTTTTAAATAAAGTTGGTCCTAGTCTATCAGAATAAATCTGGGATCCTCAATCTTGGTCCTTGCGGGTCGCAGTCCTGCAGGTTTGAGATCTGCTTTGGATCTGAGTCTGAATCAGATGTGTTGCAGCAGGAAAACTTCTAAAACCTGCAAGACTCAAGGCTCCAAGGGAAAGGATTGAGGATCTCTGGAATAGAGTGGCTCCCTGGATGTAAATAATGGCTATGCTGCCATCTAGTGTTGCACATCCATCTTCTTATAATTGCTTGTTGGAATAAATCTTATTTTCTGCATTCTGAGATGAGACTTTAATACGTTTTAACCTTTTAATAAGGTAAATACGAAATGAATATAAAGCTTGTGAGAACCTTTAACCCTTAACGCTCCAGAGTTTTTCATAGAAAATGATAATTTTTGATATCAAGAAGTAAAAAGACTAACTTGTAAGTGGTTATAGATCAGTTCATACTTTAAATAAGAAATATGTTGAATATTAACCAGTGTTTATGATGAGAGTTACTTTAATCATCTAATTTGGATATTATGGCATCCCAGATTGGCAGCAGTGTTGGATTACAAAACTTTCACTACAAACTGGTTGCTTTTTATTCTTATTTTATTTTGTATTTGTTTTTTTCTAATATTATTCTCAAAACAATCAACCAGAAAAGCAAGTAAAAGTAAACTAATAGTGGTAAAATGTAATAGAAATCATTATTAAAAAATATAACACCCAGGTGTCCCATCAAACTGTCTGATCCACCTGTGATGCACAGTCTCATTTTTCAATACACCCAGCCTTCGTCATTGCTATTTAAAGCAGTATTCTGACCACCATGCCAGTTCCGTCGCTTTTTTAGTGCGTTTCCACAGTTTCCATCCCTGCTGCCCCCACCAGGTCCAGAAACTTCTTGATATTCCCTGAATTAACCCTATCAGACCAAGGGTAAAATATCAAAATAGTCAAATCTGATATGTGCTGTTCTAGGTACATTATTATTGCAGACGGACTCACCGCCATTACTAACAGAAGCTTTAGTTTTACTGTCACTAGCTAAGCAGTCACCATTCTTCAGATTCAGTCACGGCAAATAGCTGAAAGAACTACGTCATCAACAGTAAAAAGTGTTTTGACATGCTGCTTTCTCAGTAATCTGTACTGTATCACCAAACCATGAGTGCTTTCTGATCAGCCCCATGTCATCTTTCAATTCGATTACCTTATAAACTTTCACTGGACTTGAGTTGAATTTAACTTGTGTTTACATTAGACGTTTTTAGAGCAGACTATTCAGCTTATTTAAATAACCTAATTAAAAAAATCGGTTAATTTTCTTATTTATTTTTGGATTATGTGCATCATCAGGGTGAGATGTCTGTGGTAATAAAAGAATAAATCCTTTGGGTGTATGAATAAAATATGGGTTAAAATGGGAATCCCGAAATTCTTGTGTATCATCTGGGACCAACAGTAGTTGACCTTTGTCAACATTTAATCATTAGATACCAACAATCTATACACGCAATTTATTTTTACATGCCTTTTGAGTTTTTATGGAGTCAGCATTCAAAGCATTATAGAAATCTAGGTGTAATAATCTGATTTCTCATAATCAGATGAAGCTGTGTACATGATCACTGGAATGATAACTCCTGAAATCAGGTAATGATCAGATTTTTGGTGTGCATGTAAACAGGCTCAGTGAGCTGGTGAGGTAAAGCAAATGTGAAAATGTCTCCTGAAAAGACATTAACTCGCGCTGTGTTCTTGGCAGCTAATTGTTTGCTTGATGTTTAAAGATGCATTCACACCACAATAGTTTGGGGGACTCAGTCCGATTGTGCGGGAAGTTCCGGGAAAAAAAAACACGGGTTTGTTTTGTTTTAAAGATGCACAATATAAGCGGTATCAGTTATCAGTGAAATGAGTTGTAAAATATTGGCATTTCGGCCAAAAATCCATTATTGTGCATCCCTATTTGGTTCACTTTCACACTTTACTCAAGCAGACTGAACTGCGTGGTCAGCGTCTTGCAGGTACAACAGCTGGTAGCTAGGGGTGCTATTCCCTGAAACCACCACTGATCAAGAAGAAGAAGAAGAAAATCTGGCTCATTGAATGGGCAGTGCCAAAAATGGCTCATTGACCGCAAGTAAACAATAAAGTACATTAACAGTACATTTGTGCAGTTTGGTTTCTGTTTTCCCTTTTGTGTTCAAACCGCATATGGATTTCACAAGAATCTGCCCAGTATGAGAACAGGAGAGGGAGCAAGGTATACAGCATGTTGCTTTACAATGTCTGGAATCACTTCCTGTCTTTGTTTCACTAAAGGATTCATTTGTTTTCACACTGGAAGCTCGAATGTGCCATACTGCAAGATTTGGTTTTGATCTGATACCAAGTAGATAAAGCACTAGTATCATCAATACCAATATCGATACTTTTTAATAGGGTTGTCAAAACTAACGCGTTAGTGCAAAGATATTAACCTGTGGAATTAAAGAATTTGTCATTTAACACATAAATAACAATTAGAATTTTATTATGCGCCCAGAAACAAAGTTATTGCTGGTGTTTTTTTTTAAAAATCCAAATTTAGTGTTATCTCGGAAACAGAAGCTGATTTCCATATTCCACATTATTGAAACTGCATCAAACCACACCAGGTTTCACTTAAAAGTGAACAGATACCCCTGGTTTTCAAGCAGACCAGAGTAGTATTTTGGTCCGTACCAAGGTGAAATTGACCGTTCATGCTACAACAAATGACCCATGGAAGTGGACCAGGGTTCATTTAAAGTGAACCAAACAGTGCCAGTGTGAATGCACACTATTAACGTTTTATTTATCTTTTTTTTTTTGTACAGCACTTTGAGCAACCCATGTTGTAAATGTGCTTTATAAATAATCTTAAACTCGACATGACACTTTGCTGGATGAACTGTAGAAGCTGGAAAAAACGATTTGACCTCATATAGGATCTAAAGATTCTGTCATTTATTTTAAACTCGTTCATTCACAGTTAATTAGCAATAAGTGTTTTGACCAATGAATTGTTTAAAGAGGCAACATAAGTCATGAAGTTGAAACTAAACAAAGTTGGTCTTTTCTATTACTCATGAGGAAATATCTGTACTGTGTAAAGTAATATATTCTGTACACCCTATGGTTAGTTTTGCTAATGAAACTAACTCCTCAAAACATCGAGTTGTTAAAGCAGCCTTTCAGCTGATGGATTGTATTTTTAGCAGATCTGTTCTGAAGGATCTTCTCCACTTCTTTCAGAGAGAACAGGAAATGAGAGTGGGTGAGCTGGGCCCTCGTGGAGCCGTTAATATGGGAGGTATGGGCATGATTGTTTAGGTGAAATATTTTTATGTATCAGCTTTGTCTTGCCTCCCTGGTGCCTCATCCATATTGTAAAAACGTAACCTTTTTTTTTTTTTTTTCTTCATAATTTCTTAAAGTGAAATCACTTGGGATGCAATGCAAAGGACAAGAAAGCAATATGACTACATGCAGTTTACTGTACAGTGTACTAACTACATATACTATGTTCTGGTTCAGGTTTCTTTGTTTGTGGTGTGGATTTATAGTTTAAGAATCATTCGATCCCTGAGCTCTCATCCTTAGCTGTGTGCAGATCTAACATGATCAATAAAGCTATGCTAAAGATGTTTAAGAGGTATATATTTATAATTCAAGTCTTTTGCTTCTAGGTTTACTATCCATTTTGACATCAAATATTTTAACAGGGAATTTGTAAACTGGAATATTTGTTCACTTTGGAAGGAGTTAAAAAGATGAATGTTGTAATTGTCAATCTGCAAAGTTCAAGATGAGGGGCCGGGGACAGTCTGATGTTATAAATCACACTTTGTTTAAGCTACCAGTGACCGATCCCACAGCTTTAACCCAGGATTGCACATCACCTTAACGCATCTCTTTCTGACTTTGTGGTAAACTTTATAGAAAGTGTTTACTTTATTTTCAACATCTTTCATTTTAAGTGCCTTCACCTAAATCTGCTGGGTTCAAAACCTCCAGTTAGCTTAAGTTAGTGATGCAAATGTTTAAGAAAAGAAATGGTCAAATAATTATTGGCAAGTTGACATGAGCTTGGATGAAAGCAAATACCTGAACAAATAT
>JBAMHW010000027.1:16920147-16935407 GCA_037177495.1 Rhadinocentrus ornatus
GGGGGGGGTCAGTGAATTGATGTATTGTTATAGCCCTCGTAATGAGATAGTGACCGAAATCCACATGAGCTCCATCCCTGACTGCCTCTACTCTGCCACTCCAGGACATGTTGCTGTTTCTGTACCACGAGGGCTCATGGACGCGGGGGATCTTCCGACGGCCAGCGGGGGCTCGGGCTGTCAGAGAGCTGAGAGACTCTCTGGACACCGGAGAGTTTCAGCTTCCTCTCACACGAGACCACGTCTTCATCATAGCTGGAATCTTTAAGGTGCAGTCTGAGTCCTGATCCGTGGGAAAATCTTTTTAAATTATTTAATAGTAGAAAAAGGTAGTTTAGCATGACTTATAAATAATTACCTGTTGTTATTTTATTGACCCACATCTGTAAGCACAACATTAATCAGCTTCTTCCCTGCTCAGCCTCTGTGTGACATGCTCAGCAGCTAAGTTAGCAGGACAAGCTGTTCACAGCAGAAGAGCCCAGATAGGCTTGTTAATGTAATCTGGATTATAATCTCTTAATATCTGCAGGGATAACAGCATCTGTGCACAAGTCCTTTAACTATGTCATGTCTTTACACTGCAGCACCACAGACGTCTTATTTATTTCCTTTCATAAAGGTGGTTTCGCAGCCAGAAAAGTAAAACCAAAAACCTAAAACTGTGTGGGACCCTCCTATGTGGCCTAAATGACTTTGACCCTTCAAGGTCAAATCTGAGGTTACAGCTGATATCTGAAGGTGTTTTTTTGGTATCAGGAACCAAGAGGATAGCAGCACTTTAAGTCCTCTAAGCGTTGGGTGGGGGGTGTCCTTGAATCTGACTTATTCTTCTCTACATGCCCCACAAATCATAATCGGACCCAAATCTGAGAGCTTTTTACTTGTAGGTTGTTTGGTGGAAAATCCTGCTCAAAGAGCTGACTGTTCCATCGTTTTTTGTATCTTAGAAGTCATCTGTCACACATCGTCCTGCAATTAATCTCCATGTCTGTCCAAACTTTGGGTTTATGCAGCATCTAATTTTAATGTCTTCTGGACACAGAATGGTAATTGGTCATTTCCTTTGTGTGTAATTTGAATCTACAAAACCTCTAAATGTTAGTGTGGAACTGGATCAGTAAAGAATTTGTTGGTTCACAATGTTGTTTTTTTCCTTTTCTTTTACTATAGCTTTGTTTTGCAATGAAAAAGACTTGATGTTTCCCCAAATCCCCACACAATACGGCACACATGGAACAATCAGTGACTTGTTTAAAACTTAAAGTCATTTCTGGTTTATTAATCGACAATAGCTCTCAAAACCTTTTTATCTTTATTTTTCAATTTCAAATTTCTATATTTTTGTGAGTATTTGATGGCCATCCATGATCTATATTGCTTAGTCCAATTCAGGGGAGCTGGAGCCCATCCCAGCAACAAGCAGGCAATAGGCAGGAACACCCTGGACAGGTAGCCAGTCCATCACAGGGATGTGCCTTTTCCAAATATAAAGTTTATAAAAATGACCAATTAGAAACACAAGTTTCAAAAATAGAACAGTCTTGGTTACATATATCTGTTATTAGGAGAAGTTGTAAACAAGCCCAGTGTATCTGTGAAACTCCCAAAATTAGAAAATAATGCAAAACTTATTTCTTTTCAGTAACTAATATAATGTATAGACTCATTATATGCAAAGTGAGACATTTCAAGCATTAATTTGTTTATAATTTTTTATAATTTTTGGCCTTTAGCTTATGAAAACCCAAAAATCAGCATCTCAAATTATAATAGTGTGAAAAGGTTGAATGCTGTAGCCTTTAAGTGCCACACGCTAATCAGCTATTTAATCCAAAACACCTGCAAAGGACTCCTGAGCATTTAAATGGTCTCTCAGTCCATTTTAGTAGAGTCACAGGGAAGGTTGCATGTGGATGCTCTCGAAGAGCTGCATCAAAGCAAATCAATTAAAAGTTGAGTGGAAGGGAAAAGTGTGGAAGGAAAAGGTAGAACCAGCAGGGAAGGAGAGGATCGTCAGGAAAAGGCCATTCAGAAATGCAGGGGAGCTTCACAAGGAGTGGACTGAGGCTGGAGTTAGTGCTTACAGAGCCACCACACACCGACGGATCCTGGACTTCACGTCGTTTTCTTTTTGTGAAGCCGCTTCTGAACACAACACATCAGAAACGTTGTACCTGGGCTAAAGAAAAAGTGAACTGGTCTGTTGAGCAGTGGTCCAAAGTTCTCTTTTCTGATGAGCGAATTCTGCATTTCATTTGGAAATCCAGGTAGAAGCAACAATCCAAGACACTTAAAGTGCAGCGGGACGTTTGCACAGTCGGTGTTGATTTGGGAGCTATGTCATCTGCTGGTATTGGTCCACTGTGCTTCATCCAGAATCCACGCAGCCATCTACCAGGAGATTTTAGAGCACTTCATGCTTCCCTCAGCAGAAAAGCTTTGTGGAGATGCTGGCTTTATTTTCTAGCAGGACTTAGCACCTGCCCACACCGCCAAAAGAACCAAAACCTGGTTCAATGACCAAGGAATTTCTGGGCTTGACTGGCCAGCAAACTCTCCCGACTTGAACCCCATAGAAAATCTATGGGACATTGCTAAGAGAAAGATGAGACACATGAGACTGAGCAAGAGTTGAAGGCCGCTATTAAAGCATCCTGGTCTTCCATTACACCCCAACAGGGCCACAGGCGGATAACATCCATGCCACGCCGCATTAAGGCAGGAATTCATGCACAAGGGGCTCAAACCAAGTAGTGAGTTCATATGCATCACTATACTCTTCAGATGGTCAACATTTCTGTATTTAATATACTTTTTTTTTATTATTAATTATTTCATGTAATATTAAAGTTTTCTGAGATTATGATTTTTGGGGTTTCTTAAGCTGTAAGCCACAATCATCAAAATTATAATGAATAAATACTTGAAATATCTCACTTTGCATGTAATGAGTCTATATAATATAATAGTTTCCCCTTTTAAGTAGAATTGCTGAATTAAATTAAATTTTGCTCAGTATTCTGATTTTTTTTTTTTTAAGTTTCACCTGTATACAAGTTTGTTTTCCTCAGAAACAGACCCATAAAAGCAGTCTTTCACTGAGTAGATAGTCTTTCTTTTTATTATATACACATCACTTACCATTTCCACCCCTTAAGGAGGTCACGCTTGTATCAGTTTCTTGTTTTTACTTTTTTACATGCTTTCAATATATATCATTATTATTAACATGCGGTATATCTTCGTTTATCCTAAATACAAAACTTTGTACTCTTTAGAATTTTATATTTCAATAAGTGCTGGGCACGTTAACGCGTAACGCGTTAATTAATGTCGTTAATTTTTTCTATCTTTTTGATATCTGTAATTTTGATAGTTGCCCGGCACTTATTTAAATAGAATGATGTGGTAGCTAAACTGACCTTGAGTGATTACCTAAGTTAGTTTGCTTGGTTTTCCCTGCTGCTATGATTTTTTTGTTTAGTTGTGATGAACTAGTAGGTTAAATTAGTTGAAGGAGTCATCACCCTGAAATCGGACTTTTATAAGTTAAAACGTGTATTGGTGTTGAGACCAAAGTGTTAACTTCCCTGAAAGCCTTTCTTTTGAAGACGGCCGCGTTTTCCGTCTGCGCCCTTTGTTCACAGCAAAACTGCCAACAATGGTAAACTCACAAACGTTTATGTAAGGCTTCTCATAAAAATGCTAAACACAAACGGGTTTTGAAAACACAATTCATTAATTTTTGCCAAGTTAAGGTAAATTATGGGGCTAAAAAAGATGCTAAATTAAGAGCGGTTTGGGAGGCAAAAGAGCCGGCTCTTCTTCGGGACCCGAGCCGAAAGAGCCGGCTCTCTGAAAAGAGCCGAACATCCCATCACTACTTCCGACTCTGGCCTCCCTGTGGCCAATCAGCGTGCACCTCATTAACATTTGTCAAAAGCTTGCATGAACTCTCACGAGACAAAGTTGTGGTATGAGCAAAAGGTCAGAAAATGTTCTGTTTGATTTATTTTCTATAACAAGTTTTTTTAAAAAAAAAAATTAAGACAATTAGAGGACAGTGGATACATGAAAAGACTGGGTGATGACACCTTTAAAGTTGGAGGTCAGGAGTCTCGGGTGCAGCTCCAGATTTGAGTTGGACTCTCGTCTGTCTTAATTGTTACATCCCAACTTCCATATTTCTTTTCTGAACGTGTCTTCAGGATTTCTTGCGCAGCATCCCTGGCAGCTTGTTGGGCTGCGAACTGCATGAAGAATGGATGGACGTGCTGGAGGAAGAGGAGGAGGAGGAAGAACAGGTGCAAGACATACAGAGGTAACAAGCATGTTTCATGCTGTTTGAGGAGTTTTCCACCAGGTTTTTACTATTTCTCAAGAATGATTCCTTTGCTCCATCTTGCAGGATGATTTGTCGACTGGCCAAAGAGAACGCCCTGCTGCTGCGCTACTTGCTAGCCATGCTGCACGGTATCCAAGGCAACGCTCATGAGAACCAGATGACAAGTTTTAATTTATCGGTGTGCATCGCTCCAAGCTTGCTTTGGCCTCCGGGAGCGCCTTGTAGCCCCGAGGTGGAAGGAGAAGGAACTAAAAAGGTGAAAAGGAAGGAAAAATATCTGCTAATCATCGACCAGATTCTCTTTAGTGAAGCATTTTTAATATTAATTTTTGTGGGTGAAATATAGATTCAACAGCTTATAATACGCTGTGGAATTCAACCCAGATTTCAGACTAAATTGGTCGCTGCCGCTACAATGACCTTGACGTCTGGGATTATTACATTGAAACAGCAGGATTAAATCTGAATAAACGTCATAACAGGGAACTAAAAGAGAATTCAGTTGGCTTTGTTTGTAGACTATAAAAAACAGCTTTTCTGGTTGGATTGTCAGATTTATAGAGGCTGAAAGGTTTAACTTTAGAGCAGAGCAAATTCCTGAGAAATGTTTCATAAAATATTAATCTTCTTAAAGCCAAGTAGCTGGTCAGACATAATGAACTTACCCAAGGTTTCTTGTAAAAGTCATAGTGCCATTGAACCTTTAACTTTCAGCTGTGATGACTTCATGAGTTCCTCTATAAACAAACATTGTTTTTATTGAAAATCTATGATATCATTCCCACTAATGATGTCTCATCTGCAGCAGCATTTAGAGATGTCTGTAGAAGCTGATTTATGTTTGGACTGTTTCTTCCTGTACAGCTCTAAACCTTCAACCCCATCCCAACCAGACTGTTTTTCCCTTAATAAATACATCTGTATGACATTTGATCAACATAACTCTATGGACAGGACAGGACTTGGGTACCTCTGATGTAAACGATGAGTCTTCTAATTAGACTCTTTTCCTCTGTTGTTCCCCGGTGGTGGAACGATCTACCAAACTCTGTCCCATCCACGGAGGCCTTATCCACTTTTAAGAGCAAACTAAAGACTCAGCTGTTTAAGGAGCATTTCCGCACTTAGCTTTACTCTTCTACTCGTCAGAATGAGTTAGAAAGATTTGTCCAGCTCTGGCACAACTCGGCACTGAATAAGCTGCGTGCACTTACACCCAAGATAATACTGTGTGATAAAATCTTGATCTTGTAATTAAACAAAGGACTATTCTAGAGCGGGGAAAAAAACACTACCTCTACCCTAACAGTAAGTCATGGAGTTCCTCAGGGTTTTGTACTTGGACCAATACTTTTCATTTTAAACATGCTTCCCTTAGGTAATATTATTAGCCACCATGGTATAAAGGTTCATTGCTATGCAGATGATACTCATATTTACTTATCTATGAAGGCTGATGAAACCAGTTTGTTGGATTACAAAGATGTGGATGACTGAATTTTCTCCTAAATTCAGACAGACTGAGGCTGTTGCCTTTGGACCTGAAAATTTCAGGATAAAATTGTCTAGCTATGTAATTAATCTGCATAACATTTGGCTAGCAGTACCACAGTGAGAACCCTTGGAGTTATTTTTGACCATGGTTTGTCTTTTGGACCATCTTCTTTCAGCTACATAAGGAACATCCAGCCAGTGATGCAGGAAAAAATTCCAGACTGGACTATAGCAGTTCTTTAGTGAAGGTCTCTTCTATTCCCCTGCAGGTCTGTGAGCTGGTCAAGTTCATGATTGAACACTGTCAGCAGATTCTTGGGGAAGATCCGTCCTCCCTGTTTGGGGGGCCACCACAGAGACTCGACGATGAAGAGATAAGCTCAGGTACAGGAAGTCAGTTAAGTATTCACAAGGAAATACCTAAAACAAAGATGGCAACATATTTTATTAATTTTTTTAACTTTCCATTAGAGTCCTGGGTGTACCCTCTGACTGACTCATCCTATGACAGTCTGGAGAATGAGTTGGACAACAGCAGCGGGGGGTCCCCTAGTCTCTGCAACAGAAGAGCCCTCAGACCCAAACAGGGCAGCCTGGACTCCATCTTGACATTTAGCGACTATGACCAAGACACAGATCCATTGGTGTGCTCTGCAGGGCAACATAGGAGGCGGGTGCTGGATATCTCCAGTCCCAGACAAGAAGAACCAGCTGTGGACTTGCTGTCCACCCTGGACTCCCTGTCCCTGGAAGGTCGGCACACACTGCGGCGGCGCTCGGAGCCAGCAATAGCGTACGCTGCCAAGCTCTGCCCGTACATTTCAGGCAGCACCGATGGTCTTACAGGTAAGGATGAAGATGCTGAAGAAGTATTATCCAAAAGGCCAAGCAGCCACACACACCTTTACACACACTCCCAAGGTCAGTCTGGGTTAACTGGGATGAGGTCAGCAGCTCTGGAGGCCAGCTCCTCTAGCCTGTCATCTAACCCCACCTCCCCTGCACCCACCCACTTCTCTCTGGACTCTCTGGAGTCGCTGCAGTCCCTCAGCGGCGAGCAAACCAGGACCACCAGGCGTGGGACCAAAACGCATCTGCCCACCACTTCCGTCGCCTCTACACCCTTAGCCATTAGCTCTGCTCCGACCCCCGGTGAACATCTGAACCGAGGGATGTGTCTTAAAGACAACCCATCCAAGGAGCAGCTGAACTGGGTGACGTTAAAAGGCTGCATTGGCCTCCACCCCAACTCATGGCTGAAGAAAGACCGGAGGCTGTCGCTGACTCAGCAAGAGAGCTTGGAGAAGGAGGATGACGACAAGGCGGGGGTGAGTTTACAAGAAAAGTTACTGATATGATTGCTCTGAATATCTCACTGATGTGCGTTTCTGCAAACAGGGAGGAATCACCGATAAGTCACTTGCAGCAGCAAAGCCGACATCCAGCAGTCAACCTAAACCCAGAACATCCCGCAGAGGCTCAAAGGATGCAGGAGAAAGAGGGAGGGCATACCAGGTGAAACAGGACCCCCCAAGCCCTGCTTTGCTCCAGTTTCCCAAATCTACCTGGTTCACCGGGTTGGAGTCCCCGCTGACGGTCCAGATCAGCGACATCCATGGCGACGCTGGAAAGAGGCATGCAGGAACCGAGCCCAAGCAGCCGTCAGCGGCTTTGTTTTGCAAGCACAGCGGGCCATCTCTGTCCCTGTTCAGACGACACAAGACTCACACTGTAGAGGACAGTAACAGCCGGCTCTATCAGCGCCGAGGCTCCGAACCGGGACAGCAGGTCGTTGATCGAGCTGCCTCCTTCACCAGAGCGAGGCTGCCCAGCGACCCGGGACTAAAGGTGTCTGAGGTGGATTCGCACAGAGGGATGTCGGAGGCCCGGTTCTGCCTCTCCCCTGGTGCCACCAAAGCAGTGAGGGACTACTTTTCCTCTCACCCACGCAGCAATCCCCAGAGCAGCCAGCAGGTTGCTCTCGCCCTGGTGGAGAGTCGCAGGGAGTGGCTAAAGAGATGTAGCGACCCCGCGGCAGAGCCGGATTTTGAGCAACTTCTGTTTGCAGAGGAGTCTTATGTCTGATTGTCACGGTAACCCAGAGCAACACGTAGCACTTAAATACAAATCAGCATGAGCCACAGGTTATTTTTATTAGTAAATACAGCTCCAGAAATAAAAACCAGACCACTAAAAACGTATCAGTTTCTCAGGTTTAATCTTTTATAGGTCCGAGTATTGGTGAGCTGAACAGCTTTGTTTTTTGTAGACTGTCAATATTTCTTTATTGGTGCATTCACACTCAAGTTTTAAAATAACCGTGGTCATCTTCCACAGACAGTAGTCCATTTGGAGTATTATTAAGTCATTCACACTCTGGTGCGGACCAAAGTAACTAACCCTGGTGTGGTTTACTTGCAATATGAAAGCAAACAGACCATCCACTGAACCAAAGAGAGGAAGTGTAGTGCAACATGTCTGATAACGCTCAGCCTCTCCTTCTGCTCATACTGGACAGATTCTGGTGAAAACTTTACAAGGTTGAACACCAGATTAAAAACAGAAACCAGACTGCAGAAACCTTGTGTTGCTGCATTACTTACTTGCGTTAAACGAGGTGTTTTTGGTCCTGGCCAATCAGTGAGCTGGATTTTCTTATTTCTTCTTGGTCAGTGGTCATTTGGAAAAGATCGCCCCCTGGTGACCAGCTGTTGTAACTGCGTAAATTTTTGGGAGTTTGGTCAGCTAAAATACATTTTTTTTAGAATTCCCCATCCGACAATCCTGGTTT
Source organism: Rhadinocentrus ornatus (assembly GCA_037177495.1). Classification (NCBI taxonomy): domain Eukaryota; kingdom Metazoa; phylum Chordata; class Actinopteri; order Atheriniformes; family Melanotaeniidae; genus Rhadinocentrus; species Rhadinocentrus ornatus. The sequence goes on from JBAMHW010000027.1 coordinate 16,928,781, forward strand.
AAATGTGCCACAAATTTCCAAATCAAACTATTGTTCTTTAGAGCAAAACTCAAAAGGAAATGACTTTTTATCTATATAACAAAATTATGTTCTTGCTACGGTTGTCAAAGAAATAATTACATTTATGTTTTAAATTCTCAATACTGTAAATGTTTAAAACCACATAAACACTCCTTATAGTTTTTTTTGTATCTTTTGATGCCAACATAAAATATAGAAACAAATTAAAGTAACCAAAAATCTCCCCTCCTACAAAATACCTCTGGACTTCTCTCAGAAAACATTAAAAGGCTACTAAACCTCTACCTGGACTCTGGAGGCTGGCAACCACATTAAAAAGGTAAACCATCCAGCTAGCTTTGACCTTCAGGTGTGCGCTTAGTGGAATAGATGTTGTTTGACACATAAATAACACTGGAACAGTGGAAATAAAGGAACAATACCACATATCTGCCCATTGCACACTGATGACTAAAAGGCATCGCGTTCATGCTGAGTCGGTTATGTTTAAACGGCGAAAAAAAGATGGATTTAGGTTTTTCTCCTCTGTGTAATGACCATATGACTGCTGTAAACCCGACCACTTGTAAATAAAGGACAAAATATAATTTAATGTAAATCTTAGATAAATATTAAGCAAGAAAACTGCTGTGGTCTTTTATTTTTTCCTGGAGCTGTAATTATTATGTTCATCCATTAAGTTTCAGTCTGTCTGCTGTTAAAATACATTTTCCCGAGTAGGTAACACAAGCTCAAATATCATTAGTTTGCTAACTCGGAGCAAACAGGGTTTATTTTAAAGCTTGAATATAAGGTTAAGTTTTTTTGCCTAGTGCTGCCTTTAAGGGAATGTGGTTGTTTTTGCTCAGATGTCCTCAAGGCTGGATTTACACGTGCAGAAAGAATCCGACTGTCAACTTAAAAAGAGTGTTTTGGTATTTAATTTGCATTTCATCTGGATCCTTTGGCTTTGAATCAGCAGTATCACTTGTCTTGAAAAAAACAAAAACAAACAAACCTGCCAATCATCGAAGTACCTGGTGTTGCCTTCTTTTCTAAACAAGTAGAAGTTCTCTTATTGGGTTGCCTGATAGCTAACTGGAGCTCTGCTTCCCCTGGTTTCTGTGGACAGCCTGAACGCAACACAGGCAACATGTGGTCACTCAATTTAAAATGTTCATACATGCAGCTACAGTTTATTCATGACTGAAATATTGTAAATGCAGCCTGAGGGAAGACATTTTTCACTTTATTTTTCTGATGATTCTCAGTGTTAGAACATAAAGAAGCAGTGACGCGTTTTCTAGCCGTGATCTTTGTTTTGTATTTGTTGCCAACGATGTAGTTTGAAAGTCTGCCTGTACTGATTTGAGCTAATTGCATGCTTCATATTTATGCAGCTAAAATATGATGCTAGGATAAGGACGTATGTTCTGAAACTAACAAGCAAATGAGAAAACAAGAAAATTGTATGTGTCAGAAAATGCAATTATATGAGTCATAAGTAAATTATGAGTCAGACATCAATTAAATTTTACAAGTCTTAAAATATCTGACCAAGGCTAGCAGAGCTGCCAGATAAGCAGATTTATGAAACTCAAATGTTTCTTTCTGGAGATGAGAATCACACCTATCAGCTAATTCTGCTAACGGTTCTTAAATGTTATATTTACAGATAAACCAGCGCTGACCTTGTCAGATCTCTCTGATTGGTTTGGGATTAGAGAAATCTGATTGGTTCCTGAGGTGGTGTGTAAAATGTGGTACAAATATTTTAAATGTGTGACACTGACTCGTATTTTGAGACTTGCAGAAATAATCCGTAGTTGCGGATTTAAATGTTGCTGTACTTGTTACAAATATGAAGATAAAAGTTGAGAAACTTGTGTCCCTGTCCTAGCTCCATACTAAAAACCGGTCAAAGACCTGTTGCTTCCTGATGTACTCATGTCATGTTGAGCTTTGAAATATGTATTTACAAATAAAAAATAAGCAGAGTTAAACAGAATCATCTTGTTTTTTTGGGAAAGAAAATTAATTTAATGCCATTAGAAAGGTATATTTTTATTAATTTTTTACTTTATACACAGGTGTGCTGTAGCTATGTACAAACACATGATCAAATGGTTACAGTGAGGACATGATCAGAGAATCAAAGAAGGTATACATATGTTGAATAACAAAAGGGACATTGGGATTATAATAATATCTAAGGCCTTGAGATGTTTTAGCTGCTTTATTTCCCAAAAATTCATACAGCAGATGTGACTACTTGCATGAAATGTACAAATTTAGTCACGCCATTCAGAAAGGAAGCAACAAATTGTCTTCTGGATTAATGCATCAATAGTGACAATTCTATTTAAAATAGTCATTAAGATTAGAAAAAAAGAGATTATGAGCTCATTAGTTTCTTAGCTAGACAATAGTTCAACTCATAAATACTTTGAATCTACACGATGGTTACAAGGCTCTGGAAACGGCTGCCTATAGTTCACTCTAATCTTTTTTTAGAATGGTTATAAAAAAAAAAAAGTAAAAGGACAGTTCTGTGGGAACCCACAGCAGCACCGACAGATTTCCACCTACCACCATGCAAACACGATGCACACAGACCGTCTACATTTCTGAGCTGAGTCCTCCTGCTTAAGACGAGCCGTCTTTGCTTTGCCGGATGTCGGCTACGCTTTCTGGAACCCTGGCCACCATGCCGTCCAGAGACTTCGTCAGACAGATCTGGCAACCCAAACGAGATCTGTGCAATTAAAACAAAGATTATTTCTCAGTTGGATGCTTGAACACTGACAAATATAAACAGTAACACGGGGTTGAAAACTTCCTTATCCAACACTGAGTCAAGGATGAAACAGGGAGCTGCATGAGATAATGGCGTAATGAAGCCTCGTTTACACTTCCCTTAAAACGCATCACACACACAGCCAGCAGCTGAAGCTCTTTTTGAATGCATTAATGTTTCGATGTAGTGAGTCCATCTCACTGCAGAAGTATCACAGTGACATAATGTTTTATGAGGCTTTGATTTCACCATTTCTAGCTTCACTGAGATTACTTCCAGACAGCTGAGCAGATATTAATACAGCACAAGGCTCCGTAAAACATTTGTCAGTGTTCACCAACTTCTTCCGTTTGTTTGGAAAATGCTCTTTTTTTTCCCTACTATGCGACTTCCTTTTCAACTGAAATTTGCTCTCACACACAATAGAATTCCTTTTATACATACTAGTGAAATGTGATTTCAGACGTTTCACCACAGTGTATGAATAATTTCAGTATGATATACGAGTATAATGTGTGAATGACTTAAATTTCACATGTGTCTGTGGGAGGGTAATTCTTAAAAATGTCTCAAACGGCCCCTCATAAAGACTCCCATCATCACTACAAGATCTTGGAGAAAAATTAATGAATGAGTAATAAATGTTGCAGACAATTATCCGAACGATGCCACAGCAGAAGCTGGAGGTGGTCCAAGGAAATATTAGAGTGAGACCTTTTTTTTGGGGGGGGGGGGCAACAGGCAGTGTATATATAGCTCATGTAAACGTTTATATATATAGACCTCTAACATACCAACTTGTGTCATGTCACTGAAGGATTACAGCTTTTGCTCAGTACTTTAAACGTAGCTCAGCTTATCCTGGCTGGCATGATGCTGTCTGCCCAACTCATTTGACTAACCAGCGAGCTCTTCAGCTTTAAAGGTGAAGAAACACTTCCTAGAAAGTAGAAGACTGAAGATAATCCTGTCGTTTATTGCACTAACTGGTGCTGATGGATGTAAACCTGACAAAGCCAGTTACATGTTAAACTGTGTGTGATTTCTTACGTGTCAGTAAGGCCGTAAGCCAGGTCCAACATGTCCATCTCCTCATCTGTGATGGGTCCCAGCTTCTTGTACACCTCCTCGTCAAAGATCAGATGGCATGTGGAGCACGCCAGCGTTCCCTCGCATGCTCCTGCAGCACACACACTCTTTATTATCTCCATCTGCACAATGAAACATCCTCATCTGACACATGTGCAGATGTTTACATACCAAAGCCGTCGAAGTCCAGGTCTTCGTTAATGACGACGTCTAGCAGAGAGTCTCCAGGAGAGCCTTTAACTGTGATCTTCTCCCCATCTCGGTTGATAAAGTTGACTGTCACCTTGTTGTTTGACCTGAAACATACACACACACACACACACACATCCTGGCTGATAAGAGCCAGAAACACTCAACAAAACTCCTGATTTTAACAGACGTCACTGTCATCTTGTGGCCAAGTCTGGTAATTGCAATCAGATCAGTTGACTAGTTAGAGCTTACGATAAATAAATAAAGTAAAAAGTTTATGTCTGTCAACACAAACAGTCAAAGGTAAAAAAAAATAAATAAACATTTATTCATGGTTTGATATGCTTTGTAGATTTAATTAGTTTAATTATAAACCATTGAACTGGACTTTAAAAATCCAATTTTACATAAAACTACTTATTCACAATGTTCATAAATATAAACTGATGGTTTAATTTAACTCATTCAGCCCAGTGAAGTGGCTTCATCATCATTTCCAGGTCTAAATAGAGTTCTCTTAACAAAAAGCATTGCTTTTATTTTAACTGGCACAACTTTTAGAGTCTTTACGGTAGTGGTCAGGAAACATGCGGACCAATTGCACGTGAGGTAAGCCAACCCACGTGGTGCACTCAGCCAATCAGTGTGTGAGACTCCAGGCGCTGTGGTAAACTGCCGCTAGATTTAAAAAAAGCAGGGATAACAATGATGGCGTCTAGGGTTGGGCATCGTTTGAATGTGAACGATTCCGGTTCCGATTCTGTGTTTCGATTCCGGTTCCTAACGATTCTCCCAAGACTCAGGGTCAAAAAACTTTACATTTTAACCTCATCATTCCCACCTTGTCGCCAGCGACCCGGTCGACATTTTGTTCGACAAACTCTAAAACTTCTCCAATAACACTTGTCAATATGGCATGCTATACCTTGTTAGAAAGCTTAGATTCTCTGTAATCGAGACCCAAAATATTGGTTTTACAGTATTCCTAAACACCAAAACACAGTTAGTAAAACACTATGGCTAGCACACAGCTAATAGGACTTCCTACTTGTTTCGTGGTAATGAGTATATATTATTATTATTATTATTATAGTAGTAGTAGTAGAATCATTACTATTACTATTATTATTACTTTTGCTATTGTTGTAATTATTATTATTATTATTATTATTAGCATATACCATTGCTGCTACAATTATATATTATTGTCACTTTTACTATTATAATATCTCATAAGTGCCCTTAAGTGTGTCTATTGTATTTTTCTATATTTCATCTATCCATCAAGTCCAGTCCAGTGTTAAAAAATATCAAAAATAGTTTGTTATATATTAGTTATATATTTTCCCAGTATAGTCCTTATGAATGTGTCTGCAAACTCCTTAATAAATAAAAAATTTGCGGTTCGACAGCTATTTCATCTTTCTGTGAACCCGGTGTTGTTGGGTACGTTTGTTTTCCTCACCTTTCGGGCCAAAAAAATAAAATAAATTGTCCCTACTGTTTTATGTGGCGTTTTCATCCCAGGACACATGGAGATACACAACAAGCGCTCCCTGCTTGACTAGCCATGTGACCTGAAAAAGTCTGCGATGATAGGCGGTCATTCATGTCAATCACAAGTCTAGCCAATCACTGGGCGGTAAGGCAAACACTTCTGGCAGATTATTCTTTGTTGGTGTTTGGTGGCTTTGTCTTCCGGTCGGCAGAAAATAGTAAAAAAGGAATCGAAATTTAAAAATTTGAGCTGGTTTTTCCTGTTAAATCTTTTCCAAATATCGTCAGTTGCGGGGTTTTGGACTTGTTTTTCCTCTGAGTGTAGTTGCTTATTTGGGCTGGTCCTGCTTCTGTTATGAAGCCCCCCTGATTCTCTCACAGTTGCCAGCTCAAATTTAAAAAGAGAAAAAATTAAATAAAATCATCAGAAGCTGCATTTTTTTTAAAAACTATGCAAAATATGCTAACAGATTATAATAACAGATAATATGTACAGATCTAACTGAAACTCATGGGACTGACTAGTTTTTTCCTCATTTAAACATTTCAAACAGTCCCTGAGATATTTATAAATTCTGAAGACCTCTCTTCATTAAACACATGTGGAAGTTCACCACAACTCTTCATTTATCCTAAAAAAACCAAATATTTCCTCTACTGAGTTACTACCAGGCGCAACATAGTTTTACCACCACTCTGGTGAGAGTACACAGCCTTCCTATTTCAGCTTTCAGTTCAATTCAACTTTATCCGTACAGCACCGACTCACAATAAAAGTAATCTTCAGGGACTTGTAAAGATAAAACAAATTCATTATTTGATCACGTTAGCCTAATTTATACAAATTTTATACTAATAATGTTCATATGTACCTGTTCATAGAAATAATGACTTAGCTAAGGAAACCAACGGATTGGATCAAATCTTCTCTTTGATTCAGTCCTCCATCCCGAGCTGCATGAAGAGACGACGGAGATCTACAGCCTGTCCGTCCTGGGAGTGGATCTCTCTCATCATGTGGATCTCCCTAAGGTTTCTCTTTCTCCCATAGA
>JBAMHW010000027.1:16950571-16963438 GCA_037177495.1 Rhadinocentrus ornatus
AGGTAGGAACATTTTCCCGTCAAGTTTGGTTTTCATAAATCGCAAAAGTTGACTATATTTGGCGTACGCTGGTTTTTATTCCTACGCAAGCTTGATAAATAACACCCCAGGTCTTAACTTCCTCGTTAATGGCAGTCCAGTTGGAAAAAGACTGAACCAATATGGCTTGTTTGGAAGAGTTGCAGGAGAAAGCCTCTTCTCTCTAAAACAACATGGTAGCACTGCTTAGGTTTGCAAAACTACATCCGAGCAAATCCCCAAACTTTTGGAAAAATGTCCTTTGGACAGACCAGACCAAAGTGAAGCTCTTTTATCAGCTGATTTCTGTAACTGACCCCGGGTCAGATGTGGTCCACATGCAAACAATACATACTAAATCGATAAAATAAGACCTATATGCATTTTTCAAAAACAGAACAAATCAGAAGCTGTGTGTAATGAATCTACATGCTCTGTAGAATAATTTAGTCCAGATTTAAACATCCCAAGTCTTGCAGTTTTTCTGCAGGACCTGGTCTAATGTGCTCTGGATACTAAAAAAATACCATAAAATTATCTTAATTTTCATACTCACCATTGTGTCGGGGCTCCCCTGAGTGATGAAGGAATGTGACTGATTCTTTGGCACAACAGCTTTGACCAGCGGGACGTTATCACTGATGCCCTTTAACAACAAGCAGTAAATTCATTCATCATTTTAGTTGAATTATTTAATTTCTGGTTTATTTAGGGGCAGAGAGATCAAACCTCAACAAAGAAAGACTTGAGGTCAGTGAGGTGCTCGAACATGTTGAGAGGACAAGAATCCAGCAGAGCCTTTCTCTTCTCCACTTCCTCCTGAGATAGACGTACTGGGTGGGGCTCCTAAATACAGAAACAAATGCAAAGTCAAAATGAGGATCATCAAAGATACAGAACTTCATTGTTTAATCAGAGACTTTAGTCTTTGTTTTCAGAGAGTCTGCACCTTAAGTAACTGGCAAGGAGTCTGACCAAAGTTGCTGATCATGCCCTCAACAGCTTTACGCTCCTTTTCATCAGTAATGGCATCCAAGTCCACCGCCCCTGAAACAACACCAATCTTCAGTGTATTAAACTCTGTGCTGAGGACTGACATGAATAACACAAAAATCCCAACATGTTGGTTGTTTCGCATGTTTTACCCTCATATGTGCAGTAGTAGAACACGTTGAGAGCCTCCACTGCTGCAGGGCCCCTCTGCTTGTAACCAAAGATGAGGTCGAGCCACTCATGAAGGTGAGCTGAGACGTACTCCGACTCCTGTTGCATGAAACAAAGATTCCAAAAATGAATAGTTCACCTAACTCTTTAAAGAAGCAAGAGAAATTTTTTCTTTCCATTTTTTCTTTTTGTTTGGACAATAATATGAATCAATGTTTTTTTAACAAATGTTTGAGATGAAAGTTAATGATATTGTAAATGGTGAAAATTTGAAACAGTGATGGGATATTAAACTTACTTTTAGCATTACTTACCTGAATCGAGTGGCAGAGATGGATGAAACAGGTTCATTTCCACCAATCTTTAGTAAAATTTCTTAAAGTGACTAAATAATTTCCACTAGCAAAGCTAGTGCAGGCTGTTCAAGGGTAAAGCAGACATCTCTAATTACATGTGTACAAAGTTTAGATTTCCTTTTGTATTTGTGGTTTTTGGGAGTGATCTCCAGTGAGTACCATCCTGGTACCAACGCATAGAGGTTTATGATCGTGCTAGTGCAAACAGATGAGGTCACCAAAAGCGCTTCTGTTGACTTCACTTAAAAGTGCCTCAAAGTTTTTGTTTGATGTTGATAAGCCATGGAAAACCAGATTTACGATCGTGGGATGTTATGGGATGGTAAAAATGCTGCATTTCCTTCAATATATAAGTAATAGAATCAGCAGATGTTACTGTACATGATAAATATACCAGAATAGTCTGAAATGGATTAGACAGAGGCGCTCACTAAACAGAGTCAACACGACTGACCTGTCTGTTGTTATGGTGATGAGAGGTAAGATAAGTTTATCATCATTTATAGCTTTTGTTTTGTGTATTCCTCATTTATAAACCTGCTTTATATGATATAATGTTCTTTATTTAGGTTTACATGTGAAAGATCTGGGGTGAAACAAATCTAGAAATCCAGGGTCTATTGAAGACAATAGATACTGGAAAATGGAAATATTAGTTTATAGTGTAGTTACATCTACATGACCTCTTGTTGCGCATTTGCAGTATTTGGGATTCTGCAGCAGCTCTCTGCACAAATTTGTAAAGAGTTTTGAAGAGTTGTAGTTAAAAAGATAAAAACACAGATAAATACATGGTTTTGTATGAAATACCTCTGTTTACCTTTTCAAATTCCAAAACAGTTCATTGAGCAAGTTTGTGGTTTTATTGTAATAATTAGGGCTTTTTGGGCCTAATATGTTAATAAAGTTGGTTAAAGTGATAAAAAATAATGATCAGATCATAAAGGTGAGATGTGTTATATATAAAAGGGAAAAATCAAAAGTATTTGAAAATAGTCAAAACAGGTTCAGACCTCTGAGGGGTTAATAGGGTCTCACCAGAGCTTTGCGGTGTTTGTAGATGAAGTCCTCTGGGGATTTGGCCCACTTGGGCAAAACAACATCATTCACCCTTTCCTTAGAGATCTGCAGGCGACCCAGATCAAAACCTGAGGGGACGTCAAGAGGAAAGAGCAAGAAAATTAATTCTAGGAGAATTTCACAGAAAGATAGATCCTCTAGTCTTCGAAGACACCTCACCATTCTGGTTTTCAAGAAATTCTGGGAAGTAGAAAAACTCGGGAATGAGCTCCTTGACGTCATTGGGATTGTCCATGAGGGTCTGCCATGTTGCTGGGATGGAGTGGAACTGGCGGTCAGCGCAGTCAAACCTGAGTTAAGGCAGGAGAGGTTGATTAAAACTCAACTATTTCAGGTGGGCTGTGAAGAAATGGACCCTCCTTACCGTCCACTCTGCAGCTGGATGTGGAGAGAGGTGAAAGGCTCGGCTCTGATCATGTAGTGCATCACTCCGGCAGCGTTGGAGTAGTGGGTGCCGTAATGAAACCTGTCAATGGTTCCTGTTGGGTCTTCAAAACTTTCGTACCTGATGGATGGATAGACAACTTTTAATGTTTTTTACTGGTTTGTAGAACAATAATTCAGCAGAGGAATGACGTACTTCTCTCTTACTGCCTTGGCATTACGCTCATTTTGCACCGCGACCGGCTTTGACAGGTCCCTGAAAACCCGAGGATCAGAAAGGTCCAGCTCCTCTGATGTATAGTCAGCTAGAATCCACGGGAACTGGACAAAAACACAACAAACCAGCTCAAATTTTAATATTCAGTCAGAAAATGTGTTCTGGACTGGTATCTGAAACGATCTCAGGGATGAACGCACCACTGGGTATTGAGCGAGGTCGTTGTAAGTTCTGCCTGCAATCGTGTTGAGCTGCATCAAGTAGTCAAAGTTGGAAATCTCCCGGTTCACCCATTTCTGTAAAAATGACCAATAAAATCGCATGTTTTAGAATTAGACACTTTAAAAGGAAGAAAACGAGAAAATAAACTAATATTAAATATATATATATATATAACATATATGTTTTTAGGAACAAATATTTGGGTCACTCCAACTCAAAAAACAACCCTGGCAATTCTATCCTCATCATCTTTACCTTCATCCACAGATTTCCATTGTGGTGCATTTGCTGAACCCTCAGAAGTGGAAGAAAATCCGACTATTTCTTTCCTTCTTCATTTCACTGATTGATGTTATTCTGTCCACAACTAAAAGTTTCTGTGTCTGCTGGTCCTGTTCTTAAGCAGCAATCTGAGGTCCAGATCAGACCTGATGACATTTGTTTGTCACACTGGGGTGAATTTCGGCTGTCACCGCCACCGCCAGACACAACAGTGTTTTATTTCTAACAGGAAATAAAACACAATGGTTCAAACTTTACTCTCATAGTTTTACCTGTGACAATTAGCTCCAGTTCTAAGTGTTTTTTCCTCAACAACAGAGTCAAATGAATCAGAGCTAAAGCTTCGAACCGAATATCATTTTCAACTATGCCCGTTACTTTCATTTACTACTCTGCCTTTGTGTTGGCTTCATATAAATCCTTCAGCCATGTCTGAATGAAGGACGAGGACTAGTAATAGATTGATGACCGAGGTCTCGTCAGTCTGTTAAAACCTAACATGCATCTCATGTGAAAAGAAATACTGAATGCAGAACTAAACAAAACCAGATTAACTTCACCTAAAAAAATAACATTCAAAAAACAGAGGAATGATACAAATATCTTTATTAGTTAGCTCAGGCTATTTACTGCTTGCTTTTTATAAAAGGCTTCTAGTTATTTTTGAGGACTTTTATTCTCAAAAGTGGTCGAACCTTGTATGACCAAAGTACGTTAGTTTTATCAAGTACTCAGGAGATTGCAAGTACATGAAAAAGTTGACAGAATATATCCTTGCAATTACAAATTCAGTGATATCCTGTATCCACCCCGTTGAATCATCCTAAGCATTGTTTTCATATCATTCTCCTACAGAAAAATGATATGATGGATGTTGTGCATCCTTTGTAATGCAAAGCAATCATTAACAAGGTACTCAGGCACGGGATAAGAAATTCTAAATTCTGAAAGCATGTCAGGAATCTGGATTTGAAGATAAGAAAAAAAGACGTGTTCAAGGTAATGACTGATTTCCATTTTCCAAATGAATAAGTACATTTTTAAAAAGATGAGTGATTTAAAAAAAAAAGAAAACAAAAAGGATGACGATGGATTTCTATTTTATTAAATAAATTCATTTTTAAAAATAAAATGATAAGGACTGTGATTTTCCTTTAAAAAAAGAAAAAGAAAAAAAAGACAGTGGCTGTAATTGTTAATGACACATTTCCTGAGCTGACCTGTGTGAGGCCAGAGGCTCTGAGGAGCTCCTGTGGTGAGCGTGTTCCGTAAAGGCTGAGCGATCGCAGCATCAACATGCGGCTGTAGACCTTGTTCCTCACCTGTTAAGAAAAACACAAGCGAGAATCCAGTTTTTGTTAACGTTTATCATATTATGGAGCCTTGCAGCCACGTGTAGGTCCTGGTTTATCACCTCTTTTTTGAAGTTGAGGAAGTAATTGGTCTGATCGATGAGAAAAATTTCCAGAGCTGAGCGACGCAGGTTATATCGTCTGAGGTGGACCTCTCGAATCTGCGACAGGGGCCATTTAAAGTCATGGCCGACTCCTTTAGGAGGGAAAATTTTTTTTTCTATTTGATTGTAACATGGTAATTATGTGTTTTTTATTCCTTGTCCTTGTTCTCCTCACCCTCCTCTTTTTCCTGGCTGCTGTCGTAGAAGTAGATGTGTTGAGTGGTAAGCTCCAGACGGCCGGGGACCACGTCCACCACTGTCACCAGCTCACAGTCCTCCCACAGGACCAGTTTTTCCTTCTGACCTGCCTCCTCTGCTTCAGCCCTGCAGGACAGTAAACAACCAGGATGCTGTTACGAGAAAGAAGCAACACACCATAAAGTTTATTATGTAAACATGTTCTTCTGTGGCTGTTTTGCTTTACTGACTGGTTGTTGGCAGCAGCTGGGTCATCCTCCGGCAGCTCCAAGATGTCGTCTTCCAGGTCACTGACTTTGACTTGCTTCACAGCCTCCAGCAGCAGAGACTCTGGGTTTACGTGTTGCTGATGGACACCTGAGCAAATGCAGAAAGACAAGTAGGGATTAAAAGTGAGGGGGTGCACTCCAGAGATGGACGCAGCAGTAAATATTGCATGACAGTTCCAGAGATGATCATCTTGGCATGCTTGTCAAGGGCTGACGAGATATAAAAATACAACTATAAAGAGCAGCACTCCAGTGTTTCCACGTCCCAACCAGAAGCTTTTCACATTCACAGACAGAATTAGCTATTCTGGTGGTCGCTAGTTATGCAGAGATTGCTGGATTCTAAGCTGGATGTGATTGATTCTGCAGGGATTTTGTATGCATGTTTAAATAAAGATGAGATGCATGTTCTTCCTTCTTTTTCTGTTATTTCCAGGTAAAAGCTAGAGCAAGACTGAAACATTTATGTTAAATTAATTGATTGAAGCTTATTTGGTCATAATGACAAAGAAAAAGAAAAAGAAATTAAAAATACATCACCAAAAAAGAAAACACAAAAAGTTCAAAAGGAGTGGGTGGAAGCAAAAGCTCATATAATCCCACCCCTGTAAATTACAACAAGCTTCATATTTTATCAATACAGTAATAATAATAATAATAATACCATATAGAAATATTATCCTTATTATGTTACTTAATCTATGATAATAAATGAATTCATACAAACTGGAGAAACTCCACTACTAGATGCATCAACTGGTTGTGATTTTGAAAAATTGTGATTTAGAAGGAGCAGTAGTTATACTCCCATACACCTCTTAGTGAACTTAGTGAAGAGTAAGATCTGGTCTGTTCCAGTGACCTGGGTGGATGAGTTAGCCAGGCTATTCTGTTAGCATATTGAAGTTAGACAAACAAATTTATTATGTCAATAAATGTAATTGTGTGGAAGGTTTAATAGCTGCCAGACAACCCAACATTTATAATAGAAAACCCTGATTTTTTTTTCAGCTGTTAAGATAAAAAACTCTACTTTAAACTGACAAACTTGAAAAAAAAAATGATGTTGAAACTTTGTAAAAGAACAATAACGTTTACTACATTGTAGATGCATTGCAGGCACTGAACCACCAGTTGTTTTTGGTATTCAACACTAGAGTTAAATTTCAAGTTTGTACTTGTCCTTGTTTCCAGAAGTGTTCAACTTCTGATCAAAATAGAAACAAACTTGTTGCATAAACTTTTACATTAAGATAAATTCTAAACTGAATTTCTAAGCTAATATATATTCAGACAACTCTAAGGTTATTTCAAATTTAACTCCGGTCAGGGGCATTGATGCTTAGAATAAATACAATTAGATTTAGAACAATTGAAGTCTTGTCCCTTCACACAGAAATCTAAGATGTTGTAGTAACTTTTTGTCAACTCTTGAGGAAGCCATTTGCATTTCTATTCTAAAAAACATTGCATTTTATGTGCGATGGAGGACCTTAGTGTTGAGCATCTTAACATGAACACATGTGAAACTAAATAATGTGCATATGGTCAAATGCTCATAAATACACAATTTATAGCAAGTTTTCTAAGGCCCTCCCCCCAACACTGATGAGGCAATGCAAAAGTTCAACTTACAGAAAATTATGAAGGCGAGTCCTTTTTGATCTCTTTATCAAGAGCAGGTAGATAAATTAAATGCACATTATATTTAAGCTCTAAATACCTACACTTGTGGAAGCTCCTTTCAAGATTTCTGCGTTTCTTCAAAAGATAGGACAGTTGGGAGGAAACTCATATCAGGATATTTTAGAAGAGAATCCAGCATGAGATTTGCAGGGCTCCTAGTTTCCTACCTAGGTTGTCTCTCAGTGCACTGGCCTCTCTGTGAATATTGAAGATGTAATTGCGGACCAGCTTCAGCCTCATCCGGGAGAAGTTCTCAGCACTGGACACCCTCCAGTGCATCTCATCCTGTTTTCTGTTGGAAATGGTCAGAAATTACACTTCTACCACTGATGAAAGTGTCATATCTACATTTCATACTTACAGTGGTGCGAAAAGGTTTGAGCATCGCTGGTAAAAATTTCAGTTCCAGTTAATAGTTCAGCAAGTGGAAAATGAAATGACATCCAAAAGACAAAGGGAAAGATTTTAAGCAAATGAAGTGTTTTACTTATTTTTGTACATTTTTAGCGTGAAAAATAAAGGATGCACCTTGCAAAAGTATGGGTGCAACCAGGATATTTGAGCTCTTAGATAACTTTGACTGAGGTTTCAAACATTATTAGCCTGTTAGAGTTATGGCTTTTTCCACATTAATAGTTTGTAAAGGCCAGATGATGCAAATTTCTAAGCTTCATAAATACTCTGACTCCTCTAACCTTGTTCCAACAGCCAGCAACCATGCTTTCCTCTAAGCCAGGGATCATCAACTCCAGTCCTTGAGGGGTACCTTCCTGCTGGTTTTAGATGCTTCCTTGCTGTAACACACCTGATTCAAATGAAATGGTTCTCTAACAGCTTTTTATCAAGTTCTGCACAATCCTGTTAATAAATCACTGGTTTGAATTATCAGCACCTCCAAATCCGAGACCATGGTCCTCAGCCGGAAAAGGGTGTAGTGCTCTCTTCGGGTCTGCAATAAGGTCCTGCCCCAAGTGGAGGAGTTCACGTATCTCGGGTCTTGTTTACGTATGAGGGAAGGATGGAGCGGGAGACCGACAGGCAGATCGGTGATGCGTCTGCAGTGATGCGGACTCTGCATCTGTCTGTCGTGGTGAAGAAGGAGCTGAGCCAAAAGGCAAAGCTCTCGATTTACCGCTTGATCTACGTTCCTACCCTCACCTATGGTCACGAGCTGTGGGTAGTGACCAAAAGAATAAGATCGCGAATACAAGCGGCTGAAATGAGTTTTCTCCGCAGTGTGGCCGGGCTCTCCCTTAGAGATAGGTTGAGAAGCTCGGTGATTCGGGAGGGGCTCAGAGTAGAGTCGCTGCTCCTCCGCATCGAGGAGCCAGATGAGGTGGCTAAGGCATCTGGTCTGGTCTGGATGCCTCCTGGAGAAAATCCGGGGAAGACCCAGGACACGCTGGACGGACTACATCTCTCGGCTGGCCTCGGACAACTCGTGATCCCTCCGGATGAGCTGGTGAGTGTGGCTGGGGAGAGGGAAGTCTGGGTTTCCCTGCTTAGGCAGCTGCCCCCCCGACTCCAAATAAGTGGCAGAATTCATTTTCTACTTTTGAACTTTTGAAAAAGAACTTTGATGAGGGGTGCCCAAACCTTTGCATACTGTACAAATAACACATGAAACTAAGTAACCTGTCAGCCCACGGTCCTCTCTCACACACCAGCCCCTGCCTTGCTGCCTTCCACTGCCTGAGGGTGGCGCTGTTCTGGCTGTGCTGCTGCTTCAACATGCTGTTGTAGCGTAGGTTCTCCTGGCGACCACGGCGTGAGAAAGGTTCCACAAATTGTTCCTGAAAGACAACAAGAGATGATGTGGTGACTTTCTGACACACAAAGACTCAAAGTTATTATCAAATCACTGACTGGTGAACTGACCTGGAAGCAGATCTTGCTCTCACCCCTCTCTCTTTCACGTTTATGTAAGCTAACCATGAAGGCCTCGTAGCACTCTTTCCAGTACAGAGCCATGGTCTCATGACCTTGACTGAACGTCTCGATTTCATACTGCTTCATATATGGAATAATCTAAAGACAAAGAAAATCAGAGATATTCTTATTTTTTCCCAACATAACTTTAAATAATAACAAAACCAGCTGAAACGTTAGCTTCATACATATTTGTCGAGGTATACGCGCCACTCGGGCGAATTACAGTACAGTTTGAAGTCCTCAAAGAAGGATGGACTTCCATTGGTGTCGGGGAGCTGAGGCAGGTGCAGCTCCATGTAGAGGAGGCGGTGAACTTTGGAAAGCAGCGTTCGCAGCAGTGGAACCAGGAAGGAGTACGTCTCCTCGGTCTGCTCCTGAATGGAGCGCCGCAGGATTTCCTCCACTTTTCCCAACAGATAGCAGGCTTCGTCCTGGCTCGACACCTCCTTGGTCTGCAGGATGCCGTTGAGCCTGGCGGTGGCCATAGCGCACACCTGAGACAGTGGTAAATCATTGCTATGTGTGCATGGGATTGCTTTTCATAAAAATAAAGAAAAACAAAACGTTTACCTCAGTTTCTTCCTGGGCCACGAAGCCTAGAAGCAGTCTTAGTCCAACTTGGGAGAGGTGGAACCACTGAGTGCCAGAAGAGTACCACACCATGAGGCAATCCATCAGCGTCACGGTCTCCTCCAGCACCTTCTCTGTCCACAGTGCTGGACTAACCAGACCCTCAGCCTGTAGGAAGTCTTGGACAATATGGAGCAACCGAACTGCATTCTCTGTGTGCTGTGGCAATGTAGCGGTGGATGCTTCACGGTTATCACTCACCGCCCACTCCAACATACGCTCCATTAAACTAAACAAATGGAACATACAGAGAATATTAGCGAATTCCTGGGAGCATTTCCAGCTATCTGGAAATCTACCTTTGTTCTCCCCAGTTCTAAACAAATTGTTTCAAAGGAGTCCAAGGTGCACTGTCAGCTATGACACAATTGATAGCCTCTACCCAGTTAGTAGTAGTTCCAAGAACGATCTACTAATTGCCCTCCCCCTGTTTTGGATATATCACATTCAGCAGCTTCACATCTGGCTCAAAGGTTTCTGCAACGTTCCATACATTGACAACTTCACATCCTTTTAAAATATACCTCTTTAAATCAGATGGCATTCATCTAAATCAAACAGCTCTTTTTCATGAATATTGAATTCACACTACTGTCCTGCAAATTATTCTTGGATTAGCATCACAGTCAAAACACATCCCCAGTCATTCCCGCCCTTCCTCACAATCGCATACCAGTACTTCTCACTAACAGGCATTACAAACACCCTCAGTTACATATCCCTATCATTTGATGTTTTTGTCCCATACCCTCACCTTTGACTTTTACTATATGTCCTAAGTCATCTAGTCACACACACCACCCTAATGTTGTTCTCTGTTCTGTTCTGTTTGTTATGTACTAATTGTTTTTAACCATTTTAATTTTCTTCTGTGGTGTCCTTGGGTGTTTTGAAAGGCGCTTTTTAAACAAAATGTATAATTATTTTAACAAGATGCTTTTAAACGTCCGTTCTCTTTTAAACAAATCTTTTATAATCAACGATCTCATTTCAGATAATAAAATTTTTAACTGCAACCTGGCTTGATACTGATGCTCCAGCTATTCTCACCGAGGCTTCTCCCCCAAAATATTTAATTTTTTTATTTTCAATCAGGGGAGGTGGAAGAGAGGATGGAATTACATCAATTGCTAGGATCAGTCTTAGCAAAAATATTGTTTTTAGATAATTACTCTTCATTTGAATATTATGCTTTAGTTTTTGGCAACAGACCTATTTTATGTGTTACTGTTTATAGACTCCCTCCTGTTTTACACATGGTTTTTCTGAATTTTTAACTGTAATAAACTCAAAATACAGCAAAATTTTAAAACTGGTGATTTTAACCTACATGTTAATAACAGCTCTTAAGCTCTTGCAAAGGAGTTTTTAAATATTTTAGATCATATTACCACATCTATTTTAAAAACATTTTATGGTCTCTGAGTGTGAGCTTTTACCCATGGTAAATTACTCCCTTCAGACGGGTGTTTTCACATCTGCCTGTAAAACGGCGGTGGTGGGGCCCCTTCTGAAGAAGAGTAATTTAAACCCAAACATTCTTGATAATTACCTGCCTGTATCCAACTTACCGTTTTTAAGTAAAATTATTGAAGACTTATTTCTATGCAATTACATGAGTTTTTACATAAAGACAATATTTTTAAAAAAAAAATCGATCTGGTTTTAGGGCAAACCACAGTACCGAGACGCCCTTTTAATGATTGTTGATGACTTTAGGTGTAGCTTCAGACTCACAGATCCTGGTTCTACTGGATCTTAGTGCCGCCTTTGATACAGTAGATCATCAGATTTTATTTAACAGACTCAGAAGTCTGGTGGGTACTAAGGTACCATTTTAAAATAGCTTTACTCTCATCTCACAGAACGACAGTTTTAAGTAAGTATAGATACATGCTCCTCAGGAATCCATGAAGTGAGGGGTTCCCCAAGGATCAAATTTAAGCCCAATACTTATTAATCTTTTAATGCGTTGGCCCTGCGATGGACTGGTGACCTGTCCAGGGTGTACCCTGCCTTTCACCTGAAACACTGCTGGGATAGCCCGCGACCCCTAATGGGAACAAGCGGTACAGATAATGACTGACTGACTTTTTAATCTGTACATGTTCGCTCTTGGGGATGCCATCAGGAGACACGGCTTTGATTTTCACAACTATGCTGATTATACACAGCTTTACATCACAGTGTCTCCTGATGATCTGGAGGCAGTTAACGTCCTTTTATATATAAAGACATGGATGGCAGAGAAATTCTAACAGGTTAACCAGGACAAACCTGAAGTTTAAATTATCGGTTCTGAAGACAAGAGACTTATTATTTTACCAAAATTACTTTTAAGTATGTGATAAACCTCGGTGTCCTTTTTCACTTTGGGGTGGATTTTTCTCCATCGCATCAGAAATGTCACAAAGCCAGGATTTTAACATCTTAAAAACATCGGCAGAAGCACACCTCACAGGGGAAACACCTGGAGGATGTGGGAAGCTGTGAACCCTCCCTCTGGCACATTTTCTGGGACTGCCCCAAAATGCGCCTCTTCGTTTTGAGAAAACGTGATCCCACAAAAATAAGACTGAGAGACAGTAGATGGAAAGGTTGGAGAAGGAATGAGGGGGGAAGAAAGGAAAGAAAAAGGATGGGAGGACTGAGGAAAAGCTGAAAGGGGTGAAGGAGGGAAGTAAGGAAGGAAAGGTGACGAAGGACAGCAAAAGGTAACAGAACGATACCAGCATAGACCGAGGACGAGAATAGCCTGAAAAAAAAAGGGTAGGAGGGAGAAGAGGAAAAGAGGAGAAAGAAGAGGGAAGAAGGGGAAAAAAGAATGAATAAAACGATAAACGATGGAAAAAAAGAGGAGAAAAGGGTGGAAGGGAGAGATTGTGTGTGTGTGTTTTTTTTTTGGGGGGGGGGGGGGGGGGGTGAAAAAGGGGACAAAGGATAAAGGGAGGGAAAACCGAGGTCTTGAACGGA
>JBAMHW010000027.1:16963538-16988037 GCA_037177495.1 Rhadinocentrus ornatus
TACATATATATTTATGTGATTGCCAGTCTAGATTATTGTCTACAATAACGCCTAAAAACTTCATTTCTGCAACCACGTCAATTTCATGATTACCTATTTAAATGTTTGTAACCATTTAACACCCCCCCCCCAAACCCACCCCCCCCCCCCCACCCGCCCCCCCCCCCCCTCCCCCCCTCCCCTTCCCCTCCCCCCCCCCCCCAAACAAAAAACGACAAGGGATAGAGTGAGGGAAAGTAGAGGTATGGAACGGGAGAAAGAAAAAGGAGAGGGAAGAAAGGAAGTAGAAAAGACAGAAAGAGAGAAAAAGAGGAAAAAGAAGAGTGTGGAGAAAAGACAGGAGAAAAGTTACATGTAATAGCTGTGATCATGTAAAGGTTTATTTGAAGATATGTATACTCTGTCAAGTCTGTACAAAGTCACTCTTTATTATGCTGTGTTGTAAATTGTGTTGTTGTATTTTTCCCTTTAAAAAAAAAAATAAAAAAAAAAAAATCACCAGAGTCCACCCATTTTTCTCTCTTTCCAGCAGTGAGGTGCTAATGCATGCTTTATTTCTATTAAAATAAGAGTACTGCAATGCCCTGCTCTCTGGTCTTCCCAAAAAGTGTGTTTCAAATCTACAACTTCTCTGTTTGTGCATGTGTGTGAATGTCTGTGTGACTGCGTGTGAGAGAGACAATGATGAATGTTTTTAAGTTGCTATGTTGCTCCTTTTTGTGTGAAGGCTTGTTTAACTTTAATATGCATACAATGCTTCTAGCATGTAAAACTCTGTGCTGCCTTTTGCAGGAAAAGCGCTTTCTAAATAAAATTGATTTGATCTCTTGTTTTCTGTGGAACAACGGCTGACCACAACCCAACATTTCGGTATATTTAAAGGAAACTCTACAAAAATCAATGAAAAATCTATGAGGATCAATGCTTAAAATCCAATGGTTTTACGCTTTGGGAACCTTTTAATTTTACTGGCGAAAGACCCGGAAGTGAAAAAGTCACAAATGTGCTTGGATGTTTGTGCCGGCCCTGTGCCTGTTAAGAATCCTTTAAAAAAATTCCTGACAGACAAACCAAAGTTGTCAGAAACAACCTAATAAGGGGGAAAAAAAATGACAAATAGAAAAAGGCTGGAATAAAATAAACAACAATTAACAATTAAATCAATTAATGACAAATTGATAAAAAAAAATAAATATAATAAATAATAGAAAAATAAATACATAATAAATAAAAAATATATAAATAAAAGTAAATTAATAAAAATAAACAAATTGGTTAAATCAATAAAAATAAATAAATAGACTGGAAGTGATATTTCACAAACTTGCAATACTAGGCGTCAAGGGGTTCAATAAAATAAAATAGATATACAGCCTGGATATGATGCTGACCTGAGCTTGATTTGGTCGACAGGAAGCAGCAGCTCGTTGGCAGTTCCAAGTTTAGTAAGAGCTGAGAAGACCTGACCACGTTCCAGCCACGCGGAATCATCGGATCCCTCAACGCCTCGCCACATCACACCCAGGATGATCTCCAGCAGCATGCTGCACAGCTCTTCCTCTGCCCTCTGGTGGGCGACAACACACAGAAGAGAGTCGTAGACTAATAAGCACACATTAAGATTTGTGTTTTGTTGTTGACCTTATGTTCTGTTTTGACAATCTGAGTATTGGTGTTTATTTTTGTTCTCTTTTGTTTTAAAAGTCAAAAAATTCCATGGGGTTTTCTATTATACACATATACATGAAAAAACAGTGTCCAAGCACATACGTAAACATACTGTACAAAAAATATTTAGACAAAAGTACTGAAACATTTAAGCAAAAACTTGAAAGATGAAATAAGGAAATGTATCTTCTCCATCTATTCCAGATTTCTTCTAATCTAATCTGTCTTGTAATCTAAAAAAGTGTTTTCTTCCATTATAAAAACACTAGGTGTGTTATACAAACTTATGTATGTAGTAAAATACTGCTGCTGTCATCCAGAGTCTCAATATGCAATAGAAATAAAGACTTACAATATAATATACTGCATAATATTTACATTGCCACATCAATTTATAGTAAAGAGAGGCTCCAATGTCTGTGGAAATGCAACATCACTTACACTTTCTAGAAGGCAGCATGTGCAAACATCAGTAAAGCAACAGGTAAACAAGTTCCAGTAGGCCCAATAATATGTTTGCTTGGAAAGGTTCCTGACTGACAATGAAGAAGTTTTTCAAATTCTTAATGTTGGCAAAGATACCTATTGAGGCAAAGTGGGTCTAATTCCATATGGAATCAATGATTTTTTCAGTTTTCCCTTTGATAAAGCAAATTTTATATTGACAGAAGGACTGATGTTTTTCTGCAGAAATGGATGAAACCATTGGAAGCTCTGGGACTGAACTGACAGAAGAAACTGTCTATGTTTAGACCTTGTGTGTTGTCTTGCAATACAATAAAGAAAGAAGTGGAAACTTAAAAAGAAACAATTAAATAAATTGCATTGTTCCTGAATTAACCAAGTAAAAAAGAAGTTCACTCCAGTTACAATTTATTTCCTTTCAACTTAACTTTACTAATTCTACATAAATTTACATCAACACACTGATATTTTGCATAAGCCAAACAGGTGGAAATAATCAGCTTTTTTGGACAAATTGAAATGAAATATCTAACAACACTCCTCCAGCCAAATGTCCGCCATGAATTGGAGCACATCTTCCACTGAAACTTGCAAAAGTCTGACCAGGTTTCTTTTTCATTTATGTTTGATATATGTAGTACTTATTGATTTAATTTCCTCTAGTCCCTTTATACATTTTTTAAATTACTTAAAGCCCAGGGTCTGCATTGTATGCACTAATGTACTTTAAGCTATATTTTTTAAATATTTTTACTTGCTGACTTAAAGCTATTAATGTAATAATGAACTAAAGAATACTTAAAAACAGATAAATAATAAAGCATTTTTTATAGTTCGAGTCCAATTTGTTTGTAAAAAAATCAGTCATGGGAGCACTATCCCAGAAACCTAGTAATTTTTGACATATAAATCTAGCCATATTTTTCCAATTTCCATTAAAAGTTTTAATCAGTCTCGTATCTCCCAAGAATGCCTGGATAGGCTCAGCCTCCAATACATTATCCTCAATTTCCACCCATCTAGCCTCCTAACCAAGTTTGCATCAACAAAATAGGACCCTCAGATGGGCAGATATATAATAGGCCTTTAGGGATGGGACTGCGAGTCCTCTTAGTTTTGCATTAAATGAAGAGATTGAAATCTTAGTGTTGGCCTTCGTCCCTGCCAAATATACTGTGATATCAATTTGATCTGCTCTTTAAATAGTTTTGGATTAATTTGAATTTGGAGACTTAGGAATGGGAACAGGACCCTTAGTAATATGTTCATTTTCCTTGACACTTTGCAATTCAAAACTAAATATTGGAATTAGATTCCATCATTTATGTCCCTAATTACTTTTCTTACTTCCTTCCAATGTTCTTCAGTAAGATCTGCTTTCTAATTTGTCTGATTTGTCTTGAATAATAGTTCTTAAATTAAATTATTGCTGCTGAGAAGATAAAACATTTGACATGGTCCTGAAATATTTGTTTTAAAATTCATGCATCAGATGCTGCAAATGGCAGCATCATGCAGAGGGGAGAGGTAGGCAGCCTCTTCTCCACCTTAGATCTCCAGTGAGCTATTGATATTACAAATAGAGCTCAGTAGAAAGGAAGTTGTGAGGCTCCCTGAGGTGGCGATGACTTTTTATCCGCTGTGTCGGAACCTCGTGCTGTTTGATTACATAAAAGCAAATATTGAATATAGACTAATATAGGCTGACTTGGTTGTGGTTGATTGACTTAAGTTATTGGTGTTTTCATGGGTTTTTTGGACAGCCTGATACTTCATATCTCCATTCTCACCTCAGCATTGTTGATGGACTCCCCCAGTGAGATGTCATCACTAAACAGGAAGGTGTCTTCAGTCAGAGACGAAGTTGTATCTCGATCGCCAGAGATCCCAGGAAAAGGCTTTGAGGTCTCTAGTGGTGAAGGTGTACTGGGCATGCTCCCAGGCGTCTGGCTGCCACTCTCCCCGCCCTCGTATGCCTGCAGGTGTGACAGATCTAGCATCAAGCCGCCAGATTTTCCCAACACCCAGGGTTTGGCGTTAGGCTGAGGCTCGGTGGAGGAAGACGGCGTGTCCAGCAGAGAGATTACATCGCCGTTTTCCAGGCTGTCAACAGAGCGAGTGTCGCTGATGCTGAGACGGTCGTCGTCCAGCCGGTCCAGGCGGCCGTGGCTGCCTGCCCGTGCCCTCCTGTCCAGCGGCAGCTCCAGGCGGTTGGCGCTCCGGTTCAGGTCCAGGCTGCAAGTGCTGACGGTGTCAGAGCTGCGAAGAGGCAGAGAGCCTTCGCCTCGTAGATACAGACGCATCAAGGTGTCCTGCCAGCACTGCTGCTTTGAGATCTGAACGGCAGCATCCTGATGGGACTGAAGCAGCTGGTACACCTGAAGACATGGAGGAAAAACTCCACTTTACTGGTAACTGAAGACAAAGATGTGAAAGAACTTAGAGTCTTACTACCAACGTCCAAATATATGGTTAGACATTTTGCAAACACATGTGTTTGTGTGTATGTTTATGAATGAGGGGAGGCAGGAGATTCATGAATGAAAGAGAACAGGACATTAACAAGGAGGAAAATAAAAAGTATAAAAAAATCTATTAATCGTCTGGGGGGCATGGAGTCTTTTCCTGTGTAAACTGTTATTCAATTTATATAATCAATATAGTGACCAGTAGTCCCCTTTCTCACCCTCTTGCAGACGATGAGGCGTACGCTGGGTCCGGCCCGGTGAGTCAGCTGGACCAGAGCCATCAGGTCCTTATAGTTCACAACTTGATCTGCAGAGTTAAGAAACACATAGAAGTCTTTACATTTCTGCATCTAGCAGCTATATAATGATTAGTGATTATATGCAACAATCATGTCGGGTTTTCTAATGACACACATGGTAGCCATTCTACATACTGTCTAGACCTGGAGCTACATAAATCTGTATTTTTCAGACATTTTTTGAGTCTGTTTACAAACAGATTTAGCCCACAGCACCATTCTGTTGTAATGACCATATGGTTAAAAAAGATTAATGAGTACTAGCTTAGAAAGATCAAGGGAGTGGTAGCCTAGTGGTTACAGAGGTGGGCTCGGGACCTGGTTCAAGTCCCCAGGCTGGCGACTGAGGTGAATCAATGTGGGCCTCTGAGCAAGGCCATTAACCCTGAACTGCTCACCGGTATCTGGCCTGGCTGCCCACTGCTTCCAGAGTAACTACGATGGGTAAATACAGAGATGGAATTTAGTATGATAAAAAAAAATTCCAATAATTCAGGAAGTAAAGAGATAAACGATGCAAAATGAACCTATCACTCCATTGAAACAAACACACAACAGAAACTTTTTACATATTTACACTTTTTCCTCATTTCCAGTTATTTCTGCTACTATTGACCTGCTATCCTCACTAAACCAACTCCAACTCAGCTGCTTTTTGGCACCATCAAGCATCAGAAACATCTTCTTGGCTTTATTTCAGCCATAGAGAAGCATTCTTTTCCTTTTTTCAGACACACATAGAACTTTCTGCTTACTGGTTGTTGTTGATCTTTGGCTGCTCCTGATTGGACATTGCAGTCAATTTAAGCTCTCTGATTGGTGGAAAGATTGACAGGAAGTGGCTTCAAACTAAAGGTCTTTTAGCAACGTAGAAATCTTTCTTATAATTCAAATGTGATAAATAATGTTGTTATCATGGATCAGTCAGTCATTATCTGTACCGCTTATTCCATTACGGGTCACGGGGTAAGCTGGAGCCTATCCCATTGTTTCAGGTGAGAGGCAGGGTACACCCTGGACAGGTCACCAGTCCATCGCAGGGCCAACATAGATAGGGACAAACAACCATACACGCACACACTCATTCCTAGGAGAATTTAGAGTAACCAATTAACCTAACATGCATGTCTTTGGACGGTGGGAGGAAGCCGGAGAACCCGGAGAGAACCCACCAATACATGGGTAGAACATGCAAACTCCACACAGAAAGGCCACCAGTCCCCTACATTCGAACCTCCCCCAGCAGAGGCCCGAGCTCCCCCAGCGACCTTCTTGCTGTGAGGCTGCGGTGCTAACCACCACACCACCGTGCAGCCCCTCATTGTAAATTTACCATTCAGTGTCTCAGAGTAAACAACATTTTGTGGCTGGATTTTAACCCTCCTGGATGGGATATAAATGCCTAAAAAACTTCAGTTTATCACCCATACATCACAATTTACTCCACAGAGTTTTACACTACCATTCACGAGAATATAAGCAATGGGATCTAGCATTGAAAAAAAAGAAGAAAAAAACAACTAAGATTTGTCTTTTTTTTGGACAAAAAAAAATAATATAATTTTCAAAACATCTGGTAATGAAAGAAAAAAAATAAAATAAAAAAATAATAACCACTTACCTGTGTGGAGGATCTGATTGAGGAGGCAGCGGATCAGGGTGGGAGTGATGTGAAGCTCTGAGAAAAGCAGCGACAGACCGGCATAGCCAGCCTCCCTGAGGCGCAACCGCTGTTTGTTCTTCTCATAAACCCGATCGCAGCGTAGCATGCGTTCAAATAGCTGCAGAGAGGAAGAGAAGAAAAATTAGGAGTAAATCTAACTATACTACCCAACAGGATTGCACATATCCACCATGTGTTTTAACTTGAATGTAAATATGAGTTTTTCTCAGGAGTTACATCATTAACGGTAACTTTAATCAAAGGAATACGTGCCAGTTGGCTTCGCCTAACCTTGAAGACGAGCTCTCTGAGTCGGTCTGAGTATTTGTTATTGAGAAGAAGAGTGTAGCAGGAGTCGGCAGCTGCAGGCTCGAAGAGGAGCAGGAAAAGCTGGTCTTTGGCCGGACTGCTCTGAAGCAGGCTGATTAACAACTCCAGGAGACCACACAGCTGCAACGCACACACAAATGAAAACAACTACAATAACAACAACAGCCGGTAATTACACCTTCAAGGCTGATAATTTTACTTTATTCATGTGCCAGCGGTGTGCCAGATGGCCAATAATGGAGGATGATGATGTGATTATGGTGACCATTTGTTCATAGAAGGAATTTGAACTTCCACTGTTGTGTGAGCAGATTTGACAGGATGTCTCATCAAAAAGAAAAACTAAAACAGGACCAATAGGTAAATCTTCATCTTATTGTGTTGGGATATTAGCAACATTGCTTAGAAGGACAAAAATTCTTACAAATAATGCAGAAAGGAGGAGAGAAGATGGCAAAGCTGTTGCCAGGTGGGAAATGAGTAACAGGTTCATGAAGATGCTTCTTCTACAGTGGCAGGAGTTGTTGGGGAAAAACAGTTTTACAACATTTGGGTCATTTGGTTAGTAAAATCTAATAAAAACTTGACCTACTCCAAATATCTTCTATACTGACCTGACATTTTGCAGCTTATTCTTTCTTTCATTTTTTTTAAAATCTGCTGGCTGACTCCTTGCAGTCCTGATAGGAATTCATACATTGTTCCTGGTGTTCTTCCAAGTTCTCCTGTGGTCTAATTGGAGTTTTAGTTTTTTAATTTTTATTTGACGTGACACTTGCAGCTTAATTTCTCCACAGCTGGAGGACTTGGTTAAAAGTGTTGCACAGAATTGTTTTAAAGGTGACCTTAGTTAAGAAAAATTAAGGAATTCACTGCATAGTAAGTTTGTCCATGAAGATTTGTATTTACTTGCTCTCACACTTATTATTCTAACTGTTGTCATCTATTCTATCTGTGATGTGTTTTTATGACATGGATAGAATTTTGTCTCTTTCTGTGAATGATTTTATCTTCATGTTTGGGCGTTTGATGCCTGACAGACCATTTCCTGCTCAGACAGATATACAACTGGCATTTAGTGAATAACAGTGTAAATAGTTGACTTTTAGACATGAAGTCAGTCTCTGATAAACAAGAAGAAAGATCTTGCAGTATAAAACTATAGAGCGACTATAAACCATGAAGTGGCTGGAAGATAAGGAGGCAGAAATCAGGCCTGATAGTTAATAGTCAGCTAAATCAATCTGTATGAAAATCTATTTTTTTGTCATTAAGTGTATCCAATGCATTGTCCCAATCAATCAATCTTCTCTAAAGATGCTAAAATCTTTTGCTTAAGTATAAAGGTGGGCAAAATTTTTTATCCTTAAGACGCTTCCTAATTTGTATTTTTAATGATTTTTTTCTCACTGCTGTCTCTATGCCATCTGTCCTTGTGCGATTTGATCTGACAGCTGTGTTCGATATAGACCAGAATATTCTTATCTGGATATCTGGGTATCACCACCAATTTCCTGACTAAATTTGATTCACAACAGACTGATTTAATTCAGTTTCAATTAAATCTATTTCAATTTGATAGTGATTGGTTTATTTCTTTTGGAATATTAAAGACATTCTTGGATGATTTTTTATAAAACTGTGCCCGTTTACATATCCATCAAAATCAGATACCTGGGAGTAATCAGATTACTGTAATAATCTGATCCGATGTGTCTATATGCAATTTTGAAAAATAATATTGGAAAGACCGTTGGATTAATTTCAAAGTACATGCGTGCACGGTGACGTCACTTCTTACTTTCTAAACGTTCGGTGTTTGTTGAACATGGCAGAGCCCAGTGTCTTAGCGTTTGTTGGTAATGTGAGTTAATAAGCCGCTAAATAGTTCACAGGTCTATGTTATCCAACGGTGAATGAAAAATCCGCATTTGGACTTAAAATGGAGAGAGAAGCTGATTTTGGGCATATAGCTGCCTTGTTATAGCTGTAACATAATCAAGACTTGTAGCTATTTTTCTTGCATTTATTATAATTTCACTGATGTTTTAAAAAGTTTTTTCCCCACTTAACTCTGGTTATGTGATTAGTTTGTCTGTTTGAACTGCTGGACATAGACCATTGTTTCTTGTTCTGATAACTGATTGTTGATATGTGATGTGAATGAGCTACAATTGAATTTCCCTTTTTAAATCAATGAAGTTGTTCTGAAGTCTTGAATAATCCCTGAATCACCTGCTCTTCATCCCCGATGGCAGCCGTGTATCCCAGAATGCTGAGCATCTCCTCCTGGGACATGCCCTTGCTGATGTAGTACTTGACGAGGCCACACAGAGACGCCCGGATGGTACGAAGGTCGTCTTCGCTCAAGTCATTCTCTTTGTTACCGTTCTTCCTAAAGAACACAGCAGATGATGCTGGTGAGAAAAGTTTGAATGAAAAGCAGAGAAGTTTTGAGCATTGGGAAGTGAAGTCTCACCCATAATAGAGGCGCATGGTGTCCAACAGGAACTGAACTCCATATTTCTTCCTGAACTGCTTCCTGTTGTCTTTGATGACGGTGGACATGTACTGGATGTGACCTTGTTAATAAGCAAAACAAATCAGAGTGCAGCTGTCACAATCAGGGGCACACACTCCCAACAGGACAATAAATAACTAACATAGATATGGGTCTAACCTATGCGTAGAGGGAAGTCTCCTTTGTTCCAGATGTTGAAATTGAACAGCAGATGTGTGTGAAGCTGCTGCAGCAAAGACTGGTTCTTCTCAAAAGTCACCTGCTCTATCAACAGCTGCATCGCAACCAGCACGCTGACGTCCACGTGACCTGCTGGAAGCTGAA
Source organism: Rhadinocentrus ornatus (assembly GCA_037177495.1). Lineage (NCBI taxonomy): Eukaryota > Metazoa > Chordata > Actinopteri > Atheriniformes > Melanotaeniidae > Rhadinocentrus > Rhadinocentrus ornatus. Next base: position 16,973,277 of record JBAMHW010000027.1, read on the forward strand.
CACAACCGAACAACATAGTTTAAATATACAAACATTTACTGACTGGCACATTTGCAAACTGAGGACAGAGTACCGTAAACTGCTCAGATGATAAGAAAATGATCCATTTAAGACACAAAAAGATCCATAGAAACTGTAGGGCTTGTACAGTACACAAAGCAATGTAACACCCATAACTCCCAGCTCTATAAACAAATAAGGAAATGTAAGAATACGCAAATAAATTTGTGCTTTACTGTAATATTTACCAGTTACAGGGTGTGGTTGCTTTGCCTAGAGCAACTTTTACCACATCTGAGACATTTTAATTTTAGCTGGGTCTCTGTGGAAGCTTTATTTTCTCCCATGGTGCAAATGCTTTCTTTGAAGTATTTCCATGCCTGAACTAAGCAAACAAATACAAAAGGTACTTTTACCAAACAAAAGATAGAAGAGGAGAGGGAAGGGGGGAGAGCTGAGAATTAAAGGGAGCGACAAACACAGACACAACAAACGACCCGTTTGAAGAAATGTTCACATAATTCCAGCACAAGCCCTGCAAATGCAGATTAATCCAATTAAAAAAGGGCCAAAAATAAGAAAGCTTTAGTGTTATTAATGCCTTGACTGAATCACAGTTCATTGTGGGGGAAAAAAACCCAACCCTCTTCTTGCACTTAAGACACACACACAGTAAATCCCAGCCATAGGAATTTGTATTATGGCCTAAAGCTCTCCTATTTTATATAATTTACTATTCACGACCTGCAGGACATCATTTAATTTTTTTCCTAGTGTTTTAAAATGCTGATATTTAGTTTCTATCAATATCAAATTAATATAAATTTCAGTTTTATGATTAAAGAAAAGTGATTAAACCAAGACAAAAACAGGCAAATAGGAAAAGTTATGCACAACTACAGAAAAAAAAACTTCAAGTCTTCATAATTTTTTACATGGTAATAAGTTAAAGTTAAGGAGACCTTCTGCAGCAGGACTCCCAGTGTTCCCACACCATGTGAGTGGACCAGATTCTCCTGGTTGATCTGGTGTCTCTGCAGGAAATGCTTCAGCACTAAAAGGAAAGTAGCCACCAGATTCTTCTCCAGACGTGCCTCTGAAGGAGGAAAATGAGTTTATTCTCACATCCTACTTGATAATAAGGATAAAAAGTCATAATGATTATGTGTGTGCCATAATTGAATGGAGCAGACCTGATGCCCTGTTAGATGGAAGAATGACCCAGTCACCATCAGCTGGTGTCACAACATCCGGGGTGATGAAGTCTGATCCAGCTGCAGGATCACTGGTCTGCTGATCAGGGGTTACCAAGGCCAACTGCTCCAGTATTGGGAAGAGCACTGGGAGACCGCCAACGCAGTTGACCATATCCTAAAACACAAATTCAGTAAAGTTAAGACTGAACTACAGAAAAAGAAAAGAAAACAATACACTAGAAATGAAGACTAAAATACACTAAACAAATTTGACTAAAACACGCAAAATCCAACAATATACTAAAGGAAATTTAGACTTAAATACACTAAAAAGACTAAAATACACTTCAATAAATATAAGATTATTGAACTCAAATGATAAAAAAAAAGAAAAGAAAAAAGAAAATTTTAAATTCTTTGATGGGCTCGACATGTGGGGGGCAAAGAGCGATAGCAAAAGGTGAAATTCATTACCACGCAGGTAAAACCGAACACACAGATCCAGATAAATCCAGGGCCTACATTCGGACAAATTCACCCTGGCGCCATGCGGCTGCCTTTTATTTACATCTCTATAATCTTTGCGTGAAGTATTGTAAAGAATAAGAAAGTCAGACACAGAGAGAATGATCTGTTCCTCCAAGTTAAAAGTGTTTGCAGACTGTGCTCTCTAGCTTGCTCTCAGTTCATTCATCAGTTAATGAAATCCTCGCTGGTTGGTTGTAGTGCCATGCGACAGCGACAAAGGCTGAGCATTTATCAACTTTCTTGTGCTGCATGGCAAGCCCTCGTGTGCACGAATGCTGCTTGTCTGGAGGACGGCAGCAATTTTTAACTCATCACACAAGTTTCATTTGAAATGAATGGAGAAGAAGCGACATCGCTTCCCATGTGTCGAGCCCATTATACAGTAAAAAGACTAAAACGCACTGAAGAAATTTTTTACTAAAATACACAGTATTACAGACTCAAACGGCAAATAATACCATTAAAGAAATTAAGCCACAAATTACGCTACAAGTCATTAAAACTACAATAAAACAAATAAAATTAGAAGGCTCAAGTACATCAAAAGACAAACATTTAAACACATTTAGGATAAAAGTTTCCAGAGTGGGGGCCAGTTTGATGTGGGGAGCTCATTCCACAGAAACGAGAGATAGAGGGGAAAAAAAGAAAAAAAAAGCTAAATCTTGGTCTCACCTTGATATCCCAGTTGATAACTTTTCTCCCTGTCAGGCGTCCATGCAGCATGTTTGGGGACAGATCCAGGCAGATTGGGTTTCTACATGCCTGTTAATGAAAGGAGGAGGTATAGCTTACCTTAAACAAGTTCTTTAAAAGAAAACTGTAATGGTGACTATATATTGAGAATCACCTTGGGAGAGTAGTGCAGCAGCAGTTTGGCTGAAAGATCACCAAGTTCTGATTCCTGGGCTTTAAAAGGAGAGATGCAGTTTGGACCTAAGAAAGACATTAAGAGAACACTTGAATACTGAACCTATTTTAGTCTAGTTCACTTTATTTGGCAGGTTTCCATCACATCACTCTGCGTACCAGCGCTACAGATGGCTTTTACGTGGTTTTGCTGCAGGGGTTCATGAAACACCATGACGCTTCCAAGCTGGCCCTGCAGGGATGTTGGGCTTCCCCATTCGCTGTCCTGGGTTCCAGCTGAGATCAGCTTAGTCACAGACTCTGGCTTTCCCCCCAGTAGCCCTCCCCAGGTCTGCGGCGAGAGGATACCCCCCAGTGAGGAGCGAGTACTGGGCGTGGTGACGGAGGAGAAGGGAGGGTCTGGGATTTGGGAGGGAGGAGGAGTGGTGGTGCGGTGGCCTGCTGAGCCGATGCAGCAGGAAGTGAACGGCTGCGGGCGGAAGAATAAAAAAGGGAGGTAAACAAAAAACTATTTTGAACAATAGAAGCAGTGAAAGGAGGATGGACTGTGTTATTACTTCTGTCATGGCGGGGTATTTGAGAGGGGCGGACAATTTCTGCTGACCATCCACATAAATGTAGACCTGACTCTGTCCAAATGGCCTCTTTCCAGGTACATGCACCACACCGATGCTGTGCTGTAAACACAAATTCAACCACAATGTGAATGGCATGACATTTAGGTAATCTCTTAGGCCCCAAGGGTCTTTTTGGAGTTTACTTAGTGTTTTGTTGTTGTCTCAACTATATATAGAAATAGGATGTTAACCCCACTGTCCCCATTGGGGGCTTAAGAGTCACAGACTCACCCAGAGGGAGTCACAGAAGCAGTAATCAGGCAACATGACGGTGACATACTCCTTCTTGGTGCACACAGCCACCACCAGGACACCTGCTGAGCTGATAAAGGCCTCAAACCCCGTCCCTCCGGGGGTAAAAAAGCTGCATTAAACAAAATGTAGGGTAAAGAACACATTTATCTCTCTGTTTGGCACATTTGTAATGAAACTGAAATCCTTTCCTTTTACCTGTAGAGTTGTTTCCTTTTGTCTTTGCTGATCGGCCCCAGTTGGTCCTGGTCCAGAGACAACCAGGCAAGAAAGCTAAAGGCAGACCCTGGCCAACGCTGCACCATTGGGATCACAATGCCGGCCATGCTGGGTGACAGATCAAAGTACTGCATGGCACACTCTAATCCCTGCTTACGAACCATAGATAGGAGGGCTCTCAGGGCTGGACCTACATACGGATGTGAATGTTTGGACTCCGTAGGCCTCAGGAGACGCAGAAGTCCCAGCAGTTCTTTGCTGCTCAATGACTGAGAGCCCAGCGATCCCACTAATCCAAACAGGCTTTCAGCACAAGCTCTGTGTAGCCGTTCGTGACGCTCCAGAGCAGCTAAAGCGCACATGACCATAGCAGCATTGACACAGGTGGCCCGGGTCTGACGGTTGAGGCAGCAGAGGCGGCGGAGCCAATCGGCCGTAAAGAGCTGCAGTTCAGGTGAGTCCAGCTCCGGAAGCCACTGGACCAGGAGCAGCAATGGCTCCACATTACTGATGCCCAGCAGGCCCACTGAGGTGTGCTCTCCCTCCACTGCCTGAAAAATAACAACAAGAAGGAGAGTAAGGATAGGTAAAACCTACAAGAATCCAAACATAATCTAAGCTAAAATAAAAACAAGATAAACAGGAAATAACCTGATCTCTCACCATGTTCATCAGCTCTTTGAGAAGGTGCCGGGACGGCTGGCCAAGTGTGATGATCACTTCGTATAAATGATTGTACCCAATCCTCTCTTTAAAAACCTCCTACAAGTGTTAAAAATAAATAAAAGCATCATAGAACATTGTTTAAAAAGCTCATTTTAGCTGGTAGCTTCAATTTCAAGTTTATTGAAGTTTGTAGTATATCTTTCTGCACAGCTCTTTGAAGGTCCCACCACAGCATTTCAATCAGGTTGAGCTTTGCACTTTGATTACGCGCATTAAAAGGTCTTAATGCTCAAATCTGATTTTCTTGCATGGTTGTTTACATTATCATTTAAATGCAACCTCCATTATGTTTCATTGTGAGCTGTACACAGTCCTGAAATGACCCGCATGCACAGAAAAAAATGTGACGTCACATACTGTATGCTGTGTTTACGGAGGTAAATATGGATGCTACACTTACGGTATTAACGTGTATCAGTTTCAAAGTTGTTGTGCAATCTAATTGTTCTGTCATGAACTTTAACATTTAACATGCCAGCTGAGGCCTGGAGAGTCTGAGATGTAGTTCTTGGGATATTTTTTTTAGGTTTTTTTTTATACAGTTTCTTTGGGCATTTCACGGTCTGCTCTGACGTAACTGTTAAACTAACTGTTGGGTTATGTGTATTTATTTAGATTATTTGTTAGTATTAGTTTATCCTTGTGTGTTAATATAACTGATCTGATCAGCCAGTATATAAATCCCCTTAGTTTCCTTGTTTGTTAAGACGGGCTTGGTTTCTTTGAGCACTTAGTTTGGAGCTCAGACTATGACTTGAGTCTAGTTTTGTTTAGTTGAGGTGTTCTTAATTTTGTGCTTCTTTTTTTCTTTTTTTTTTTAATACACATGGAGCAGTAAGGGTGTACACTGTTTTCAGAGACCCACTTCTGCATCTTGGTTTAGTATTCGTTCCATAACTTATTTTTGTTAGACTGAGGTTATATTTACTTGATTAAGACCAGAATATCACTTTATTTTTATCCTGTCCTGAAGCGAAGACCTTTAAGTTGAAAATGATGTACTTTCTTTACATTATAACAAATTTGTGATGTACAAGTAAATGAAAAATTGACTGATAACATTAAAACATGGTTTTGTTCTCTTGTAATCAGAGCAATCACCTTTGCAGCAGGTGACTTGTGCATCACTGTTGTCAGGGCTTTGATGGTTGCTACAGCAAGGGAGTCGAGTCGCCCCTGAATCACCTGGGAAAAATAAACAAAAAACCCTTGTTAGTCATTCACTAGCCCTTCTCCTCAGTTTTAATAGGAGGTAATGTCCAATATCTTATTACAAATGAGTTATGTAAGGAAAACAAGCATGCGGACAATGGAAGCCCCAACTTTTGTAAAGTTATCAAATTATTTTGAAGGCCATAAAAAAAATAAAAATACGAAAAAAATCACATAAAAGCCAATAAAAGGCAGACTCAAGTAGGTGCATTTGAGTTTAATTGAGTTAAAGATATGAGTAAAATCATTGTTGAAAGTTAAAACCCTGTTTGTCACTGCAGTAGGGGCAGTCATCAATACTGCAGATATACAAAAGTGTTGTCTTTCTGCTCCAGGTCAACAATAAAAATAATTGTAATAGTACAGAGATGTGACTGGAGCAGGAAGTTCACCAACATCCACACACACACACAACCAACAATACACACTCAGCATGCAACCCAAATAAAACAAGACTCTGTCCTGCTCACGCCCGACATGTTATCTACCAGACTGTTCATGTGATCATCAGGAATTTGTGATGGACTGGCTGGAAAGGGACCGTGGCCAAAATAAAAAATCACGGTCAACATCACACAGTCCAGATCACCTCAAGCCACCAAACACTGAAAAAGCACACACAAGGCCATTGTAATAGCATTCCAGCTGAGCCCATAGTGTACCCCAGAAAACCAGGATGATGTGATGGGGGAAGGGGGAATGAGGCGCAGGAGAGCCCAGGAGGCAAAAGTATTAAAGAAATGAAACTGACAAAAAATAAAAAACAATAATAATAATAATGGAAAAAAAAGCCACTCCAAAGTGAGACATCAGAGTTTAATGCTACTTGCCTTCTGAGCCTTGATTATGTTTGTTTGTTTTTTTTCCATTCTTTTTATCTAAATTATATCTACAATAAACTTCTAAATGAACCAAGTGAATTTTTTTTAATCCAAGTTCACAGAATTTTTTAATGGTGGCTTTTGGAAATGAAAAACATGAGCAGGTTGCTTGTTGCCATATCAGGTTACAGCTACTGCAACAACAAAGGTAATGAGCTTAGATAGGGAAATGTGTAACTTTTACCTCCTTGTTTGTCAAGTGTGACAAGTACAGACACAAATCATATCTACAGATAAGTACAGATTAATTCTAAAAGCTGAATAGAACAAACTCAGAAAATATAAAAGTCTTAAACTACAAGTCAGAAATAATTAGTGAATAATACAAGTCAGAAAATAAAAGTCTTAAAGTACAAGTAAATTTTACAAATCTTAAACTACTTGTCAATTTCAAGACAAAACAGTCGTCTCACATTTTACAAACCTACTCGAGAACAAATCAGATTTCTCTGATCCCTAACCAATCACAGGCTGCTGACCCAGGCCAGACCAACTGTCACTGGTTCCTAAAGGTGACTCGGTTTATTGATTTATAAAACAACAAAAAAAAAAAAACAACACACAGAGAGGCATGTTTTTCCATTTCAAAAAAGAAACCTTAGCGTATCCATAAACCGACTTACCTTTAGTTGTGAAAGTTGCCTTGGTCTGGCCGTGGTCAGACGGCTTTTCCACACCATGTAAAGTTTAGTTATGGATACACATCTCAGCACTGGCTTTAGCCAGAGAATCTTGGAACAAATATTCTGTATTTGTAAAACTGACTTGGATTTTGAGACATGTAGAATTATTCCATACTTGTAGATTTCATTTGTACCTGTACTTGTTGTTACACTTAGAAAACTAAAAACAAGATACAAAACTGGAGAGAAAAATGACGAAACTCGTGTCCTTATCCAAGCTCCATAGGAAGGCACATTTGTGTGCTTCTCCTCATGCAGGTTTCTCCACCTGTATTTACATAATTTAGATCAATGGAGGGATTATATCTAATAAAAGGGGCTTTGTAAGTTAGAAAGAATGAAAACTGGTAAAAAGAGCTCCGACTGATAACTCTCACTACATCTTAAGAGAATGGGTGAGCAGATCATTTTTTCTCTTATTAAAACATAATCCAATGAGTAAAATTTATCTGAGGGTCTGGCTGTGGAGTGGCCTGGTGGATAAGACTTGGCAGTAGCAGATGAGGGTAAGTGCAGGGCAGATAGGTGGATGATATGGGTGGGTTGGGACTTTCTCGGTGGTACCTGAGTGTCCCCCTCTCCTGTCTGTAACCTGTTGTTGGTTATATCTTTCTGGTCCTTGTCTGGCGCGGTGCACCTAGCATTAACCAGCTGACACACACAACAGGCAACATGTCAATACAGCGTGTGGAGGGGCCGGGATAGAAGAGGATATGATGACAGAAAAGAGACTTATTGGGGTGTGGGCGGAGAGGAGGAAAGATGTTGTGAGTCGGGGAAGAAGGTGAGAGGTTAGAGGCTGTGACCCTCCGGGGGATCAATGCGTGTAGGCGTATTGGTGATCCAGGCTTGTTGTGAGGAGGAAAACATGCAAGGTGGGCAAAATGCTCCCTGTCAGGGTGAAACTTTAACAACATGACTAACTCTACCAGATAGAACTGAGAGTTGTCCAAACTACATGTTGACAAAGACTCAAGATAGGATCTCTGCAAAGACACCGAATGTTTTTAAGAAATAAAAGTTCAAACCCCATTGCCCAAAATTTTGGGAAATTTTCTAAAAATCCAATTAAACCTTTAACCAGTCATTAGTTTGTTTGAACGTTTCTTTTAACAGATACATTGCCAAATAATCCACTTCCAGGGTCTTCACTGAATCTGAAAAGGTATGGGGGATCATCACCATCCATGCCCTGGAAAAATAATTGATACTGAAGATGTATAGTTTCATGAAGAGGAGAATCAGACAACAACAATAATGAAGTGTTGAGTAGCTAAAATCTTATTCAGCTAGAACAGATGCAGAGTTCTCAGAAAAACTCCATCCTCAGTCCCATATTGTGTCTTGTATTTTATTAAAGGTCCTGCTGCATAAACGTAGGGCTGATTCGTTGATGAGTCATGATTACATCAACTATCAAAATAGTCGGTGACTAATTTAATAATCAACGTCATCATTTAATTTTTGAAGGTTTGTTTTTCTCTTAAAACTCCTGCTCTACCTTCCGCTGCCTTGTCTGGTTTCTTTTTGTCCTTGATGCACATGCCCAGTAGTGGCAATCGGGGTCAGCCGTGACGTCACAGGAAGATTTATGCCAGTAAATGGCTAGCCGGCAATGGAGCTTGTGAGTTTGGGAGCATTTTATAAAAATTCAAGAGAAGCATGTGCAATGCAAAATCTGCGAGGTACAACTTGCCTTCCATGGCCGGTGATGCACTAGCATCTTAAAAGGAAAATTATTGTGGCTGATTCAATTTCTGACGAAGAGGGACAGTCTCGTTAAGCTAATTGGCTAGTAAGCTGCTAACATTTACGTCAACAGTGAGTTACTTGTATTGATAGCTGTGACATTAGCAGTAGTGATGCAGATTTCAGTACTCTTAGCACACATATCTCGAGTTTGCTGTAACGTAATAACAGCAATGTCATGTTTGAATCAGACTAAAACTTATTTATTTTTGCATCATTTATTTTTGGTTTTAGGCGTCTACCTCATTTGATTTTGAAGCACTATTCAATACTTGAAAATATAGTTGTTTGATGCCACAGACAAATGAAGTGAAGAAAAACCTTTAAAAGACTTTGTTTTCTTAAGCCCAATTCTTTGTTTTCCCAATTTTGCTACAAGCTTCAAAGTTCACTAAAAGTTGTTGAATGCGCTATCATCTTAATTGTCTTTACTTTTAAAGAGCACATAACACTTAGATAACACTTCAAGCTGGAAGCTAATGATGGCTATAGAAGGGCAGCTCCATGCTGGTGCGATCAGCAACAGTTTATATATGATCTGATTAGTCAACTTGGTGAAAATATTTGGTGACTAGCTGATTATCAAAATAATCGTTTGTGGCACCCCTACATTAAACTTTGCTCATAAAATCATCTTAAAATCGATGCACTGAGGTACCCAACATTCGGTCTCAGAGCATAAACAAATGCAACAGCCGGTGTGTCTGGTCATCAGTGTGTCTGGCCATTAAGTGCTCTTCTCCACTGGGTAAATGAGTGGACATGAAATCAGGGTGGACAATCAGCCATCATCCCATCCTGAAACCGCCCCTCAATATGCACAGATACAGTTTACTGATATGCATAGAAGCGAGGATTGTTGAGTTTCACTGCTGCTGCTTGAGCCTTTCTATATCTTTAAACTTCCCCAACTAAGAGACTTTAAAAGCAGATTGTGTATAACTGTGCAAAAAGGGCCATTTTAGAGCCCCTCCAGAAATTCCTGATGCTGTGATTGTAACTATTAATGCAAACTTACTCATCCGTGCATTTTTGTCCAATCATAGCAACTGAAAAAAACTATGACAAATCTCAGCCCTCCTCCACATTCCCTCAACTCTACTTTAGTGTGTCTGATTTTGAAAGTACAGACCTGTGATTAAAAAATGTGTCACATCTGCAGGCTAAAATGACAGTGAAGCACCACTGGTGACACTTACCCAGCACTGGAGGTGCACAGCTCCTCGAAGCAGCTGGCCCAGGTTACAATCCCAGACTGGGGCATGTTGTTGCATGTCCCAAACCACTAAAGACCACATCAACTTTCACAAAAGCTGCTGAAAAATTCTTAAAGGACTGATTTCGGAATGGCCATTTTGAAGATATCTCTGGAACTGCCTGTACTAAAACTTCCCTGATTTACTACTTCTTCACATTGTGGAGATAATGTTGACATATTGTACTGTTATCTATTTAGAGATACAGCTGCATCATTCCAAAAAGATATTCATATTTATCCTGAAACATTTAATGGTAATTTAAAGTGGACCAGTGCCAGTGTGAATGTACTGTATGACTCCAAAAATATTTAAACACAAAATACAGTATAATCATTTTATTATGGGTAAGAGCCTAAAAATAGGCAGAGACCTCAAAGGGTTAAGGAGTTTTATATGAAGAAATTACATGTAAATATACATACACACTGGCAGCAGGACGATTTTCCAACTTTCTGGAAACATGGTTTGTATATTTTACTGACAAAACCTTTTTCATTTTTAGTAAAACAAAAAGTTGAACGCAGAACTGTTACTTGAAACTGATTTTTTTTTTTTTTTTAGATATAAACAGAAATGAGTAAACCACATGATCAAGTACATCCCTGAGAAGGTAGTCAGGTTTATGTTAGTCTTGCTCATGTTTTTATTAAACTTCAGATCATAACTGAGCTGGTTCTTTACCTTGCTGTTCTGCAGCAGTCGTGTCAGATGCTCAAAACAGTTACTGTTGAGAAAGATGGCTTGTAGAACTGGCCTGTCTGAACACAGGAACATGTCCCTGATAGTGTCTGAAAGTTATACAGGCAAAGAGAGTAGAGGGAAGTGGTTATGTTCCTCAAAAACTCTGAAGTATTGTTTAAGAGCTCTACTGTAAGTTTAAACTCCTACCTAGCATGTGCACTTGTAGTGCCACAAATCGGCTTTCCCAGTGTCGGCCCAGAGTCGGAACCCGGCCTTTGGCTTGTTGCTGCTGCTGTTGTCGGGCAGCAACTACAGCCGCTGGGTCGGAGTTGAGCAGCTTAAAGTAGTTTTCCAGCACAGAGGCGATTTCCACCTGTCGCTGGTCGGAGCTGGAGGCCAGGAGACGTTGCACCACCTCCCTCAAGCAGCCCAAAGTCAGCAGGGCCTTCCGGTCTGGGGCCTCGCTGTCCCAGTCCTCCGCCTCGTCTGAAGAGCAGCTACCCATGGAGCAGTCAGCCAGCACCCGCATTAACACCTCCATGGTGGCAGGAGAGATAGCAAGCAGAGCATTCCTCTGCCAGGGATGGAGAGATGAGGGAAGAAAACAGACATTAGAAAAAAAGTTAGCTGATAGTTAGTGTGGGTTCTATAGTTGGGATGAAGTTTTTTCCTCCCATGGCAGCTAATTATTTTCTTAGTGCAGCTTCTCTGGACACAGAAATCAGTGTTTTTTCTCACTAAAGGAGCTTGTTTACCTGCTGTTAACGAGGCTGGATATTTACTTGAATGTTTAATGGAGTAACAGATGGCAGGACAGTAGCTAGCAGTTCTGTAAGTAAACAGCTTGTAATGTACACCTTCTTTGGCGACAGATTTTTTTCACTAATCTATATTGTATACTGGTCTTTCTGTCGGCCATCAGGTTCATAATAATGAAGCTGTGGTCCAGTGATTTGTCATTTGTCACTTACATTTCCATTTCCGATCTCATCAAGGTAAAACTCCTCTGTGGAGCCACATTTTCCTAGCTTGTTTGCTCTCAGTTATGCTACATTATTGCCAAGCTGTCAGTTTTTACAGTGTAAAAAAGGCTCTGAAATACTATCGTAGGCCAATTTACTGTCATATCTTTTCAAAGACCTACTTCTACATGTTGAGCTTTAATCTAGACATTAACAAAGGAATAATGGGGAATTAGTTTGACTTAGCTTGAATAAGAGTAAGAAGCTTTCTTAAACATAAAAATGTGATTATTTTATTTAATTGTGAAAAGAAATGGAGAATTACAAGCAGGAAAACATTTGTTTTCATCATCATTCATGATAGATTAAATAATTTGATCAGACTAAATGATCTGGGTTTAGGCTTCTAAAGGGGAGCTTTTTTTTTTTTTTTTTAAGACAAAAACAAAAATTGTGGGTTTTGGACCAAATTACTTTGGAACTTAAGATGTTAGGTTCCACAAATCTGCTGCAGCCCAATTTCAATTTTATGGGTGGCTGTGGTGCCATCTTTTACACATCCATTTGTCTAGGTGGATCATGTTTGCAGTGCACTCTGACCTCCAAGCCAAGCAGAGGCTCACCTGATCCCCAGCTACTATGGCTCCGAACAGGTGTAGCAGGCAGCATTTCAGACTCTCCTTCAGGTGCTCGCTCTCCTGGAAGCACTCTAAAAAAAGATGAAACATTAACAAACCAGTTGGATCTGGATACATAGTGCAAATATGCAAATACATTACCACAGAACAGAACTATAGCGCTGTAATAGCTCAAACGTTTTTGTTTCTAAACTCTGTCAACAAAAATGGAATCAACACACTTGCAGGATGTTCAATTAGTTTTATTTAAATAATAAAAAAGAGATGATATAAAACTTTGATTTTATTTGAATGAACATCTTGTTTTTGCCAAAACTACATCTTAATTTTAAAAACTCATGAAGGGAGGGTCATTAAAATCTGCAAACCAGATTAAGTCAGGACCTCAGTTGTCACACAACAACTCAGGCATGTAGCAGTCTTGCCAGTGACCTCCAGGTCACGGTGGTCCCAGTCAGCCATTAACTCATCTGTCAACACACCCAACTTGGGAAAAGAAAGCTGACATTTTGGCTCCATAATGTCTACTTCCTTTGTTCTAAATGACATTCTGCTATCAGTATATAATACCAGAGGAACAATAAATGCTTTATGTAAAAGTTTGTTAAATCTAAGGAAAAAAGGGGTCTCTATACTGCACTCCTACACAGTTCTTGTCTGTAATCAAGAATGAAACAGATATACACATGCAGCCAATCTGGAGTGTTATCGTTAGGCCCAAACCACAGCAGCCAGGCATTTAACACAAGACAGAAGGTAGTATTTGTTCAAAATGGCCGCCAGCATTGCTGAAGTGGCTTGACAGGCACCATTCACTATCTGCTCATCTTAACGCCTGGCAAACAGACCGGCGACACAAAGAGTGAATTCAGAAAGAGCACAAGAGGAAAGATGAGGAGTTGACGGGATGAAAGCATTTAGAAAAAAGGATGGTGGAGAAGAAGAAGAGAGAGGAGCTTATGTTCTGTATTTGTTACAGGAGGTAGTTAAGCTAAGCATTGCTTCCTCTTTCACATATGAAGAGCAGGAGGCTGAGCCATAAACACCAGCTAGCCACAACATTAAAACCACTGACAGGCAAATAGAAAAAACAATTATAAGGTTACAATACAACCCCAATCTTGTTTATTTTGTGTCAGTTGTTGCTTAACTCCAACAACTTTTCAAAAGACAGACTAAAAGCCCATTTATGCTCGACACAGAAGACAGTGTCGTCCGTCTTCTGTGTTGGTTACGTGCATAATTTGGTCGGTTTTCAGGGAACTTAGCTATCCGTTGCTTGATGCAGAAGACAGCAACACCACCGGAAGTCGTGGGGCCAGTGTGGAGCAGAATAGCTGACATGTGACCAGCGAAAGAAACAAACCAGAGAAGAAGAATAAGGAAGGGAACAAAAAAGCAGAAGAATGAAGATCAGGATAACAACTGTAGAAATTTTTTGAAGAAAAGATATGAGTGTTTAGGGTGTGTTGGAAACAACTTTTTACTGGTGCATCACTGCTGCTAAACGGTGTCTGAAACTGACATCAGGTCACAGGAAGGAACTCTGAACTCAGCACTGCCCACTAGTGGAGAAATTAACTTAAAAACCACAGCAACGCAAAAAACGCATGGAAGTATGAGAATGGCATATGACGTTTGAAACGGACGTTGCTAATTACGTACGTTAGGGAGCATAAATGTGCCTTTACATTATCTGGACTTTTGAAAATGAAAGTAGGATAAATAGACTTACGGTAAAAGAAAGGAACAAACTCAACAGTGAGTGGAGCTGCCTTGTACTTCTGCCTGCTCCTCTCTACTGTACCCAGCTGCTCTCTGGAAAACAAACACAAAGACATGAGGTAAGGGACACTTGTTTCTATATAAAATGTTTTTTTTTATTCAGAGGTGTCAGACATCCAGGACAAATGCAGCCAAAACTGGCCTGTGGGATGATTTTGGTAAACATTAAAATTACATAGAACTTTTTTTTTTTCATTAAAATAATTGTAATTTCAAATTTTTCAACATGAAGTTTTATTTGTTTGTTTTTAAATGTAAAACATTTCCATACACAAACATTCTAGACAGACAGACAGACAGACAGAGACAGACAGACAGAGACAGAGACAGAGACAGAGACAGAGACAGAGACAGAGACAGAGACAGAGACAGAGACAGAGATAGAGATAGAGATAGAGATAGAGATAGAGATAGAGATAGAGATAGAGGTAGATAGGTAGATAGGTAGATAGGTAGATAGGTAGATAGGTAGATAGGTAGATAGGTAGATAGGTAGATAGGTA
>JBAMHW010000027.1:16996190-17011832 GCA_037177495.1 Rhadinocentrus ornatus
GAGATGCAACCTGTATTTCGCTGCCTTTTACCTGTGACATGCGCAATGACAATAAAGTTGAATCTGAATCTGAATCTGAATCTGAACAGTGTGGACAAAAGTATTTATAAGGTTTAAAGTGTTGACATGTTCCAGAGTCCTAATTAAAAAACAAATTACACCTAATAAAATGAAACTAAAAAACTAGGAAAATATTGACTGAAGAATTTATTTTTATTTTATCATTCTTTGCTGATCAGGCAATTTGAAGCATTTCCACTTATAGAATATGCAGAGTCAGAAGATGAAGCACAATTGTTGCTCACTCTTTTTTTCTGTTTTCTGAATGGTGAAAGTTTTATTTGACCTTTGATGGTGATTTTAATTTCTTTGTTTGAAGGCTGATTTAGCCTTCCTAGATACAAATAAAAGGTGAACATTAATTTATTGTACAGTTTTCAAGAGTTTTCAAGAGTTTTCAAGAGTTTCGTGGACTTGGCAAAATAATTAGTAATAATTACTAATTATTTAATAAATAATTAGTTTTACAGCATCTGTTGTGAGCATGTTTGGCAGTTTTTCTGAATTTCTTTTTTTTTGTTTATATCGATATCGGAATTATATCGTAAAATTAATAAATATATCGTGATCGAAGTTTAGGCCATATGGTCTAGCCCTACTGGCGGGACATGGAGATGGAACGAGATCAGCTGGCTGGCTATTAATAGATGTGAGTATAAAAAAAATATCGATGGAACAACCGATAGGCGTTACACCCATAGAGGATGACTTTAACACCCACAGTTTTCCAGATAATCCCGTCCCGTGTGTTTTAAAAAACATTTTTTTTAAGTTTTAAATAACCTGTGCAGCGCTCTGCCTCTTCCTCTCTCCTCCTCAGTCCTGTTGTTCTGTGACAGGCTGTCCATGATCAGCTGATCGGTTTTTCTGTCGCTAGCACCACCTCTCTTGTTACCCTCTCCCTCTCATTGGTCAGTCAATGAAGCCCATCGCTGATGGTTGTAGTGTCATGCGACAGCGACAAAAACTGAAAATTTTTCTATTTTTTTGTGTCGTGTGTGCACGTCTAGGTGAACATTTCACGTGCAGGAATGTTGCTTGTTGGTTGGCTGGAGGAGGGAAGCAATTGTCGCCTCATCGCACAAGTTCCATAGAAAACTAATGGAGAAGGAGCGACGTTGCCTCCCGGTAAAAAAAACAAAAAAAGGTTTAATCAATTTTTTAATCGATTCAAATTAAATAAACCCAATATTGATTCATAAACCTGGAAACTGATTTTTTATGACCCTGCTCTCACGTGCTATACCGAGGTTCGGCGAGATCTTAGAATATATGCACACACGACTGGTTTCCTGTGATGCCTCTGTCCCAAATCAGCTTCTCTTGCCGAGATAATTTCAAGTTCAGATGTTTTACCAGTGTGGATAATGTTCACCTGCTCACAATAGCAACTAACGCTAAGAGCGCGGCACCCATATTAGCAGCTAATGCTAACAGCATCACGTTCAACAGGAAGTAATGTCACCACGCACATAGTTTTAAATAAATGCTTCTTATAGAACAGGTTTACACTTCATCCTTTTATAAAACAGTCTGATGCTATTTATCTGGTTTACATGACGGCATGTCATAGCTGCTCTGTGTCCACGGCAGTGAGCACACACACAAGTTTCCATCAGAGGACAGAGTGCACGTGTTTGTAAACACGTCAACCAGCTGGAAATCAGACAGAAATATGAGTTTTCTAGATTTTCTCAGGCAGGTGGAGATAGAAGCATCTTGCTCTAGTGAGGAGCAGATGTAGGATTTCTCCTGCTCTGGTGTTACGCCGATAGCATCACTGTCGTCACGGAAACATGCACAGCTGATCAAGCTGAATCTACCGTCATCGAAGGAAGGATTTTTTTTAATCTCATGAGATTTTTTATCGGTTTGAGACCTCACACGTGAAGAAAAAAAATTAGGCATTAAACAGTTTTGATCATACTGTGTGTGGTGTGCCCCGATAATCTAATCACAGAACAACACACACATGACGTGTGCTGTCCCGCAACTCATCTACAATCTAGTCCTCCGAGCCAGACATCTCACGTGACCAAATGGCATCTAACAAAAATGTAGAAAAACCATAGCACAACTGGTAAAAAACAGAGAAGTAGAAACATAGTAACAATCGTAAAACACAACACACAGCATGGAGGAGGATATATAGGACGAGGAAATGATGGTGGTCTTGGGACTATTGTTAAAAGAAAAAGTCAGAACTGAAAAAATACCAGACTGCAGACAGTGCGAACACAGACTTTATATATTTCCTTGTTCCCCAGCCAGCTCGCTCTCTGATTGGCTACACTCCGGTCCACGTCACCATCCACACTGTCACAGTTCATGAGTCGTCAGCTGTTTACCATACATATGAAGAGATCAGGTGGTAAATATTGAACATGTTCAATATTTCCAATTGTCGGCTACGACCCGATTCGGAGCGGATTATCAGGACAAATCTGCTCGTAACACACCTCAGACCAAATGATAACTGTACAAGGAAATCTCATGATGATCGGGCGTTTGCCGTCAGAGGTCGGGAAGAGGCAAAATCAGGACAAAAACAGCCCAAAAATCTTTATGTGTGTACCAGGCTTTAGGTTTATTAACATCAACACAATATCTGAGATCTGAACTTAAAGAATATTTAGAGCAAATTAAAACGGTTTAATCAGGATATTTAAAAAGTTTAACTTTTTTCTGTGATGTGGGTTTTTATGTTTTTCCCCCCTATAACAGCATTTCATCTGGGAAGCACTGTATTGTTATGGTACTTCAGAAATTAAGAATGTAGATGTGTCAGATCAGATTATAATATATTTTGGTTGTCAAGTAAATGCACTCAGTGTTTTATACATTTAAAAAAAAGTTATCTAAAAACTTCTTTAATAGTCAAGAAAAATTTGTGGTGTTACATAATTAGCTGTAAATCAATTGATATCGAATCAATTCAAGAAAAAAGTGACCATACCTATACCCAGCCCTATTTTGAAATAAAATAGCATTTGTATTCAACAGCAACAGCTTTTGGATGTATTCTTAATATCATATTTTTAATAATGCACCAGGTTAGTGTCCCAATAGCAGTCTATTGCTGCAGGTATATACACCTCTGGTGTCCACTGTTAGCTGCCCTGGATCTGTTCAGTAATTCTGCCCCACAGCATGTTTGTGAAAGCAACTGTGTCAACAGTCTAGGAGGGGGATTTGTCCTTACAGCCATCTTTAACTACAAATACTTCATTAAATTGCAGTTGAATGCCAATATAATATTAGTATGAATATGTTGCATAACTACAAAGTAATGTAATTCAGGTAATAGCTAAAAAAACCAAAAACAAAACAGTTGTAATAACACTGACCCAAATCGATGTCGGATCAGAACAGATCGGATTAAATCCTGATAATCTATTCTAAATCTTGAAACTCGGAATCGATTCTTGAAATTTGAATCGATACCAGCCCTATTGATAATCTATTCTAAATATTAAGAATTGGAATTGAATTGATTCTTGAAATTTGAATCCATACCCAGCCCTACTCCCGCGTGTAAAGCCCATTATGCTACAACTTTTTACTCATTCAGTGATTGGTCATTTCTGAATGGGCTCATCGGGGCCTCTCCACCAACACGACACTGCCTGACCAACTTAAGACTTTCGCAGGCCAAAACTGCTTTTTACTGTGGTGCTTTGTGATTGTTCTTTAAGTCACATTATGTTAATTACATCTAGACACTAAGTCTGAAAGTTAAATCTTTTGTAACAGAGTCAATTTCCTGCATTTTTCACATCAGTTAAATGCTTTTTTTAGAGTCATTGGGCCACTCAAAGCCACCATACATTCAATCATTACTATCTAAAGTCGGACAAGCTTTGTGCTGGGAAACAATGTGAAAACAAAAGGGGAAAAAAACAAAACAAACATGAATGTAAGATAGGCTTTGGCAGATTTTTGCAGACCAACTTGCAGTTGGAAACAGCGTATAGGCCACAGATCACAAAAGAAAGGATGCACAAAAGTTTATACAGTAGTGGTTTTAATCACTGTATACTACTACTGATTTTGAAGAAGAAAACAAATGTCTCTCTGTTTCTCGTTTTGTAAAACAATAAAATGTGGCTGGGCAGATTTGTCCATAATAAGCAGGAGTCGGCAAGAAGAAATGAAAACACATGGATGCAATGTCCTTTTTAAATACACATAAGAGGTAGATTAAAAATAAATAAATAAGTGACACAATCTGTCAGCAGTTACCTTGAAGGTGGCTTTTCAAAGTCCACGTCAAGGCATTGCTCGTAGGAGTTGATGAAAATCTCCAGCCATATCTTCAGGTAGTCTGGATCCCTCTGTGAAAAACAAAACCAACAAAAAAAAGGTAGAGTCACAGAAAGAAGGCTAGAGAGGAGGACAAACAGAGGATGTAAGTCGGAAACTACATGTCTTAGAGCTAAAAAGGCCTTTCTGCAGTTCGATTTGATGAATTATTGTCTGCAGCTTTACTGCTGAGCAGCCAGAGTGTGGCTGATTTGAGTCATTCTGGCAGCAGCAGATCACAAATGTTTTGTCTTTTTGTTAAAGGTGACAGTCAGTCTTTCAAACACTCTCAAATACTTAAAACGCCTAACATGTTAGATGCACATCCTGCAGCAACTGTTAACAGACGGGACTCTGTGCTTCGGTAAAACGATATAATGGTTTATGAAGATATTTATCTCTCAGATATGTGTGCATTTGTATTTTATCTCCTTAGGGAGTGGAGGTTGAAGCATGCACCTGTTAAAGTTCAAAACGGGACTCACTGCATTTTAAGGCTGAGTTTTTAGCAACTGGTTCCTCAGCATTTCCTAAATTCCTGAAGCGATGTCTAATGGAAGGATGGGATGGCAAACTCAGCTGCGGAAGAAGATTGGCCAAGCTAAACACACACACACAAAAACACAACTATGCACGTTCATAGGCTGAAAGAAGCTGTAGACTGGACAATAATCATTAAAGCAAGGCATGCTTTCTTGTTATGGTAACATGGAAACATTCCCTAAAAGACTTGCAGAGCAATATCAGGCCAGAGAGGATTATTAATGTTTGCAGATTGGAGTGTAAAAGGGTCATAAAGCAAAGTTTTCACAGGGCAGCGCTGCCATCTGGCAAATGAGTGGGAAAAGAGCTGAAAGGCTGACAGAAATCAGCCAAAACAAAGCAGGAAGCCTGTCTAAATCTGCACGATTCCAAGTGAAGTCATCTGAACGATCCTGCAACGTCTGCCTCTGTATGTGTGTGAGGAGGGACTGTAGAAGAGGGGTAAGAGGAAAAAAGGCTACGTGTGGATAAAATGTGCTTGAACTGCATAAATCACTGACAACAGTGGGAGAAAAACATTTATATTTGGCCTACTTTAACCGAAGCAATAAATATTCTATTGTCTGGATGTGAATGCTACTCCTAGATCATTTAAAGATGATTTAAGTAAGCAGCTTTCCTCTCAAGTGACTGAGTTTGCTAGAACCAGTGTCTAAATAACTGTGGTGTCTCTGAAAATAATTTCCTCTTTTAGGCAGCAGCTTGGGAGCACAGATGCCCATTGAGGGTTTGGTGTGGAAAGCAGGGACACACCCTGCTCTATACAGCTCTGTTCAACCTTGGCTGTCATCACCAGCTGGGCAAACACACACACACATACGTACATACATTATACATTATATATATATATATATCAATTTACATTTCTTAAGTAAATAAAAATATATTCTTAAAGAAAATATATCAGACACAATCTCGTGTCTGTATGTGTACAAACAATTCTTCTGTGAGGATCTTGTGGCTCCATTATGGTGTTATTACCTAAATAACAATAGACTGTTTGCCAAGCCACTCCATCACATTCCTAAAGATCTATTTAAGCTGACCTCTGCAAAACAAGGCTGCCAGGATAGACCAATGCTCTCCATTCTTTAAACTAATATCCCTACTGCACTACAGATCTGTATGGATGTAAAGAGGAAGCAGAAGAAGTGAGTGAAATGATGATCAAAGATCAGGAGCCATTATCCATCTCATTGATTTAAATTGAGTAATGTTTTGTGGAATATGACTCAATCTTAAGACAAATAACATTCACGGATTGTAGCATATCTTCTATTAAATATCAGTGTACAGACAACAGCACACACAGTGTGTGTGCAAATTAAGGATGATTGTAATGTTTTTAAGTCAAAGCAATGAAAAAAATCTGATTATTTACATAAGAGAAAGATAAAAGTAAGTTACATCTACGTAAATTTAATTCTTTGAGCACTTGACTGATCTATTTTCAGCTGCTGGACAGTTGGTGCAGCTTCAACCTTTCAGACAGGCGTGGTTGCCCAGCTAGCCAGACGGCTGGTGGCTCCCTGAGTGGGTCTGGGTGATCGGGTTAGGTTTAGTGGAAGCGGCATGGCCTCGCTGAAACCACAATGTTTACAGGTCTCCTCCCAGTAGGTTAAAGAGACGGCCGTGGTCATTCCGTTTCTTCTCAATCTCAGCCCGTCTGTCTGTGACGACTCTGCTGGCCATGATGTCACCTCATGAGGTGTATTTATAGAGGCTGGTGGGAAGGGTTAAAACCAAACGAGTCATGTGTGATACTCTGACATCAGTTTTATTTTAGAGATATTCATAGCATAGAGTCAAATGTGAAGGAAGATTTAAATCTGGCCTGAGGAAACAATTTCAGCAACTTTCTCCTCCCCGCAATATTTCCAATTTGTTTCCTCTTTCTTCCGCTCCGCTGTTTCCCATTTCTTATTCTCCAATCCTATCAAAATATTCCAACTCTCATAATCGTGTTTAACAGTGATAAAGCAGCTCACAGGGCAGGGTGGGTCAACATCTAAGGAGACAACAGTTTTGCTAATCTTAATTGGAAATCTATGGTTTGGAAATTAAATGTAAACTTCACTAAAGAGTGAAAAGATGCCTCTGGCTGTTGAGGCATGTTCCTGTGGCTTTTTTGTGGTGGGCAAAGTCTTTAAGAGTAAACCTGGCATTATTTTAAAGTCTGCTGAGCCCTGAACTTGGTCAGACAGGTTTTTATGCATAATAACCTGCTGCAGCATTGCACCGCTGTCTCTCAGGACGACAACACTGGCCTGAACCAACGAAAGGTGGATAAGAGGATTGCTGGTTATGTAACAGTCTTAGTTGTAGTCTGAGGCCCCTCAGCTCTTAACAACTCAGAGATGTAAGCTCTTGTAAAAGTGACATTAGAGCTGTTCAAGTTCACCCAATATCAAGCATGTTTGCTTGTCGTGTATCATTTAATATCCTGATTGAATCCATGAATTTCAAATGCATAGGAGATAACTTTACTAACCCATTAACAATAAATGCTTTAAAGCAGGGGTGTCAAACATGTGGCCCAGGGGCCAAAGCCATCCAGCCAGAGGGTTTAGTCTGGCCTGTGGGATGAATTTGGTGAATGTGAAAATGACATAAAAAACATTAACTGCAATATAGTAATAAAAAAAATTAAAAGAGTATATTTATTGAACTGAGGTTTAATTTTTTCTGTTTAAATGTAAAATGTTTCCAAGGCAGGAGGATAACTTGTTCTATCTTTTCCATCTTTCTGACTTAATAGTTGTGACTTCAGTTTGTATTATTGGTGAGTCAGTTCAGGTGGTCAGGATTACTACACACATGTAGAAATGTACACATATGTACATTTAAAATAACATCAAGATTTTCTCTGATTATAATGTCAAATACTGGACTTTTCAGTTCCTGATACCAGCAATTTGTGAATTTTCTGATCCATTGTGATTTGTAAATTGTAATAGATGTTTAAATGTGTAAATACTATGTCATATGTTGAATAAAATAAAAAAGATGATATAAATACAAATATAAAATATAAATGTATTATATACAATATAAGGTTAATGGTGTTGATTAATTTATGTAACTAATTGTGTTAAAAGTTTTAACGCATGCGCGGCATAACAAGCCCCATACATCCGTCATTTCTCTGTTATGACGGCGGGACGTGGAGGAACACGATGAAAAAGATCAGCCGGGTGGTTCTATGGATGGACTTGAAAATAAACACAGCATTAATGCAGCAATTTACGGCCATCGCCTTCGAGGACAATGGGAGTGTTTTAACACACACTTTTTCCGGTGAGAGGGTTCCACACCTGCACTTTCCCCGTATTTTCTTTTTAAACTTATCCTGCGTTTTGCACCAACTTTAGCAGCTTGGTCATCTGTTTGTGGAGCAAACAGATTGCCAGGCAGGAGCACTGACCAGAAAAAAAAGTGTAAAAAATTGAAGAAAATCTAGTAAAACAAACAGCCAATGATGTATTTTATCAGCAGGTGTTTACTTTGGGTGATGCTGCTGTAGGACTTTCATCACTGCTGCACAAACACACACTTCAATAATAAAAGAAAAAACCTGTTTATCCAGATCATCAGTTTTATCAAAGTTTCTTCATCAATGTTGGCTGTTTAACTTCAGTTGTCACATCTGCTGGTTTTATAACAGAAATTATCACCATGGAGACGGTTGGTGGGATGATGATATATGAATTTTGATCTAGAACATGGTCGAGATGATTTAGAACAACGTATAGAAGTATACATCAGAGATCCTCAGCCCTGGTCCTCAAGGCCCACTATCCTGCAGGTCTTAGATGTCTCTTTGCTACAACACATCTGATTCAAATTAATGGATCATTGGCAGACTTGTGAAGAGCTTGTCAGAGAGCCGTTTAATTTGAATCAGGTGTGTTGCAGCAGAGATACATCTAAGACTTGCAGGATAGTGGGCCTTGAGAACCAGGGTTGGGGATCTCTGATACATGACATGCTGCATTACCTGACCATTAGAGATGTGACGTTTACCCAAAAGAAGGTCAGTTAACAGTAAATATTTGTAGCATCGTAGCATTTGTAGCAAACATCCGGCAGTCGCGAATGGTGATTAATTATTTTTAAATTATTTGAAATTTGAGATTATTTTAAAAGCTGTGATTAATCTGATTAAAAATTTTAAACATTTGACAGCCCTAACTTAATTTATATATATACATATACTGTTGGTAAAACACTAAAACGTCATGGTTTCAAATCATGCATGGCACGGAAGGTTCCCCTGCTTAAACCAGCACATGTCAAGGCCCGTCTGAAGTTTGCCAATGACCATTTGGATGATCCACAGAAGTCATGGGAGAAAGTCATGAGGTTAGATGAGACCAAAATAGAACTTTTTGGTCTTAATTCCATTAACCATGTTTGGAAGAAGAAGAATGATGAGTACCATCCGAAGAACACCATACCTACTGTGAAGCATGGGGGTGGTAGCATCATGCTTTGCGGGTGTTTTACTGCACATGGGACAGGGCGACTGCACTGTATTAAGGAGAGGATGACCGGGGCCATGTATTGCAAGATTGTGGGGAACTACCTCCTTCCCACAGTTAGAGCACTGAAGATGGGTCGTGGCTGGGTCTTCAAACATGACAATGACCTGAAGCACACAGCCAAGCTAACCAAGGAGTGGGTCCGTAAGATGCATATCAAGGTTCTGGAGTGGCCTAGCCAGTCTCCAGACCTAAACCCAATAGAAAATCTTTGAGATTATGTCTCTAACAGTGGACATGCACCTACGATGAAAATTTCAGACCCCTCCATGTTTCTAAGTGGGAGAACAATAATTTTGAAGATTTAATAAAATGGGTAAGAATAAACAAATAATAATAATAATTTATTTTAAAAAGGGTCTTTTAATTATTCTCAGTAGAGACCCAGTGAAAATGAGGCTGGGTGTCACTTGGAGGAAGAGGATTCAGGAAAACATTAGTTGTGCTTTTTCTCCTTTAAGGATTTTTATCCCCCCATATAAGAAAAGACTAAGACAGTTTTATTCCTAAAAGACTAAATATAAAACTAAGATATGTACACACGTAGTTTATGTGGAATACATAAATGAAAGTCATTAATAAGCCCTACATACTTAAACACTGCCTCCACAGCTGTTCAACACAAAACTTCTGACCTCATATTACTGACCTCATAATTAAAACGCTACCACGGCAACAGCTGCCACTGCTGGATGAAACACAGACAGAACTGTTATTCACGAGTCATGTGACCAAGCAGAAACTTGGCCTCTTCCTCTTTCAGCACCAGGAAGTGGGTGAGAATCAGGTGAATGACATCAGGAGACAGCTGATGTCTACCTGACCTAACAGGATTTACTGGTTTGGCCAAAGCCAGCTGGTATTGTAAAAGCTTCTACTATGAATAATACTCAGACTGACTCCTCCTCAGAGAGCACTGCGGAGCTGTTGACCTCTGACACAAAATCAGCAATGTCTCCTTTACTGTTGTCAATCATTTAACAGACAGACGGCATGTGGGAGGAACGGGATCAGGGTCAGCACAAGATTAAAATACCTTTAAACTCATAAATCAAAATCAAATACAGAACTGAGCAAAAGTCTTGAGTCACCTCTCAGTTCTTCAGAGTTTGCTTACAAAGTACCCAGTTTCTTGTAATCTTCCAAAGTGGTCTTAGGCAAAAGTTCTCCTGACTTTCTGAAGTTTTTCTTTAGACATTTTAAAAGAAATGTGTTTGTTAAGCTAATAACACTGACCTACAAATCACTAAATCATTTAAACATAGAGTGCTGTTTACATATAAACTATTTTAAATTATGATTAATAAATGACAGAAACACACCTCGTCCCATTTATAAAGTTGTATCTGCGGAAAATGACAAAGATGAAAGATATGAAAGAAAATTTCTGCACCAATGACGTGATTCTCAAAAAGCTATTATCTGAAAATTTGGCGTATATCATTAATAAAAACGGATATTATAAAGGGGTTTAGGTTGTTAGAATAACAAAGGTGGTCATAACAGCAGGCCATAAAGGGCTCTATGATTTCTCCAATGTGGAAAATGGAATAGCAGTATTTGACAATGAAACTTGTGGAATACGGTGGAAATTGCTCATATGTGGGTGTGAAATATTATCCAGAACAGTTCAAGAGTTTTTCACGGTGTCTGAGCCAAATAAACAAGAAAAGCTAGATAAGAGATGAATGATGTTTGACTTTTGCGGCCTCCCTGATGGGTCTTAAGTCTCCCCCAGAAGTTTAGCAGTGGCTAAGAGGCCGACAGAAACACCCAAGATGGCCAAAAACATTAAGATATTCAACGCAAGGTGTTTTAGGAAACTCCTCCCTGAGCCGCCACCTTACCGGGGTGGAGGAGTTTGCGCGTCCCAACGATCCTAGCGGCTATGTTGTCAGGGGCTTCATGCCCCTGGTAGAGTCACCCATGGCAAACAGGTGTCTAGGGGAGGGACCAGACGAAGCGCGGCTCAAAACACCCCTATGATGACGACAAACCGTGGACCCAGGTTTCCCTTGCCCGGACGTGGGTCCCTGGGGTCCCCCTCTGGAGGTGTGGCATGGAGGCGAGTGCTTGGTGGCCGGGCCTTTGCCCATGGGGCTTGGTCGGGCTCAGCCCAAAAGGGTGACATGGGTGAATCATTTCCAGTGAGGGTTGGACTCTGCCAAGGCTGCCCTTTGTCACCGATTCTGTTCATATCTTCTATGGACAGAACTTCTAGGCGCAGCTGACATGTTGAGGGGATCCGGTTTGGTGGCCTCAGGATTGGGTCTCTGCTCTTTGCGGATGATGTGGTTCTGTTGGCTTCATTGGGTGATCTTCAGCTCTCACTTGAGAGATTCACAGCCGAATGTGAAGCAGCTGGGATGAAAATCAGCACCTCCAAATCCGAGACCATGGTCCTCAGCCGGAAAAGTGAAAAGTGTCCGGATCGGCAATTGGGCCTGCCCCAAGAGGAGGAGTTCACGTATCTCGGGGTCTTGTTCACAAGTGAGAGAAGGATGGAGCGGGTGGACTCTGCATTGGTCTGTCGTGGTGAAGAGGGAGCTGAGCGAAAAGGCAAAGCTCCCGATTGTTGATCTACGTTCCTACCCTCACCTATGGTCACAAGATGTGGGTAGTGACCAAAAGAACAAGATCGCGAATACAAGCTGCCGAAATGAGTTTTCTCCGCAGGGAGGCCGGGCTCTCCCTTACAGATAGGGTGAGAAGCTCGGTGATCCGGAAGGGGCTCAAGAGTAGTCACTGCTCCTCCGCAATGAGAGGAGCCAGATGAGGTGGCTAGGGCAACTGGTCAGGATGCCTCCCTGGTGAGGTGTTCTGGGCGCGTCCCACCGGAAAGAGGCCCCAGGGAAGACCCAGGACACGCTGGACGGACTACATCTCTCGGCTGGCCTGGGAATCCCTCGGGATCCCCCGCATAAGCTGGTAAATGTGGCCGGGGTGAGGGAAGTCTGGGTTTCCCTGCTTAGGCGGCTGCCCCCGCGTCCCAACTCTGGATAAGCGGCAGACAATGGATGGACAATGGACGGCGTTTTAGGAAAAAAAAAAAGAAAAAGCTGCATCGATTTCTGATTAACTATCAGGTTGATATAATATACTGGTGACAAAAAATGGTAGCGTTGCCATTGACAGAAAACCAGAACAGCCACCACCAAACTCACCCTGAGTGTTTGAGACGCACCTGGAGGCTGTCCTGCTAAAGAAATATAAATCGTTGTTGATGAAACAACTATATGAGAGACAGCCATGTATTAAAAACAACACAAAGTCATTGGACCTGGTGGTGGGGGAGGTGGGGATTTGGGAAAAAAATTAAAACATTAATAAAAAAAATTGCATTACGCTCTAGATATTATAAGTTACTTTTCAATCTTTTCATTGGCGACAATGGCTTTATTTGTTTTTACTGGTCACTTGTTTTTATGAAATTACACACCAAGACGGAAGCATCTTGAACTGCACCTGGAGGCTGTCTTCCCAGCCTGGGATCCTTTGCTGCAGGTCATCATCTTTCCTGTGAAGCAACTGTCCAACAAAGGCTTCTAAAAGCTTTTATTTTCTTAAAATAAAAAAATAAATGAGATATTTAGGATATTTTCCCATTGAACTGTTGATATTCCTCTAGAAAAAAATTAGGTCACATTAAAAAAACACAAATTTCAGGTTAATTAAAAAAAAATAATAATTTGGGAATAAATTAAATAGATTTTATCGGTCCCATGGTTTGCCCATGTTTCAAAATGTTGCAGCACCCATTTTCTGTTTTCTGGAAATATATAATGAAATGTAATGCACAAACTAAAGTTTTGCTAAATATCTACATTCCTGATGTGTCTTCCTTACTAAAATCAGAAAATATTTGAGATGGACTGATAGTAGAGCAGGCTACAACAACTGGGAATGGTTGGGAACATCTAACCCTTTGGTGAAACCCGGGGGGGGACTTCTTATACAAACATTCCTCATCTCATTTAGGCCATGTGACTAAAGGTTCTCCTTACAGACAACATCTCCTGGCAACCCACATATATGGCAACCATACCTAACATTTCAGATTCTCAATGTGTGACGGGCCACATGGATAAGAAATGCATGTCTTGTTTTGCTTTTTTTGTCTCATGAATAGATAAAGACTAGCCCTTGATCCTTCTTTGCAGAAAAATGCTTTATCAATACAAATATACTATCCTGCTACGACAAACACACCTAGAAACTGCTGCTTTTTCACAACTGACTGTGACATGGCAAGACAAGAACCACAAACACCCCCCACCACTGGTCCAAGATGCTTTTTTATGTGTCAGCACTCATGCGCTTTACTTCTCAGGGTGAGGATTATTGAATGCCACATCCTAAATATGAGAATAACAGCTCTGCTTTAATGGGAGGAGGGTTGTGTATTGTGTGGATATGTGTGTGCGTTCCTGTGAGGGATTACTGTTGGAAGAAAGTGAGCGGCTCAGGCAGGCCGTTTTGATTGGACGCGGGTATGTGCGCATGCTTTATCGCTGAGCGAATTAAATCTAGCCAACAGCTGACTCAAAGGGTGCCTTCTCCACTCAAGTGTCATTCATTCATCTCTACTAGAAAATAATCACATTTTAGGACCATTCAATAAACATTTCATGTTTTATTGATCATGTATTAAATATCAAACTAAACTGATCAGCATAAATGTAAGCAAGCAACATTTTTATGTTTTCTGAGTGGATTAATTATTCATTTACAAACTGCAAATTCATTATTCTACGTTTTACAGCAGTGCTTTTGGAACTGTTTTATGTGCTACTAAAGGGTTTTTTTGTGTCCGGAAAAGTGTAATAAAGTGCATAAAAATACTGTAAATTTCACCACAGAGCTTTAACGCTTATTTAGTTTGGTTTGAATGTGGCTGTCAACTTGTGCTTCCAATTTAAGAAACTAGACTTCTAAACAACAAATGCCATGAGAAAATCAGGACAATAGATCTGTGTAAACAAGAGTGTGTGCCAACAACAAAACAACTTACCTTGGTGCAGTAGAGCATCCAGACTTCGTACAGTCTCTCGTTGGATGCCATGGTGCCAGTGAATGGCACTCTCGGGCTGTGGTGTCCACCTGGGTCACTTCCCTGGCTGCTTCATGGTTTCCAGTCATGGGCTTAACGTTTGTTTATTGGTGGTTGGCTTAAACATCATCACTCCTTCACAAACGAAACACGGACCACAATACCTTTCCAGGAATTACTCCATGACAGAATAGAGCTGTGCAAATCCCCGGCGAAAACTTAGTAGCCCTAAGGCCTGTACTTCCAATTTCCAGCTGTTTTTGGTGGTAATTCCAGCGGCGTTCACGCTGTTAAGGGTAAAAAAAATTAAAATAAATAAATAAATTAGGTATCACGAACGGCGGGTGGGGAGGCCATACACTGCTTGCAGCAACTTCACACTTTCAGCAATGTTTCTCTGTGTACTTTGAGCTGCCCTGCTGGCTCTACGCGCAGACGGACTGAGGCGGTTGTGGCAAAACACACACCATTAACAATGCCTACTGCGAGCTCCGCATACAAGCAGGTTTGTTTATTCAATGACAGTCGCACGACGTCTACGATTGCTCTCGGCCACTGCTGCCGTATGAGTCGACCTTACCTGAATAAGCTAGCTAAAAAGCTAGCTGTCAAAAAAGGCTATTTCTAATTTTTAAGCCTCCTTCCTCCTCCCCCTCCTCTTCATGTGACAGAATCGCATCATCCGCCCCAGCCTGCCCGGCTACAGGAGACGAGGAAAAACAATTTAAGTATAAAAACAGCGCGAGCGCCGGTAAAACCTTCGACAACTTAGAGACCACTTACCTGTCCACCGAAAACACTAGCTGTCACTGACGCTGTCTCCACAGCCGTTGTTTCTGTAGCAAGCTCGCGACAGCGGCCACGCGCAGAAATTGGAAACTTCCGGTTGTGGATGTCTGGATTTATTTCGAAATAATCGTTGCTGTTGCTTTTATTTAGTCCTTGACACAACGTTCCGAGTCAATAACAAAGAGACAATTATGGTTAAATAAAAATAAATAATTTGCTCTATTCCTATGCAATTGGTTTGCATAAATAAATAAATAAATGAATATTATGAAGGCACTTAAATAAAACGTGTTCTTATTATTATTATTATTAATAATAATAATAATAATAATAATAATAATAATAATAATAATAATA
>JBAMHW010000027.1:17011932-17037385 GCA_037177495.1 Rhadinocentrus ornatus
TAATAATAATAATAATAATAATAATAATAATAATAATAATAATAATAATAATAATAATAATAATAATAAAAAACACACTATAAGCCCAAGTACTTTTTTTCTTCTAAATATCTAAGCATATTACGAACGTTTTCTTTTACATTACCCAGGGTAAAACATATTATTTACGCAAATTAACAAACAACAAAACAAAGAAACCAAAAAAATGCATTTAAAAATTTTCAGGTCAAAAATCTATATATTTTGAATTTATGTAAAAAAAATTCTTGTGTTCTGTAAAAGTGTTATTCGACCCATATTCTGACACAATAGGGTAAGGTACAACATCTAATATAACTAAGAATTAAAGCGGCAAATTGATACATTGGGCTACTCATTACACTGCTCACTGCTAGTTACACTGATGTGACGATGGCTATATTAATTAATTTATGCTGAATCCGGCCTTAGATTTAAGATCTTTATTGTCATTATACAAGCATAACAAAAATTTTGAGGAGTCTCTCGGCATAAGCACACATAACTTTAGACATAAAATTATTATTATTAATATTAATTAATTAATATTATATTAAATTGATACAACAATTACTATAAATTAAAATAATAATAATCATAATAATCATATTAATTATTATGATTATTATTATTATAATACCAGGTGTCTAATTAGCCACGATTATGTTTTAAATATTGATTCTTATTGACAAGGACAAGGACAACCTTTTAATTTGGTCAACCGGAAACAAACAACCCTGCAGCAACTGGAATAATATTTGTTG
Organism: Rhadinocentrus ornatus; assembly: GCA_037177495.1. Lineage (NCBI taxonomy): Eukaryota > Metazoa > Chordata > Actinopteri > Atheriniformes > Melanotaeniidae > Rhadinocentrus > Rhadinocentrus ornatus. Next base: position 17,012,715 of record JBAMHW010000027.1, read on the forward strand.
TATAAATTGAGACGAAACATCTTCAGGCTTAAACGACCGTTTCATTACAGTATACAGTTTCTTACTCTTGTGTCTGTGATTTAAGTGAAGTTTTTATTCTTTGCTCGTGCTAAAATTAGCTTTTAATATTAAACAAAATGTTAGTGTATTTGCGACACTTGCTTCTCCTTTACGTTGTCGATGTGGACCAATGCTGTTGCTAAGGGCAGGACTGAGGCTTAGCTTCTGTCACCACCATGCGAAGCAAAACAAAAACGCTTATCGGTGGTCTGGGCAGATACGCTATATGCTATAATTTTATAAAATTTTCTAATTAATTAATTACATTTTATTTTAAGATATCTAAAACTTATTTTAGACTCAAAGGCATTTTTAGACATAAATGTATTACAATTTAATTTAAAATACTTTATTAATCCCGAAGTGAAATTTAAATTTTGATTTAAGAAAATTTCTATTTAAGATGCTGTCCAGCCTGTAGATTGTATTCAGAACGGAAGGTGTGTATTTATTACACCGATGACGCAATGGATGCAGCTCTAAGATCAGTCTCTGGTACTACAAACTCCTTCACAGAGTGGTTACATATAAACATTATTATTAATTACATCTCAAATGGACAAGTTTGAGGTGAATAAATTGTAATTTTACACTGAACTTATTGTCTCATAACAATTTCAATGTTTGTATTAAAATCCTTAAAGTTAGAAAAACATTAACTGCTGCTATGGGGCATTCACTCCTTAATTTAAGAATGTTTTTGCTTAATGCACCACTTAAATGCAGATCTAAACTCTAGCACAGTGGTGGAGGACTGATGATCTGGGTTTGCTCTGCAGCCACAGCCTGGACACCTTGCAGTCATTGAGTGGATCACGAACTCTGCGTTTTGGCTTAGTATTTGTTGAACAAACAATGAGATGATGTAATATGTTGTGTTTATCTAAGGTTGTATTTACCTATTTTTATGACCTGATAAGGACCAGATCTTTTTTTTTTTTCATGCAACATCATGTTTTGGATGACAAATCTTAACATTATATGACCTAATTTTGTATTTGATCTATGTATTTATTTGGTCTACTGTATTACCATTAGAATATTTAATGTCCAAGAGGCTAAAACAGCTGGTTCTCTGCAAGGATAGGAGATCCAAATGCCCAGCTTGGACTTTCTCCTTGCTCTCAACATGCCAAAATTCCTCCAGACTGCTTGAATAGTTATGATAATCTGAACTATAGGACAAATATGTTGATTTGAAAAATTTTAGTGATTTTTTTCCAACTGTACATCTTTGCTCCTCAAAGAATCAATCTTTAATGGATACTGCTTTGGTATGAAATCATGATAATTACCTGTTGTCATTGGTTATTTGAAATGGCACCTTATTTATTATTAGAGATATTATTATTATCCCTAACTGCTCCGTCCCAACTTCCTTTGGCCTGGAATATCAATATATATCTATATAGATATATACAGTATATGAAGAATCAACCTAGCATCCATTAGGGAAGTGTTATGCAGTTGATGCAGAACATGGCTTAATATTAATCGGCTGGAGGAAATTGTTGTTTTTCTGAACGCAGCTTGAGAGTTTCATTCTCAGAGCACCAGCACCAAATTCATGAAAAAGAAACGTCAAGGCAAGTAGGAAGTTTGGAAAACAAGACGACAAATAGGTGTCATATACTTTATAATCTATGTATTATAAGGCTTTTATCGCTACCATGTTTGTTTTGTACTGTAAGTCACAGTTCTTAAACAGCACATTTAATCACAGTTACAGAGATCACCATCATCTAAAAACACAAAGGCCTTGTTGGATACATGGTCACACAGTATGATCAGAGCAGGGAAGACTGATGGCCTCTAACAGCTACACTAGAATAATACTAGAAACTGCACATCCTATTGCTTCTGTGGTCAGCTTTCCCCTTGTGCATGATGACAAGTTTTAAAATGACTATACATGAACACTGGGTGTAATATGTCCAAATACACACTTTATGTTGGGGAAGAAAAATGTGACCGTATGTCTTTTTTATGTACCTCAGTATTCACAATTCACAGTCTGAAAACATAATGGCATTTTAAAGGGAAAATCCACCCTCTTTACACATCAGCATGTCCCCCAAAATTTAACATTTCTGACATTAAAGCTTTTAAAGGTGGATTTTTCCTTTAGCTCCTAATTTCCTTTAACATCACAGGAAAGATATTTAATTTTTTTCTTTGTCCTTTAGCTCAGTGAAAGTCATTGTAGGTCCTTTCTATGAGATCAGAGCAGCTTTGATCCAGCACTTTCACAGTTGCCTTGTCTCCCCCTGATCCTGAAATAACAAAAAAAATATAAACTAAAAAAAAATCTTTTTTTTTTTTAAGGCTCAGAGATTTGGGTTAAAAATAATAATAATAGTAAAAAAAAAACACAACAAAAGCACAGTAGAGTTTGGCCTCATTGCTTTTCATTGATTGTCTCGTGTTTAGAGGTGAGCGGGGGTTACGAGAAGTCCCACATAGTCTCTGCCGCCTCGGCGGTGTTGGATGATGGAGTGTGGCAGGAAGGGGTGGGGGGGCTGGATACCGGAGGGTCCTCTGGGCTTGTGAGGGGCACTGCTGGGTACATTAGGCTGAGGAAGGAGTCTCTGGTGTGCCTCTTCACCTGTAACAAAACACAAACTGGTTTATTCTTGCTTTAACCCCTAAAGGCCTGAAATTACTTACAATTATATAAAAACAAAATAAATACAGAAAAAACAAAGAAAAAGACTTGAATAAAATAAAAAAAAACAAATATTAAATTAATAACAATTAATAAATAAAGATAAATACAAAAGAGTGAATAAAAGTAAATGAATAAAATAAATTAGATAATAGTGGTTTGTCCTGGTATCAATGAAGCAGGATGAAGGGAAATCCTCGCTTATTTTGACGTCGTCGTGGCTTAAATTGACAGGTGGATCGGTGCAGCGTCTGCAGTGATGTGGACTCTTATCGGTCTATCGTGGTGAAGAAGGAGCTGACCTAAAAGACTACGGTCGTTATTTGCCAGTCAATCCATGTTCCTACACTCACCTATAGTCACAAGCTGTGGGTAGTGACTGAAAGAAGGAGATCGCAAATACAAGCGGCCGAAATGAGCTTCCTCCTCAGGGTGGCTGGACTCAGCCTTAGAGATGGTGTAAGAAATCCGGTCAACCAGGAGGATATCTTAGAGTAAAGTAGAGCTGCTGCTGCTCCTTCGTATCAAGAGGAACCAAATGAGGTGGCTTGGGTATCTGGCAGGGATACTTCCCAGACACGTCCTTGGTGAGGAGACCCTCAGGAAGACCCAATACATCCTGGAGGGACCACGTTTTATCGGCTAGCCTGGGATTGCCTCGGGATACCCCCAGACGAGGATGAAGAAGCAGCCAGGGAGAAGAAAGTCTGGGCATCCCTGCTTAGGCTGCTGCCCTCGTCACCCCACCCCAGATAAGCAGAGGAGAATGGATGCATGGAGTTCTGTCTCAAAAATCTGGAAAAGTTAGGAATTTCATGAATAATATGAATTACAGTTTTCCATCGCTGTTCATTATAAAGTTCAGTTAGATGGGATGCAGCCCATTCCTTGGAAATCATCTTTCAGATGATCTGTATCCTTCTAGTTTTGTCTTGTTTGCAGTCTTGTAGCTTCATACATCCAGTTATTAGAATTTGCCTGTGAACTTTGGACAAATCTCCTTGAGCATTGCAGTTCAGAAGCCATAATGCCGGATCACAATGAAAACTAAGGCCCAAAGATTGTAGGATATTTTCCCAAAATGTTTTTATTTATATGAGAAAAGTTTTAAGTTTGAGTGCTGCGGTTCGACATCACACCTTTGTGTAGGTGGATTCTTGTTGCAGGCAGTCGTTTTTCACCAAATTTTCCTTACCCGCATGGGGTTTTCCAACTAGGTCACTAGAGCTTAGGAAAAAACAATAAGAAGGTTCAGCTCCTGATCGCCACACTTGCCATCCATTCTCAGTTAAAATCATTTTTGGGGGATTTCCTGCCTCTGATGCTCTTTTGTTTTGCTTAAACAAAGAGCTTTTATTACTCTAATTAATGGCCTCCAGCAAGTCCTGCGTTTGAGTCCTCCTGCAGTCAAGGATTGAGCCGAAAACACGGGCCGGTCTGATGCCATAACAACTCATAGTTCAAATTTACCAAAACAGCTCCACAAGGTGTTGTATTTGTTTTATATTTCCCCCTCAGACCGATCTTGTCATGACAACTATATTGTAACTGTTGTGTTTCACATACATTCCCATACATCCATGAAATACTTATATCACAGATATAGACCTTCACACATTTTAATCTGTTTTCCTTAATAAATTATGTTTAATTGTGTCAGCAGCTTGCCAATTTCACATTAACAAATTTAGGTATTTACAGCAATTGTGGTTAATTTCTTATATGAATTTTCACATCTACCAAATTTATCCCGCGGGCCAGATTGGACCCTCTGGAGGGCCGGTTTTGACCCCAAGGCTGTATGTTTACCATCCTTGCTCTATAAATGAAATGAAAGACTGTGGATCAGTGGAGTTTGAGCTCTTTGTAGGAGGTTCTGTAACCTTTTTCAGCCTGATGATCATCAGAAATTCTGTGTTTGGCCATGAAAAAACAGGTCTTTTTCTTTTGTCTTCTTTTATAAAATCTAATGTTTTACATCACAAAGGCACAATCAAAAACTCACAAACTTTCCAGAAAAACACACAAATCTTTGAGTGCTTTTTGCAGACAAAAACAGGCTTGTTGAACTTAAAGGTCCCATATTATGCAAAATTTACTGTTAGCGGAGCCTGTGCCTGAGCTTGCCCTCTAATATCACCAAGCGGGTGCCAGCAAAAGCCAGATACTCTCCAAGATAGGGGCATGGACAGGCACCACTCAGAAACATTTAAAGGTTCAGACACAGAAATGACCTGTTCTTAATAGAGCTACATTTGGAATGACTGAAATTAGGGACCAAGGCTGAATTTGGGGTAATACACTTTGAAATCAGTGTTGTTGGACCTCTGATATCCATATGAAATATTTACATTATAAATTATAAAAATATGTATAATATGGGGCTTTAAGTGTAATACTTTAAAACCCACCTGCTTGAAGAAGGCGTGGCTCAATAGTTCAGATGCTGACGGTCTGTGGAAAACCAAAACAAAACCACTTCCAGCATAAGAGTCTGTTTATGTGCACGTCATCGTGTCAAACACAGTCGCTGTTCCCTGACCTGCGCTCAGGTTGCTGCTGCAGACACAGCTGGACCAAGTTGTGCAAGGTGGCTGAGTGGTTCTTGGGTCCAGGGCTCTGAGGCCGCTCAGTGGGTGGAGCGGTGGCGCTGTGTGTCAGGCTTCCGGTGACTACGCTCTCCCCAATGCCAGAGTCGACGCCGGATCGTGACACCTTCAGCCCCCCCAACTCCCCCAATGGGAAGGGAGCCACGTCCAGCAGGCAGCAGTGGGAGCCGCGCAGCTTCTGAAGAAGCATCTAAACAGGAAGATCCACAAACTGAGGCACACCGGACACCTCCAGGAACCTAAGAGCACACTCTACTGGTCATTACCTGGGTGGGTGGCATGTCCTGGAAAGGCACCCTGCCGCTGACCAGCTCACAGGCTACGATACCTAAACTGTAGATATCCGACTTCACTCCATAGCCATGCAGGTCCTAATGAGGACGAAACCACCATGAGATTGAGAGACAAGTCTGTCTCTTATGGAGAGATTTGTCTTAAACCACTAATTCCTGACCTGTCGCAGCAGTTCTGGGCTGAGCCACGGCAGCAGAGCCGGGCTGTGGTGAGGCATGTCAAACACCACCCTCATTCTCTTCCCATCCCGCATCATACTGTAAGCACAGTGGAGTCCTGAAAGGTAAACACGCCCCTCTCCTGACAGCAGGATATGACTGGCCTTTACTCCCCTGACAGGAGAGGGAAAAGAACTTTAAAACACAAATATTTTAAAGATTTTTGAAAAAGCAAGTATTTCTCCTGTCTCTCACTGACCGGTGGACGTAGCCCATCCGATGCAGGTATTCCAATGCTTTTAGCACACCGTACAGCAGATATGATATCAGGGATTCACTCATTCCATCTGGGAAGTATGTTCTCAGTAAGGTGTCTGCAGAGCCTGCAGGAAAAAGATAGAAGATGGAGAATGAATTAGCAGCTAATTATATCCTAAAATCTGAATTTCTAGAGTTTTCTTTGGCAAAATTTGCAATCTGAGGCATAAAAATCTGAGGCATGTTGTGGCAGACGACCACACACCACAAAGGTTTCCAAGGAAGTAGAATGCTACTGGGTAAATGCACAGGAAAAACACCTCCATAAACATACATTTCCTTATATTTATAAGATCTTCCCTCTTAAATTCCCTATGAATCAATCAGACCTTAGACCTTCTAACTCAAGGAATGTGTTTATATATAGCTATTAGCTAAAAACTGAGCACATCTCAGTTTGGTGTTCAGTGTGTCCTTTTAAAGATGTGAGGAAACTGAACTAGTGGAGGACAAAAGAAGAAGAGTCAGGACTAAAAATGTACCTACAGCAGATAAACAGGATCTGAAATTGATGTCCTGAAGAATCAGGAACAAATCCAGCAGACCTGAACTAAAGACCTGCAATGTGAACCTGGATGCAAAAATTCTTAATTTTAGTCTATGATAAATCACGTCCATGATATTCTGTTAATGCATTTTACACGCTCTGGTAACCTTTGTGGACAAAGATGTCAGCGTACAAAATTACTTACAAAATCAGCACACATCTATATTATGGAGCCATGAGACCAATATAGAGCACCAAGACTTTTTTTGTGTGTGTATGTATGTTTGGAATAATTCAAATAGGCATCTAATCACCATTTTAATGATCATGAATAATTTTACATTCAAAAGCAAATCACTCTAAGCGCCCCCTGGTGGTCACAAGGCTCCATAATGTAACAGGCAAAAACGCACAAATTTCCTGCATCTGCCCACAACAGGAAAACTGTTTAATCTGGTGGAATTCAGTAAAAATATCAAATATCACTACTTTTCTTTCAAATTAATTGCTAACATTAAAGAGTGAATGGTTTTAAACTATATGACAGTAAAATTAAAAAAGGCTGTTTTAATTGGTTCATTCTAAAAATTAATGAATGTCTTGTAGTTTTGAGCAGATCTGAAGCTTTTTAAGTGATTCATGGAGAGAAAATAGAAAAAAATATTGATGTTTGATGATTTTATAGCAGTTTTTATTATTTTTAAATGCTTGGACATTATTGGCTTTGATGGTTACTGGCCCAGTTTTGTCTCATATAGTGCATTTCTGTTTTTCCTGGTACTATATAAAGTATTGAGGGATGGCCGAAGACTTTGGAACAGATAAAAGTGTTGAAGGTGTGGTTGTGGCTAACCATAGGCCATGAGAGGTGTCAGGACCCACAGCTGGCAGCAGGAGCTGAAGACGAGGCGAGAGGTCAGCAGGTTTGAGTGACGAAAGAATCGGGACAGCAGAACCTCGTTCTGGGATTGAAGAGAATAAAATAAAGATAAAATAGTATGAATGAATAAATAAATTGTTTAAATGTATGTTTATGGTACAGCTCACCATGAGCTGCAGCAGCTCCTCCTCTGTACACTCATCCAGGTTGGTTTGTTTGACGGCCACCAGTTGACCGGTTGGAACGTAGCGTGCCATGTTCACCTGGCTCAGATTGTTGAAGCTCCTCCCTGAGGTACAAGTCACGGAAGGATTTAGGTCATACATGATGTCTTGATTTAGTTTTTTTAAGCCTCATTGTCTATGCTCCCGTTATGATCTCACCCAGCTCAGACAGTAGCTGGAAGTGGGCTGGCTCAGCTGATAGGCCTTTGAGGTCATCACCACCAGCTGGTCCTTGCAGAGTGTATTCAGAACCGTCACAGCTCTACAGCAACGCAAACAGAAATAAGTATAAACATGATTCATACAGACTAAACAGCTGTGTAAATGGATTCTGCTGAATGAAAATCACCTGCGATGCTAAAGAAGTGGAACTCTTGCTTAAAATTCCTGATGATAAAAACTTAGCAAAAGTACAGCAGTTCTAGAGTTCGCCTCAAGCTCAAATTGGTGCTCATGTGTTCAGAATGTCAAAGTTTTAGAGGCGCTGGCACTAAAGCAAGCACAAAATGTTATAAGGTTAAACGTCTGGGCCAAACAACCAAGTATATGCTCGGGTAACTACACTCATACAAACCCAAGCTCCTTTAGTCTGGTTTGATGCAATTGTCATTAAAATTCACCCAAACAAATTACCTATCGTTCTTACAGACCAACTATTTCAAAGAAGTCATTTGTTATGCTTGTCTTTTCTAAGCCTTAGTTAAAGACTCAAATCAATGCATCTCCAAGCATTTATAACAGGTAGAAAAGCTAAAACTTACAGCTCATTTGCAACCAAATCTCCACCTACTAGTTAAGGCCCATCCAATCTTTTTAACCTATTATGCCTGATCCAAGCAGAAAATTACATGTTTTAAAAATCTGTCTTAAAGTCTTTATTTGGCTCTTTATTCTTTTTTACATTAAAAACTAAAATAAAAATAATTGGCAAATGCTTTATCACCGTGGGACACACCACCGTGGGAAATTTTGTAGTTGTGAATGGCAATCATTAACTGAATAGGAACAGAAATGATTTGGAAAAACCTGAACTGCTACTTGCAGCATCTATGTTGCCTTGTTCACTGTTTCCATGACAACAATTATGATTAAAAGATGATACTGGAAATGATACAGGATAAATGTTTGACAGCAAGTGTCTTCATCATAATTTCTGTGTTAAAATAGAGTTATCTTAGCAACATAGAAGTGACTGTGATCTCTTTAATAATGAAAATCATTGATCGCTCATTGTGGATTTACAATATAGTCTCTGAAAAAACTACATTTTGCAGCTGGATTGTAAACCTGCTGGACAGGATATAAATGCCTGGGAAACTTCTGTAGATCTCCTAAAGAACAAGCTTTCTAACACAATTTACCCACAAAATTACAGACTACCATTCCTGAGAAATGGTTGACAACATAAGTTATTGTGCTTGAGAGCACCAGTGATATAGAGGAGCTTTAGGGGTTAATATTTTTAAAATAGAAGCAGCACAAACCATTCACATTAGTTTTGTTATTTGTGGGTAATGTGGGAGGTTGGATGACCCTCGATGACCCCTATAAACTTGTATTTATATTTGTACGATGATAGCAGCACAAACAAAACAAAGTTCATAACCATTTTTGTTAATTTGAAGAATGTGAAGGGAACTTCACCCCTGTACCTGTCGAAGCCAGGCTCTCTCTAGTCGTCATCCTTTAACACAGCAGTACATATGTAGGCTTTTCTGGTTTCCTGCTTCAAATATGCTGAAATTACTTCTCAAAACAGTAGAAGTATCCAGTCCAATCATCTTTACTTGATTACTGTAAAGATCATCATTAGTGCCCTTTATAAAAAAAAAATAATAATGCACACAACAAAGATCAGCCCATTTTCATTTTAATTATATTATTGGGAAGGCATTTAATTATATTTTGCTCATGAGCTCCCTCGGTTTGGCTGTACAGACACAAAGGAGTGTAGAGAGATGAAAGAAGCCAGTTGGTGCGCTGCTCTCCTGGTCTGCCACCAGGTGGCGCTGTGGCACACAGCAGAGCACAGGGCGGGAGGGAGAATGCTTTGAAGAGTTTTTGCAGACAGATTTTTAGGGCGTCTGAGACACTTATAAGAATGTGTTTCAGTGATTTTAAGAGTAGAGATTTTTTGTGCTTCAGCATTTTGTCTGCATCACTGGGGAGATGTGACCTGAGCAGTATTATTAAGTAGCACATGATCAATATTAAACATGAAGGATACAGAGCAGGGGTGTCAAATATATGGTCGACAGGCCAAAACCGGCCTGTCAGAGGGTCCAAACTGGCCAGTGGGATGAATATACTTGAATATTACATAGACATCAACTGTAATTTCTTAATTAAAGTAAATGTAATTCCTCATTCCTCCAGATCACGTTGCTTTTTAAAAAAAAATATGTTTAAATCTAAAACATTTTCAGGGCTGTTCTGTTCTATCTTTCTGGCTTAATGAATGACACCAGTTTGTATTATTTCTCTAAAATTTCTCTTAATGTGAAATATTGTATTTTCCAGTTTTGTAGGTCCATCGTGGCCCAGTGATTGTATGCTGTAATACAAGTGACAATGAGTAAGTATGTAAATGTATATTATTTATTTATATATATATATATATATATATATATATGTGTGTGTGTGTGTGTGTGTGTGGTGAGTGTGTAAAATTTGATACATTTTAAATATGATTCCTATATTAAACTAATGTATCTAAAAATAGTTCAATATATTTTTTTATACATTGGTAATAAAAAAAATGGAATAAAAATCTCAAATAAAAAAAAAAGCTAAATATGTAAATAAATTAAATTAATCTTGATTATATACTTTTACTTCTTAGCGCACCTTAGAATACCTCTTAATTATGCAAACACAAGAATTTTTGTGTAACCTCAACAGGGAATATACAGTAACAAAACAGAAAACTATTCTAAACACGAAACAAACATTTATATATATTTTTTATTTAGGTGATTTTTTTTTTATAGTGACAGCGGGTGGTCGGATCCAATAAAATAAGTTCCGGATCCAACTTCGGAGGTGCCGGAACGCGTTCCAGCTAAATCCGGCTCAAATTAAGCCCTGGACACACCTAATTTAGAAGATTATGATCAGTTTAATTTAAAAAAAATATATATATATAGCAGGAGATAAAATGCCTCTCACAGCTTGGTCTAGACAGATGATAAATGGACAGTGATGACGTGATGAAGGAGTGTGAGGACTGTCTCCATGCTGACAGCATCTCGGCTACTGACCAGGAACTGGTGGCTGGTGTCCTCATAGCGCTCTTCAATGTCCATGGGTTGGACCTGAGCGTGGGATATGCAGGAACAGTCCTGGTAAAGGGGGGGGGGGGAGCACAGGTGAGACATGCCCTAACAGGACAGGAAGGGTGCAGAGGAAACATGGATGTTGGGAAGTGGAGGGTGCCTTGTGGAGGGCTGGAAGGGTCAGAGATGAAGCAAAGGAGCAAGCATGGGGGATGTGTGAGGACACTCACCGTGCACAGAAATAGAATAAGAGATGAAAGGCAACAGAGAAGCAGCTGACTGAAAATGTGTTAGAGCAACATAATGGCTGATATGGAATTAGATGAGCTCTTCGTCAGGGATGTACATACATATATATACATATATATATATATATATGAATTGTCTCTCACTGATTACTGTGTGAAAACAAAAGCACACATTATTTCATTTCTTACCAGGTCTGCATATAAGATAAATACAACCAACAACACATGAAATATTACACATATTTACAGTATTCCAAGAAGGTAAGACATCAGCAATGATCAACTGCTGCTGCCCATCAATTTGGGAAGGGCCAATCTCCCTAGTAGTGAATGTCTCGGCAAATTCAGCCCAAGGTCAAACCGAGCAGTGGTCAGAGAAACTGTTAAAAATGAATAAATGATTAAAAACCCCAAGAGCTACATCTCAGACTCTCCAGGCCTCAGTTAGCATGTTAAATGCTAAAGTTCATAATAGTACAATCAGAAAAAGACTGAAGATGCTTGGCTTGTTTGGAAAAGTTGCAGGAGAAATTCTCTTCTCTCTAAAAACAACATGTCATACAGCTTAGGTTTGCAAAGCTGCCTCTTAATAAACCACCAGACTTCTGGAACAATGTCCTGTTGATAGACCAATCCAAAGTGTAAATGTTCGGTCAGAATGCATAAAAAAAAACAAAAAACCCCACATATAGGCACAAACGCCTCATACCAACTGTCAAGCACAGTGGTGGAGGGCTGATGATTTGAGGGTTTTTTTCCAGCCACAGGACCAGGACACTTTGATGTCATTGAGTGGACCATGAACTCATCTGGACACCAAAGCATTCTAGAGACAAATGTGAGGCCATCTGTCTGACTGCTAAAACTTTGGTGGTGCAACAAGACAATGATCCCAAACACAAAATTACTGAAAAAAATAAATGCTCAGACCTCAACCCGATTTAAATGCTGTGCCTGCAATCTTTACACAAGAGTTGTAATGCCATTTCCAAACAACTGCCAATCTTCCATGGAATGGACATCTCAGCAAGTTTAGTTCAAGGTCAGACCATGCAATGCTTAGAGAAACTGCAAAAAACTCAGAAAAGGGTACATCACAGACTCTCCAAGCCTCAGTTAGCATGTTAAATGTTAAAGTTTCTCACAATACAAGAAAAGACCTTTATCCTATAATCTACAACATAATAACCCAAGAAGAGAAAAAATAAGCTGTTGCAATGACCCAAAGTTAAGGACCAAACATCCCCACAATGATCCAAGAGACTAAAAACAAAATAGAGAAAATAATTACTTCAAGTTATTGTTTCTACTAACTTTTGAATCATGGGGTAAACTTAGTTTGTTGCTTTATATTTTAAATAAATAATGACACGGCTTAAGGTTTCACAAATCGTTAATCTGGGGTTGTATTCACCTTATTTTGAGACACAATAAGGACAAAATTTGAACAGAACACACAAAAATTAAAGATATCAGCTGCAAAAATAATATAATAGACTGCTTTAAAATCAACTAATCAGACATAAATATTTAGGCATCCTTTTCCTTGTAGGACTAATTAAAATGATCACATCCCACCACCAGCAGGAGCCGAATCGTGATTATACCTCCACTGAGTCACAGTTTTGCAATAGGAAAGCATGAAATAATAATTCACACAGCAGGATATTCTTACCAAGAAAGACATGGAGTCCTTTTGGCGGCGTTAAAATCACAGACTTTTGAATTCATCCGCTCACAGGCTGCAGGAAACCAACCGCGATGGAGAAGGGAGACAGCAGGATGAAGTGCAGTGAAATATGAGGCACACGGAGAATCTCCCACTTGACAATTAAGTAGCCAGCATCCATCCAGCCTCAGCCATGCACCCATCTGTCTGTAGCTTACCTGGCTGATTACAGCTCAGAAAGGAAAGGAAATTCACCCGCGTAGTTCCCCCCCCATTCAGCACGACGGCGGCGGAAACATCAGGGTGAAAAATGTAGGTTATTCCTGGAAAACAGATAACCCGAAGCAAGGTTGATTTATTGCACTGGTTTTAGTCTGAGTATAATAACCAGAATAATACAATTTAAACATAATTGCCAAATTTATCTCTACATCAAGGTTACCTTAACTACGGCAATTTTAGTTAAGGTATAGGGCTAATATTTAAAGAGACTGTTAATTACGATCTATAATAAACAACTGTTAGGTCTTGCTTTGGTTCGAAATACATGGTCCTTTGACGAAGGCTATTAAAATGCACAGCAAACTACCAGGCTGAGATTGTAAATATTATTATATTTGACTAACTAATAACTAAACTACCATTAGCTAAAGTAAAAACAGGCTGTTTTTAAAGCAATATAAAGTTTCCAACATACAAAAAGAAGCATGTTTACCTTCTTTCGACAGCGCTATGACATAAACAAGTCAATAACACAACGGAAAAGTTATCATCACGGAAAACCTATCGTGTAAACGGCTTATATTATGTTATTCCTTAGCGAATTTAGAAGAAAGGCAGCCGACATTAACGAACCGTTAATCATTCAACCGGACCGCTTCTGAGAGGACTTTTAATTTGACACAGATAAACTGGCGCCGAATTATGACGTCATAGCGCCTGTCGTCGTTTCTTTTTGACGTCTATAAACTCCCTCCCTACTCTTCCCTTCTATTGTTTAGGCTTTGGTGAAAGGATAGACTGACGCTGCGAGTACCGTTGGAATGTCCTATGCTGTGGAATGATATTGACATAGGGTAAGCTTTGTAATATTTAAGATTTTTGTACCTATTAAAAAAAAAGTTCTATTAGGCAATAATCTCGCACGAAGGATGCTGTCAATTGGGGCGCGTGAGGGAATTGTTAGCCAACCAACTAATGCCGTGTTGAACAACAGTGAAGCTGTCATCCGACCTCGCGAGAGCAAAACGTTAAACTGTCAGCTAATGTGTCATTTTTATAAATTTAATACACAAAATTTGAGAATCACAAGATTTTGTTGAAAGATTAACAGTAAGCTTTGTTGTTTCTTTTCCTGTATAATTTAGCTATCCAAATAAAGATTTCTGAAAAGTTGGGCTAACGTAATATCTTTATTTATAATCAGCCTTGTAACAAAACAATAGTAATAGACATTTTAAATACATTCTAGCTTATTGCATACATAATTGTTCTTATAGAAAGGCTGTAAGTAAAATTAGGTTTTAGGCATAGCAAAAAAATTGGGTGTTTTTTAAATGTATTTCTTGTGGTCTGCTGATCATTTCAGACCACAAACCTTCCAATTATAGCATTAACCAATTAATTTTTTTGTGTACAATAGGCATACAGAATTGCATAGTAACTTACAAAGATTACTTAAAATGTTTAAACATTAAAATTCCAAGCCATTTCGTTTTTTATCTTTGGTCTGCTTTTCATCTGTCCAGATCTAAAATAATGAATGCATCAATAGATATAGCATAAAGGGCAACCACAAAAAACCAAACCAAAAATACTTTGCACAAATAACACAGAAAAACGGTGATAAAGCCTTTTTGTTATCTGCATTTCATTCTGTAAAGTATTTTCTTAAACTAGGGAAAAAACTGACATTGAAACAAACACACAACAGAAACTATTAATACATTTTTTTATTATTTTTTTTTAGGATAGACAGAAATTTCTGTTCATTAGTTGATTTTTGGCTGCTACTGATTGGACAGTGCTGTCAATTTAGGCCATCTACTTGGCCAGATTACAGGAAGTGGCTTCAGCATAATATGTGGGTCAAAATAGAGGTTTATTTGCAACAAGTGGTGTTGGTGATCTTTTTTTTTTTTATTACAAAAATGTGATAAGTAATCATGTTATCATAGAACACTTTTTGTGGATTTACCATAATAACCTCACAATAACCTTTTCACAAAAGTATTCTGCTAAATGTCTTTAAGTTCTCCTTTTAATCTTTGTCTTTCAGTCTTATGTTGTTTTTTTTAGTTTTTTTTTTTTTACTGTGCAACACTTTTAGATTGTCGAAATCTAAAGTGCAATATAAATTAAAATTATTATAATTATTATATGAAATAAATGAAATAGAGGGAAATTGTTTAGGAAATATAGAACCTTTGAATAAACATTTAATTTTGTGGCCTGATTGTAAACCTCCTGGACGGGATATAAATGCCTGGAAAGGGTAAGCTATCTATCACAGGGTAAGCTATCCATCGCAATTTATGACACAGTTACACATTACTGTTACTGAGAAATTACTCATAAGCAATAGCACTCAGGGGCACTGGCAGTCTAGTGGGGTTAAAAGGGTTAAGGTCATGTCTTGTGGTCTGTATTTTTACTGCTCAGCAAAGCATCTTGAATATAAAAGATTTGTTCCAACAGTAAAAGAGTGTGGTCTCATTGGCTCATGCTGCATGTGGCAGGCCAGGATGTGGAAGAAGTCTGCTGTTTTCAGTCAGGTTATGCAGTTATAGCCTCTGATGTAGTCAGCGTCACATGTTGCTTCCCATGCCAGTGTGCATAGGAATCAGCTCAATTGTTGTGTTGAAGAAGCAAGGCACGTGACTGGAAAAGGGAAGTCATCCCGAGCCTATTAAGTTTCAGAGTTTCCAGTTAATTGTTTTAACCTCCGTTTGTACTTGAGTTTACTGTTGAGTTGCAAACTTTTGCTACTACTGTGATGGTTGTAGGTTACTTTCTTTTTGAGCGTCATCTGAACGTAGATTAAACACGATGAGATGGGAAGTCTTTGAAAAGCTGATGTAAGCAGACATTCCCTGTGGGACAGCTTTGACAGACTGGAGCTGAGGGCTGCTCTTTTGTTTTGTGGATTTGACATCTTTGTAATTTTACCACCTATTAAGTGGTGGTTTCTAGAGAGAGATCAGTTTTTCTTTTGAGTGGTTAGTAAAACATAAACCACATATTCCCGTTGAATGACCTTGTTAAAAGGGCGTAGTGGTCCTCTGGGCCTGTGTCTTTACCCATGAGATGACTCGCAGGCATTTAGTGGATTTTTTTTAAGAAATGCTCAGACATTTTAAATCAGGGGAAAAAAGAAGCATGCCCGCATGAAAGATATTGGTACAGTGAAAGAAATATTTGCTCAGCTCATGCTGATGGTCAATACATGATATATTTGGGGCATAAAACTATGGAATGATAGGAGTGCCACAAAAAAGGATAAATCTGGAGAAGAGTAAGGAAATAAATGAAGAAATATATAGACAATTGTATCAAACAAATATTTTTATATATTTTATTATTTATTTTCACATAATTTCACAAAATTTCTTCTATTTTAATTAAGTTATTTTTCCCTATTTAAGTTTTCTTTTTTATATTAGTTTATTTCCAATTTTTTTTCCTTATTTTTATCCAGATTGATTTTTTTTTTTGTGGCACTTCAATCATTCCATATGAAACAATACTGATCAATACTGATGTCATCTCAGTATATCTTAAATTGTGAGCAGCATGTTCAGGCTGTAGGGTTTGCATGCATAACATCTCTCAATCTCCGAACTGTTTCAGCTTTACTGTTATATAAGCAGATGGATGTTGCCCAAGGACTCTGCCTTTCCAGTGGCGTGTGTCCTGCTACTCATAAACTCACACAAATAAGCTCATGTAATCACTAGGGTCAGAGAGGATTCTATTCTATTCCTAATATTTTCTAGAAGAGTTAGTCAGTTACTCAGTTAGCAGTGCTAACACTCCACCAGGACACTCCACCGGTGCTACTCATCTTGTGAGATGTTTCTAATATCTTCTGTGGCTCTATAGGGAGCTTACATCTGCATGCATAACCTTGATTATGTAATTTGGGTTATCTCAGTTTCAACTATGAGACAAATTGGAGCTGAGGTTGTTGGGGTTTATCAACCATTTAAAATCTGTGCCTCGTAAAACTTTATTTTTGAGCAGCTTTATTCTTCAACACAGCCTGATGATTTCTGTTTCTTTAAGTAGTTTTCAGGAATACTTCTCCAGTTTCAAAAACTGACAAAGATGTCAGATAATTAAATATAAAATCTCCAGACACTGTGGGAAAGAGACATGCTGGAACACTGGGAAGGCAAATGATCTGCTGCCTGGAGTCAGAGGTGCTCCAGTTACAAGATTAACTGCACGTTTACTGTCCCTAATCGAGATTATAAGCACGAACTGCAGCCTCCATGGAGTTTTCAGGTCCTCACATCTCTCTAACTGTTCTTTACTCTACAGGTAAAGGTGTGTGTAGGCACCACCTGTCAACACCAGAACATGATGTGATGTCTCGGCAATAGCAGCTTCCATATTCTGTCCACCTGTGTGTTTTTGCGAGTGGGGGGCCCTCCCCCCCGACTCCAAGGACCAGACATGTTTGAAATGAAACCCCGGGCAGTGGAGAAGAAGGAGTCGAGCACAGAGACAGGTGAGGCATTTGTTGATGGCAGCATTTTGTCAGTAAAATAACAACAAGGCTGCTATATACTAGCTGTTAGCTTTAAAAAATGCTTTTATGTCACTGTCATGCCTCCCCTAGGTACAGTATGCCATGTCTTTATGCCTGATGCTATATTTAGCCCTATCTGTCCCAGTAAACCACATATTCACTCAAGTGGAAGGACATTGGCTTGTACAGTGACTCACGCTCACAAACATTCAGATGTCTCATCAGTCCATGTCTGCACTCCTCTCTCACTAAAGCTGCTGGATTTCAGCTACATACAAAGGATTTATTATTCATTTACAGTAGACGGAAACATACTAACATCTTTATAGTTTCCCCTTCATGGATATGGGGACATTTTTTATTTTTCTTAAGCTGCTTATTTAGAATGTTTAAAGATTTAGAAAATGTAGTGCTTTTAATTACATGTATTTATATCATGTGTGTGTATTTGTTTGTTTGAAGTATCATTTGTGCACGTCCTCAGACATGAATGCTATGTGTTCGCAAGCTATTATTTATAGGATTTGCCAGTATGAGAAATGTAGGGACCAGTTTGACCAGTAGTACGGTCGAAAGATCGACAGTGGTAATCTCAAAATGAACCAAACATTAACTTCTATGATTTCCATGTTTATCGGGTTTTTTTTTTGTACCCTACAAATTAAGCAACTCTGTCTGGTCTGAGTTCTCTAACGCGCCTTCTGGTGGAACCCCGTGATAACAAACGTAGTCTACAAAGAACTATGTGAACAATGAGGCTATGTTCACACTGTAGTCAAAAGTGGCCCAAATCTGACCTTTTTGCCCATATGAGATCTTTTAATGACAGTCTGAAAAGCTCCAATACTATTCCAAATCTAACCAAGAACACTTTCATATGTGGTGTTGAGTCAGATCCATATCTGATGTTTTTTGCAAAGCAGGCCCAGTCTGAACGGTCATGTCACAGTTTATCTAACTTCTACGTCACTAAAGTGAGACAAGATTTCTCAATTCTGCACCGGAGGAAGCAGAATGCTGCAAGGTCGAAAGTAAACGATGAACAAAACGGTATTATATCATCATTTTGTTGGCACTGATTGCACAACTTAGAAATTGATCCAGACATGCTAACTTGTGTTGGATTCATATTTACCTTCATAAACAACATGCTGTGCGTGATGTCATATCTTCTTCTGTGCATGCAGGCCACTTTAGGGCTGTAGACTGTTCACACAGGGAGTCTGACGTAGTCGCACTTAAATTATAATGTGAACAATTGCAGGGCGGAAAAAAACCGGATCCCAGCAAATATTCAAATTGAGCTTTAAGACCTGCAGTGTGAATGTAGCCTTATGCTGGTTGCATACATAAAGCTGAGCTTAAAAAGCAACTATAAGAATATATTTGCTTTTATTTATCCTTATGTGTCATTATGATTGCTATCCTGTGTTCGTGTACATCCTTAGAAATGATTGATGGTTACTATTAGGTATGTTTGGGGTTACAGGGTCAGCTGTTGATAAAAATAGTAAATAGTTGTAAAGAAAAGCTTGCAGACTAAGCTTGCAGTTACCTACATCTTTACATGTTATTGCTGGTGGTCATGGCATGCCTGCTTTGGGAGCTTTGCATACCATTTACTGTATGATGCTTTTGCTTCTACCATCACCTTCCATATTGTCACCATCTTAATTGTTTGCATCTCATAAGTCCAGCAGTTCTTTGGTGTGCTTCTCTCTCTTGTGGAATCCTGCAATAATAATCATAGAACAAAGGAAAATATCTAAAAGTTACACTTTCTTAAATAATTTTCTTAAATAATTTTTATATGAGTTTTTTTCCCCTAAAAACAAAAAAAACTAAAAGAATATCTTTAACTGAATAATTTGACTCGAACTATGGGATGATATTAGCCCTGAATCTGTCAAACTTCCAGATGAGGGGCTGGGCAGCAGCGGGAGGCAGTACAGCTCCAGCTTGCTGGGCTCCGGTTCGGCGGGGTCCGGGTCTATGTACCTCTCAGACAGTCAGGACTGGGTTGTTTCCCCAAGCTGCTCTCCAGACGAAGGTCCCGGCCAGCTCAACGCCATATCCCCCATGCTGGCAGAAGAAACCCTCCGTTACATGAGTAAGTGCCTACTTTCTTCTGATTGGTTAAGCCTGAGCTGACATCAGCTAGCAGATGGTGCCTCTGTAAGTGCATTTGGCATGTAAGGGACTCATTTTATACAGCTCACATCCAGTTCAGTTAAATTTTTGTTGGTTCTTGTGTGATGCACTGATACTGTGTGTGTGAGTATGTGTGTGAGAGGGAGATAAAGAAAGGAATTTAGTGATCCTGCCAGAGTCAAGTGCAGCTGAGTTCAAAGCCAGGGCCAGAGTCACGAGACGAGCAGTTATGCGTGTGAGGCGGGTGCAGGGTGGACAGACAGAGGATGAAGGCAGGACAGGAGAAAGAAGACTCGGACCATGCCGGTTCTAAACATCCACAATGAGGAGGCGTATGAAAACTTTGCAGTGGAAGGTGAGCGATGGCGTCGGCACGCTGCAGACAAACAGAAAGACGCTGTTGATGTTCTTTGCAAGGTCAGACAGAGCGTAGAGGGGGTGGAGGGGGTGTACTTTTCTTGACAGACAGGAAGTAGGTAAAGCTATGCAGGAACAGCGTTAACCATCAGAGAGCAAACTTCCTGTTTTCTGATCTGCAACAGTTTGCAGAACTGCTTTGATCTAATGCGTGGATTTGACCTTCTCACTTCTTATTGCTTTTCCTAAAGCAATTTAAAAGTATTGCACACAAAACTAAAACCCGAAAAAGGGATTAATTTAGAGGTTTTATGTATGTGTTGCTCATGTTAAGGTCATATTACTGTTTGCTCTGCTTGTGCAGTGTAAAAGCAAACACAGCCTATTAATAGCCAGTGTCTTGGCATGTTAATAAGCTAATGAAGAGAAGTGTGAGAGCACTTAGAAAAGTCAGGTTCTAAGTATAAATACAGAAATTATTTAAAAAAGAAGGAAAAAAACGCAAACATTTCAAGTTTCAAACATCTCATTGTGAGTGTTGTGAAACTAGATAAGGTCTACTGAGTTGCAGACAGAAGTAGCTGTAGTGGATGTGAGCTGGACGGTCAGACCGAAGTATGGCTGCAGAAGGACGTAGGAGAAGCTGCAGGATCTAATTCATCACATTCTTGTCTGAGAATGTGATCACAACACAAAAGAATTGGGATGGCACATGTCATGTCTTACCTGATGCTCAGGTTTAATTTTCATGTGAACCTTTTACCAATATGGAGGCATATTGCATTCACTAGTAAAAACAATTAAATTTTTCAGTCAATAAGATCATTTTACTCTCCCAAAATCTTTTTTTTTTGTTTGTTTGTTTTTATTAATGAGAGGTTTTATTTAAAAAAAAAGAAAAGAAAGAAAAATAAATCTGTTTGTTTTTTCTGAACTAACAACAAGCTTTTTCTCATAAAAAGAAAATATATTTTCTGTTTTTCTGAAATTATCAGATAATTTTCCCCTCCCAAAACCAGAAATGTGTTATTTGTTTTTTAATTATTGAGATTTTTACTAAAAAATAAAGAGTAAAATAAACCCATTATTTATTTATTTTTTCAGAATAAAAAAATCTGTTCAGTCTTTGAGATGTTTTTTACCCAAACATAAAAAAGTCAAATTTTTATTTCTGAATTAACAAGAAGATTTTTCATTCAAAACAAGATGATTTTTATTCAAAAGACAAAAAAAAGTTTGTTATTCTGAGTCAAAAGGATAAAAGCAAAAAACAAACAAACAAACAAACAAACAAACAAAAAAAACTGATTATAGAATTAATTTAGTTTTTTATTCTTCTACCTTTGTAAGTATTACATATTTTCCTTTTTTCTGCCACAGTTAAAAGCTCCACCTCCCGCTGATGGTGTCAGTTTATTGGTGTCAAAGGTCCATCGTGGTTTTGCTCAAGCAACCTATTGATTATTGTTACTGTGCGTAGTCCACGAATCAGTATCAGAACGACTGGACTACTTTTGTAAGATGTTGGACTTGCAGTTATCCAGTTTACAGTGGTCAGAGTTCAGCCAACTCTCCTCTAAGTTACTTTCTAAATCAATGTCGCTGTGAGCAGGCTGTGTGACTGCATGTGGAGTAAAAATAGCCAAACCATGGATATGCTTGACCTACACAAAGACGCTACGCTCCACATAGGTACAGTGAAGAAATATTTGTGTGTGTGGATGTGTAAGCAGGAACATGAGATTGTTTGCATTGTGGATGCACTTCAGCAGTTTTCCTGCTTGTGATGAAGATAGCCGTGCTGGGTGAGGTTTATTTTTACCCACCAGTTATTAAAGGAGAGAGCAGTGTCCAAATCCAGAGGTCACTGTGGGCCTCAAATTACTGGAAGAGTGCTCTCATCCATTTCAGGAGCTGCCTCATTCTGCTTTAATCCCTGCTTAAATGCTTCATTTAAGTACTATTGTTGGGAAAAAAAGGTAAAAAAGCTACAGAGATTGGTCAATCTGTCAACTTTAATGTGCTTATTTTTTTTTATTTCATTTAGCTACAACTGATCCAAATATGGCTTTCTTTCCTTTTTACGTCAATCAAAGCCAGATAAAAGTGTTCAGAAGGAATATCTTTTAGGCCAGAATGATGCTTACCTGCTATATTCACTTGGTTTAAGGGGCTCTCAGTCCAAACAGATGGATCAGTGATTGGAGTTGCCACTTCTCTTTAAACAGGTGAAAGGAGAGGCGGTGCAGCACCAGTGACTCCGACTCAGGTGCTAAAAGAATGGACTAATGAGTAGATCCTCAGAGTGACTAGAAATTAATATTTTGACTGAAAGCTGATGAATCTAAGCTTCAGCTTAATTCTCTGCTTTTCTTATCTACCTCTGTTGCAGCTGGCTAGGCTTTTCTTTCCCCTTCTTTTACCATGATTATCCTTCTCCTCTCTGTCCAGTTGGTCTTTAAACAATCTCATTGCTTCTACTTTTTTTAAACTTTCCTTTCTTTTATCCTTTTCTCTCTCTAGCATATCTTGCTTTGGAGCCTTCTTCTTATTCCCACCCTGGCTCTCAGAGCCTCTCCAAAGGTATCTTTTCTCTCCCTTACTAGCTTGTTCTCCACCACCTTCTCATTTAACAGCATTGTAAGAGAGGGGCTTCGATTTTCTCCAGAACTTCATACTGATTGCTCCTCTCTGCATTTTGCATGTAGATGACAGCAGGCAAGAGATGTGCATAAGAAAGATCTGCTGTCTGCTACTGTTAACAGCTCGTAGTGCAGTAGCCCTGGTTAGAGTGTGGTGTCTGTCAATGTAAAACTAGAGTTGCTTTGACATTCAGACCACTAGCAACCAAACTGTTATGTTGTTGATCTTACAAATGACCTTACAAAAATGATAGCCTTGTTGCAATTGTACCACGCAACGCAAGTCCACAATTGGCTGCTGAACATCGGAAAGATGACCGTTAATGATATAAAACGATCATATGACTGAAGTAAGTAAGTAGATTGTGATCAGATAGCTGCTAATGTTGCTTGTGGTCAGAAAGTCGTATTGGGTAGTAAAGTACTGTAAACCCAGCATGCTATTCTAAACTGTCCAATTGTTTTAGTGATTATATAGTTTGATTTGCATTGGGGGTTTTGTGTGGAGTTGCTTGGGTGTAAATTTTGCATGCACGTGTCACGGTTGGTTTACTAGATTGTACGCATGCTGCCCAAAAATGACATTTTCCCTCTGCTCAGTCCTCAGTGCCGATCGTGTGGAGCAGATGACCAAGACCTACAATGATATCGAAGTGGTCACACACCTTTTGGCTGAGGTAAGAGTCCACATATTTAAAGAAATTGGCTTTTTACTGAAACAAAAAAGCAGGAGCTAATTCTCAGTTTAACTCTGGGTGTTCTGTTCTCCTATTGGGCAGCGAGATAGAGACTTGGAGCTGGCAGCTCGGATTGGTCAGTCACTTCTGCAGAGAAACCACCTCCTGCAGGAACGCAATGAGGCCTTGGAGGAACAACTAGCACAAGCTGTGGATCAGGTAGTTCTTTAATAAATGTTTAACATATAAAGCTCTCAATGTTTTCCATAAAAAGTGAGGAAAAAGTTAGAATTTGCTTCAAGGATCCTTAAAATGAAAATCTAGGTTTGCCATATAGGATTTTTGTTTGCATTTTACACCATGGAAGTGCATTGCCACAAAAATACAGATTGACTCAAGTATAACAAACCTAAAGAACCAATCCTGTTAACTTGCTTGGTGAAAACAAGGTCTTTTTTAACATTAGAAAACACATTATTAGCTGTTTGCTAATATAGTCAAATGTGTGTGAAAAGAGTTGAGTTGTTGCAGCCAAGTAAATGGAAGTGGAGCTAATTAGCATTTTCATCAGTTGAAATCATTAACCCTTTAAAGCTGACCCAAAGTAACAAAATGTAAAGGAAAAAAATAATTTTTTTAATACATTTACCATGTAATACTTTGTGATGCCAATGTTATTGTAGTGCAAAAGGTTTTCACCAGGGGGCAGAAGACAACTATCAGCGTGTGTACAACAGGGTTTTGAGCAGGGTTGAATGAGGCCAATGTTTGAGGTGACTATTTTATTTTACGGCATTAATACTGAGATTATTCTGTTTGGTAGCAAAGAGAAGAGGGTCAGCATTGGTAAACACCTGGAGACTCGGGCTCTTAAAATCACTGACCAAGTTTGTAACCTTGGAGTGTTGATAGACTCAGATCTGACTTACAGCAGCCCCATCAAAGCTGTCACTAAGAAACTTTTTACCAGCTCAGAAACATCAACAGAATTAAAAGTTTAGTTTCCCAGAAAGACCAAGAGAATCTCATCAATGCATTTATCTCCAGTAGACTGACTGATTACTGTAATGGTCTTTTAACAGAGCATCCTAAAAAGAGTATAAAACATCTGCAGCTCATCCAAAATGCTGCTGCTAGAGTTTTAACCAGGACTAAGAGATCTGAACACATTACACCAGTTTTAAAATCTTTACACTGGCTTCCA
>JBAMHW010000027.1:17037485-17056503 GCA_037177495.1 Rhadinocentrus ornatus
AAACATGGAGAAGCAGCATTTAGCTGTTATGCTGCAAACAAGTGGAACAAACTGCCAGTGGAGATTAAACTTTCACCGAATGTAGACATTTTTATATCCAGGTTGAAAACATTTATTTTCTCATGTGCCTATGAATGAATTCTGCACGGTAACTTTCTAACTTTTCTTTTTAATTATTTTAATATAATTTATCATTTTGTTGTGATTCTTGCTATTTGTTGCTGCCTTTTACTATTTCTTATTATCTGTAATGCTTTTGTTTAATGTAAAGCACTTTGAATTGTCCTGTACATGAAATGTGCTATAAAAATAAACTGCCTTGCATTGCCTTATACAGTATTTTCATGGAGAAAAAAAAATCATATATAAAAAACATATTTAAGGGTGAGCGACCCCTTTAACAACTTGTTTTGCTAAAGCTCAAAATACAACTCCAGTAGATTCAGTCACATGTGATGAATAGGTTACATCCTTTTCCTTTGTTTAAACCTGTTTATCACAGTTGTAAGTGTTGAACTTTGATGAAAATATATCCTGTAAGAAAAAAAAAAGTAAAGTAGTAATAAGTAGTTGGTAACTGCTTCCTTCAAACTTTCTCTTCTGGTCAGGTTCACCAGCTGCAGCATGAGCTCTGTAAGAAGGATGAGTTGCTGCGGATGGTGGCCAGCGCCTCGGAGGAGAGTGAGACCGACTCCAGCGTGTCCACCCCCATGCGGCAACCTCAGCAGCTGGGAGGAACAGCTGCCGCCGCTGCACTGATCCAGCTGGAGTCTCTGCAGAACAAGCTGCAGGAGCTGGAGGAGGAGAACTTGACACTGAGGTCTGAGGTACGACGCTCTCAGGGTCAGAAATAAAATAGACTAAAATGCTTTTTTGAATCTGGTTTGTGTTGTAAATTTTAGTCTTTTTGCTCTCCAGGCGGGCCAGCTGAAGAGAGACACTATGACGTATGAGGAGAAGGAGCAGCAGCTTGTCAGCGATTGTGTGAAGGAGCTCCGTAAGACAAACACACCAACACAAGGGTTTACAGGGTTTCAACAGCTTTAACTCACCTTACTCATTGTCTCAGGCGAGTCCAACAGCCAGATGGTGTCCCTGACAGATGAGCTGTCTCAGAAGAACGAAGAGCTGCTCAGGCACCAGGAGGAAATCGCTCAGCTGCTCTCCAAGATTGTAGAGCTCCAACACAGAGTGAAGGATGTAAGCAGGCCTGAGTTCTGTAAGGTCCACAAACGATGACACATTTTCTTCTATGAGAAACATTCATGTTGTTTTTCTGCAGCTGGCTCTGGAGAAAGAGGAGCTGAGGATCCATCTGCAGGCATCTAAAGAAGCTCAGCGACAGCTCACAGCAGAGGTATCGCTGCTAGAGCTAGATTATCCTCTTATTATTTTACTAGTATTCATACAGATTTAATTCATGTATTCATCAGTGACCTGCCCACAAACGCATTCAATACAAGCAGTTCCAGATATACAAGAGACATATAATTTCATAAAAAGTGGATTTAAAAGAAATTAAAAACAAGAACTTGTGTTTCCATTGTGCTTAAAATGAGTTTAAAATGACTCCACAGTCTGTGTAACATCATCGTACCAATGTAGAAGTCTACGTGTTGATAATGACCAGTTTAGTTTCAACTTTTTTATAAGGTGTTCAATGTGGAACCTAAAGCAAAGTTTTAATAATTAAGATGTATAGATATTTATAAGAGGATGGAATAAAAGACCATAACTCTGTTCATCTGTGTGTGTGTGTTGCAGCTGAACGAGCTGGCAGAGAGGAACGCAGAGTGTGTAGAGATGCTCCACGAATACCAGGAAGAGATCAGAAATCTACGCAGCAAAAACACCCCTTCTGCAGGCATGCGACGACATCTCTCCTACGGCCTCTACCCTATGGTGAGACGATGCGCCTTAGACTTGCCGTGTGATACAGCAGCATATATTAAACTTAAATTGTGTGTGTTTCCAGGATTCTTTGGCGGCAGAAATTGAGGGCAGCATGAGGAGAGAGCTGAGCGTAGAGGAGGAAACTACCTTTCAGGACCAAAGGTTAGAGACTCAAGTGACACAATGAAAGGATGCTGTTTGTCGTCTTATGAATAAAGTCACTTTTTAACTTTCTGAATCTGTCTTCAGAATTTCCCAGAAGCGAGTCTTCCAAACGGTTCGCTCGGTCAACGCCTCTGTAGTTCGAGCCGCTTCGGCCACACCACCTATCCCTGGTTCTGGACAGAGCTCTCTGGTCATGACAACCCAACCATTCCTATCCACCCAGGGGTAAAAGAACAGCAGCTTTATTGTCTTGTATTTAGCTCACGACCAAGCTTGGAGCCTTTCAGATAACATGGTGCATGTGTGTTTGCAGTGACGAGGTGCGAATGGGCCAGCCCGGCTCTCCGGGAGGAAATGACCTCACCAAAGCACTTCACCGCCTGTCGTTACGGCGTCAGAACTATCTGTCCGAGCGACAGTTCTTCCAGGCTGAGCGTGAGAAGAAGCTACATGCCCTTGCAGGGGCGGAGGCAGACAGGGAGGGCAGCGGCTGCAGCTCACCGATGGGCAGCGCACTCTCCTCATTCTCCAATCTGTCGGATATCTCGATCAGCTCAAGCGTTTTTAAGACCTTCCTGCCTGAGAAGCTTCAGATTGTCAAACCCATGGAAGGTAACATTTAGCAGGGCGGCCATGTTTTCTTTTAGCTACCCCTTTACAGCTGATCACCTCCCAGTACCCTCCTACTCCTGTTTAACACAGAACAGGTGTTGGAATCTGGCTGATTTACATTTTAGCTTTCAGGAAAATATTCAGACTACAGACTCAGTAAAAGCATAACTTATAACTACTTTTATGTAAATAACACCTCTAAGCTATTATGTGACATTAATAAAGCTAGAATGTAACATATCTAACTGCTAATGTTGGCAATAATCCAATTCTTATGTTTTTGATCTAAAGTTGGGTCTAGCTAATTTTGGCTAACTGATTCTGATATCTTTGAAGCCTTCGATAATTTTTAAAAAAAAATACTGATAAATATTAGGGACAGTCAATAATTTGGAAGAACGACTGTAAATTTAAACTCTGTAAATGTTTTTATTTCATGATTTTACTTTCGTCAGAGGCTGAGAACTAGCCCAACTGCTGCAAGCTAGTTTTAAGCTAGGTTTAGCTTGACTTGTCATTTTATGGGAACATGTTTTAGCTACAAAAGGTTTTGCTAATTAGTAAATTAGTTTATATTAATTATTTTTAAATGTAGATATTTAAAATGTTGTTTTTTTTCCCCATCCCGTGCATACATAAATGTGTTTCAGAATTTTAAGTAAATGTGAAAATAGCATGGCTAACTGGCTAAATGTTTTTAGCGTACTTAAGCTAGGCTATTCAGTCAGTTGGGCAAACAACTGGTCTATGTTATAAAATGTAGTGTAATATAATATCTTTTATCAAGATTGTAATAAAGTTTAGACATTTTAACCATATCTTATGTTCCCTTTTACTGTTCATTATCAATAAGTCACTTTTTAGTACGCTAATGCTTATGTTGTTTTAGTTTACTGGTTACTGACATGACATTTGATATTTTCTTGTTAATGATTACAGTCTCTGTGAAAAATTTTATAAAATCTCCAAAAAAATAAACCTATATCTCCTAATCTAGTGGCTATAGCAGTTTGTAAATTAAAAAAAAAAAAATTGGTCATTTGATTGAATTTGTTATCTATACCAACTTTTTTACATTTTCAGTCACTGTTAATTTAGTGATATATTAAATATAAATATTGTCTTCCGTAGGCTCACTGACGCTCCACCACTGGCAGCAGCTTGCTAAACCTCACCTGGCAACTATCTTGGACCCACACCCTGGGGTTGTTACCAAGGGTTTTCGGCCTTTAGCTCAAGATGCTGTGTACCAACTCTCTGACATGGAGGAGGATGAGGAGAGAGCAGAGCATGGAGGTATTGCTGTCCTTGAGAAAGGAGCTGCAGAGCAGGGGAAAGAAGATGTTGATGAGGAAGAGGAGGATAGAGGGATTACCTTCAAGGTACACTGTTCATCTACACCGGAGGAGAGGAAGGACAGAAAAACCTCTGTGGCGCTTCTCCCAACCCCTCTTCTCTCCTCGATCCTGCCGGCATCACCTGTGGTACCCTCTGCCTCCTCTTCTGTCCAACCAGACCTCGGCCTGACACCAGGTCATGTCACTGGGAAATCCAGCCCATTTCAGCCCATTCCAGGAGTTTCCACAGCAACAGTTCAATCACAAAGTCAAATTTCCACCTCAACATTAACAGCATCTTCATGTGGTACTACATCACTTCAAATTATTACTTTAAATATGCAAGTCTTGTGTATTACCTTGTTTTTTGTGAGTTTTTTATTATATATTTGTTTTTTAGTTCAAAACCCTGGAAAGTGTCAGAGCTCCACCTTCTCTACCTACACCATTACAACCTGTCGCATCCTGCATCCTAGCGACATCACACAGGTCACACCAAGGTAAGTCCCACCCTCTACTTCCTGTTGCTAGGAGCAGATCCTGTTAAGAGTCTGGGATCAAGGGACATCATAACCCTTAGAGGTCTGAGCCTATTTTAGCCATTTTTAATACTTGATTTAGCCTTTATTTACCACATGTATCATACCCATGCTTATCTTTTTTCCCCAGTGCAACCTCACCTATATGACCTGAAAATTAAATTTACACATTAATTAAATTACACATTAACCAACTTTATTAACATATTGGGCCCCAAAAAGAACACAAAATCATCAATTCATCTTAAATTTTACAATTTATTACAATAAAAGCCTCAGACTTGCCCAATTAACAGTTTGGAGCCAGAAAAAGTTAATGTAGGTAGCAAATATTACTTTGATAGAAGTAAAATTGAAATATAGTGAAACTATAGAAAAACATCTTATTATAACATTTATATTTTTAGCCACCTCCTGGGGTCCCACATAGTGCAAGTGCAATATTTCCAAAAGTTCTGTAGTGCGTCTTTGACACCTAAATCAATATTTTTGTAAAGTCAAATTTAAACAATCACAAATGGTTTATTGACCATAAACGTTTTTTTTTTTTTTTGTTTTTGTTTTTTAAAGTTTTGATAACATGGTGTGATTACGCTGGCATGATCATAGACCTTTAAGGGGGAACAGATAGATTGCTGTTGCAAGTCATTCAAACATGAAACGCTTTTCTGTTTTTTTACCTTTTCTCTTTGTCTGTTCAGTTCCCAGTCCTCTCCTTTGGTTAACACGCCCAGCTCCATGAGAACAGGTCCAAGTACCCCTGTTACACCCTGCAGACTGAGTCTCGGTGACTCCTTCCCCTCTCGCCGTCCCCCTACACGTCCCAGCGGCCTGGCAAAGCTGGTCATGGAGAGGGGCATTTCTGCACAAGTCTCAACGGACACCCCACCTTCATCACCGAGATCTGCCTCCCTGACCCGGCAGCCCCTGATGTGCCTCCTGCCAGGCACTCCGCCTAACTCCCCCTCTCACTCGCCTGTTCCTTCCCCTGTGCCTATGGAGCCCCGCCAACACCCAGCTGACAATTTCCTGGCTTCGAGACCGGCAGAACTTTTTCTCCAAGACGTTTATGGGTTGAACCTGGGCCGAGCCCCTCATCCTGACCTACCAAGCCCCTCCAAAGAAACCACAGCCCTTGTCTCGTCCCCTCAATCTGGCCGAGCCAAGCCCGACTCAGTCAACGTTGGTCTGGTAGAGAGGCTCCGGAGGCTAGGATTTGCCAAGGTGCTGCACGGCTCAGAGTCCAACACTTCAGCTCCGCGCCAAGATTCAGCCACTTTTGTGTCAGCAGGTGGAGGAAGCCTGTTGGACGGCCTGAGGCGCAACCAGAGCCTCCCAGCCATGATTGGAGCCCAAGCGAGGCATAAGTCAACAGGTAATCCCAGACCTCCACCTCATCCCAACTCCCTGGCTATTCCCCCACCACCATGGGGAAATCTTAAAGAAAGACGGCGGCATCTCGCCTCTCTCTCCCACCCTCCGAGAAGTTCAGAGAAGCACTGACGGGAGAAGCTGGGTGCCACAGGCGATGCCAGACGTCCTATTTAATTAGATATCCATCCCATAGATAACGAGGGCATTCGTGGAAAGAACAATCCCTCAATTTTATGACATCATTTTAAAGCACAATTTAACTTGACTGTTTTTAGTGATGCTGATCAGTGTATGTCTGCCATGACGCTAGGCCTTAGTGGGTTATTCTTTTCAGTGAGGCCCTGGATGCTCAGATACAGATAGAGGGGGAAGAAAGAAAAGCATGGAAGTGTGTGAGGGTTTGTGTAAGTGATAAAAGTAGTAAGGAAAGCGTTTTAAAGGACGTGATAGCACGTTTATTTTAGAAGAGAAAAGAAGGTTGAGTGAAAGATTGAGTGTCCAGGATCTTAACGTTCCAAGGGCTTGTTGTGTAGAACGCTGTAAGAACTTTAGTCTGTAACTGAACTGTAACATGCTAGCCTACTACACAGCTGTAACAGCAAACTGCCAGGCTAATCTTATAGTCAGAACATGCTTTTAAACATGCCAGTATTTTAATATCAATATATAAAGACTTAACAGTTGTCCATTGTTGCATGGATGTCTGGTAGCCGTCCATGTGCCGTGGCCAAGGGTGTGCATGAAAAAAAACCTTGTCTACAGGTCCCAGCATGCATCTGTCAGCAGACAAGTGGGACCAGACATCGGGCAAGGTCTAAAACCAAATTGGATGCAAAAAAGAAAAACAAAAGTAAAGATGGTGAGTCTGTTTCCTTTCATGTGCTTGCTTTTTAATGGTATGAGGCCTTAAGCGGAGGAAGGGACTGTTCTGATTTAAGTTCTTGGCTGAAAACTTTTTCAGTCATCTTGCTTGTCTCAGGCCTGCGATGCATTTAGGTTTAGTAAAATAAGCCACAGATACAACTAAAATGATGATTTTCTGATTTAAAAAGGTGTTGTGGCATGAAACCAAATAGCCGCAGTTCAAACATCAACAAGCAGGAGGAGCCATTTAGGCATTTACATGCTACTTGTATAATTTTAGGAAATTAAACATTTTTTATTTTTGGCCTGACCAGTGAGAACCCTCAGCCTTGGTGCTCCTGCTCCTAAATGTATCATTTAAACTCTCCAATATCCAGTGTCTGCACTTTGAATTTAGTGTTTAAACTTTAAAGTATATGGATCCTAACATTGACAAACATTTGCATAATGCGTGCCTATTGTAATAATGCCCACTAACCTTTTTGTCATGTTTTAAGTTATGTATCCTGTTTTCCATATGAAGGGAATCTCTATTAAGCTAAAGTGACCGAATATTTTAACAAGGAAAAGCTTCGGCTGAATGCCTCATATTTAGTGGATTAGAGAGAAACAGCAAAAACATTGTGTAAATAAATGTTTTAGTCATATCCTGTCTTTTCTGTGTGTATGTCTAAAATCTAAAATATACAGTAATTTTTGATCTTGCCTTCTCTTTGTGATCAGGATTCTCATTATTATTTTTGAGTTTGCTCTTTTTCTAAATAAAGTATTTCAAACAAAATAAATGTTTTGCTGGTTTTATTGTGATTTGGACTCAACTGTTGTACAAAAAGTCTTGGACCAAATGAAAAAAAAGGCAAATTGGTGTTTCGTCAAGACCTTTTAAAAAAAAAAAAAGAAGAAGAAATCAGGTGTAATTAAAGTCTTCCACTTGGTCCAACCCTTTGGGTCTAGGTTGGTTCTTGATTATCCCAAAAGAAAAGAAAGAAATTACCCCTGCAAAATGGAGGAAGGGCCACAAGAAAGAATTAAGAATTTTCAGTCCTGACATGCGATTGATTAGCATGAAAGTCATCAGTTTTTATGATATGTTTGTATTGTCATTGTCTGCACCCTCACAAGGGACAGATCTTGATACTATCAGAGCTTGAAGTGAACTGACCGAGGGCGAAGTCAAGACCCACCCCGACTCCACTCCCGACCCCAAAGGTGGCATAAAGCGGCTGGGTGAAGTTAGCGCGGAAGGTGTGAAGGTGCGTCATGTTGTCCGCCACGCTGTAGAACGACATTGTTCCCACGGACAGGTCCAGGTAGACACCCAGACGTGGGGAGTAGGTGACGGGGATGTCCCTCTTCTCATTGTCATGCATGGCCAAGCAGCAGGTGTCTGACAGCTCCAGGGTCCAGGACTGGGCATTGTAGCCAAGTCCTGACCTGGCGTCTGAGCCTTTCCTGTTCAGCGCCCCGTATGCTACGCCCAAGGAGGAGCCCCGTCCTCGCCACTCCACCTCCCAGTAGCAGCGTTGGGCGTACAGCGGGCTCTGGCACATCACCTGGGTCCACCCGTCGAAACGCTGAGGGGTGTCGGGGTAAGGTTGCGCTGCCCCCTGCAGGGTGGCTTTAGTGTCGCCCTCAGAGAGGACCAGCCGTTTGTGGGCTGTGTTGGGGTCAAGGGTCAAAATCACAGAATCTAAGAGAAATTCACAAGTCAGTTTTATCAAAATGTTCAAAAGAATGGAAAATATTCATTAAACTCTGAAACTCACATTGCAGGAACTCATCTCTGGTCCTTGGTTCTGGTGCCTGGATGCTATCGATGTTTATTTCTCTCACTGGAAAATCATACAACATGTCACTGTATGAGCATGCATGTGTGTGTGTGTCAATAGGACATGTACCTGTAGTGTAAAGCGCTTTAAGTGTTTAAAATGTGACTAGAAAAGCACAATACAAGTACAGTCCATTACGTCTCTCAGTATGGCAATAAATTTATCTACAATGACTCACATGCAGGAAAAGCAGGACCATGATTCATGCTATCCGGGGTGGGCGAGTCCAGGAAGAGACCTGGGTTAACTAAACAATGAATATTCACAATTAGACAAATTACAGGAGGATATAATCTTGTACAATGTTGCTTTATGTGCGCAAAGAGACTATGTGAATCTAAAGTTTTTTATCATTTGGAAATTTTGTGCACATGGATCAGCATATTGGGAGCATGAAAACCCTACAAACCCGGTCCCAAAATAAAAAATGCCCAATTTATTCTCCCTTTACGTATGTTAAAGAGATTAATATTGTTTCAAACAATATCGATGTCCACATACTCCAACGCATCCTTGACTTTTGCATGGTAATTAGGCAATAGATCCACTAGAGGGCAGTTCAGAGTTCACTTATGAGTTCTGATGTCAGTTTTAATAGCAATACAGCAAACATAGCAACGGTGGAGGAGATCATAACAATGTACATTTTTAAAAAGAGACAGGCGGTGCAGTGGACGGAAGCTGGTGCAGTGGACGGCACCGTCTGTGTGACCATTACACTTATCATGGCTTCTTCTTCATTTGTCCTTTTGCTGCTAACATGAGGTTTTCTGCACTATACTGCCCCCAAAGTTTCTGGTAGTACTCCTCCATTTGCTATGTCTGGGTACGCATCCGTAAGCTCTTTAAAAACAGACTAAAATACGCACATAAAGGATGGAGAAGGACAAAATAGCTCCATCTGTATGCATATCCATATCCAGATCCTCAAGGGCTGGTGTCCTGCAGGTTTTAGAAGTTTCTCAGCTGCAACACACCTGGACTTAAATAAATGGGTAATTAGCAGACTAAGTCAGGTGTATTGGAGAAAGAAAACTCCAGGACACCAGCCCTCAAGGACCAGGATTGAGGATCCCTGGTGAAGAGCATTAATGAGGCATAAATCTGAAAATACCACTATTTCATTTCCATGTTTAAAACCCATACACCACCTTTTCTGAATCGTTGACGCCATAGCCCCACCTCTCCCTTAACCCCCATGTGCAAGCCCTGCAAACAGCTACAATAGTGATTTCCTGTGCCTTGTTTGTGCCGCAGAAGCTACTGAGCAGGTTTTGTCTTTTACACTAAAATCCCCAGGGTGGGCCAAGAGCCATGACAGGGGGGGCACAGCAAGGCTAAATAAAACTCATAGGCTGTGTCCGAATGTCCACCCTAGTTCCTAACCCCTCTTTCACTACATAGGGCTGCACTATATAGCACACTACATAGTGTACTCATTCTCTTGGCGATTCGGACACGAAGCTGTCTATTTTTCCCTCGCCACAGACCACGTGACTACCAGCCGTCACCACGGCAACCACAACACACGTCAAGATGTCATTCCAAATCCAATCCAAAGTTATGTGTAAATATTTTTATTTTTATTCCTTATGTTGTATTTAATTCTTTGTTGCATATCTTTTCAATAAAAAATGTTTTTTTGCCTCCTTGCGCCATGTCGAGCTTTGCCCGCAATGCATTGTGGTCTATATTGACCCGTTTAGTGACCATCGATGCACACTACTTTTCAAGATGCATTGTGGGTAATTTTGAGTGCCCTACTTTTTTCTTTCTGGACATTCGGACACCCCTACAAAATGGCGTGACCCCTAATGGGGCACTATGTAGATGGTAGGGTGCACATTTGGACACAGCCATAGTTGTACATTGCTAGCAAAACATGGATGCATTTGTGAAACTAACAATGGGCAAACAATGATGAATCAAGAACAGAGATTTCAACTTCCAAAAAAAAAAAAAAAAAAAGAGGAGAAAATATAATAAGGCATATCTTGCATCCCTAGGCATGACCGGGTAATGATCAAGTAATGGTAATGGTCAATGGTGGGTAATGAAAACAGACCACAGCATGTTGTATGTCTCAAAATATCAGCATCTGACAGTTTGAAGCCAAAGAAGTAATAATGCTATTTGGGGACTTTTCATCCTGAACACAAAGAAAAGACTGTTGTTTACTTTAGAAATAAACTACTCACCTATCATATACAGAGTTGTTTTACTAAAGCAGCATCTGTCTTATTGAAAGCTCAACTCACCTGAAGTAGTTTGCAGAGTTTCCTGGTTTAAAAAATCTCACACTATAGCAGATGAGCTGATCATTCCTTCTGCTAGTGACATGGCTTTGACTGTAGTTAACGAAGAAGCAGCCAATAAACTAAAGACTATCTTGTGGCACATTTCATTGAAACTTAATCTCTTATATCAGACTGACATTGACAACATTAACTCCTAAGACATCTTTTTTCCTTTTATTTGGAACTCAAACTAAAGCAAGTGTCTAATGAAAAAATCTTGTTTTCAAATGTCATTCAGTTCTTTTTAATACAGTTGTGATAGAAGAGCATCCATCTTACCCTCTGTTGGTGTTTCACACACAGCAGCCATCCCCCCTGGAGAATGTAGGAAAAAAAAAAGATAATTTGTACAACCCCAGAAAAAATGCTCTGATTTCATTAGCTTGATTTAATTTGTTCATATTCTCTTGTTTTGTAGTTTCAAGGATGCAACACATTAAACAGAGAAAAAAGGTTGGAACTTGTTGAACTTGACTGGGACAGTCAGGCCCAGAGTCAAAGACTCACACAAGCCACCCTAACTCATATACTGCAAGCAAATCCTCACATGTGCAAGTGTACGTACACACATGTATTGGCTAAGTAATTACTAAAGCTCTTTATTCGAGACCAACATTCAAAATAAAATACAAACCCCATGTCCAGTGTTTTTCTCTTCTCTACCCTCTTCAATAAAACAGACAAAAAATGACTCTTATATTATTGATGGTATTCTGTTGAGATATATAACATGATTGTATCATTTTGTAAGCAAATCATTAAATCAAACTTAGATAGTGGTCAACAGCAACTTCCGCAGACTGGAAGGGATTTGCATAATTTTTAATCTGCAGTTTAACAAATCAGAGGGAATTTCAGTTCTTGAAAGGGTGCAAGCCTGTGCTGGACTCCCCTAAATTCAGATTTCTTAGACACCCCTGCATTAGTCATCAGTGGTTGATATAACCACATGGACAAAAGATTACAGAGAGAAGCCTTTGTCAAAACACTAGAATACAAAGTTATTTTCACAAATGCTTCTTTAATTTTAACTGGTTAAAGGCTGTATGCTAACCTAATCTAGTGGGGGCCATCAACTTCTTTGAAAATGCTGCATCTTTTCCATGTACATTCATGCATTTTTCAGCAAGACCATGCAAAACCACATTTAGCACAAATGGCAAAGGCATGGCTGAGGAAGAAGAGGGTATGGATGCTGGACTAGCCTGCGGTCCTAAATGTTCCTCAACTGAGAATGCATTGAGAATATTTGCTTTAGTGTTTACTGAGGTATAGTAATTATAAGATTGTTCTTTATAGTGATGCATGAGATACCTCAAGAGGTCATTGGCTTAAATGGGTTACTTATTTTCCCTGTTAAATATAAAGTAAATCTAATTTAAAAGTTTTTTATGTTTATTTTCTTCTGTTGTTAAAAAGGGTAGGTGTTTTACAAGCTTTTGCTTCAGCCTACACCTGAAACATCTGTAATTCAGATGGATTTTACTATGTCCTTATTCATAATGCAATTTCTTTCTATATAATTTGACTTTTTCTGGGAGATTATTCTCCATTCTTTCTGTGTGAAGCACCCAGTCGACTAGTCATCCAAGCTAGCAGCATTGTAATTCGTGTCTGTGGTTTCAGAGAAGAGTAGGTGAGAAAAGACCTTACATGGATTTCCTCCTGCAGGTTGTGCGTTATTAGCCGGGGAGGCCTGGCTGGTGCCGCGACGATGGGAGCGGAACAGGCTGCTGATAGAGGCCATCCGACTGAAGGCTGTTCACAAGAGTAGAAAACATTGAGAAAAGAGACATGTGGAAAAAGCATTTTCTTATTCTGCCACTTGGTTGCAGCAAATAGCAACAATGTGAGAACTTACCTCCAGTTGATGCAGGCGTAGCAGCAGGAGTTGGGGTGGCTGGGGCTGGGGTTACAGGTGGAGTCGTGGCATTGGGGGCAGGTTGACTTTGACTGGACCTGCTCCACAAGGACGGAGATTCTCTACGGCTCGGAGTGGGGCTGGATCTGGAGTTGGTCTCCCTTGCTGCTTTGAAGAAATGCAAGATGTGAAATCAGGACTGGAAATGCAATGACTCTGGGATTAGATATCAAACATTGAGGCCATATTGACATGAACATGGTGAATCTTGCGTTGCCAAACTGAATTCTGGGTCTGTTGCTTTGCCTTGCAAGCATACCTTGGTGTGAAGCGTTGAGAATATTTTATGTGGCAGCAAAGGCGACATCGTCTGACTAAGCATGTGTCTAATCTTACGGAGGCAGAGCCAGGTTAAACAAACAAACAAAACAACTTCAAGTAATAAGTTGACTCATTAATTGAAGCTAAAGATAGTCATAATTTATGTTTTTTACTTCATGCAATGTTAAAATTTCTGTCTTTTTCTTGAGATGATGATTAATATTAAAACTACAACCAAATAAATAGGACTTTGTTAGAGTTCAGAAAAGGGATTACCAGATTCACATGAAAAATAACTTCCTTGATGTCCAGATGACTGGATGACTGACTCCTGATCTCCAGATAATAGCATCAAAATAAATTTCCATACATCCCATGACTGACTGTTGCTACAGTTCTGAGAATCTGGCTTTCACAATGAGTTTTAAAGCATTGTATCTGTGTAAAACACTAAGCTAGTCTGTTAGCAAACCTCAGGGTTTTAAGCTGTTTCTTCTTGAAGGGGAACTCTAAAATCACTCAATTGTGAATTCTCTGAAATGTATTAAACAACTTTTTAGCGATCCTTCTACTCCCACAGGGTCAGTATTGAGAGCATAGAGCTAGCAGGGCTAGCAGAGCTAGTGCTTGAGTTTTAGTGACAAAACAGATGTGTTTGTCTTGCTAACAAAATATACAAACATATGCTTACATGATAAGCTAGAAATGTATTCTGTATAGAACCAAATGTGAGAACAGTACAAGCTACATGCTATATGTAAGTCCTAGCAAGAAATTCCCTGTATTCTCTATTTATCATCGATGAGATCTAAATCTTTCACAATGTCCAAGTTTTCTTTGTTTGTTTGCTTTTTCAAATATATATAAAGACTTCCTTTAAAAATTGTTTTCTGCCAAAACTGGGTTGAAGCCACATGAGTTATTGTTGTACTTCCTCTTCATAATAAGTAAACTAGCTTGTGTGCATATTAGCCTATTAGCAAGCTGTGTCAGTGAAGTGTCCCTTTAAAGAGGTCCACAAACTGTGCAGCAGGAAAATGGCCGATAAACAGTATGGTTTAGGAGATTTCAGTTTTGTTCATAGCATCTTGGTCACAATATTTTTTTAATTTTATAACTATGAAAAACAGCTAAGAATGCTAGTTTCTATTCATAGTCGCAAAGCAGGTTAGATGAAATAATAAAACCAAGACCATACAAGATGTATACATATATGCATATGCCTAAAGAGCAATTCTGCCGCTTTTTTGGGGGAGACTTTGACCATATTATAACAAACCCTGTTAAAGAACTATAATATTTAAACTCTTCAAATATGGACAGAATTATTTTACACAGATGTAGATTAATTAAATCTCTATCACCCAATCACTACAAAATGTAAACTCTTCAAATAAGGACATAAGCATTCAACCGAGCATGTAGATCCATTAAAAACACAGTTTCTGATTTTTTTTTTTTAACTATTTTTTTTTTACCCTGTCCTGTCCAGCGTCCTAACATACAGAACGGTGGTCTGTGTGGCATATTTTGCCGGACAGATTTGCTCTTCCAAGGGAGACATGTTATATTAATGGCTGCCCTTGATGTAAAATATTTTTATTATAATCTTATTTTCTTCAGTCTTGATATTTCAGTGCCAAACCTGACAGGGAGATAGAGGAGCAGAGTAAAGGAAAAACAAAAACAAAAAAAAGGACTGAATTAAAATGTGAAAACACAAGTTGTTTAGGCTACCTAAGTCACATCAGTATTTACAAAAACAAAATAATAAGGAAATAAGGAAAATTAGGAATTAGGAAATTAGGATAATGGTAATATGAAAAAGTACAACAGTACAGTACCTGTAGAGAGACGTACCAACACACAAACATCAGCAAGATCTAGTTGGAAGTTTTTTTTAAACCTTTAGTACATTTTTGAAAATACAAATAGGGCTCAGTTCATGGCTTTTTGGTCTTGGGTAATGTGGTCTAAGGTGATGAAGTTCCCCAAATCAAGCAGTGGAATTGGCCTTTATGCATCTTGTGAATTGGCTAATGAGTTTGTTTTTGCTCTTGTGATGCAGTTGGATTAAGGTGAGAAATCAAGCAATGAGAAATAAAAAAAAATGTTCTGGATGGGCATCTACCAATGAATAGATGCCATGCACACTCATTTTGTAGAGACTTATAAGGACAAACAAAAAAAAGCCTAGATCAGGAAATCTTGGCTTTAAAATCACAGCCTGCTTACCAGCCTCTCTTTCTTCCCTTCTCCGTCTGTTTTCTGGTCTGGGTGAGCTTGTGTTTCCTCTGTCTGCAACAAGGAAGATGCACAAGTTTAAAACCTGACATTTATCCCTGCAGGAAGCAGGAAACTGGAAATGTCAAATCTCACCTCGTGGTGAGTCTTTGCCCCTCACATCATGACTTCTGAGACCTATACCTAAACAAAAAACAAAACAAAACATCAAATCACTTATCAAATGTCAGGTTATAGTGTTATGGGAAAAAAATCCCACATGAAGCCTGTATTTAAGACAAAAGGTACCTTGTCTATTTGTACTCCGCACACCGACTGAGATACTGGGTGTGGAAGCTGTGGAAGATAAAGGAGATCATGCATGTGTGACACATTTTCTGTAGCAGATAAGAAGTCATCTTATGTAAAACTAAGGCAAAAACAGGTACTGAACAGACCTGGCAAACGGCTGTTTGGGTTGCGGGAACCCAGACCAGAAAACACTAGAAAAAAAGAAAAATATTTTATCTATGATCATTGAAAGTATCGTCCTAAAATACATGCGTAGTCCAGCAGAAAACTTACATTTTAAAATGCCTCCTTTCTGTCCTCCGCTCCGGTTGGCTAGAGAAGATGAGAAGTTACTGTTAACTGAAAAGCTTAAACACAACGATAAGCTTAGTTATGATGAGGGAAAAAAAGAGAAATAAAACCCATATTGGGAACTTA
The DNA here is from genome assembly GCA_037177495.1 of Rhadinocentrus ornatus. Classification (NCBI taxonomy): domain Eukaryota; kingdom Metazoa; phylum Chordata; class Actinopteri; order Atheriniformes; family Melanotaeniidae; genus Rhadinocentrus; species Rhadinocentrus ornatus. The sequence continues at coordinate 17,053,530 of JBAMHW010000027.1, forward strand.
CGGGCTCCCAAAGTGAACAGTGTGGTGTCATTAACTGGAGAAGAATACAAGAAAATAAACAAAAAGATCATTTTATGACAAGAAAATATGAAAAAGAAGAAAGGACTCTTGTAGGAGACCTTGTTTGGTGATTTTGTTGAGCTCCTGGTTGCAGAGATCCTCCACACGCTCCCTGAGAGCAACAATGGTGTCATGAACAGGCTCAAAGGAAACATTGGGGTTGACATGTACAGCTGGCAGGTCTCCAGTCTCAAGAGGACTGCACATGGAGTCGCATGTCTGAGGGGTATAAATGGCGTTAACATCAGCAACCACATCCACTGTTTATCTTCTTCTTCCAAACCTACCTGCAGGTAGTAGATATTGTCTTCACAGCTCGTCAAGTCCTTCATCTCAGTGTCCCTCCTCTTCCGCTCCTTGATCTCGGCCTCCAGGTTATCTGCAACCTCCTGGGCCTGGCCTATCTTCTCCAGGCTGGCCTGATCCAGCACCTCCTCCAGCAGCTCCTGCAAACGCTCCACTGAGCGCAGCAGCTCCCCCAGCTCATTTTCCCCATCGTCGTGCACCCTGTCTGAAGAACGCTGCACAGAAAATGGACCAAAAGAAGATCTGGTCTCATTCTGGGCTTGTGCTTTTCATCTTGGATTTGGCAAAATTGTCGCTGAGAACCAACCTTCACCACCTCCATCATCTTCTTCAGGTCTTGTAGCTCCTGTTCTCGGTCTTTCAGCCTCTGTTGATTCTCTGTCTGAATTTGTGACAGCACTTTCTACAGAAGGACAGGAAACACATTGGTGAGCAGGAGGAAGCAGCTGCATACAGCGAAGGCAACAAGGCAGGGAGGAGCTGTATGAATGGACAGGAATGTAGTTAGGAATGTCTTCAGCCTGGATTGAGTCACACAAAAGGAGCACTGACGACACCTTTACCAGAAATATAGATATGACAATGGATGAATAGTAGCACTGAATGGTTTTGATTTTACATTATACATCTGGGGAAGTCAAACTCATTTTAGTTCAGGGGCCAAATACAGCACAGATAAAAAACAATTACAGCATATTTACCAATAAAAAATAAAAGTTTCCCCTTTGTTTTAGTGCAAAGAGGTACAAGGGTTTAAATTCAGCGAAGCTTTTTGCAAGAGAAACTTGTAAAGCGTAAATTTAGCTAAAAAAAAAAACAGTTGCAGAAATTTTCACTGATAACAGAATGTAAAACCACATATATATATACACACAATATTGAACATTTAATTCTGGGTGTCTGAAACTGAAAAATCTAGTATTTCATATTATGATCAGACTAACTTTTCAATATGTAGAATTTATTTTATATACATGTACATTTCCACATGTGTGTGATCCTGACCACCTGTACTCTCTCACCTCATAATACAAAATGATGTCAGAAAGAAAGAAAAGATAAAACAAGTTATTCCCCTGACTCGGAAATAATTTAAATTTAAAGTAAAAAATTTTTTTAATGCAATTTAACATGGACAAATTTAGGGATCACAGCTATTTTTATGAAAAAATAATAGCAGTTGATGTCTTGTTTGCTTGGAATAAGTGGTATAAACATGGATGGATGTTCTTCTCATTTTCTGTTTTACCAAATCGTCATTTAGAGGGCCAGATTGGATGCTCTGGTTGGCCCTGGAGTGTGTGTGTGTGTGTATGTATATATATATATATATATATACATATATATATATACATACATACATACATACAAGTGTATGTGTTATCCATCATCTATTGTTTTCCTACCTGTCTCTCAAGCCTTTCCACCTTGGTGGACACACACTCGTGCTCTTTATGGTGGCTACTGGTGCACAACCAGCAGACAAACATCTTGCACTGGCGACAGAAGAACTCCTGCAGGTACTTGTGCTGGGTGCAGATCTTCTCAGCCAGATTCCCGGTCGGTGGGATGAGCTCATGTTGCTTCAGGGACTTCTTGGTCTGGTGTGGCTTTAAATGGCTTTCACAGTAGGAGCTCATACACACTAGACAGCTCTTAACAGCTGCTCGCTGCTCTCCTTTGCACATGTCACATAGCACAGCAGATGAGGCCAACTTGGCCTTGGATCTAGACGAGGAACTGACCCCTCGGGCACTCCGTATTGAATCCCGCACCTCAGATTTGAGGGCCCCTTTGCGGAGCTGCTCCACAGCTTCAGCCAGCATGGTGTTTCTGGACAGGGAAGGCTTGGGGCAGAAGGTCTGGCGGCACTGGGGACAGCTGTAGATCCCTTTGGGGTCATCCTTGCTCCAGAAGTCCTTGATGCAGGCCATGCAGTAGCTGTGTCCACAGGGGATGGTGACTGGATCGTTTGGTAGATCTAGACACACGGGGCAGTTGAACTGCTCCTCTGTCCACAGCTTTGCACTCATGGTGTTAAAAACAACAGAAAGAGGAAGAGATTTCTAGAGAGTTTAAGCTGTAGAGTGAAACAATCCAAAGATGAGGAAAGGTGGTGTGAAGTCTGGATTCACAGGAAATGATGCGTCTCAGGTGAGAGAAGGCAGAAAGAAGATGGGTGGGGCCAGAGCCACCTGTCAGGTTTAGCAGGGAAAACAGGTGTTGGTGGAAAACTGCTAAATCTCAAGAGTGAACCACCTTTTAATTTTGTTTTTTTTCCCCCATTTTTTTCAATAGGAGGACTGAGGAAGACAACCCAGCACAGCAAAACAAAAATTCTCCATTACAAGTTCAGGCCACCCTTTTAAAATCATGCTTAATCATAATTTTATTAGGTTATTGCTGAAACGTTTTAAATGATGTTTTTCTGTTGTACCCTGAATGGTTACATTCATTGCCAGTCTTTTGGTTAAAGTTTAACAACACAAGAAGAAGAAGAAGAAGAAGAAGAAGAAGAAGAAGAAGAAGAAGAATGAATGAATAATAATAATAATAATAATAATAATAATAATAATAATAATAATAATAATAATAATAATAATAATAA
>JBAMHW010000027.1:17079560-17091325 GCA_037177495.1 Rhadinocentrus ornatus
ATTCATACCCCGATAGGCACATCGGGAGGCAACCTTGGGTTAGGTGTCTTGCCCAAGGACACTTTGACATGTAGTCACGGAAAGCCTGTAATCGATCCTTCAACCTTCCGGTTGAAAGACAACTGCTCTTCCTCCTAAGCCACAGCCACCCTTACCATCTACAGTGTATAAAATCATCAGATGATTCTGAGAATTAGAAGGAATCTATGTGTGCACAGGACAAGATGGAAGAAAACTGGATGCTGGTGATCTTCTGCATTAAAAGCAGACATGATTCTCTACTGGAAACAACTGCATGGACTCAGGAAGACTTCCAGAAATTACTGTCTGTGATCACAGTTCACCCTAATCACAAATGCAGGTTAAAGCTCTATTATGCAAAGAAGAAGCCAGATGTAAACAGGACCCAGAAACACTGCTGTCTTCTCTGGACCAAAGATCATTTAAAATGGTCTGAGACAAAGTAGAAAACTGGATGAAAATGTGAAATAGTTTCTTGAAAGTGTGGACGACGTGTCCTGCAGAATAAAGAGGAGAGGGAGCATCCAGCTTGTTATCAGTGGACAACTGAAAAGCTGCATCTCTGATGGTACGGGGTTGCATTAGTGCCTATGGCGTGGGCAGCTTCCACATCTGTGAAGCTCCATCAATGCTAAAAAGTACATGGAGGTTTTAGACCAACATCTGCTCCCTTCCAGACGTCTCTTTCAAGGAAGGCCTTGCAGATTTCAATAAGACAATGCTAAACCACATCCTGCATCCATCACAAAAGCATGGTTTTACAGGAGAAGAGTCCAGCTGCTGAACTGGCCTGCCTGCAGTCCAGACCTTTCATCAATACAAAACATCTGGAGCATCATGACAGCAGAAATCTAGCAACCAAGGTCCAGGACTGGAGAGCAGCTAGAATTTGGACCGGAATGGGTCAACATTCCTCTCCTAAAAATCCAGTAACTGGTCTCCTCACTTCCTAGATGTTCACAGACAGTTGTTAAAAGAAGAGGGGATGCTACACAAAGCTAAATATCACCCTGGAACTACTTTTTACAGACATGTTGCTGCCATCAGATTCACTATCAGCTCATATTGTCCATGAAATGGTAAAATGTCTCAGTTTCATCATCTGATATGTTGCTTATCTTCTACTAAGAATAAAATATGGATTTGCAAATCATTATATTCTGTTTTTATTTACATTTTTTTCTTAGTGGGGGTATAAAAGGAAAAAGATTAGACAAGCCTTTGAGATTATCAGTTGTTGAGGTCATGGAAACAATAAAGAGGTAAGACTAGTGAGGAGGAGCAAAAGTCCACACGTTTATGGGCCATAAATGTAGACGTTGAACAGGCTGAAGGAATCTCTTACTATCTTAACAAAATCAGTGATGGGATTTTATTTGAGTTGGAAATTTCTACCTCATTGGTTGCCTTGTTTGGTCGACCACATCTGTGACATCACAACCCTCTTGAACAGGAAGCTTACAGAACTGTAATCAAGAGAATTCAGTAAAACATATTAGCATATTAATAGCATATCTTCAGGAACAAGCAGCAGGTAGCAATCAGTAAGCACCTTGTGTAATCTCAGCTTGTTGCTCAGTATCAGCGGCTGTGATACAAAATGTTCTTTGGCATTTAAAAGGTATTTGAATGGAGCCCTTTTGCTGGTACCGCAGGCGTAAACATTTCATTCATGTCTGAAAATAAGCCGGTGAACAATTGTTGAGCTCAGGTGGAGTGAGTGATATTATACTCAATCTAAGTGAGTTTTCGATTCTGAAGATAATGTGCCTGGAAAGCATTGCAAAGTTAATTACTCTAATTTTGCATCTTACAGAGACCATTTGTTTTGATATTTTTCTTTACTTTAAACCATAGCTGTGCTGTTGAACTATCCGTATATTCTTTCCACTCTAGGAAAGTCTGATTTCAACCTTAGACTCCAGATGTAGAATCTAACCAGCAGAGGTCAGAGCAATCCTTAGTGTGGAGCAAACAGTAAAGGACAATTAAAAACACATAATGGGGAGGATGTGGACATCTGTCCATCTACATGGTCAGAAAAGGACGATTAGAACAGGATCCCAACACTGTAGAAAGTTTAAAATAGTTATATAATTTAAGCAGTGTTTTAAAAGAGCCTAATAGAGTTTTAATAAGTAAAACTTCCTCACTTTCAAGTACTGAGGTGAATATATGAAAGATTTATTCCTGTAAGGCAAAAGTTTTGGTTCTAAAAAGTTGTGAAAACTAAATTTCCCTTTTTATTTCTTTCTTCTTCAAGGAGCTTATTTCAGCTCATCATTTATTCTTTGCACATCATCTGCTCCAGGAAGATCGTGCATCATTACAAAAGTGAACCACAATGTTCTGGTTGAATGTAGAATACTTTGCTCAAATCTGAAGCTTTTTCATGTTTCTTTGGACATTTGCTGCTTTTTCACTTGTTTTCCATCCATTGTTCGGACCTGGTTATATAAGAAAAAACAGTGCCTTTGTCCACTTTATCCCAAAGATAGTTTCTTTAGTTGCATCTGTGAAAATACCAAAGTAACACAGTCTGACAGACATGGAATGTTTTTCTTTAGCAGTATCTCACCTTGCAGCATAATGTCGAAGAAACTGGACAAGTGGAGGGCAGAAGGAGGATCTGGACTAAAGAGATCTACAGCAGATGAACAGTGGAATATGGAAATGGAAAACAATGGAAAACAATCCAGCAAAGAGCTGACATGGGTCTCCATGGAGGGCTGGCTGTCAAGAAGCCATTCTCAACCATTTCATGCATCGTCTCCACCAATTTCAGAGCTGTTTTCCAGTATATGCATGGATAGAGATGGTATATTTGAAATTAACTACTTTGGTGGAAATTAATGAGCCATACACTGCCACTAATTGAGAAATAAATAAATGTAAAATTTAATGCTCCAGTGGATCAGTAAAATAACAGCATGATAACATAAATAATGAAAACTCCACATTTTCCCTTTGTTTTGGTGCAAAAGAGTCTAAGTTTATTATCAAAATGTTTATATTTAATGAACTATTCCTTTAGTAAACATTATAAACAATGTGAAATTTCTTGAGAAAAATGTACATACATGTACATTTCCACATGTGTGGAGTAAATCTGACCACCTGAAGTGACCTCATCATACAAACTGCATCTATTAAGTCAGATAGATATAAAATTTAGAACAAGTTATCCCCCTGTCCTGGAAATGCTTCACATTTTTATAAAAATGTGGAATACAGTGAGATACTTGCCAGAGAATCCTGGTGAAGGGGAGTGCCCCTGTTGTCACATGGGCTGACAATAGGTGTGCGTCAGGGCTCAGTGCTTGGCCCTCTTTTCTTTTCACTCAACACCTCCTTACACGGTGCATTCATTAGCTCTCATGGCTTCTCCTACCACTGCTATGCAGATCATACTCAGCTTTTCCTTTCATTCCCACCTGACGACACAACTGTCTCAAAGCGAATATCAGCATGCCTTGCTGATATCTCCACATGGATGAAGGATCGCCACCTGCAGCTAAATCTGTCCAAGACCAAGCTTCCAGCCAATCCCTCCTTACTGCCACAGATAAGCGTGCAGCTTGACTCTATCTTGCTTGTGCCTACGTCTTCTGCCAGGAATCTTGGGGTCATGGTAGGCAGCCAGCTGACCTTTAAGACCATGTTGCCTCGGTTGCCCGGTCTTGCTGATTTGCTCTCTACAACATTTTACAACATCAGGCGATCAGACCCTACCTGACTGAACACACGGCACAGCTCTTGGTCCAGGCTTTGGTCATTTCACACATTGACTACTGCAACTCCTTACTGGCAGGCCTGCCTGCATGCTCAGTAAAACCTCTGCACATGATTCAGAATGCAACAGCATGTCCGGTCTTCAACCAGTACAAAAGAGCTCAACACTCCCATTTCACTGGCTTCCAGTTGCACTGCATCAAATTGAAAGGTCTGCTTCTGGCTTACAAACCAATAACCCAAACGACTTCTGTCTACCTCCACTCCTTAATCCAGAGCTCCACTCCCTCTCCACAGTTATGCTCTGCCAGTGAAAGACGTCTAGTTCTCCCAACACAAGGTGGCACCAAATCAGTAGGTAGACTCTTTTCCTGTTGTTCCCTGGTGGTGAAACTTTTAAGAGCTTTTAAGGGCAAGCTAAATACTTGCCTGTTTAAGGAGCATTTCTGCACTAAGCTTTACTCCTTGTTGGAATGAGTTAGAAAGATTTGTCCAGCTCTGGCCAACTCAGCACTGAATAAGCTGCATGCAATTACGCCTAAGATTATATTGTGTGTTGAAACTATGATTCAGTAATTAAACAAAAGACAATTGTAGGGAAGGGGAAAAAAGTGCTGTCTCTAGCAATACACGACAGCACCTCTATCCAACTGGACTCACAGCAGTTTGACTACCACTTAATTATGATGTCCCCTCCTGTTTAATTTCTTGCTTGTGTTTATCTTGCTCTCAGATGTAAGTTGCTTTGGAGAAAAGTGTGCCAAATGACTGTAGAATAAAATAGATACTAAGCGATAGCTGGCAATCTTACCAAAGGTCTCTAAAAGCTGCCAAAGCAACACATTTTTCTGACATCATTGCTTCTAACAGACATAACCCCCATCCTCGGTTAATTAACTCTGTTCTTTGTGCACCACAAACAACCTGTCTCGAGAGCTCTACTAAAATGTGAGGATTTTACGAACTTTTTCATTGACAAGGTTATGAGCAATAGGGCCTTTATTACTCCTCTCTCTTGTGATTCCTCTGTTTCCACTTCATGCTCTGCTGTTTTTGACCAGTTTGAGCCTATTACCTCACTGTTTCTGGAGGAGATAGTAAGACATAAGGCATAACTTTAGGCTGCTCGCTAAGCTTCCTTTCATCTCTTAAGTTTTGGAGAAAGTTGTATATTTTCAGTTGCAGTCTTTTCTGGAGAAAAACAATGTCCTTGAAGTGTTTCAGTCTGGTTTTAAAACAGTGCACAGTACCGAGTCTGCACTTTTGAGGGTTTTGAACAATGTTTTTGTTGCCACAGATTTGGGTCATTGTGTGGTTTTGACGCTGCTGGACCTCGTAGCAGCCCTTCGACACAGTGGACCATCTGATCCGATTGTGTCGCCTGTAGAACTGGGCTGGCATTCGGGGTGGAGCTCAACAAGGGCAAAGATCTTATTTAATCAAGCGGAGAATTAGTGTCCAGATTGGAGCTGTCCTCTTCTGCTCCTCTCGTGTGTGCAGTCCCTCAGGGATCCATTCTTGGATCTCTTCTTTTATCTTTTTACTTGCTTCCCCCCGGTGCAGTTCTTAGAAGGCTTGGCATGTCTGTTTACTTTAATGCTGATGAAAACCAGATCTATTTCCCCCTGAACAAAAGTGCATCTTCAACAATACCATTACTTAATTGTTTAGAGAAAATTAAGGCATGGATGTCATTTAATTTTCTTCATTTTAATAACAAAAAGACTAAGTGTTGCAATTTGGGCCCAGTGATTCTTACAAGGGTCCAGTTGACCTGGGGCTTTTAACTGGTTATTTAAAACCTGCAGCAATTAACCTTGGAGTGCGCTTAGACAGTAACCTCAGACTTGACTCACAAATCAGCTCAGCGATGAAGTCTAGTGTCTTTTAGCTAAGACAACTGTCTAAAGTTAAAACATTTCTTTCTCAGCATCATCTCAAGATTTTAATTCATGCTTTGATTTTAATTAGCTTAGACTATTGCAATACACTTTACGTTGGGCTCAGTCAGACCTCCCTCGATCGGCTGCAGCTGGTCCAAAAGGCTGCAGCTCGACTTTTAACTGGCACTATAAAGCTAGAACACATTACTCCAGTCTTAGCTTCCCTTTACTGGCTACCTGTTTGTTTTAGAGTCGATTTTAAAATTCTTTTATTTTTTTTTAAACGCCTCCACAGTCTCGCCCCACAGTATCTACACACCATCATGTTCCCTCCGGTCAGCGGACCGGTCCCTTTTAACTGTCCCCTCAATGAAGAGGAAACTTAAAGGGAACCAAGCATTTTCTGTAGCTGGACCGAGACTGTGGAACCACTCACCACCACATATTCAGGAGGCCTCTTCACTTTCTCTTTTTAAATAATATTTTTTTCCTTTGGCTTTCAACACTATTTGAAATGTTGTAATTTTTTGGATAGTCTTTTTTATACTTCTTTTAACTATTTTATAGGCTGACTGTATGTTTTTATACTCTTTAACTTTTTACTGTCTTTATTGCTTTTTTTTGGTTTATAGCACTTTGGTCAACTAAGTTGTTTTTAAAGTGCTATAAAAAGACAGAAAACTACTGTCAGGTCAATCCAAAGGGAAGCCGGACACAAGCGCAGGTTAAAGTTTAAAGGGTTTTGGTCTAGTTGTACGAACAAGGATGACTGGTAAGTCACTACTAAGGTTTAAAATACTACACATTGTAGCAGTCTGTGCAGGAAGAATATATAGGCAGCTGACCAGGTGCACACTCATGATAATGATGAGGTGAAGCAGGTGTTGTCCAACATGGCTGGAGCAGAGGGTTGCTGGGTATTGTAGTGCTGTAACCATGGATCAGTACTCAGGAGACGTGGAGCGCACCCGAGAGGAGGGAGCAGGCATGACAACTACAGTCAGATCCATCCTAAAGCCAAGGCAGGTTTATTTATAGCTGGTTTATTTATAGTTTATATATTTATTTATATGCAAGGGAGTGGTCTACAGCAGCATGGTTGCTCATTGAGAAGAGTCAGAATGATGCATCTTTCAAATCAATCTTGAAAAGTCTCCAGTTTCACCAGAAAAAGTCGCTAGATTCGTTGCTTTTTTATAAATTTTTTAAGAGTCACTAGAGGGCCCTGGAAAAAATCACTAAATATAGTGTCAAATTCACTAAAGCCCCGTTTCCATCGAGGGGTCCAAGTTGCGTTTCTGCAGGCAAAACTAACAAGGGTGACACAAGATCTGATCCGACCCATCCTACTTTTTTTTGGGTCCTTTCCATTGGGGTCTCAATGTTACCTATCTGACCCTAAAGTGTGGAGCTTGACTTTAATCTATTAAAAAATCAGTATTTCTTGTGCTATTTGGTAACAAGAACAAACCAGGAACAGCTCCATGTTTGAATATATGGTGGATTTTTGTTTTTTAACCCCTTAAGTTCTTCAATTTCTGCCTAAACAAAGGTTTTTATGGATAAAGGACTTGTTGTGGACCAACTATTTTACTGGACTACCGAATCCTTGCTGATGTTACAGGAGCATTTCTGTTGCAGTATCATCTGCTACTCGAGTACAACAGAGCTTCAAAGATAAATTACATTGGCGATTGGTCTGAAATAAGTGTTTACTAAATCTACAGTTATAATTTTAGCCTGGAATGGTATACATCATTCACATCTCAAGAATCTTAGCTTTCCTGTAGCGTATACCATGTGTAGGTTCTTGGAGGGGAGACTGAGTAAAATACATATTTTTCACATCCCACCCAAGAGTTTGGTACTGAGAAGTCTAGAGCAACTGTGTGATGCTATTATGTCAATAGGGAGCAAAACCTCTGAGGAATGTTTCCAACACCTTGTTGAATCTATCACACCAAGAATTAAAACAATACTAAGTAAAGCAGGTCCAATCCGGTACTAGCTGTTATGTGTGGCGGAGGTAAGGACCCAAATGCAGGCAGATGAGGCAGGGGGCAGAACAGTACAGGTAAAAAGGTTTATTTCCATCTTCCGGAACAGAAAAATCCACACGCTACAGGGGTCAACCACAAAGATCTGACAAAAATACTGAAAACCAAGAGGTATAAATACACAGAGGGAGTGGTCAGAAGCAGGTGAAGTGAATGGGTAATTAAACCATTTAAGCTAATGAGCCAGGAACAGAAAACACAGTTCACATGATGGAAAGCTACAAAACAGGAAACTGAACTAAACATGACAAAACCAAAAACATAAACCATGATCATGACAAAAATTAAACATGACACAAACCAAAAACATAGACCATGATCATGACACAAGCATGATCATTGTGGACCTAATAAAGTGGTGCTGCTTATTTCAAGCTCTAGAAATTGACCACTAGTCTTGTAAAGGTGGTCCAGGGTTAATATTGCTTTTCCCATAGAGAAGCTTTATAAAAGCTTAACAAATCTTTAGCTCAGCCACACAGTTTACATTTTATCCCTTTGAGATTAATTAGTCCAGGAATGCAGACTTCTTTTTATTCTGATATCTCTCTCAGTCTGTTAGACTCTGAAATTAAAACTGCTTACATTACCTCTGCCTTAGCAAGCCAACTATTTGTTCCTGCACCTCTGCTGACATGTGCATTGTGTCTATTTGTGAGCTACTCATAAGATACAGAGACAAGACCTGTCTGAGCTACAGCCATGTGTACACAAAGTCAATATTTGTGTGTCTGTCCCACGTAGAGAAAACACATCACAGCCTCTTTCTTCAGTATGATGGATGAAAGCTCTAATGCATTTGGATGAGAGAGGCATGCCATTCTGTTTCTGTAGACACAAGCTTACATTTTAAAAATGGTCTGTGTGTGCGCGTAGGAAAACATAGAGTCTATAACACCTTAACTTCACTGATAGCATCTTAAAGTTTATCGAAATCATCTAAGTTTTACTGTCATTGCATCTGAGACTGCATCTGGATCAGCAAAGGTTTGCATCACTGACAGTTTTCCAGAGGTTTTGTAGTCTAGTCAACTTTAGTTCTGGATGGTTTTATGTGCAGTTAAACTGGTTGCAGAAAAGCTGCATCAACATCTGGACAGATTGTACTGCTAAAAAGACCAGCAAGATTTTGGTGCACATTCCTGAGGGGACTAGAGCTCTCATGAGTCAGATAGAGCAATGCCATGTATGAATAATGTGTTAGTCATACATTTAGTGTTAGACTCATGGCTTCTTATTTTGCTCTTATTCTTTATATCAGTATTTCTCACTGTTAGAGGAGACAGTGGTTTACCTAATAAGATTGCTGGATAAGATACAAGGCAGAAAGGAAGCACGGGGAAATGGATAGTGCAACTCTTTTGAAGTTATAAAATATAGCTATATGGAAATGTACTATTTCCGTCAAGTGGTGGGATTTAGTATATCCTGTCCTGAGAAACCCGACAGAAAACACACCCTACGGGGATAGAATCAAAATGTTTGGGGTTGAGTAAAAAGCAAGAAGCCAACTTACACAATCATTGGCCTCTTTATTATGAAGGCTTGCTCAATCAGCCAATCACATGGCAGCAACTCAATACATTTAGTCATGTAGACAAGGTCACGATGACTTGAAACTGAGCATCAGAATGAGGAAGACAGGGGGATTTAAGTGACTTTGATTGTGACATGGTTGTTGGTCTGGAGTATTTACTGGGATTTTCACACACAGCCATCTCTAGGGTTTACAGAGAATGGTCGGAAGAAGGGAAAATATCCAGTAAGCAGCAGTTGTCAGAGGTCAGAGAAGAGTGGGCAGACTGGTTGGAGATGATAGAAAGGCAACAGGAAGTCAAATCAAGGTATGCAGAATATCATCTCTGAGCACACAACACATCCAGCCTTGAAAGAGAGTATTGTTGCTGACCATGTCAACCCCTTTATGACTACAGTGTAGCATCTTCTGGTGGCTACTTCCAGTAGGATAATGCACCATGTCACAAAGCTCAAATCATCTCCAGCTGCTTTCTAGAACATGACAATGAGTTCATTGTACTCCAATGGCCTCCACAGTCACCAGATCTCAATCCAGTAGAGCAGCTTTGGGATGTGGTGGAACGGGAGATTCTCATCATGGATGCAGCCATTAGCTCTGCAGCAACTGTGTGATGCTGTCATGTCAATATGTTGTGGTTCCTGCTCTGGTGTGTGGCAATGGTGGGCGTGTCTGTTTCCCTGGCGACAGGATCTTCACCTGCACCTGATTCTGCAATCAAGCAGGGAGTGGATATAAGACCAACTCAGCCTTCCAGTCATCGTCAGATTGTTGATTTACCCAGTAGCAACAGCTCTCGGCCATCTCAGCTTGATCTGTCTTGTCCCTCTGCCTGCCTAATTGTTTTTTGCTTTGTTTGCTCAGAGAGCCGGACCTGCCTGCCACAACCTCCTCATCCTGCTTGTTAATTATCAGATGGTTACAAATAAACCTTTGCTTTTTCCCAGCTCTGTGTCCACACTTGGATCCTGTTTTTACCCTGACATACAACACAATATGGAGCCTCCTCTGAGGAATGTTTCCATCACCTTGTTGAATCTATCAGACCAAGAATAAAGGCCATTCTGGAGGAAAAAGATGGTACAACGTGGTAAGAGGACAGTGATGAGAGAGTTCTGGACAGATCTAAATCTTGTTTTGAGGGATGATAACTGAGGTTAAATCCCTTGAGTTTTGGTAATGTGGCTTTTGTCATGGGACATTTTAACACCTATTTATAGAACATCCTGTTATTTGAGACCAGTTTCTTCCCAAGCCCCCTGCAAATGAAGAATGGACAGACTCTATCAATTAGCCTTATCTAATGTAAAAAAACAACAACCTTGTACCTACAAGTGTATATATTTACTAAGCTACAATCATATTAAAACTCTTTTGCAAAGCCAATATGCCCCTACTCTCAGAAACTCGATAAATAGAAAAGAAAATTATAATTAACACAAGAGGAGATGAGCTGATATAGCAGATGATCCAATAACTTTTAGAGAAAGAAAATCAATTGACAAACTGTTGGAAAGTTGAAAGTGCGGAGAGAAGTGTGATTGAAATCTCTTCAATGATCACGAATGCATCGTGTTGAGTTTGTAGCTTGGCAACAACTGAGCTGATGACGTCAAGGTCAACCCAGAGCTGGTCCTGCAGTGTTGGCAGGGAGTGCAGGTAAAATATCTGAATGGAAACTCACAGTTGAAGATCCAGGTGCAGATGCATTTTTTACACCATCTGTTGTTAACAAGCACGATCCCACCTCCTTTCATTTTATTGCTCTATCAGCAGCCATATAGAAAGGTGATGGAGTCTAAAAAATATCACAGGTTAAACACATAATCCTGCAGGTCCTCACAAATGCTGCAACTTTATTCTTTTAAATTGCAAATGATCTCACCTTCTTCATGATGACTGAGATATGTTAAGCCAGGGCTGTATCCCTCCTCCAACGCACATGGGCTAAGCAAAGAAATTAGCATGGAAAATAAATAACAACAACAAAACGAAAGCAAATTTTTTAAATAATTTCTCAATACAAAGAAATACACAGCATGACCACAGCTGCTGTGACCAGTGTGCTGCCATTGTGTAACATTATTTAAATTTGTTACAAAATTAAATAAATCAGTGTTTGGTGGAATTTTGTTGCTGTTGTTGTAACAATATGCCTTCTACTAGCTTTTAACGATATACAAGCTGAATTAAATCTTCAGCGCTTGTCATCTTTGAGGGCACATGGTGTCCCATGGGAAGCAGCACTCTCCATCCACCTTCTACACCACCTACTAGCCTCAGTAGAACCTACACAGGGAGATGGTTTGTAAACTTTACAATTCATCACTGGACTCTATAAACCTTTATCAGTAGAGGAAATTTGGAGTGGAGATCTCATCCTTTATAGCCTGACCCAAGTTAAAATGGGAAGAGAAGCCTATTAAAAAAAAAAAAAAAAAAAAAAAAAAAAAAAATTGAACCCTTTCTTCTGCAAACAGGGCCACACCTTTCTCTTGTCCCCTTTTTTCTCCCAGTCCCAGCAGTGCATATAGC
>JBAMHW010000027.1:17100267-17116819 GCA_037177495.1 Rhadinocentrus ornatus
TAATATAATATAATATAATATAATATAATATAATATAATATAATATAATATAATATAATATAATATAATATATATATTAAAATTTTTTATATTTATATATATATATTTCATTTCATTTTATTTATTTAACAGGGACAGCACATATTAAGACACAAAGATATAAATCAGTGTAAATATGGCAGGGTTAGCCAAAAGGCAAATTTTCACCCATAGTCCCTGGCCAGATCTTACAGGGCTATCTATTAACTAATAAAACATTATAAAAACACACCATGAACACACACACGCACAGGAATACTAAAATGGTAAAATAAATTAAAAAAAATAAATTATAAAAACATTCTATAAATACACACACGTACACAATTGCTAAAATTGCTGCTGTAAACAAGACATATATTTGTATACTTTATCAGATTCTCCCAACTCAGAAGGCTGTATCTAAGGATACATTTATCTGCAGACTATAACCTCACTAGGGATGGCTAATTATTTTAGAATTTTAAAATACTTATTTGATTGTAAGACGAATACTTAATGAGACAATTATCTATTTCAACCAGCAACAGGTAGTGATGTGTTGCTTCCACCACAAGGTGGTGTCAATTTACCAAACCGTTTGACAACCACCCCCACAAAACAAAACGTTAGCCTCATAGCATAATTGCCGTCAGATTAAGTTATATTTTGGCTAATTTGTGATATCTGTCTAACTGTACTCTCCTAATTTTGCTGAGTGACTGAATCATTGCCTATAAAACCTTAAAATTTGACTTAGACAATTAAATAAGATATATTTATTTCAATAACTTGTTAATAATATCATCTAAAAATTTTTTTGTTATAACATAATGCAGCTTTTGAATGTTTTTGGTGCAGCTTTTATATTCCTCTACTTCTACTTCTAATTCACTATTTACAATTTAAATTTTTTTTATAGATGAGGCAATCTGATTGAACATAGTTCCAATACACAAGATTAAACGATGTACTAAGCCAGCATTAGGTTTCTTTAGGATTACATTTACACCATAATACAGAACATAAGTTAATAAATACAATTTTCAGAAATAAAACCTACTGGATTGACACATACCAACAATAGAGTAATAACACAAAACCTCCAACATGCATCTTAGTACACCATCCAAATATTGCCCAAAATGAGCATTTTCACTTAGGTGGTTAGTCTTGGTGGAATACAGCTTTAATTATCAAATCAAATCAAATCAAGTTTATTTGTATAGCCCTATATCACAACAAAGTTGTCTCAGAGGACTTTACAGAAAGAGGTGTAAATAAACAGTCAGTAATAATAAACAGAGTCAGTAATATATAATATATATTATTATATAAGTAAAGAGAAAGATTTATCCAAATTAGCTGTTTTTATTTTTCAGTCAGATGATGCCCGGGTACTCAACAGGAGAATTAAAATAATTTGAGTAACTTTCCTAAGAAAATTACAATGCTAGTTAATATGGTAAAAAATTTAAAATGCAATGTCCATAGAAGATAAGAGAACAATGACATGATGTAATTTAAAAGGGTGTCAATTAGTTCATTGATTTTAAACCATGGAGCACATGTTTGGGCCCCGGCCACCACCTAGAGGGCCGCAAAAAACCTTCTATTCTGCACCTGTGGGCAGCGAGGGCCATGGGACTGTGTTATCAATTGAATATGCAAGAGATATCGCTGTTATTCATGAGAAGCTCAGTTGCAATGCAGCTTCCTACTACTTGGTGGCAGTAGTGTTTTTTAGTTATTCAACAAACTGCAATAAGTGGAATAAGATGCTCAGCTAGCCACTAGCACCGTAGCACAAATTTTGAGGAACTCTTTAGGATGACAAAAAAAATACAGACAGAAACGATCCCGAACCCTCCTAAAAGGTGCAAATATTGGACAAGAACAAATTCAGTTAATCACCAGTGAAAGTGTCAAGCGGCACCAGGATAAGCACAAAGACCTGAAAAAATACAGATAATAATCTGAAGTTTGGATTTACCTTAAAGTAGACAGATGGAATTTAATTTAAATGGATTGTGCTGTAAGGCTGTTATGCTCTACGCTAAAGATGGAGCATTTTCTTTTGTCTTCTGAAGCCTTTAGTTGCGTAATTTGGTCCATTTCCAGGGCTCTTCAGATGCATTACCGAACTTTACGTAGCATCCCGAGACTGAGAAACCACACTGTACAACTTTTTCTTCAAGGGCACTGCATGGTGTTGCAGCTGAGTTTCGCTTTACGCACCACGTCACAAGTTAGCAAGCAGATTTTAACTTCAGTACTGAGGGTCCTTTAACTCAGACAGCAGCTGGGAAACTGAAACAAAGCTTGATGTGTATCCCATGGCAGTAATCGTCCTAGACTACTGAGAGCAGGTCAGATTAGACGGGGCCCTGCTTATGTGGAACAACATCTGTACCCGCACCTTGGCTCCTACTGGACTCTGTGTCCCCCTCATCGTTGATTCAAAGTGGCACTTTGCTGAGCTCACCCCATCCTCTTCATTGCATGATAACATATCATGAAGTTGATTTCATAAGCCTTAAATAACCACAGGTTTTCAGGTGGAGAGAAAAAAGAAGGACAAGACAGGGAGCTGTGAACTGCATACAAAGTGACCATGGAAACTAGTTTCCACAACCAGGTTGGGCTGAAAAATTAGAATTTTTACCCATTGGTATGATGATGTGGCCTGTCATGGTATGATCATGGAAAATGGATTAAATAATAGGGAAATGTGAGGCAACCTGTTGAGACAGAACTAAGAGCGCTTAGATTGTGTGACTTTATTATTTCTAATGAACCCAATGAAACACAGACTCCAAATGCAGTCTTCAGCCGTAATAAAATAGCCAAAACAACAGATGTATTATTGATGTTCTGACATCCACTGGTAAGTTAGCTCCACCCTCTGACAGCAGCGTGTAAATGTGTGTTTGCTTTGGGACATCAGATTCCAGAGTTTCATTGTTAAACAGTTTAAGATTTATCACTGTGTCATGTGTACACTTTAGTAACCTTATATACGTGGTGTTGGTTTTGACTATTGGTGGCTATCATAAATGGTGACTTAGGTCACTCCTCTTATAGTCTGGACTCTTAAATAGAGGAGAGATACAGAGTTTTCTGCTGAGTCATGCTTGCTGGAGTAAATTCCAAGGGCCATCTGTTATCAGTCTCTCGTGGTCCTTACGGCGCTGACCTCCCACCATCTGCAAATAACAGACAAGGACACCCCCACACAAATGAACCAGGCATTCAAATAGAACAATGAACAACTAAAACCCCCCATGATTTACCATGTGAAAATTCTTTTCACCGGAAACACAACACCTAATGAATCCCACAGAGCCCCACTGCTCCACAAGGATACACAGCACACCATTAGTAAATATATAAGCATATAGATAAGAAATATTTAATATGAATAATAGAGTGAAAATATAAATGAAAGTAAATAGCACATCTGAGTAATTCTTTGATTAGTATTCCAATACATTTATCTACATCATCCATCCATCCATCCCTCCTTCTCTCCCTTCCTCTCCGGATGGTGGTTGGTGGTGGCTGGTACACAATATTCCGTAGAATAGATGGTACCTACACAAATGTGCAAGTTACCAGTTCCATGTGCACTAATGTGCCCTCAGATTATTTTGTTTGTTTTACTAATTTTGATGTAGCACAGGACTTCCAAAGAGAATCTATTTTTTTATTTTTATCTGTTTTACCTTATTTAAGATGCAATTACGATGTTGAGATGAAAAATATTATTTTTTTAAAATGGTATTACAATGTAGTACAACATAAGAGTGCATAAGGATTTGGAAATGTTTGATTTTTTTATTGGAGTGCGGAGAAAAGTCTAATTGGAAACACTAGAGGCTCTGCTGGCTTGGTTTACAAATTAATTTATGAGTTCAGGAGGAAAACACCATAACTGAATGTGGAATTCAATAAAGAAATCCCCAAAGAAGCATCTGTTGTAATGGCTTTGGGTTGCTGCTTCCAATTACACCAATGTGGTACATAAAAAACACCAGGGAGCCACTTTTTACAAGTTTGAGGTCACGGTTCTAAATCTCACTTGTTTTCATAAATTTCTGGCTCCAGTTTTGAAAATGACCATTTCAAGGCATTAATTTCAAGTCAGAACATTTCTGTCAAAAAGGAAAGAAGGCAAGGGTATAAAAACAGAAAGTGTCATTTTATTAAAATTTGACCCAGTATGATAAATACTCGCCTTGAATTCACAGCAAAACTAAAAATTGTTTGAACTTTCACATTTATCTTAAATGTGGACAGTGGCAAAATTAGCGATTTGGGGGCTCCAGGCAAACAGTCATTTGGGGGCCCCTGCATCTCCCAATCTTATGCACCTAATATGTACATTCTATGAATATTGCAAACTATCATATTGTGCTAAAGCCTGGATGTGTGCAAGTGAGGGCTGTCAAAATTGTTAAAGTTTTGAATCAGATTATCCACAGCTTTCAAATTGATCATGATTTATCACCACTGCCCTTTTTTTTTGGGGGGGGGTGTATCAACAGAAAGAGCCAATGCTACAAATATTTGCTGTTAACTGATCTTCCCTTGGATAATTAGCCATCCCTAGTGAGGTTATAGTCTGCAGATAAATATTGCCTTAGAACAAATGTTCAAGGGTCAGTAAATGCAGGATGTAATGTTGTTCTAAATCATCTCTACCATGTTCTAGATCATAATTCAGAATTCATATATCATCATTTCACCAACCGTCTCCATGGTGATTAATTTCTGTCCTAAAAGCAGCAGATTCAACATTGATGAAGAAACTGATGAAACTGATGATCTGGATAAAAACTGCTTTTTCCTTTTATCATTGAAATATGAGTGTTTGTGCAGCAGTGATAAAAGTCCTACAGCAGCATCACCCAAACACCTATAAAATAGATCATTGGCTGTTTGTTTTACATGTTTTTCTTAACTTTATTACACTTTTTTTTGGTCAGCGCTCCTGCCTGGCCTCCATCAGAACTTTTCTAGACCCACCCCTGGATAGCTGAAATATAAATCCTTTCTACAGCCACATCCTTTTGTCAGCCACTATGTTAGAGAAGGTCCTGCCAAAAACAATACTTTGGGGTAAATATGTGACAGTGTGAAACATAAGCCACTAGTTTTTATGTTTGCCACATAAACAAACGCAACGAGAAAAAAGATGATCAACTGATAACCGACAGCCGTCATGATTTACAGTGTGATTTTGTTTTCCAAAAAGGCGACAACAAAAGCAAAGAACATGGTCTGCACTTTCACTGTATACGTGATACGTAACATGGAATAGTTAATGTAGTGCAGAATGAAGGGGTGCACATTAATAGAAAGACGGTCAAAACACAAGTAATTAGTGAAATTAGACATTCCAATGCTACTATTATGAAGAGATTTTTATTGAAAAAATGTGTTTGGGGAAAGCAATATGATTAAGGCATTTTGGGGGCCCCATGGGCCTTGTATAGGGCCTGAGGCTTTAGGCAAATGCCTGGTTTGCCTAATAGTACGGCCCGCCTCTGAATGTGGACGAGATGCAGCAGTTCTTATTTGGTTATCAAACTGTAAAACTAAACGTTGATTTTGAAAGACTTAAAGGTATTTGGAATCCTTCTTGAGCAGGGGCGTAGCCAGGTTTTGGCTATGCGTCTGTGTGTCTGTGTATGTGTGCAGTTCTTTAGGTGAGCACAATTTCATTGCATGTGATTCATGCAATGACCATAAAAAGCATTCTGATTCCAACAGGACGTAAAACCAAAACACAGCAGCAATGATAAAAAATGAGCATTAAAAAAAAACCTTAATTCTGAATTTAAAACATACAAAAAAAACAATTAAGGTAAAAAAAATAACTGAGTAAACATAATATTTAGATCTTATCAATTGAGTGGTTTAGCTATGAGGAAACGGTAAGAGATGATAAAATAATTGCAAGGATTGGGTCGTCTTAGGGGTGGGGTGGCTTGGGTTTGTGCTCCGGGGTTGCTGCTGATGGCCCGGGTCTCTGGGCTGTCCTGGTCTGCCTCTGGCCTCCGTGGAGGCGGGGTCACATTTGAGTGACTCATCACTCCTCATCTCTGATCACTCCTTGTTCCTCATCCTCTGCATGCTGACAGTCACTGAGTCGTCCAGTGGGTTTATACACTAAGAAATAATTTTTCTTTTTTATTTATTTTATTTATTTATTTTTTTTTTCTGTGAGTTTGTATCTGGTCAGTGTTGTGATACATTTGTGATGTGTCTTTTTGATTAGGTTAATATTTAAAAACTTTTAATCCCTGGCAGCTCTGCTTTTCTGTAAAAGTTGTAGGAAATTTTCTGGTGTGTTTATGTACAAATGTAGAAGTTTGTGGTCTGGTATTAGTGTGGATCAAAAGGTCGATGTCTTCTGGTGTCTTTGTCTCCTCTTTCTTCTTTCCGCTTTCCCTTTAGCTTCTTTTTGCTGTCTTCTTTCTTTTTCTGTCCTCTCCGGTCGGGTCCAGCAAGATTACATAGATTCCATGATTCAAAGTTAATAAATAACAGAAAATAAATAAATAAAGGAATCAGACTATCAAGAGGAGCATTATACCCATAAGCCTCCCCTTGGCAAAGCAAATTTGTTCGGCACATTACAGCAACCAGACTATCATTCTGCTTGCTATGATGCTGGACAGGCAGATAGAAAGGAAAACAAAAAAAATAAAGAAAAAATAAAGAAAGAAAAGATGCAGGTGTGCTGCTCTCAGTTTTCCAGCTGCCCTGAACTAAGTTTTTGAGTTCACTCACATGAAACTGACATTGTTTTTAATCTAGTTGTAAGCAGGCATCTCCAAAAACACTTATTTAGCCTAAAAACTACAAATGGATATGCAGCAACATCTTCCGGTCATAAATACTGTTGCAAGAAAACATAAGGCAAGGCAAATTAATTTGTATAGCACATTTCATGTACAAGACAATACAAAGTGCTTTACATAAAACATTAAAAGCATTACAGCGGGGTTTAGGAAGCAATAACAAGTGCATTAAAAACAGACTTTAAAATAAATTAAATAAAAACAGAAAGGAAAATATATCTATATTTATCTATGTAGTAGATAAAATGCAAGAAATAAAGTTCCAGTGTGGGAAACAAAAGTATTAAAACATGATAAAGTTTGAAAATTCAAGCTTAAAAGACACAGATGCAGATCTGGACTTCTAAATAAAACCTACTGAAATGCAGCAGAGAACAGGTGAGTCTTTAATCTAAATTTAAATAAAATGTGTTTCAACTGATCTGAGGCTTTCTGGGAGTTTGTTCCAGACATGTGGAACATGAAACTGAATGCAGCTTCTACATCTCTGTTTCTGACTCTAGGAACTGATAAGAAACTGGTAGGTTCATACTGGGTCAAGAGGTCACTGATGTATCTTGGTTCAAAACCATTCAGAGCTTTATAAAGCAGCAAACCTAAATCTATTCTCTGATGGACTGGCAGCCAGTGTAAAGACCTCAGAGCGTGACTTATGTGATCCACTTTTGTGGTCTTAGTGAGGACTGGAGCAGCAGAGTTCTGAATAAGCTGCAGTTGTCTAATAGATTTCTTTAGGTAGGCCTGTAAGTATGTGAAGCCTTTGGAATTATTTGGATTTCTGCTTAAATTGGTCATAAAATTTGATCTGATCTTTATCTAAATCATAACAATAGACAAACACAATCTTCTTAAATTGAAGCCACACAAACAAATGTTTTCATGTTTTTATTGAACATATGCATGCAAAACCCCATGCTAATGGAACTAGCATGCAGGAGCTAATTGGAGTCAGGAGTCAGCCAACCTGGATTCAGCACATCAACTTCAAAACTTCATCTCAACTGTAAAGTATAGTGCTGATCTCCATACATGAAGTCTGTTTTCAACAACTTGGGTGTAAAAATAGAAGCTACCCTCAGGTTTGATAGCCACATTTTTTTCTTTGGCTTTAGCCCAATGTGAGATTGACATTATTTTTACTGTATTCAGATAATACTGTATTCTCTCTTTCTTTCTTTTTTAATTGTTTCTATGGTTTATAGGTGTGGAGGATTGTGTTTTATTTCTGTTGTGTGTTTCACCTGTTGTGCCACAGTTTGGTCAACCATGTGTTGTTTATTAAAGTGCTATATAAGTAAAATGGTATGGTGGAGGGGGCATCATGGTTTGGGGCTGCTTTGCTGCTGCAGGGGCTGGACAGAAATCATCACCATGAATTCACAAGTTTATTAAGGCATTTTGCAGAAGAACTGAAGACACTCAAGCGAAGCTCAGCAGAAGCACAGAATTAAATCAACAGAAGAAAATACACATTCTGGAGAGGCCTAGTCAGTGTCCTGACCTCAACCTGACTGAAATGCTGTGAGATAAAGCAATTCATGCCACACATCCCAAGAATTTTGCTGAACTGAAACAGTTTTGTAAAGAGGGCTGGTCAAAAAATGCCTCCTGCAACAACTAGAAATGCTTGGATAAGGTTATTGCTTCCAAAGCAGGGTCAACCAGTTATTAAATCCAAGGGTTCACATACTTTCCACCCTGCACACTGAATGTGTATATGTTATCTTGATTGACAAGATGAAAACATTTGTTTGTGTGGTATTAGTTTATGACTGTGTTTGCCTATTGTTGCTATCAAAAAAACACGCTACACCCAGAAATCAACACGACATTGAATTAGTATAAAACCACAGCTGTTCCGGGTGAATGAGCAATTCAGTAAGTGATTCACTGGATCTGAAGGTATTTTTCCAACTGCTGGATGTTTCGGCATGCTGATCCTAAACGTAATGGGTATATAATGCAGAGCTTCTTGCAAGCCTGTCTGATGGTCATTGGCAGGGATCTTGCTTTATGTCTTTGCTTTTTGCAGAAACAGCAGACTGGATGTGATTAACTGAATTTGTCACACTCAGGAGAGCCTGCAATGCACTTACTCAGCCTCAGTTTTTCCTATAAAGTGTTTTATAATTCAAAGGGAAAATGAGCTCACACACTGCACGGGTGCCAAATAGCTAGCAAGTTTCTACTCTTGGATGATTTGTTTGCATGATTTTATGTCAAAACATTGAGTTTATCATGTGAAATTATGCTAAGGAAAACGGGAACAGAGAATAAAATAGGACTGAAAACAAATGTAAGCGTAGAAAGAGCCTCATGGGTAATCTAATATAGACTGAGCTTGTTCATGCACCGCATACATTTAAAATAATGTGGAATCAATGTTAATCTCGGCATTGTTAGAGGATGGAATCAGTTGAATTGTGCTGACTGTCACACATAGGAACTCGCCTCATTACAGTGATAAAACACAGATGGATTTCAACACCATATTTAATTGCTGTTTTTTAATTTGCTACGCCTTTCTTAAATCTCAGTAATGCAGTCTAGTCATATGGGGAGTACAGACGTTACATCTGACACCAGTCATGTTAATATCTGTCTAGATGTTTAAGAAAACCACCAAATATTGTCCTTGAAGCCAAATCAATTGGTTTAGGAGGTTAAAAAGCACCTCTGTGTCTTGACTGAATCTTTTACTACATTTTGTAAGACCTCTAGCTTCCTTTGCAATTTGAAAAGAAGTAGCGTCTGATTAGTTGTGTCGACCTGTGAAAGAGTAATGGGGACTGAAGAGATGACAAGCCCTCTGTGTCTTAAGATTTGGAGCTTGAACACAAATAAAAAAGAATTATAAGCATCCTCTTTTACTCTGAGGAGGCATATCAATCTTGTTTGTATCTATTTTCTCACAATTTGCAGTGTTTACTCATTAATATTGAAAGGACTCCAAAAGATAGCCGTTAATGGTTATGATGGGAAACAGTCAACCACTAGTACAAGCTGATTAAGCAATTTCATAAGAATCAAACCACATTAAACCAACATAAAACCAAACAAAGTAAAATTAAAATGATTAACACATAAAATCAAATTCCTAAAATTCGATAAAATATCCAAACATTTCAATGATCGGTAAAAACTTAATTAATTCAAAGTCTCTAAGAACATCAGGTAGTTTGTTAAAGAAGGGTTACAAATGTGCAAAAGATGGATTGAAGGGATGGGTAGTTTTTGTTATCCATCATCATTAATGGCAGATTTAGCCTTTTTTTTATTATTATTATCATTGATCTGTATGGGACAGTGAGAGAGTCATACCAGGCTGCCATCTCATATCGAATCAGATTGTTCTTGATAAAAGTGTAGAAAGTCATAATAATCTTCCCACTCACACCAAAGGAGTCTGCCTAAAAGTCATATCTTTGAGCCAGTTTGACACAAAAGAAATCAACATCATCACAAGTACTTATACGAGCTGATGTAACAAAAAGTTTTTAGCTTGATCCTCGGAATTGGCTTTTGGTCCAAGCTTCTCTTAATAACTGACTCTGCGTTGTGTAGTTTTAATAAATGTAGAGGAGGACAAGGCCGGTTGAACCGATGGTTGTTTACTCTCGAGCACGTTCATCTCACCACTGGCAACGTTCTGCCACTTATTAACAACATACATATAAAACAAAGAAAATGTGTACCTGTGCAAAACAGGGAAATGCTAGTCAGACACGTATGACTTTCTCGGTCGGAGCCTCTTTAGTATGCCCAAGGTAGCTAGCTAAAATCATTAGTAAGGCATTTCCTGAACATTTGATGTGCCATGGAACTCTTCACATTGCTTATCAATAGTAATTAAACAGTATCTCGTGACCCCCTTGTTCACACAAAATACATAATACAGTCCCAAATGTAACATAGCGTATAAGGCTGCGTTAACCAGCCTACCTCGAGCATGTTCATCTCACCACTGGCAACGTTCTGCCACTCCCAGTGGTATTTACCGATCAGTGACAAGAGAAGGCGCCCGAGAGTCAACATTACATTTGACTGGTATTCTTCAGTATCCCCAGTGACAAGTGGAATAATACCTTTTTAACCCTGTTACACTGACATGCTCAGTTTGACTATTCCCAATCCTACAGGGCTATGAGATATAACTGCTGTTCAATATTTGAAATGTTAAAAGTATCTTGTAGTTTTTCTGCAAGCAGACAAATTTCTCTGCTCATTTACAGGCTCTTACTAAAACATATAGTGTATCCAAAGGTTTATTTTTCTAACTTTATTTGTTCTCAGGGCATGTTTTATTTTTTTTACAATGCAACGTCAACCACAATTTAGGTGCCACTACCTAAAAGAATCGATCGCTTCTGGTCCTGAAGCGTGTACATGGAACTACTATTAATCTCTGATACGTGTAAATGAATAAGGTCAGAGATGTAGGGAGAAGCCTGACCATGTAGCCCTCTAAAAGTAAGGATCAGAATTTTAAAATTAATTATAAAATAGATGGATACCAGAACTGAACCCTGTGGTACCCCACACACCAGTTTAGCAGTATTTGGCATAATCTGGTTCACATGAACACTACACGTTCTATTTGATGAAAGACCCACTCCAATGCTTATTTGAAATCGCCAAATTGGATCGTCGTGTTTATGCTCTGCCTCTTCAAAAGCTCTCTGGATGTCCTGGGTGGCGTAGATGGCCAGAAGAGATTTGACTTCCTCGTCGATCTATTTGTTGCTGGCTTTGTCCATTGTCGTGTTGTCTGTAGCTGACACCTACGTCATGAGGGTTCCGATGGAACCACGAAAAGACCCTGGCTCGGAGCAGGAGCTAAAATGGTTTTAGGAAAGCAAAAGGATAGCAAAAAAATGGCCTGGTTCCTGAAAAGGTTATAGGAACTGCAAAAGGCTCCTACAGTCGGAAAGGGGTATAGACAAGAATGGAGAAGGTGAGGGCAATGCAAATTTGTCTCCAGGACGAGAATCAGTTTGTGATCTCCAACTTTATTTTTGTCTACTGGAGAAAGACCAGTAACCCGCATGGTCCAGATATATTGCGGAACGAGTTATTCATACGTGCTGCACTGACAGCCAGCTGACATGAAAAGGCTTGTGTGTCTTGCTGCTGCTGAGTCCATCTCTTCGTCCTCAGTCAGAACTGGCAGAGAGGGCGGGACAGGACCTTGTGGCCCCGCCCTGTGTAAATGAGGGTCTGTCTGAGCTCGCCTTATCCTGTCCGCCATTGTGAATGGCCTCATAATGATCCAATCATTTGACCCAGATGTGTTGCAGCAGGGAGGGATCCAAAATCTGCAGGACGCTGGTCTAAGAGTTCCAGAGCTGGTGATCCCTGGTCTACAGTATCAGCTACCTGCAAATGCTAGCTCATAACTTCTTCTTGTTTTGCTTGGAATAAATGAAATGTTATAGATGTAGAAAAGGTCCTTTTAAAATTTTAATCACGTAGTTTTACTTCTCTTCTTCCGTCTGACTGAGCACCAAAAAGTAACCCACTTTCTAAAATTAATTTAAACAGAAAATGTTTCACACATTCTTTTTCTGCTTGTATTTTATTTCTACTCCTTACCTCTCAAAAGAATCAATCATATTACAATTTTAACCAGACTGCTATGAGCCAGACACGCATAAATGATACAGGATATTTAAAAAAAAGAAAAAGTTGGGTTTTCATACCAAATACGTAATATTTTAAATCCTACCAACTTTTTTAATGCTCCCATTTCTCACAATTTCTACAGTAATTGGTATCTAGTTAGTGGAGTCCGAGGCTGCTAACTGATAGACAGGAGAACTTGCAAAGCTTTTGAAATTTCTCACCATCCATCCATCCATCTTCTACCTATTATCCAAGGTCAGGTCATGGGGGCCAAGGCTTCCCTTTTTTCAGCCACTTCTTCCAGCTTGTTCAGGGGAATCCCAAGGTATCCCCAGGCCAACTGAGAGACATAGTCCCTACAGCGTGTCCTGGGTCTTCCTCAGGGTCTCTTCCCAATCAGCTATGCCTGGAACACGCAATCAGGAAGACATCCTAACCAGATGCCTGATCAACCTCATCTGGCTTCTCTTGACGAGGAGGAGCAGCAGCTCTACTCTCATCCCCTCCTGGATGACCGAACTTCTCACTCTATCTCTAATGGCGAGTCCAGACCCTGCAGAGGACACTCGCTTTGGCCGCATGATCTCGTTCTTTCAGTGAATTGGGTGATGGCCAAAGGCAGCGCCAGTCCTCATGTATAGAAGGTGGCTCTAGGGATGAGGAACATTACCAACTGGACAAAACAAAAAATAATATATTAATTGTGCTTAAAATCTTTATAGAAGACTATTTAACCTTTATGCATAATGATATCAGTCTTATTAAGAGTACCGAAACGCTTTTATGCTACAGTGAAGGTTGACAGCTTCCTCTTAGTTGTCTACAAGTTCTTAATGCATTTTCTGATTTATGTCCACCTGTAATTAGAGGCAACATCAGATTTGGACAGCACTGACAGTCATTTCTAACTATTTAAAACATTTAATCTTTTCAAAGGGGTTTTCTCTACAAAATACAGCTTCACATTAAAGTTGTAATTAAAAGGTAGCTCAGAGCAGCAGCTCTTTCTTTGCTGTATATTATTCATGACCTATGAGGCAGTATGTTCGTATATCATGCTGAGATCCATCCTCATTGATCAAGTGGTAAAATCACTCTTCTCTCTTCATCGCCCTGCAATAAATGAGAAAACTCTCAAATGGCTGAATGTGCCTATAAAGTCCTGCTAATTGCTCCTGAGACAATAAAAGTGAGTGTAACTAAACTTTAATAAAAAACCTTTTGGAGAAGCATAGTTATAGTTCGCACTGCAGCTGGTGACTGGATGTGCACAAACCCAGCACAAACATAAGCAGCAGGCTGGGTATTTCAGACACGAGTCAATCCTAAAATTTTTCATGACAGTTATTTCTGCTGCACATGAACATCCTAAAGATGAACGCCATGTTTTGATTGGTGCATTTGACTACACCCGTCACATTTCTCCAACTCCACTTTATTTATATAGCACCTTAAAAACAACACGGTTGACCAAAGTGCTTTACACCAGATAAAAACAACAAAATAACAAAAAGAGAATACAGACACATAAAAAAAACAAACGGTATGAAACAGTAAACAGCAAATATGTATATCCATCAATCGAACAGTCAAAAATATTCAGTCAAAGCCAACATATCAACCAGTGTTAATAGCCAAAGAGAATAAAGAGTTTCAAATTTTCAGATGTGTCAAATTTTATACATTTGACACAGTCAAGGGAATAAAGGGAGTAGAAATGCCGTTGGTGCTCAGGTAAAGCTGCTGTGCCAGAGGGAGCCAGAGGGAGGTCCCTGCTTGCTCAACAGTAGTGCTGACCATGCATCTTGTGGAAACCAAACTCATTAGAGTGTCAGAAATAAATGTTGATTGCCCTGACTGTCTTGTCATTTTTTATATGACAAAACCACCTTAAAAGGCAATCTTATTAAAGTTATTTCCTGATCTAAAGAATAATTAAAATTTGAAGCTGAAGAGAGTTTCTCAGGCGATGGAGCTGACTAGCATGCATCTGAAGTGTCCCGGGTTCGGAGCTCACTTCTTTTCTGGCAATTTGTCAGATCAATGATATATATATTTTTAAATAGGCTGTGGCATTATATTTCAGCACAGGCTGTCTTTAGTTCATGCTTAATCTTTTTCCCTAACTTGAACTTGAAAAGCAACATCAAATACAAAAGATATGTGATGTTGTGCAACAGCACTTTCATGGAGAAGACCCAAATGTGTCTTCTGTGTCTCTACTTTTAAATTTATTTAACTTAATTTTGACTGAAAACATTTGTTTTGACTTGCCGTTTGTTCAGATTTAGGCTCTGTGAGCCATTGTTGTTTTTTGTTTTTTTTAGCTAACTTAGCTAGCTGCTTGGCTAGGTTTTAAGCTGATGCTTAGCTTTCAATTAACCTTCTCACATGTTAGAAAGCTCAATTGTCTAGGTTTTCCAAGATGACGCGGCCTCAGTCTAAAGACAGAATTTATAAAATTTAGGACATCACACTTGTCAATACATGTAAATAAACATTTTTGTGTTTAGCTTTAGGAGGCTAACAAGAAAACAATGACATGATGCACTTGACTTGAATTTTTGCTCACTGTTTAGACAGGTTTAGCCACCAAAACCAACTTTGTGCTTACTTGAATTAGCTAGGTTAGCTATAACTTCTCACAATGCTAACTACTGTATATGTTAGAAATCTCAATTTTCTAAGTTTCCAAGATGATTCAGCATCCTTAATCTAAAAACAACAAGATATGAAGGTGAAATTCTGGTCAATACATGTTTGTTGATACCAATAAATATTTCTATGGCTTAGCAAAAAAAGCAAAGTAATTATGCACTTGTCATGATTTTATTTTGGTTTAGACAAGCTGGTATTTTCAATCTATTTTATTTTAATATGTTTGAGGATAGCAATTTGATAAAAATTACTTTTTTTTTAGCTTTCCATTTCTTTACAAAGACGACAGGTGAATTTATTTAATAAAAAATTGTTTGCTATTGCATTATAAAGCTATTTTACAAGTTATAACCTTCAATGTAGCACAAAGAAACATATTAAACACCAAGAAATACAGATTTAGTTGTGCATCTAGTCCTTGTGAGCAGTGGTTTGCCTTTAAGGTGATGCGTGGCACTCTGCAGGCCTGCTGCAGACCTCTAGACATGTCTTCAATCAGTGGACCAAGCCAGCGCAGCACATGGCTGGCCCCGACCTTGTCCTGTCAGATGCTCTCATGCTCAAGCAGGCTAACTGTGACTGGCCAGTGTGAGTAAAGGGAGCATCCCAAAAGCCCTGTGGCTGGGTCATCCTGCTCATACCGATGCCTGACAACATTAACAAAAGCAATTAATTGTATCAACTAATCGTAATAAACTGTTTCATCATTCATATTATAAGTGATGGAATGCTAACCCAGTCCAGTAGCCAGTAGTTGTTTTTCATGTAACTTAGTTAATTTTTTTCTGTATAAATTGCCATTTTAGAAACTATGGTTTTAAAAAAATACATATTTTATATAGATGATAATTTACAAACTATTACTATCAAATAAATTCTAAATTAAAAGAAATACACTACCAGTCAAAAGTATGGACCCACTTCCCCCCAACAGATACTGTAGGTGTTTCCAAACTTTTTACCAGTAGTGTATACAGATGTGTTGATGATGTTTAAATTTTTTTTTAATCTATTTGTTAGATGATATTATCAAAGCACAACTTTTAACATATATTTTCTATTGCCAAATTTATGAATGAGTTTATTACTTAAGAACTATTAAGAATTAATTAGTTTAAGAACTTAAAATTTTCTACAGCTACAATTATTTATTCTATTTTTTAACTATATTTATTATTATTATAATTATTATCATTATTAATAAAATAATAATTATAATAATACAATTAATTTATTTTCAGAATTTCAGAATTTATTATAACTCAGAATGTTTTTTTACATATAATTGTTTCTAATAAAATATGACAATAAAATAATTTAATTTAATTTAATTTAATTTAATTTAATTTAATTTAATTTAATTTAATTTAATTTAATTTAATTTA
>JBAMHW010000027.1:17124416-17152421 GCA_037177495.1 Rhadinocentrus ornatus
GTGGGCTGATTCCTACAGTAAAATTTGGACATAGAATGGTTGAAATAGGATTTACATATACTTAAATATGCAGTGCTACATACAAAAAAAGAAATCCGTGAAACAGCGAGACCACAGAAGATGAACCGCGTTATGGCGAGGCACCACTGTATATCCATTTTGCATACCACTTACATGGGGAGAACATGCAAACTCCTCACAGCAGGGCCACTGTTAGAAACTCCCCCCAGCCGAGGCTCAAACCAGTGACCTTCTTGCTGTGAGGCTGCAGTGCTAACCACCACATCACAGTGCACCCCAAGAATTATTTTTTTTAAATATAAGAATATGAAAAATTATAAATGATAAAAATGATTTATTATTATTATATATATACAATTATATATAATTTAAATATATATTTTATAAATTATAAAAAAAAACCCAACTAATGTAAGTAAAATAAAATAACAAAATTATGTAAATTTATAACTGATTCAAAATATTGTTGCAACTGCAGTTATTTATGATATTTATAAAAGAAAATTGTAAACATCTTGATAATGTTTTTTTTTTTTAAATTATAGCTTATGATACTGTTATTTCACTGGTCTGGCTCACTGGAGATCAAATTGTGCAGAATATGGCCCCTAAACCAAAATAAGTTTGACCCCAATGATTTAGGCGTAACTTGGCTGAAAATGATTCTACAGGGGGTACAATGTTGAAAAAATTTTGAAAACCACTGATTCAAAGCACCGTTCAGCCGAGCATTGGGTGTGGGCTAGGAGTTAATTGGCAGTTTGCAAATCTTCTCTCCCAGGCTGAGGTGTGCTGAAAGATCCCAGACTCCAAACCTAACAGCTTTGCTCAAATACCAGTTATCAGGAGGACCATAATAAGCTAGACTTGGGTTTAATAAACAAGAAAAAGGATTAGGGAGTCTTTGTTTTCAGCAGGGACGATGCAGAGCAGGGTGGAAATGTGAGCATTTGGTTCAGTTAGCCAGAATCAAAGCACAATCTCAAACATTTGCTTTCGATACGGCCAAGTGTCAAGCTTTGATCAGCTTCCCTGAAAACCAACTAGAACTATCTCAGAGAAGGAGAGACTAAGACACATGATACATGCATATAATGGAGAAGTCCACTCGGTTTAATATGTGAATAGTGAATTTAGCAATATGAGCAGAGAAGATGACTGGACGTGGCTCATGGGGATTTAAAAGTGACATTTACGGTCTTTTATAGTCATGATACTTCTGCGCTTTTGCTGATGAATGAACTAGTTACAATGCAAATAAAAGGAAAATGCATATTATTATAGTCATTATGCATCATAGATTATGAAGTAATATTTTAAGTGAAGTTTTACTACAGTCACATCTCTGTTTTTGCTTCCTAACTCTTTGGAGATAAAATAAATCAGTTCATCTGCAGTGTGGATCTCAGATCAGTGTTGTCTTTCCGTTGCTATATTAAAACAGATGGCTGAGCGTTGCTGGGCTGATGAATATGGACACAGTGCTGCAACTGTGGCATCGGTTGAAGTTGCTGGAGTTTTATGCAATGCCATTGCTAATTGGAATATTTTGGAAGGATTCCCGGTGGGCTGTATAACTGTTGGGTTGGTGTGCCGGTCAAAAAATAAATGAATGAATAAGTGGGTTAATAGAAACGGACCCACTCTTTGATCTAAGTGGTTATCTGAGAGGACTAAGTGTTGATTAATACTAAAATATCTATTCCTCCAACCTATACTAACTTTCATATCACTAAATCTGCCATCTAAATCTGCCATAGACATATAAAAAAACAAGGCACAGCATAACGTCACAGCAGCCCCACGTTGTAATAACGTCACTTCATAGTACCGTCACGTCGTAGTACCGTCACGTCATAGTGACGTCCGTAGTTACGGCACTTCGTAGTAACGGCACTTCGTAGTAACGTCCTTTCGTAGTAACATCACGTCGTAGCGTCACATCTTAGTAGCGTCACGTCTTAGTAGTGTCACGTCTTAGTAGCGTCACGTGGTAGTAGCGTCACGTGGTAGGAGTGTCACGTCGTAGTAGCGTCACTAGTGGAAGTTCTACCCATGCAGAATTCCCACCAGTTTGCTGGAGCTAATAATCTCATAAGGCACATAGTCTGCTGGGCCCATGTCTGGTCAGATTCTTGTGTTATGTGCGGCGGAGGTGAGGACCCAATTGCAGGACTCAGAGACAGACAGAATGCAGGAACTAATGTTTTAATTTGAAACTGAAGAATCAGAGGAACCACAATACAGGGAAAAAACACACAAAACACAGAATAAACTGCAAAGATCTGACAGAGGAAACTGAAAACCAAGGGGTAAAAATACACTGACAGACTAATCAGGAACAAGTGAAATGTATGAGCTAATCAGACCAGGTGAACTAACAAGCAGAAACCAAGAGCAACACAGAACTAAACCCAGAACATGACGGTGCAACTGCTGCATTTTCGTTCTGAAAAGCTTCAAGTTCCATTTTTATTTAGTATATATAGATGGGAGTATTTCTATATCTTTAATCAAGAGCGTAATTGTTTGATTTGCGAGCATGATTTCTTGTTTTCACGCTCAAATATCATCAAGCTCCCTCAAAACTTTGCTCTCATACTCAAAAAGTCCCTTCTTGCTCTCAAATATATCATTCTTCCTTTTAAAACTCTGCATCTTTTCTCATGTTTAGTGTTGCAGGTTAAAATCTCCTGCACTCAAGCTTTCACTCACACTCGGACTACTTCTCTCTCTTACAACTTCTCCTCTTGGATATTTTTTCCTCTCTCTTGGGTTGCTGAATGAGCTATCTGTCAAACATCCTTCAGCCAATAAAATACTAGATAAATGATGACCAAGCAAATAGTCCCTGCCTTCTTCAGGGCGCGCTTGAACTTGAATTTTTTTATTTACCATCTTTACTATTTATTTTGTGACCTTGAGAACAAGAAGAAAAGTTCTCTTTTATCACATATGTAACGGTTTTAATTGCCAACATTTCCAAAAAAGAATGACTCGGCTGCCCTGAAATTTTCGAGATTTTCTTGAGTAGATCTTTGACTCAGCCAATCATCAGTCATCAATGTGTATAATGGGCCAATACAAGTCAAGCTTATAAATTGTTTGACCAATAGGCTGCAGCCTAGGCTAGCCTTTGCGCCAGTCTATATAAAGTTCCTCCTCAGGTTTTTTTATGATTAAATTCTGAAATTGTTACTGTCTAAAGAACAACTTCATGACTAATTTGCATCCTGGAAATGCTAATATATTTCTAACACCTCAACAGAACTGATGAAAATCCTGGTTTTACAGGAAATTAGTACAAAGGCAGACACAAAAAGAACTGTGTGTGGTTTCATTGCAGATAGAAGCAAGTCTTTGTTTTCAGGTTTGATCATTTAGCTCTGTAAATGTGTTGTCTGCCATGATATTTCCTTTGCCCTTCTACACGTCCTTGTGTTTGCTTCCGTCTTTGTAAAGTCTGGTTTTCCCACAAATCTCATAATGCACTTTGGAAAATGCTTCATAAACAAAAAAGTTATTTCTTTGTGTACTCATTATTTTGATTTGTCCTTTTGATTATCCCCATACTTTTGTGCACCTGAGAAGTAGAAAAACAGAATTTCTGCATCTTCCAGTTGTCAATGTAAGCTGGTGCTGTAGCTGGGCATGACCTCCTTTAAGCATCAACAAAAGAAACCCCCTGTGTGTAATTTACTTTGTTTCCCTGTCTGTGCTTAGCACTTAAAAGAAATGTGTGGGTCTGAGACTCATTGTGCAAGACTCTTTCAATGCCTTTGTACTGTTAAGATCTGTATGTGTTGACTGTGCCACCCACCTCCTTCTGCTGTGCCAGAACTGGTGCCAGTGAAGCAGTTGTGTACAGTGGCCAGTGGTCATGGAAAGGGGCTGGATGCTGCATTCTCAGCAGCTTATTTACGCCCTCACCCTACACCAGGGATTCTCAATGTTTCTGGATAATTTGCAGGGTTTAGCAGAGTATTTTAGAGAAAGAAATAAGATATTATGATAACATTTGTCAGGTTGCAATCACCACCCACTGGTATAGGTCACCAAGACAGTTTGACAAAAACCAAAAGCTATCTTCCCAATTTATTTATATTTCGTGCATAATGACTCTGTCTTTCTGCTCAGTGTGCAGTCTTAGCGTGCAGGAGATTTTGACTTTAAATCTTTTTTCTTTTTTTTTTCTTTTAC
This sequence comes from Rhadinocentrus ornatus, assembly GCA_037177495.1. NCBI lineage: Eukaryota > Metazoa > Chordata > Actinopteri > Atheriniformes > Melanotaeniidae > Rhadinocentrus > Rhadinocentrus ornatus. The sequence goes on from JBAMHW010000027.1 coordinate 17,128,638, forward strand.
AGGGACATGCACAATGATACATTGACCACAAAGAAAAATCCATTTTGTACCAATTTCCACCTGCAGTCAATATATATATATATATATAAATATATATATATGTATACTTCATGGGAAACGGTAAAATACTCCTCCACACACTCTTTCTGAATATACAAAATACTGACATCAGAGCTGGTAGGCATGCCAGCCCCCCTACTCAGTGGGTCCTGAGCATTGCTCTTCCGTGCTGCCGAGACACAACATGCAGTTTGCAAATCTGTCTGCAAAGTCAATGCACATACAGCAGTAGTTGCAATTTAAAGGTATTCCTCTTCATCTCAGTGTGACAGTGGCCTGGTGTTTTACTGTTGGATCTAGTATCCTGTCAGGGTTCATGCAAGTGTAGCAGCAATCAAAAAGGAAATGAACCCTCTCACAAAGTGCTGAAATGTTTTTAATAATGCACTATGAGGATGTACGGCTACTCATGGAACAAAAGACATTCAGATTTCTTTTTGAAAGGTTGATGTTCTCTTTGTTCTTCAGTATCTCTACAAGTCAGTCCTTTTGTTCAGTAGCTGTAAGAATAAGGCAAATCTGATCTCTGCTTCAGACTTTACATCACCGTCACATTTTCTTGCTGTTCTCTTGCATCTCGAGGTTCAAACTGTTGCATTTGTTATTGTTTTCCTTTTCTTTATCAGACTGTAATCATGTCTGTAACCTTTTAGCTTCTAATAACAAAGCTTATGACAAAGAGGAATAAAGATTTATTTTTAATAACTGTTTTCCAAGACAGACCGGCTCCAGATTGTTTTCCAATACCCGAAGCAGTCAACTACTCACAAGTCTAATATATGCAAATTGGATTGCACCGTGCTTGTAGGAGAAGGTATACAGTAATGACTTCCTTCCTTCAATGATAATGCAGAGCTATGGTTTAGACAGGATGTGTTCTTCTGTTGTGATGGAACATTAAATAGGGATTAATATGTGATGGTAAAACACTGGATTGAGGTTGTTGCTTCTTATGGTGACCAAGATCAAGTTTGTCTCACCCTGACTCACCCTCAGAAAGCTAGCTTAGTCCCCCACTGCAGATTATGCATATCAACTTTCAGCAAGTCAGTTATTTCCCTCAGGTGTCAACGGAGAGTGAAAACAGCTTAAGGGAGAGTAAATATTAGACCTTACATTGTTAGGTGGTTCATACTATCAATCCATTTACACTGAATGTGTAAACAGCTACCTCTGATGTTTACAAGCGTTTATACAACACCCTGAAAAGGCATTCATACTTCTTGAACCTTTCCACATTTTGTCATGTTACAGCCACAAACAAATATATTTTATAGGGATTTTGTTTGTCGGACCAACACAAAGTTGTGCATCTTGGGGAAGGGGAAATAAAATCATACTTGGTTTTCAAGGTTTTCTATTAACATTAAAATCAGCAAAATGTTTTCTACAATTGTATTCAGGCCCCAATACTCTGATACCCTTCAGTGGAATCCAGTGCAACCAGTTTTCTTGATTTTCTACTTCTTTGAAGAAGCCTCTGACTGAACAACCTGTTTTGTTTCTTTCTTTGTTCATTATGTTTTTATGTGCTTTTTCAGCACTGTTCTCTGGGCAGTTATCTCCAGGACCTCCAGACCAGTCCCCAGAAGAGAGCCAGCTTTTTTTAAAATCTTAAATCTTAAAAGATAATATGGATGAGAACTCATTGCTAACAAGTCAATGTCCCGTGTGCAGATATTTTTTACTGTGACATTTGCCAAGTAAAATGCACTGCAGGACCTCCTCCGTTTTAGCTTTATGCTAACTTGGTTGTCTTTAGCAGACACATTCAATATCAGGATATGTTCCTGCAGCCATGCCTTGATGAAAAACATAAAACTACATTTTCTGCATACTTGTTAGTGTTTAAAGTTCATATAAGTTGTCACCTCCTTGCTCTTGCATCCTTTTCGATTACATTACAGTCATTTAGCTGATGCTTTTGTCCAAAGCTTCTACAATGGTTAGGCAGTAGCATTGAGGGTCTTATCGAAGGACCCAACTGGAAGGTGCTATTGTTTGTCCATTGGGGGTTTTGAACCCTGGTCTCCAACATGGGAGACTGATGGTCTACCAATTGAGCTAACCAACTGCCAAAAAAAAGTCCTTGGGGGCAAAATTAGGCTAATGGTACATATTTATATAGTGCTGCTTTTATCTACCTGAATCAATCCCCAAAGCACTTTAAATTATGCTTCACATTCACACACTGATACTATGCAAGGCACTAACCACGACCCATCAGGAGCAATTGGCTCAGGGACACCTCAACATGAGCTCTTCAAGCCAGGATTGAACTGGCAACCCTCGGGCTACAAGACAACCACTCTACCCACATAGCAAGGCCCCACTTTTCCTCTTTAACTCATGTAGGATTTGGTGTTATTTAACACTTCCATTTGGTCTTAACCAGTGTATCCCACTGGTAAACAACTTCTCCTCTGCCATGGATACTCATCATAACAGATCTTGAAAAGAATCCAACAAATGTGGAGAAACCATTTGAGCAGCACAGCCTCAGCATTAATAAAATAAATTTAAAAAAAATCATAAAATAAATAACTTGACAGTGGATTGTCTAAAAGAAAAAAAACAAAAGTCAACTGTATTTTAAAATATTGAAATGGTTTGATCAGACCTACTACAAATTGCATGAATCGAATGATAAAAGATATCCTGTAAAATACAAAATATCCTGAGCTTTGCACAGCTCATGAATTATTTTTCAATTCATCATCTGAAAATGGAAAGATTTTGGCACAACTGCAAACCAACCAAGACGTGGCCGTCCGCCTAGACTGATAGGCCGGGCAAAGAGAGCACTAATCAGAGAAACAGCCAAGAGACCCATGGTAGCTCTGGCGGAGCTGCAGAGATCTACAGCTATCAGTCCTGTACTTCACAAATCTGGCCTTTATGGACCAGTAGCAAAAAGAAAGCTGTTGTTGAAAGAAAGCCATATGAAGTCTCGTCTGCAGTGTACTGGACACAGAAAACATGTAAAATAATATGCAGTCAGATGAGACTAAATTAGATTTTTTTTTTTTGCTATAAATGCTTAATGCCCATTCATGCTTTATCCTAAAGACATATTGAGGCTTTCATTAGTCTTCTGTGTGCTTTATGTTCGCAATTTGGTTTGCATCCCCTGATGCAGCAAACTCTAGCAGTAGCAGTATGGCTGATGTGCAACCAGCAAAAGGAATGATGAATAAACTGTCATGATGGTTTTTTTTTTATGTGTCTTTCTGAGTATGTACATATCATGTTCTCCACCACTGTCACCATGTTTGCTTTTGCCTCAGACGTCAGAACTTGGACGTGAACTCTGAAATCTGAATTGTCCTTTGGTGGATGTACTGGCTAAAAAGCCATGCCAATATGAAGGACACATGGAAGTATGAGGACAGTAATGTTTGAAACACATGTACCTATTTATGTAAGTAAAGAAAGCATAAATGAGCCTTAATTCTGCACATCACCCTGAACCCTGAACACACCATAACCACCGCGAAACATGGCAGTGGCAGCATCATGTTGTGGGGATGCTTTTCTTCAGTGGTGACAGGGAGGGGGTCAGAGACGATGAAAGAATATATGGAGCTAAACACAAGGCAATTCTGTAAAAAAAAACAACAACCTGTTCGAGGTTTCAAAAGACTTGAGACTAAGGTGGAGGTTCCCCGTCCAGCAGGACAACCACTCTGAACATCCAGGCAGAGCTACAACAGAGTGGTTTAGTTCGAACCCGGGGTGGCTTCTTTGTTATTTTCCTCATCTTTCTGTCTGGTCTTTTTGCTCCTGAAGTTCAACATTTCTTTGACGGTTTAGTAACCTCCACTGTTGCCTCCACTATCGGGAAAAACCTGCTTACTTCCCCTCCAAACCAAGCTCGGGAGGCAGAGGAAAGGTGATCCTGGGGGAAACTGCAGCTAGCTTCAGGCTTAGCTCCCTTCACTTTTCCCAGCAGTGGTGAAGCAGATGAGGGACTCTGCTGGAACTATCAGAGCTGTGTAAAGCTGGTATTAAAACATTCACAGATAAGCAGGAAGTTTCTCATGGGTAACTTCCTCTGCACCTCGCACCTTGCTTGGTAATTGCTGTGATAGGATCCCCCCGCGACCCTGAATTGGACGAAGCGGCATAGAAAAATAGATGTATGTATGTATGTATGGATGGAAGGATTATACTGTATGACTGAAGTTCACGTTAAAGGATTTAGTGACATCTAGTGGCGAAGTTACAGATTTCAGCCAGCTGATTTTGTCTGTTCAGGGCTACCGTACAAAGATAGCAGCGCAACAGCTCTTGCAGCAAAAAAAAAAAAAAAAAAAATTATTATTATTTATTGTTATGTTATTCTCAAATTTTATCCAAGTAGAGAGTTGCCTGATGACATGACTGGAAACAGTCTGTTGGTCATCAACAATATTAATTTTGTTAGAAATTTTCACATTATGAAAAGCATCAATAAAACACAGATTTATTTCTCTTCACCCTTATTTTCTATCCTGCAGGAGTCTCTGTAAGCATCTCTACCTTCAGCCTGGTGGCCATTGCCATCGAGAGGTACAGCGCCATCTGCAACCCACTGAAGTCCCGCGCATGGCAAACCCGCTCCCACGCCTATCGCGTCATAGCCGCTACCTGGTTTGTGTCGCTGCTAATCATGGTGCCCTATCCGGTCTTTAGTGTCCTCAAACCATTCCCAAAGACCAATGATACCATGGGTCACATGTGCCGCCTGGACTGGCCAAGTCAGCAAGCCGAGCAGACGTGGTAAGTTTTTTTTTTGTTGTTTTTTTGGGGTGGGGGTGGGGGTGGGGGTGGAGCCACTTTTTTCAACAAACCTGGGAAAAATTAAATCTATCAATTTATCAAAGGTTTCTATTGGAGGATGAGCTTGTTTTGAGATGATTCTTGATAACAGAAAGTAATGGCATTTGCCAATCAAAGTCTAAAAACCAAGACTTTCTATCCATGAAAATAACTGGTTTATATGCCTCCCCACCCCCACAGGAGTAAGTGGGTAAAAGACTAATGTATGCAGTCAGTAAATTTGCTTTACCTTAAAATATTTGAAGAAAATCTTATTTAAATTGACATTATTATGCAGTTTACATATGTGTTACCAGTTGCTTCATCTCTGGAATGATGCAATCAAACCTTTTTCCATTGGTTGTATGAATTTTGAAAAGAAGCCCCATGCTGATTGGCCCATTTTGGTTTGTGAGCTGAAATTTCCTGCACAGACCTTTAGTAGTTGTTTGCTCCCAGAGCAGAAAATTAAATTCAGGTCAGTATAATTCTGTCATTTAACTATGCAACAGCTTTGATAAATAGCTGCTAATACATTTTTTATTCCTAATTTTAAGTAATATGGGTAGCAGTAATGGAACTTTGGAATCATACCAGTGTGAACTAAAAACTGGTGTGTTGGGAAGAAAAATGGGTTATCATGTGTCACGACCAGTTGTTCAGCTGCAGCAAACAGCTCTTGCATCCCTTGTCACAAGTTTTAACAGTATGAATCAGTAAAAGGAGAGTCACACCAGAAAGTGTCACAGTGAATTACATCTTTTAGTCTTTGCGACATAGGTGATGCTAGAGGCTGGATGATGCAGGGCCAACCAGAGAACTACTTTAGCTGGTGACTTAATGGCTGACATGCTAGTACTTGTCAGTCACAATAGTCCTCGGGCTTCTTTCTACTTTCTCAAGTTAGTGCAGTTTATTCTTCCTTAGAATATATTATTTCACTTCTTGCCACAACTCGCAAGAAGCAGCTTGTACAAGTTGTTTACCAGCTGAAATGAGATTAAAGAGTGCTGGAGGGGCTGAGCAATTACCTAAGAATGTAAAGTGTATTAGTTATCAATACACATGTAGCTCATTTGATTTTTAATTATAATTTCATTTAGACATGAGAGAGCAATTATTCAAGGAACAGATATTCTTGTAATTGTGAATTTACCCCCTTTAAGTCCTTCAATTCAACACACAAAACAACCAGAAATTTGAAAAAATTAAACATCCTCACAGCAATGATGGCGCTCATAATTCAACCTGAAGATGTGTACCGTGCAATAACAGCAGAATAGAAACTGATATATGTGTGATTTGTCTGAAATGTGGTAAAACATTCAATGGACTGTTTGTCTTACAGTAATTAAAGTTGTCTTGGGCAAAAACTACAGTTTTCTACGAACTTGTGATATTTGTACAGCGCCGTTTCACAATAAAGTCATCTCAAGGCCCTTGAGTCCAATTAAAAACATAATATGATCCACATTATTCCAATTTATAACTGTCTTCTTATAAACCAGTTCATAAAAATAGCTGCCTGATTAACAAAGAAACAACATCTGACTTTATCCAAAATCAACGTAAAAGTCAAGTCAAAATTTATTGTACACAGTAGAGACAAAACAACATCCTCTTAAACAACAGTAAACATCATAAACATACTTAACTTGGTAAAAAAAACTTAGATGATGTATAACATAAGAATACAATTTAACAAATTATGTAATAAATTTACTATCATCTGTTTAAAATGAAAATGTAATCTCAGATAAATTTGATCATTAGTTTACCAGGTTAGAAGCACTGAAGGAGGTTGTTTCACATTATTAAGAGTGAGGATTTGGGCTGGAATAATGTTATGCTAATGTTGCTAAACGATGTCTGAACTATGTCTACTCTCCAAAAATTAAACAGCATCACATAATTTCAAAGCTAATGTGGGCTAAATATTTTCATTGATTGCTTTTAAAGCGGCCCTGCGATGGACTGGTGACCTGTCCAGGGTGTACCCTGCCTTCACCTGAAACACTGCTGGGATAGGCTCCAGCTCACCCTGCGACCCCTAATGGGAACAAGCGGTACAGAAAATGGATGGATGGATGCTTTTAAAGCTTTGCAGTCAGTTTGACTGTAAAGCTAGCAGTTTATTAGCTTGTTTGTTACTTTTTCTTTTTTTTAATCAAACTTCCTGGCACACTATGCTGTTTCTTCTAAAATTCTACCATAAAAGTTAAAATCTTTTTACCCACTGGAGACAAATTAAGAAGGGGACAATTTCACACATTTATTAATAAAACAAATAGACAGAAAGTATTTATCTATGACATAGTTAGCTAGTGTGTTTGCTAGCTTAATAATGGTACAAGTTTATTCAGAAGATATATTATTAATCGTTATTTACTTCTGTTTGTAAACAATTTCTTTTCAGTATACAAAGCTAACAAGCTACAATTTTTTGTGTTAAAGTTTAAGTCAAACTTGACAGATTTTCCTGTGGTGTAACAGGTCTTTGGTGCATTTGCTCTCTAGCCAGGAAGAACAAAAAAAGTATAATGGACAAAAGGTTTTTAATTTTTTTTTTTTTTTTTGCCTTTTTTGGTACTGACCCTGTGGATAGAACTTTAACAAAAACAAAAACAAACAAAAACAATAAAATTCTTAGATGATGTTAAAAAAAGTTAAGTAGTCTGGTCCTGCTAAGGATTAATTAGTCAGTAGGATAGACTATCAAGCTCAGCATGGGTCAAACCAAAAGATGATGAAGTTGGGTAAGAAAGTATGGACTACATTATTAGTAGAGTTTCTGTGGATAATTTATCTGCCTCAGTAGAACCGTCCTGCCATCACTTTAAAATGAATCTAATTGTTCTTTGCTCCTGAATTTTTACTGAAATGGAAGAAAGTGCAAAGCTCATGAAAAAGGTCAGTGGAGGAACAATTACTGATGCAGCAGCAGTGGACTGCTCGTTGTGTGGAAATCTATCCATCTGCCTGCAGTACATGCCCTCTGTGTGCTAATAAAAGTTGAAAGGATTTCTCAAGTAGATGGATATGCATTCAAGGAAAAGCTGTTAGAGCATCTTTGAGCCTACTCATTCGGGGTTTTTGTATATGTGTCTGTAAGCAACTTTGGATTCTGCAGGATGATGCAATTACCCCTTCAAAACTGATTTTTAAACAGTCTTGCTGCATACACAAGTAGATCCACATCCACATATAATGTTTGAAAGCTGAGATTCTTGAAAATGGTTTTATGTAAAGCGTTTTCTATACTGTAACCACAACTGGCACCAAAAATAAAACAAAAAACACAGAAGTGATGCAACTTACCAAAAATGTCTACTGGTAATCCACTCACATTTTGCCAATAAAATCAACAACAGTCCCAAAAAAATCCAGTTTAGTAAAATCTTTCTGCTGTTGCATCGATGTGCAGCCAGTAACTGTGCTTCATCTTTCTTTTATTTTTTTCTTTTAAGCCACGTTTGCATGAAAACATCCCCACAACACAGTAATTTCAACATCAAACCCATATTATTAGCTTTTGATTGACACCTAACATGAGCCTGCTACCCACATCCAGTCCTCAGGTGTCAGTGCCCTGCAGGTTTCAGATGTTTTCCTGCTCCAACGCACTTGGTGCAAATTAAATAAATCTCCTCAAGTTCTGCACAAGCCTGTTAATGACCTATTAATCTGAGCCAAATGAGTTAATGCAGGGACATTTCAAATAGTGTTCACATTAAAAAGGAATCAGTTCAAGCATGCACTTCATGTAGTTCAGGGATCACCAACTCCGGTCCTTGAGGGCCGGTGTCCTGCATTTATTAGATGTTTTCCTACTGCAACACCTGATTCAAATAAAAAGGACCTCCAACAGCTTGTCAAGTTCTGCACAAGTCTGTTAATGACTCGCTCATTTGAATGAGCTGTGTTGCTGTAAGGACACATCCAATACCTGCAAGATACCGGCCCTCGAGGACTGGAGATGGTGATCCCTGTAGTTCTAGGAGAACTCTGTTTACTTTGGTTATGCTAATTCAGAGACATTTTAGGGAGTTTTACCGAGAATGGGAAGGGGTTAAAATGGAGAAGCTGAATGTAGTGAAAACTTGTAAATCTCTCGTCTTGACAGACTTTTGTGTTCGAACACTCTGAGGAATTCTCTTTCTTTCCCTGGCTGTCCATCAGGCTCTTAAGCTTCACTAGGAAAGACGACGCAGCAGAAGACTTAATTACTCTGCTTGGTGAGGGGGAGGTTTAGCAAGGAGCAGGAAGAAAGTCGCGGCTGAAATGTCAAGTGTGTGTGTGTCACGGAGTATGAGTTTCTTTCATCGCTGCACATCGTCTTTAAAATTTGATCAGGAGACAACACTTTGTGCACCTTTCACTTGATGAAAATGATACAGATATATAAGCATGCAGATTTAGGCTGATATAACAAAGATATAACTGGGCAAACAAAACAGGCATCAGACTGTCAAGTAAATATGAACTTAAATTTAAAAAAGTAGTCATGCTGTGTAAAATATTTTAAAAGATGGAATCCAATAATTGTCTAACCTTAGAAACTAGTATTGCTGGATAATAATTGTCCCATTTTTGTCTCATGTCTGACAGTCCTGGATCTGCTCTGCACTGCATGCAGGTCATATCAGCACGTGGACTCTTCAACAATGAAGCCGCGCTCTTGTAGTAGATGTAGTATGAGCTACAGCGCCGTCTTTCATCTTCATCTGATGGGAGCAATTGTTTCTCTAAAATGGTGTGTGATTCTGCCCGATTTGGTATCAATTCAATACCAAGGTAACTACTTTACCTGCGTTTAACATTAAAGGAGCCTATCAAGGTGTTTTCAGTTCCATAGGCACTAATGCACCCCAATACCATCAAAGATGAAAGCTTTTGAACAAAACACTGACAGCAAGCAGGATAACCTGGAGGATGTGACATCCATCGTTCCTGAAATTAATTTAAATTTAGTATCCTGTTCACATATGGCTTCATCTTCGCTTGACAGCTTAAGCTGCATTTGTAGTTGGCAATGAAAACTGTGTTCACAGATGATTATTTCTAAAAGTGTTTCTGAGCCCATGTTTATGCCAGAATAATGCCTGTTTTCAACAGTGTCCCTTTGCATACAGAGATATCTCCAAATTCATGACATTAACCACAGTGTACAGTAGAGGACGGAATGTTTAAAGTCTTTGCAATTTACATTTAGTAACATTTTTCTGAAATTGCTCCACAATTTGGAAACTGTGGAATTTTACAAATTAAACTTCTCTGCCTCTCTAAGGTGCTCTTTATTCCCAACCATAGGACTGACCTGTTGCTAATTAACCTAATTAGCTGCAACATGTTGCTGTAGCTGTTTAACTTTAGTACCATTAAGTTTTTTCTACATTTTATGGCTCCTGTTCGATCATTTTTGAGCCGTGTTGCTACCATAAGATTTAAGCTAATAATTCCATGTAATGGTAAAATGTCTGTTTCAACAAGTTTTCTTATGTCCTATTGTAAAAAGAAAATAACCAAATAGCTGCAATGTGTATTTGATTACATTTTACACATTTTGCGGAATAGGGTTGTAAAAGTAAAGACTTGATTAGGGATGATCAGTCTGCACGACTTTGTTTATGGTAGAGGGATTATCAGGATGTAAATGGTTAAAGTTGCATTGCTCATATTACTCATGGCTCCTATGCTGACATAGCTGAACTGACGGTGCTGGTGCTGCAGTCGCTCAAAAAGTGTGTGGGCAGCACTTCAGCAGAGACATTTCAGGGGTATACGACTAGCTTTATAGCAGAATGATAGGCAATATTCATAAAACCATCTAAAGTCCATGTTCTGAAAAATAATATGCAAAACTGAAATTCTAATTATGTCATGCTTTGCCTTTGTAAAGTGAGGGAGTTAAAACCCTGAACAGCAGATGTGTAGCGTCTTTCTTTGATGATTATTATAAGCCCAACCCATCTCTTCTGGTTAATAATCATGTACCTTTCAGGTGCTGTCCTCACACTCGGGGAGCTATGAATATTCAGAAATCTTTCTATTTTTTCTTCACATGTTTATCTGTTTTAGCTCTATAGGATTTCCGTTTTGAGCTAAACAACCAAACAAACCCTTTGCTTTTGTTTTTTCAATTTATGCTTTTTACACACCCCCACGTGTTAAACAAAGCTTTTGCTGAGGACATTTTCCACATTATCAGTCGGCCAGCTGATTAAAGTCTTTGAAGTTCTTTCTTTAAACAAGAAGTGAAAGAAAGGCTCTGTGCTGAGTTCAGAGAGTAGCCCAGGAAGGCATTAGAATATCAGAGAGGGAATGAACACGGCCTCTTCCTCTTTCCTGCTGCTTTCATGTGCTGACTGTTGTATGCCGCAGACAGCCCCGCTTAAGAGGACCTTGCTCTGATTTTAACCAATCAAAAGGGAGAGCTGGCTGCGGATGGTAAAGGTCTATAATGATTAAAGTGAAATCTGAGCAGTTTCTTTATATTATATCCTCCACAGCTTATGGCAGTAAATGCACTTTTACGGTCTATACAGAGTCAGGTGAGCTTCATGTTCAGACAAAGCCGAGGATGTGCACTTTTCTGCAGGCTGATTCTAACCAGGCTGAGACGCTCTAAATATTACATGCAGCGCAACGAACAGACATTCATCTCACAACATTTTGTTCAGTCTCTCACTCAGTTCATGTCTTTTCCCTCGATGTGTCATCAGTCCTGGCACTTGCGGCAGCTACAATTGTCTTTTTTGTTTCAGGAAAAAGAGACACATTTATGCCCAAAAAAATGTCCGAGTTCTGTATGCACGTTATCAGGTCCACCGTGCTAGTACCAGGTTGGACCCCTTTCCCCCCAGAACTGCCTTAATTCTCAGTGTGATAGATTCAACAAGGTGTTGGAAACTTTCCTCAGAGGTTTTGCTCCATATTGGCATGACAGCATCACACATTTGCTACAAATCCATGATTAGAATCTCCTGTTCCACCACATCCCAAAGCTGCTCTGTTGGATTGAGATCTGGTGATTGTGGAGGCAGTTGGAATCCAGTGAACTCAATGTCATGTTGGAGAAGATTTGAGCTTGTGACATGGTGCATTATCCTGCTGGAAGTAGCCATCAGAATATGGTCAGCAACAATGTTCAGGAAGGCTGTAGTGGTTAAACCAGGCCACGTTGGTACTAATGGGACTAAAAAGCCACCAACGGATCCTTGGGAAAGGATGTGTCAGTACACCCTGATCTCTGTTGCATTTCCACAGCCAAACATACCCTTACCTGGTAGACAGGGTCTTAAGTCTTCTGCTGCTGTAGCCCATCTGCTTTAAGGTTAGATGCGTTGTGTTAGGAGATATTCTGCAGACCTTGGTTTTAACCAGTGCTTATTTAACTTCATGTTGCTTTTCATCTCCAACTGCTGCTCTTGAACCATAAACCATGCCGTATTCAGTCACTTAAACCCCCTTTCCTCCTCATTCTGATGCTCTCTTTCTGATGCATCTTCACCATGGCTACATGACTAAATGCATTGAGTTGCTGCCATGTGATTGGTTTATTAGATATTTGTGTTAACAAGTAGTTACACAGGTGGACCTGATTAAGTGGATGATGAGAGTACATGTGCAACTGATATACACCGTGTGGTTTTAAGCTCCCCCAGATTTGTTTTGGTAAGAGTTAGGCAACAACACCTACTCAGGTTTGAGTTAGACCTGCAAGAGATCGGCTGTGTGTGTTTATCACTGATCAGAATCTATTTCTTTACCCGCCCAATCTGAATTATACTGGTGTAGTGATAACTGATGTCGGCTGTTTGATGGGCTGAACATTGAAAGCTTATGACTAACGCCACACTAGCTTCACAGAGCTACGTGTAAGAGAACGGCGGCAAAGAAAAGTAAAGAACCAGCAGTTTTAAATATTAATGTAAAAGTTTATTAGTGAGCAATATGAGGAAAGATGCTTCGATCTGACATTTTTCAGTCAAGCCACTCCTCTGCAGTGTTGCTAGTGCTGCAGGATCAGCTCTTTGTTGAGGTTGTTTCTGTTGAAATGCCTCAGACTCTCCAGTCATAACAAACACAATGCTCTGTGCACCATCTGTGAATATAGTTCATATTAATACAAGGTGTTTTAATAATAATAATAAAAAAAATACATCTAACAAAATATGCAAGTTTACCTTTATAATAAAGTTTTTATCTTATCTTATCTTTTGCCTATTTTTCAATTTAAAGTTTGTTATTTGCTAAGTTATGTGTGAACAACACTGGTTAGGAGCCTTTTTTTATACCATAGCTCTATAGGTCAAAATTAACTGGCTTAATAAATACAAAAAAACAACAAAAAACATTCCTCTGAAAGCGGCAGGTACAAAGAATGGACTCAAGATGAGTGAAAAAGCAGCAGATATAAAAAACAAAAAACAAAAAACTTTGTAAGACCTTCATAAGTCTGGAGAACTATTGATCAAGATCAAAAACAGGAGAAAAAAGTTTGCTTGAAATTTAAATGTAAAGAAACAAGGCACCAGTAAAACTAGGTTTTACAGTGCTATATACGCCGCTCTGCAAGGGCAGTTGAAAAGTCAAACATATATTCCATATAAAAAATTATTTTACTGTAATTATGCCATAAAGTAGACTCCTCATGATGTTCGTATTTGTAAGCAGATGATACAATTCTGCATGCACCTGCAACTCTTCAGAATTTTCCTCCAAACATCAAACCTGGACTGCATAATAGGACTAACTCAATCATGGGTCTATTTTCCTGCTGTAATTATAGTCTACCAGTGTATGTGGCAATTTTAATAGATTGCAGTCTGACTAAAGTCTGACGAAGAACTGGCACTAATGAAAAAACACTGCAAACGTGCATCAGGTCTGATACTTCCCTCCGTGTCTCGTTTCACAAGCAGAATAAATCACAATGAAAAAATAGGATCACACAACATAAAGAAAACTACATGCCATCGTTTGGGGGTATAAATTTCTTCTCGTAAAGCTACAGCGGCATATAAAATATGTTGACATATAAAAACATGAACTCAAACAGGACGCCCCGAGTGGTAAATAAACATTTCAAGAAGAGGCAGATCTAGAGCTGCAAGGTGCTAAAGAGCCTGCCGAGCAAACCCGGGAGGCTGCAGCATCTTGTTAAAGAGCACAGGGGTAAAAGGGGGGATTGGGATGGTCCGGCCATCTGGATGGCCTCCAGCACAGCTGCCGCACATGCATGAAGTTGCATGGAGCAACAAATAAAATATTCTGTTATGTTCAAAAAGAACCTTTTCAGCTTTCTGGCTTTGGGGTTCAGTTTAGTTTCCTCTGGGTTTTTTTGTCAACGCCTCCCCATCCCACTTTTTTTTCCCTGTCTTTCAGGTACATGCTGCTGCTGTTCACTCTGTTCTTCATCCCAGGAATGGTGATGATTATAGCCTACGGCTTGATCTCCAGAGAGCTGTACCGCGGCATCCAGTTTGAGCTGTGCCAGAACAAAGAGATCCACAGTGAGCTCCGTCGTAAACCCATCCAAACTGCAAAACGTTTCTTTTTCACTGCGATTAAACTTCCAGTCGAGATGAAAACATATTCAGTCTTTTTCTGCCGGCCTGCAGTAAACTGTGTTAGAAAGAATAGTATTTATAAAAAGGTTTTATTGTTCTAAATTCAATTCAGCAGACAAAGTCGACATGTCTACTGTACAAAGGAAGGCTGATTTAGTGATTTTCATTAACACCCACTGGTTCTACACCTGTGATGTTAGAAATTACATTCCCTTCCTAATATGAACTGATGTCATTTCATAGCAGCCGATATGTTCCACAGAAAATAAAAACACCAGGAATAACTGCTTCTATGAAATCTAGTCGTGTATGAGATTGATCTGCTTTGAGAGACCAGAGCTTTTGAGAAACATGTTTAAATCCCAACAGCTTAACTTTAAGCAAAACACTAAAATCAAATCTACAAACAGAGAAGAAATAAGTGTGACAAGATATGATTTTAAAATTAGGTAGGGAATCAGTAGGCATTGACATTACCTTCTAAAAGTGAGGTCCCACAATTGACGATATTGAGAACAAATGGTGGCAAACAGGGTCAAAATGGCCACTTTGGATACCTCTCCTGAACTGTCTGTACTAAAACCCCTCTAATTTAGTTCTACTTCACAGTATTGGCCTTTGCAGAGCTGCAGAGCTAATGTTCATACATCACATATTTTACATGCGTATACGTTGTACTACGTTCTAAATGGGATATTCCCATTCATCCTGGAAGTACGCCTAAACCTTTTTTAAATTGTGCGATGTGCTTTCTTTATTTATCCTTCACCAGAGGTTAAATTGGGATTGGCTACACTATATTGTGAAAAGTATTTGCTCGTCTGCCTTCACATAGATACGAACTAGTGATGTTCGATTCTTAATCCATTGGAGTTCACATGATGCCGGCACACTCTTTGCAGCTATAACAGCTTCAACTTTTCTGGATTGGCTTTATACAAGGTCTAGGAGTATATTTATGGGGATTTTTTAATTTTTTGACCATTTTTCTACAAGCACATTTATATGGTCAGACTCTGATGAAACAACTTTTTTGTCAGTAATTTTTGTGCCTTTACGGTTGATTTTTAAATAAAATCTCTAGCCACCCAAAATCTGTTATATGGAAAATAATTAATTTTATGTACTTCTTTTTCTTATAAAAATAATGACATCATGTAATCAAATTGGCATTTAAAAGGTTGAAATTGTTAATATAATGAAATAGAACAGGGTTCTTCAATTCGGTCCTACGAGGGCCGCAATCCAGCAGGTTTTCCATGTACCCCTGCTTCAACACACCTGCACCAAAAAAAAATGGATCTAACAGCCAATCAAGTTCTGCACAATGACTTGTTAATTTAAGTCAGGTGTGTGGAAGCAGGGATGCATTGAAAACCCGCTGGATTGCGGCCCTCGTAGGATTGAATTGGAGAACCCTGAAATAGAATATGAATATGAACTAAATATGAAATAGAATTATTTCATATTTAGTGATTTTGATTAGTATTGACGTTGATTGAGCGATTTAATAGAAAACATAAATAAAGAAATCTATCTGTTTTTAAAGCAGTTTTTGGAAGACGAGTTTTTTGTCCTCTAATGAACAAAAAGGGTAGTGAATTGAGTCACTGATATAATTTTTTCTGAAATTCCTCAAAGCTCAATTCTGGTCCTTTTGTATTGTGTTAACAACCTGTGTGATAGCATTTTTTTCAAATAAAAAAGGAAGAATTCTATACATCACAGTTATAAGCTTCAAATATGATAAAGTCAGTTACTGTTTTTCTAAGCTAAGTGTAATTATGTTTGGTCAAATGAAATGTATTTGCATCACCTTCATCAAATGTCCCAAGCTTTCACTTTTGCCCCAATCTTACACAGGTCAGAAGAATGGTGTTGGGCGGGTTATGGCTGGGTCAAACGATGATGATGATGATGATGGCTGCCACATCCAGGTGTCGAAAAAGCCCCCCTTTGCTGTAGAGCTTCCCACCCTTTCTGCCTCGTCCAGTGCCATTCAGGCCAGGACTGAGCGTGCACGTAGCAACACGTCCGAGGCCAAGCTCCAAGCCAAGAGGCGAGTCATTCGCATGCTGATGGTGATTGTAGCCCTCTTCTTTATCTGCTGGATGCCTGTGTACTCAGCCAACACCTGGAAGGCCTTTGACCCCAATTCTGCCTCCAGAGCCCTTTCAGGAGCTCCCATTTCCTTCATCCATTTGCTGTCCTACACTTCAGCCTGCGTCAACCCCATCATTTACTGCTTCATGAACACTCGTTTTCGGAAGGCCCTGCTGTCCACCTTCGCCTGCTGCTGTCGAAACCGTCTCTGCCGACGGTGCTGGTGGTGCAGGAGGAGAGAGGGAGAAGATGGCATCAATGCCGCATCCATGGCTACATCGATGGTGACCTCCATGTCCAAGTTTAGCTACACTACAGTCAGCACCGTGGGTACCTGCTGAGCCTCAAGCAGGGTCAGTGGTCACATCCATGGCGGTCAGAAACTGTTAATGTGTGTACCATCCTTCTTTTCAATCTTCTGTATGTAACTCTTCATCTTAAACTGTGAGTCATGCGCTGAGTAATATTCATGTCCTCGTTTTAAGGCCTTTTTCAAAGGTCTCAAATTTTGTGCATGATTGAAGAAAAGAAGGCGAAGAAAACGGTTTAGTGACATTCTCTTACCTCCTCTTTTACTGGCAGCAACCACTTTACTGCATCCTGAACAAGAGAACATCAAGTGCCTGTGCTTCTTGTGTAGCTTTGTTTTTCACTATTCTTTGTTTACCTACTGGGATGGACATTCTTGCGTTAATTTACGCTGCAAATATGAATCCTGTGTAAATATATACTGTCTTTTTGTCTTAAGTGTGTAAATAGGACATGATAGAAATGTACTGTTAAACATTGATGACAAAAACAGTACTACCTTAAATTCAGCTCTTCCTCTGCCTGCTATCAAAATTATATTATTGGTGAGGTAAAGAAGAAAATAGACCCTTTGTCATTTCCATGCTTATATGTATCATGACATGAAAATCATCTGGTTCTTACCAGGTCTTAAATGGAATATAAACAACCACAGATGAACAACACATAATTACATTTGTGTCATTATTTAACAAAAGTTAAACCAAAATACAGAAGCAATGACTTGAAAAAACTAAGCCCACCCTTACTTCTTCCATTGGAATTAAGAGAGAATTAAGAGAGAAGTACTTTCAGGTACTACTATTCAAATGCACTAAATGTGAGCTATAAAATGTTCTATAAAGAGATTATTCAAAAATGGAAAACATTCAAGACAGCTGCTGTGCCCATGCAGTGCTATAAAGTTGTTTACAACTGCCAAACACACTCAGACAGCCTTCTGTCAAAAGCTCTCGCCATCTCTACAGTTGTCCTTGTCATCATCGCCGTCTTCTTCTTCTGCCTGCTGTTCTTCTTCTCTGGTTTGTTCCTCTGGCTGGTCGCATGTTATCCTGCTCATCACTGACCCCGTGGTTTCCAGTGGTATGTGCAGCGTCAAGCAATGGATCCGCAAGGCCCCTAAAAAAGCACCAACTATCCATGTAAATGATGCAGGAAAGGGACAAAAGTGTCTGTCCGTCTGTGTATCCATCTTCTGCGTCAAGTTTAAATGGGCCTTTAGACTCTCAAGGCCTCAGTTAGCATGATAAATGTTAAGGCAACACAACTGATTTTCAGACTTTTATGCCTCCTAACACCAGTTAATTCAGCATCCATCTTGCATTCTGTCTGTTTTCTGAACTCCCTCCAGCCAGTAAAAGTCAATCCAATGTAAAAACTTGTCTTATCTCGCCATTGTGACTTTCTCTCTTTTTTTGTACTTTTGGGTTTCTTTGCTGAGTCAGCCATGGGGTGTGATAAAAAAAACAGCTGGTGTGTTGGTATTCAGTTGCTGGCGTGTGGAGTGGTGTCATAAAGTCAAAATCCAGAAGTCACATGATGCTCTGGGCTGAAAAAAAATATATATATATATATTTATCAGCCTTGGGACATTGCAGGGCAATGACAGCTTCAGAAATGGGCATAGAAAATGTCAATGTGCCATCAAACGATTGAACAATGATGGCTTGTTTGGAAGGGTTGCAGGAAAAAGCCTCTTCTCTCTACAGAAAAGCATGGCAGCACGGCTTAGGTTTGCTGCATCTGAACAAATCAAGATTTCTGGAACAAATGTCCTTTGGACAGACCAGATCAAAGTGGAGATGTTTGGTGAGAATGTCTATCAGCTCAGCTTGTCAGCAAAAACGCCTCATAGAAATTGTCGGAGGGCTGATGATCTGGGGATAATCTGGACACCTTGTAGTCATTGAGTGGACCATGAACTCTGGATACCAATGTATTCTAGATCCAAATGTGAAGCCATTTGACTGAGCTGTCCAAACTTACACTTGGCTGAAACGGCATCATATAACAGGACAAAAATAGAATCAAGAACTAAAGCTTCAAGTTATCTCAGCTAAACCACTGAATCATGGGGTGCGCTTAGTTTTTCACACTCAGTTTTAAGACTTAGGGTTTTTTTGTTAAATAATGACAATGCAAAACGTGTAATATGTACTGGGAAAAGTGGATCATTATAATTAAGCATGAAGCATACCAATGAAAGTAAATGTAAAATTCTGGATAAAATGAAAAATGTGTGTAGGTGTCTATACTTCTCTATACAAGTGGTTGTTTAGTGTTGTATTGTGTTCGAGCTCAAGCTGTTGTGTCCACAAGCAAAGAATAAATAGAAAGTAAAGTAAAAAAAAGAGAAAAACTCAGTGTCCAGTGCTTATTTCTTGCCTATCTACCTTCTTGTTTTATCTTACAAAACTTAAAAACGGATACTAAAATGATTCATTAGTGATGTCATGTGACCAGAATTTGATCGGTGGCTCTGACACCAGAAAAAAAACCCTAGTTACTTGCCAACACTAAGTACCGATATGAGTACTAATAAATCCCATTACAGTTTGCTGGTAAGGAGTGTGGACCAGAATGTTAGATGTGACGACTGGTTAAGTGTATTATATGTCAAATGGGTCATCCTGCAGCCATCCTAATCAGGGATATTCAGTTGAACTCAAATTGAACGGATCCAAAAGCCTATGAAGTTCTGCACAATGACTCATTAATTTGAGTCAGGTATGTTGGAGCAGGGAAACGTTGAAAACCTGCAGGGCTGCTTGCCCTCGTGGAAACGAATTGTGTAGCCCTGATCTAAATATAACACCTGAAACTTCATAAATCAGGAGGATAAAGTGGTTTTTGCTGTATTTGGTTCACTGCTGCACCAGAGCACCAACATGCCCCAAATCAGCTTCTCCCACCTAAATAATGCCAAATTTGGATTTTTAACATGGCATGAGTAATAACTTTATTGTTTATTCGTTTAACACATTAATTCCACAGATTAATCTCCTTGTATTAATTTATCTATACGCTCATTTTTACTTTTTCACATTCACTTTTATGAATACACAGTACACACACATAATAGCACAGGCCGATACCTGTTGCTGGTATCGTTATCGGTGCATCATTTATTATCATTATAGCTGTATTCAGAACGTATCGTATCCAGCAAAAGTTGCTAAACACTCAAGTAGACACAAGCTATCTGTTAACAGAACAGAAATATTAACGTTAAATTACTAAAAAAGGTTTCTAAACACCAACATGTGTGATATGTCTTTGATCCTCCTGCAGCCACATTCTGTGATCACAGCTCCATCACTACATAACATTAGGTTATGCATTTGTTGTATTTTTTAAGACTATTGTCAACCCATTGACAACAGATAGAAATTAGCCAATGTCTAAAATCTGACACATTTACACACAAGTGTTCATTACTGTGTCCCATGTTTTAATAAAAAAATGAATAAATAAACAGGACTGCACCACCTTACTGGATAACAAACTGGGGTCTGACAGTCTGTGTTATGGTAGTTCTATCTGCAGTCAGTAATACTCCACATGAGCATTTAATACGGATGCAGACATTGACTCTGGGATGTGACATGGAAAAAGACGTGCAGATAGTTGCACCTGCTCGCTGCTCCAGTTGGTCATTGCAGTGTTAGTGGAATGTTATCTTTTATGCTCTATTGTTGCTGTGTCTTTTGTGTATTGCCTTCCACCTCTTCACTGCCAATTACTCTAAGCTGTACCTAAGTACAAAGCTCCCATTTCCAAGCTCAGACTAATGAGATGTTTCTTTTGGGCCTTTTCCTGCAGCGCCGTCATGCCTTTGACTTTGTCAAACTGATAAAAAAAAAAAATTGCTCTGTTAATTTGCCACATATGAACCATTCTGGTCGACTTCGTTATCGTTGTCAGACACCCATATACTGAATGTTAAGTGTCTCATCAGAATGGGAATAGAAGCAGAAATTCAAAAGTAATGCAGAATTGTGCTTCACTTCCTATTTTGAGATCAGCTACGGCTGCAACAACCAGGAAGAAAGCCAGCTTTGAGTGGGAGAATACATCCTTAGTTGCTATTTTAAATTGCATTGCTTAGTTTAATTCAATGCAACATCACGGGCAAAATGCAAACAACATTTGGGGTGCATATATATATACCAAAGTCAAAGTCAGGCATTATAAGCACAACACAACCCCATTCCAAAAAAGTTGGGACTATGTGTTTATTAAAACAAATACCAGCGATTTTTTATTCTCTTCAACCCATTTTTTATTCTCAGAATGCATAGATGGATTAGGGACCCCCAAAGAGGACAGGGGGTCCCTGAGGCTATAAACATTAGAGCCATTGTGATTAATGTCCACAAATTGTCCCTATTTTAAGGAAAAAAAGTAAGGCTATATGTTATTTATTTAACTTTGACTTTATCAAAGGACAGAACAAAACAAAATACATTCTATATGGTGAGAATCTCACTTTTGAAAGTCTAAAACCAGCATGGTTTCAGCATAGGATGGGGCAGGGGGTCCACTGCATTTTAGTATATGCATAAAACGGGCCTCTTAGGTAAAACGGTTGGGAACCACTGCTTTATAGAATAAGCATAAGGTTAAACAAGGTTATAAAAGAACCAAAGAGTCTGCAAACAGGAACTTTGGCCACCCAGACATTTGCTCTGAAGCACAGAAAAGTTTTTGCTTTCATAAAATGTTCCTTTTAAGACCGACTTTGTTCTCATCATTTATATGAAATCATCCATCCATCCATTGTCTGCCGCTTATCTGGAGTCGGGTCGTGGGGTCAGCCACCTAAGCAGGGAAACCCAGACTTCCCTCTCCCCGACCACATTCCCCAACCAGCTCATCCGGGGGGATCCCGAGGGGTTCCCAGGCCAGCCGAGAGATGTTATCCGTCCAGCGTGTCCTGGGTCTTCCCAGGGGCCTCTTTCCAGGGGTTATGTGAAATCATTGCCTTATGAATTAAAATGTAGAGCTGCCAACAAACCCATTATTCCATGCATGAAAGCTACCTATCCCCTGAATTATTGTCTGTCATCTGTGATGTGACTTCTTAGACAAAGCTGACATTATGATGATAGAGAGTCTTAATGGCATGCCACAGTTGTTCATTTACAAATCAAATTTTCATGGAAATTACCATGACTCCATTCATGAATTTAATCAATACTAAAATATGTTAGTGTTGCGGTGAATAATTTAACACTGCATTAAGATATCAGGGGATTCCAAGTCGTATAGTTTGGCCACAAAAACATAAAAATAATTGGATTTATGTTCAACAGTATGATCTGAAATCATCCTACATGCAGTTTGTGTTGACAGCTTAGTGCTGTCAACTGTTGCTCAACTTTGTTCCTTTTTCAAGTTCTCCCATTGCAGCCCCCCTAAGCCACCCACCCACCATCCGGCTTTTATCCTTTTCACTGCAGAGGCGTATGAATACATGAATGACAAAAGCGTGTGGGTGACAGCTGAGATTTGCAGGCACAAGCTCTGTCTGAGAGCAGTTTACAGGCAGTGGTAGAGGTGGCAGCAAGCTTGGCTCACAGGCAGACAATTGACTAACAGAAATCCAACAGAGCTTTACTTGTAAACACTTCATGTGACAGCTTTCAGTCAAAGCGTACTTTTGTATTTAATGTGTTGATTGTCTTTGGCTGCAGATAAATGAAATGCAAAAGAGTTGAGAATTTTAAATGATCATATTCATTAATAAATTATTGATTAACATTTCATTGCGAGATACCTTTGATTATACCCAGTGGTGTAGAGTTACACCTCCATGGACCCATTAAAGTTAATAATGAAAATTTTAAGAAGGGCTAACAAACCCAGAAGAGGAGACTACATCTTTAAAATGTACTGTTTTTGTCTAGTTGTTATATGTTTTCTTGTTCAGCCTGGCAGCAAATGGCAAATATATAAACATTTTAAAAATGCTATAGAGATTTTTAGATTTTCCTACATATTTAAACAATGACATAGCTGGATCCCTTTAAGATAGTTCATATTTTAATTGAGCACCAAAAGAAATGGGCTTAAACAATTAAAATATCACAGCAGGTGAATAAGCTGGTTCAGTCTCCAGATGGAGGAAAGGTGCCTTGTTCAGACAAACTTATATGTAAGTTGGAAGGAGAAGGAAGCTAGGTAATAGTAAAAAAAGGACAACACTCCTGACAATACAACAATTGTATGTGTTTTGCATGCTTGAGCTGTCTCTGACATCAGCTTGCTGAAATTACTCATAATTTTTATGCTAAGATTTGAAGGTATAAGGTGACATGAATTGCTTTTGTCTATCAAGGCTGGCTGTAGACAACACGTGGTCTTCATTACTTTGCCTGAAGCTAAAAAAAACAAAATATGAAATATACTATAGGTATCAAGAAAATAGGTTGTCCAATGTCCCATAAGCAGAGCTGCCAGAATGTACCAAAAGTAAACAAACAAAAACAAGAGAGGAAAAAAAGATCATATTTTGATACTGTAGCCCTGTGGTTCCCAAACTTTTTCTGCAGGGCCCCCTTTTCTATGAAAAGATAATGTCAAGAGAAAGATAAAGTCAGGGAAACAAGGAATTGTGCCACGAAATAGTCTTTGGTTTATTGGCTGCTACTTCTTTAATTACAGTTAAAATCGTGCCAGTGGCAAAAGTAGACACGAATTTCACTGCTTTTGAGGTGTTTTACATTGATGATTTTATTGGACAGTTGTGTTTGATGTATCTCAGTGGATTTTAATGTTTCATGTTGTAATGTCTTGAGAAAACCGGTCTGTAAACACAAGACTTCCCATTAGTGACAATAAAATTACTTAAAATTTAATTTTATCAAATCAAATCAAATCAAATCAAATCAAGTTTATTTGTATAGCCCTATATCACAACAAAGTTGTCTCAGAGGAC